>CM046671.1:76470629-77670629 GCA_025594165.1 Tamias sibiricus
CCTGTTACATAAAAATGTAATGATTCCTTATCTAAAATAAGGCATGATACCACTGAAGTACTTGGGTGCAGCCTCAGGCTGGGAAAGGAGATTGCAGTCGTCCTGAGGTCATCTATACGCTGCACTAAGGTCACCAACATGCTGCGCCAGAGGCTCCTGGAGCCCACAAGGTCCAGAAGAGCTTGGTCCAGCCGTGTGGACTACTTCACCTGATGTCTCAGCAATTTGGGGTTTCCTAAAAAATAAGCATTCTAGTATTTTGACATGGTTCTTTCAGAGGTAACTTAGATGCTAATAATCTTCGGATAGTAATTTACTTCTGAGATACATGGACTCTGGGGAGAGAGAAAAAGAGACCCTTACTAGATGGAGACCAGCCATGCTTGTCTATGAGCATGACCAACCATGCTTGTCTCTTTTGTTAGAAGAACAAAAGCTCTAGTGTTTACTTGTACCGGATCAACCAAGACGAAAACATCAATTTAAATGTCACCACCTTCAAAGACCTACACAAAGTGCCCACAGCTGATTTATGGAGAGACTGTTTAACCAAGAAGAAATATTCTGAACCTCAAATATAAAATGATTGATGTGGGGCTTGGTTTTCACTAAAGCTTACCTGGGAACCTGCCTTTGTCTTCCCAGGGGAATTCTGTAGATAGTCAGAGAGGTCAACCCTGCGTGCTTCACTCGTCTTCTCTTCTCTGCGAGTAGAGGGTGATCCACAAGGTTTGGATACCTTTGCTGTCTTTTAATAAATCTTTGCTTGTGCCTTGCTTTCAACATGTCCTAAAATTCTTTTATAAGAATAAGTAAAAACCAGCCCAGGGGGCTGTGGTTGTGGCTCAGTGGTGGAGCACTTGCCTAGCATGTGTGAGGCATTGGGTTCGATCCTCAACAACACATAAAAATAAATAAATAAAATGAAGGTATTGTGTCCACCTACAATTAAAATTTTTAAATTAAAAAAAAAAAAAAAAAAAAGCCTAGGCTAAGGTTGAAGTCCTACTACCCCCTTAAAGGGAGTTCCTCAGACCCCTGCCTGGTGACACTTTCACATAATTAGAACTCTAGTATTGCCAATCACTGTGGGGAAAATTATGGCAAATAGGGTGTTTCTCTTAGGAAACAAAACAAGTTATATGGAAACCCTCATTCCATCATGGTCTGCTTATAGAGTGTAAATGCACTTCAATAACAAGGCATGTAAATAAAAATTGTATGCATCATATTATATTTTTTATCACTCCCATGCCCATTAAAAATAATTAGAATTATTTTGAAATGTTCCCACTCCTATGTAATGAACTTTTTTTTTTTTTTTTTTTTTTTTTTTTGGTACCAGGGATTGAACTCAGGGGCACTCGACCACTGGGCCACATCCCCAGCCCGTTTGTGTATTTTATTAGAGACAGGGTCTCACTGAGTTGCTAAGTGCCTCGCCATTGCTGAGGCTGGCTTTGAACTCACGATCCTCCTGCCTCAGCTTCCCAAATGCTGGGATTACAGGTGTACACCACCGTGCCCAGCTGTAATGAACTTTTGACAAAGTAATTTAATGGTACTTGAAGTGGATCAATAACTGGTCAATACCAATGAGGGTGAATTTGACCAATATTGCAGCCACATAATAAGAAACCAAACACTGCTTGAATCAATGATAGCCACACATGGTTATCTTTTCAATGACAATTGATTTCTCAGAGGAGTAAATCAAGACAAAATGATTTGCCAAAGTAAATAAAACAGGCTTTTTTGTTTTGTTTTTAATATATAACGGTTTTCTAATATTGAGACTTCAACTTCTCAAGATATTAATTTTGCCTATTAAAAAAATCTACAAATTTTGGAACTTAAGATACAAAATCTGACATAACAATATGGAAATGTGTTTAATTAATTTCATGACTTTCCCTATAAGATAAACCAGGAGATTTGTGAAATCTACCGAAGAGATTAACCAGACATCCAATGTTCACTCTATGAGGGATATCAGAGAGATCTATGACTCCCACCTGAGTATCATAGAAAGAAAAGTTAAAAACCTGACTGACTCTATATTACCTCTTAAAACCACTTAATGTAACTCATTATCTAGATTTTTAAACCATACATGAATTAAATCTTCAACAAAGACTAAAATAAACTTTGAATATTTCAACTCAAAAAAAAAAACCTGATGTTTTATTGTTTCTTTAAAGAATAAATTATTTTATTTGAAATAAGAAACTGAAAATGAATTTAGGGAGGCAGCCTAATGTCCTTGGAACAAGTGTTAATTTCTTTCAATTTGGAAATTATAATAAACTGTGGTATTTGAAAGATGAGAATGCTTTCTTCCTTTACAGAAACCATGACCACATCCCTTTCTGTTCAGGCCTGCTGTCTTGCCCCGCCGCCTGGAGTTGACCTCTCATGGGGCCATCTCAGTTTTCTTTCAACTTTGACTTCTGAAATTGGCTTGGAAGTCTTCTTCCTCCTGCCCAAGATATAAGGACATAGATAGTTTTTATTTCTAAGGAGGGGTTTTCCATGTCACCCAAGGAACTATTATTTAGTCGTCCTTTAAATTTTACTACATACATCTAAAGTTGATACTATTGAAGGATTTGGGCCAAGTTTCCATTTCATAGATTTCTTTGTGCTGACATGCTTAGATTTTTCTCACTAATTTATTCCTACTAGAGTTTTAATGACCAAAGAAATTTAACATTTTCCCCCATGATCAATTAAGATGGAAGAGACTGGGTTAAAACAAGATACTAAAAAGTTCTTTGTTGTGTGTGCATGTGTGTGTGTGTGTGTGTGTGTGTGTGTGTGTGTGTGTGTTTCAGTGCTGATGATCAAAACCCAAGCCTTGCACATGGTAGGCAAAAACTCTACCACTGAACTATACCCCCATCCCTAAAATCTTTTTTTATTTAATCAAGGTTTTCTCAGATTCCTATACCTGTCCCCACCCCAACCTTTTGAATCCTTATTGAGTAGGAAGGTTCATGTTCACCCAAAGACCAACATATGAAAATGTAATGATCAAAAAATCATAGGTGACAGTCTCAGACATCTATGTAGGAAAACTTAAAAGAATTGGGTGAATGGTGGGCACGAAATAATCCATGCATTAAGAAAAAAATAATGTAGGTGTTTAGATTGAAACAAACTCGAAATTTTGTCTACTTCATGAAGAGATTTCCAAAATACCAAGATGGAAAGGGGTAAAAATCCTCAAAGCTTTCTGAAGGAAAGTATCAGACTACTTACAAAAATGTAAGAGTTATGTAGAAGACCCATATAACAAAAACTGAGAAGTTCTGCAGGTAAAGGATGTTGAAACTAAGTTTCCATTCCTGGCCAAAATTCACTCAAATGTGAAGAACCTTTTCAGATCTGTAAGGACTCAAAAAATTTGATCCCTATAAACCTCTAAAAATGATTAAATGAATAAAAAAATTAAAAAGCAAAACAGAACAGAGTAGGGGAAGCAGGCATAGCTTAGTGGTAGAGCACCTGCCCTGCGTGAGTGTTGGATTCAATCCCCAGCATTGCAAAAACAAAACAAATAAAAAATAAATTTAAAAATTAAAAAAAAACCTATAGTTCAGCAAAATAAAAATAAATCCACGAGAAAGTATACGATACAGGAAAGAACAGTAAAGAGGAAAACTGGTAAGAGATACATTGTTCAAATGAACCAATAAATAATAATCTGGACCTAAAATTGCATTTGATCACTATACGACAGGTGATTGAGGAGAGGTAGATTAAATAACTTCTTTATATACCATTAAGAGACAACTAGAAATTTTAGTATAATAATAGTCCTAGTTATAGTGGCAAAAATTACGTGAGACCTAAAAATAAACCTAAGAAATATACAAGACCTATGCTACTGAAAACTACAAAAGAAAATTTGAAGAGATGGAAAATTGTACTATGTCATTATAGATGGAAAATCACCAATGTGACAAAGATGTCAACTATCTCTAAATTAAATAAATATAATGCAGTCTCAACCAAGATTCCAACACCTGTTGGACTACATGTGTGACATACATTAATCAGTGAAAGTCTAGGGTGAATGGCTATATGAAATATTAATTTTGCTGAGGATGTGAGCACTTGCCCACTATGTGCAAGGCCTGTATTCCCAGTACTGCAAAACAAAGCTAAAATATTAAATTTGATAAATGTTGTCGAGTTGCTTTTCAAGAATGCTGCAGTGGAGAATTACTATTTCCCAGGTCCTTTCCATCTGTGTCATCACCAATCTAAATCCCCACCCCAAACACATGCTGAACTCTGCTAATTCTAATAGAGTATAAATTAATCTTAACTTATTCATCATGATTTAATTTTCTTTATTTCATTTTATGTGTTCAGAATTATCATGAGTTGATTGTAATAAAAAAAATCAGAGCCTTCCTAAGTATACCTGAAATAAATAACTGATGCTGCCCTATAAATGGAATGCAAGACAGCTTTGGAGCCTAGAAATGGGTGGGTACCTATGGGATATTAAGGTGGAAAAAAAATGATGTGTAAAATACTATTTACAATATGTTCCTATTTGTGTAAATATAAATATATATGTACACACATATACATATTTTTTTAGTTGTAGTTGGACACAATACCTTTATTTTATTTATCTTTTAATTTTTTTGTGGGGTGGAGGATGGAATCCAGTGCCTCACACATGCTAGGCGAGGGCTCTACTTACTACTACTGAGCCACAACCCCAGCCCCATAATGGAGTTTTTATGTATGTGTGTGTTAGCAAAATAGATTATCACAGGTAGATACAGGTAAGCACACACACCTGATATATTTCTAGAAAGATACAGAAATCTTTTAGGAGTGGTTATCTCTGGAAAGGTGAACTGGTATATTCTGGTTCTGTTTCAATTTGGTTAATAAATAATAAATCAGAGATCATCAAAAATATAATACAAAAATCCCACTTTTAAGAGGGTGATTGAAAAAATGTCCAATCATAGTCAAGAATGTTTTGAAAAAGAGGTATAATGGATGGTGATTTTCTGTCAATATTAGACTATAAGACTAGTAATCTTAGCACAAGAATAAAAAAAATTAATTAAAACAGAATAAAGAGCACCAAATAGCCATGTTTGTTTGAAAATGTAGTATATATTCAACTTATTCTACTAACGCTTACTGAATGTTCATAACAATCAGAATATTCAAAATCTTCGAGTTTGTGGAAGTTCTAGTCTAGCAAGGAAGAATAAGACAATCAGCCAAAATAGATGAGTAAGTGTCCAAGTAGTTCAGAAGTTGAGAAGCATTGCAGGAAAAAAGTTGGGAAGAAGAAAGAGAATGATGAGGTGGTCACACAGTTTTAAATATGCATGATCCTTTCTGGTCAGGAGGCATCCACTCTCCCTACATCTAGGACACGTCTCAGTCCTAACAGAAAGCTGGTTTGTTCTTAGGAGAGGATAAAACAAAACTTAAAGATACAAGGAAATTCCAGCTAGTTTGAACTAGAGTCACTCATCCTTCTTGTCCAAGAAAACTAAAACTATAATCTTTGATGCACTTGAACCAACCCAGGAGGAATGACTTAAATGCATTTAAAATGGGACTTCCCACAAGAATCCCCTACAGTGAGGACCACTGTGCACTAAGGATTCTCAAATATCAGAATCACCCAGAAACCACAGGATGTTGGGAGAATCCCACCCAAGTGAATGGCAAGGTTAAAGCACATGGCAAAGGACAACTGCAGGAAATAGACTTTGGGGGGAAAAACAAACTTTTAAAAAAAATCATTAATATCTGTTCAGGGATAAGAAAAAAATGCTCTCTGGAAACAAAAGCCCCCAAAACAAGCAATACCATAGGATCAGCTAGAGAACCATAAATTAAAATACGATATCAGAAAAGTCACACTACATAGATACATTTGACAACATTAGAATTAAGTAGGTCTGTTTATCAAAACACACCATCACGGGACAGGAAAAAACGCAGAGTTACAGAAGATATTTGCAATTTTTTTAAAACATTTATTTATTTGCTTAAGTTGTACACAATGCAATGCATTTATGTTTACGTGGTGCTGAGGATTGAACCCAGGCCATGCACATGCTAGGTGAGCACTCTACCGCTAAGCCGCAACCCCAGCCCAGATATTTGCAATTTTACATCCAGTAAAGTACTTTAAACATAGTATACAGAGAACTTCTATAAGTAAATAAGAAAAAAGATGGAAAACCAATAGAAATTGAGCAAAAGTTTTGAATAGGCACTTTCCTAAGGAGACTATTCAAATCTGTATGAAGAGGTGCCCAACTTTGGAAAAATGAAAATTAAGGCCACACTGATATGTCATCAACAAGAAGGGCAACAATACAGAGTATTAGTGAGAGTGTAAAAGGAACTGAAACTTTCCTACACTGCTGGAGGGGTTATACAGTTGGTAAAACCCATTTGGAAAATGGTTATGCAATGTCTATTAATGTTGAGCATATGACCCTGTGACCCAAATAATGCTGTGTTAGTCAGCTTTTCATTACTGTGACCAAAACACCTGACATGAACAACCTGAAGAGGGAAAGATTTATTATATCTTAGGGTTTCAGCCTATGATCATCTGATTTCCTTGCTTAGGTTTGAGGTGGGGCAAAACATCGTGACAGAGGGCATGATGTGGAGAGGTGGTCAGCACATGGCTGCCAGGAAGGAGAGAGAGAGCTGGGGGGGGGGGGACTGGGGACATGATAAGTCCTTCCAGGGCATGTCCCCAGTGACTTCTTTCAACTAGGTCCCACCTCCCAATAATCCATTCATTTATTAATCCATCCAATGAATTAATCCAATGATGAGGTCAGAGCCCTTGTGATCCAATCATTTCCTAAAACCCCACCTCTGGACATTGCTGCATTGGGGGCCACATATTCAACACGTGAGCTTTGGGGAACATCTCAGATCCAAACCACAATAAATTCCACTCCTAGGAATGTATGCAACAGAGATATTTTTTTGTTTTTACCACGTCACCCCAAAGACATGTGCCTGACTATCCATAAAGGTCAGAAATGCTTGTCTACACAGAGCAGAATGACAAGTGAACTGCCAATAGAACACTATACAGAGTGAGAATGAATACAGTAAGTAAATTTTATGAACATTATGTTGAGCGAAAGAAGGCAGACACAAAATAATTCAGTTCTGCCTGATTCCACCTGTATGAAATTCAAAACATAAAACTGGTCTATAATGTTAAAAATAAGGATAATTGTTTTCTGTTGCAGTTTCAATCTTGTGTTCCCCAGAGGCCCATGTGTTGAAGGCGTGGTTGCCAGCCTGGGGGACTACTGGGAGGTGGAATCTTCAGGGGATAGCACCTAATAGAAATAGGTCTTTGGGGATATTGGGATCCCAGCTCCTTCCCATCTCTTTCCTTTCAGGCCTCCTTGAAGTCACAGCTTTATGGTGATATTCTGCCTTGCCCCAGGCCCAAAAGTATGGACTGAAACTATGAGCCAAAATAAACCTTTCCTCTTTTTAAATTGATTATCTCAGGCATTTCATCACAGTGACGGAAAGCTGACCAACACATTTCCCTTAGTAAGGGAAAAACTAAGGGCATAAGGAAGGCATTTGGGGTGTTGCCAATGTTCTTTTCCTAGAGCAGAGTCCTGGATTATTGATTTTTTTTTTTTCAATTTCTAAAACTTCTTAGAGTTGTACACTAATAGTTTGAGCTAAGAAACTGCAATAAAAAACATACAGTTATAGTCTATTCTTATTAGCTGCAATAGTATTATTCTTTAAAAGTTGCCACAAACACGGAATTAGCAAAAGCTGAACAACTGTTCCTAGAGAAAATACAGTTGGCCCTCAAAATCTGCAGCTTTTGCTTCTGCAGTTTTGACCAACCATGAGTAAAAAATACATTTTCAAAAACTATGTCTCTATTGAACATGTATGACCTTTTGCTTGCTATTATTCTCCACATAATATGGTCTAAAAACTAACACAGCATTTACATTGTATTGGGTATTGTAGGTAATCTAGAGATAATTTAAAGCACATGGGGAATGTGCATGGGTTATATGCAAACACTGCAGCATTTCATAGAAAGGACTGGAGCATCCTTGTATTTCAATACCCAAGAAGGGCATCCTGGAACCAATCCCCATCAGGAGTCTAGGCATGAATGTACCAGGTGAGGTTCCCAGGAGCCTTGGGTCACACATTTTCATCAACCAAAATGCCATTTGTGTTTGCTTGCCAACATTCTTGTAAAACAAATTATTCTTATTAATCTTGAAAATGTGCTCTTCCAAAATAGGTCCTTTCCTCTACACACTCAAAAGAGATTTTTAAAATTCTATTGCTGGGCTGGGGTTGTGGCCTAGTCGGTAGAGCACTTGCCTAGAATGTGCGAAGCACTAGGTTCAATTCTCAGCATTGCATATGAATAAACGAATAAAATAAAGGTCCATCAACAATCCAAAAATATTTTTTTAAAAAATTCTATTGCTGCCTCCTGTCTATAGACCTGCATTGCTCACAAGTTCAATATTTTTCCCACCATATTGTTTTCTGAAACCAACAAGCTGGCCTATGTTCCCCAAGAAAGAGCTAACATGGTCCTGACCTTGGGTCACAGGACTGTTCATTTCTTTGACTTTCTACCTCACAACAATGTTGTCCACTATGTTTTTGAGGTGTTTTTTTTTTTTTTTTTTTTTTTTTTTTTTTTTTTTTTTGTGTGTGTGTGTGTGTGTGTGTGTGTAGGGGGGTGTGAGGCTTTTCTGCAGAGGGAATCATTGGCTATGAATCTATAAATCTAGCCACTTTCCCTTCCTTTCCATGCACTATAGATGGTAGTTTAGCATTCTCTGATGCAGCCTCACTTGCATATCATATTCATTTTTTTTTTTGCATGAGTCATATTTTCGATTCATTAACATTGAACTCACAGCCAACAACACCTGAATGAAACTTATCTAACACACAAATTTCCTGTGTGGGCACCTCGCAGCCCTCTGCTTAGAAGCGCTCCACAGCACCTCAGCACGATGCCTGGAGGCCATTGTAGACAAGGAAATCACCAGTAAAGAGCCCCCAATGCAAAAATTTTCCAGCAATGCATCCATCTCTACTCCAAAAGTGACAGTGTATCCCAGTGTGTTTAGTGAAGGCGGCAAACACCCCTACAGCCTGAAAAGGCAAACACTTTGTCCCTAACTCTCCTATTATTTTGCCCCTGCTAAAGACACATAGTAATTCAAGAAGAAGCAATGCTCCTTAGATGTGGTGCTTCCCTGCCCACCCCCAGCACTGGGAATTCAACCCAGGACCTCACTCATGCTAGGAAAGTGTCTTATCCCGCACTCTACCACTGAGCTGCACCTCCAGTCCCTTTGTTCTTTTCTCTTTCACGTTTTGTAGAAACCAAGAAAAGGATTTCATTAGACACAATAGCCTTTAGGTGAACTATGGGGTCGTGATATGTTTACCTGATGGTGGAAGAGAAGCCACAGTCGTCATTGGAGAGCTGTGAGCAGGTGGGGGTATAAGAAAACAGATACCATATATTTATAAATGCACTTTTTAATTAGTGCATTGAACCAATCAATAGATATCTCAGAGTTCCCATTGCCTGCATTGGTGGGTAGAAGACTCACTCCCACCTCCAGCAAAGCTTGATCTAGTGAAAGGGCACATTAACTAACAAGGCCTATAAAGGGGGCTGTGCAGCCAGTTTGGGAAGAGGCAACAAAAAGAATGACCTGACCAAGCTCAGGGTGTGGGTGCCGTCAGGATGGCACTTCAGCTGGCCATCTACAGGGCACCTGTACCTCACCATGGAGCAGAAAGGCTAATTCACTACCTTGCTCATGCATGTGATGGTTTTCCCCCAGGGAAGGAATGAAGACCTGGGCTGGGCCACAGAGGGCCCTCCTGCTATTCTGACACTCACTGCACATCTCTGCTGATGCCTGTTGACTCCCCACCAGTGATGTGAGTGACCATAGTCTCTGCTGGACCATGTCTCACAGTACCCTGCCAGGGAGACCCTGTGTCCTCAGGCAGAGGAAGACAAGAAAAGGATTGAAATGTCTTCCTCTGCCTGAGGACACAGGGTCTTGTCTTCCTCTGCCTGAGGACACAGGGTCTTGTCTTCCTCTGCCTGAGGACACAGGGTCTCCCTGGCAGGGTAGTGTGACCTCTCCCCATCAGCTCAGGGCTCCAACAGCCCAAGCAGTCTTGCCAGGCTCTCTGAACTGGCACTGTGTCCATTCTCTCATGCTTTAGTGGTCAAAGCACTCACAGGCCAGCCCAAATTCAAGAAGGGACGCATGTCCGTCGCACCATGAGAGAGGTGTTAAAGCATGGGCAGCCACTATTACCTCGCCATATGGAGTATTTCTTAAATAAACAAGATTGGAAAGGCACCAATAGGGAAAACACTATAAATGACTGAATTGGTTTATGCTACTTTGCATGTCTCGAACATTTCTACCAAGATACTGATCACAGACTTACCTGCACACAGGAGCCTGGGAATATAACCAAATGCCTAAGTGAGAAATGCATTTGAAAATTCCTGACATTGGTTTTCGATTGACATTGGTTTTACATTTAAAGCAGTATTTCAAAAGCTTGCCACTGAGGAGATTCAGCCTCAGGGGCCCTTGCGTGTCTCATGGTTTCATGGCCTCTGTGTTGTTCAGAGTTCTTCCAGTTGTGGGGTGCTGGGTTCTAGGAATGTGATTCAGACAAGCGCTATGCTCACTGGTATTGGGAAATCAGCATAGTTTCACATTATTATTTTTTCTTTTTAGATTTTTTTTTTCTTGATTATTTCAGCGTCAGACACTGGGATCTGTCAGGCCAGTGAACATGAAGGCCAGGTTTTTACTGGGGCTTCCATTTAGGACAGGAGGCACAGTTCCCACTAGAAGACATCAGGCGGTTCACTGAACAAAAGAAGGCTGCTCCTCCTCTTGGTTACTTACAGGGCTGGGAATGCTAAGTATCTGCACTGCAGCCATTCAAGAGACCACAGCCAGGGAACCCTGATCTCCATGATGCAAAGCTGACGCTGGTTGAGGAATGTGCACACCCAGCCTCCAGGTACCTGCATCAGGCTGTGACCTAAGGCCCAACTGCATTGCCTTTTGTCCCTATAGTGGTCCCTGCCTCAGTACAACGAATATAGGCTCAACAAATGTTTCCAACAATGTTTAAGAGCATGAGAAAAAAATCTGGAATCTACTAAACTTCTAACCACATGAACATGTTGGTTTCCATTCTTGTTATAGATCCCTGCATATTGATACACACCTAATTTTAGAAAGATGAGATCATATCATGGTTGCTGTTTCTATCATTAGATATCGTTCCTTTTTTTTTTGGCCACTTTTTGGGTCCCTTTTTTAAACTCATTTATACCCCACTCCCCACCTTGCAAGTGCTTATAATCATTCAGTAATGTTTAAACATTCTTAGGTGTTTTTGTTGTTTATATTTTGTCATAAAAGATTAATATTTTACAAATATTTTTGCATCTTGCTTTTCTCACTTACAGTTTGGAATTCATTCACACCCAGTGCTGTAGTTCTCACACATTCTTTCTAAGGGACATGACATTGTATACCCCACAACATCAAGTGTAATGAACAGACAATTGCTTTGTTTTCAGGAATTTTACCATATGGCATTTGTAGAACAACACTACAATGAATACTCCTATGTATATACTCAAGTTGGAGTTCCTATTTCTGTTGCTTAAATTCTCAAGTCTGAACTAGTTGTATAACAGTTTGCATATTTTATTTTATTTTTTAAATTTATTTATTTTTGGTACTAGGGATTGAACCCAGGAGCATTTAACCACCAGCCACATTCCCATTCCTTTTTTATTTTTATTAGAGACAGGGTCTCACTGAATTGCTTAGGGCCTTGCTAAGTTGCTGAGGCTAGATTTGAACTCATGATCCTTCTGCCTCAGCCTCCCAAGTCACTGGGATTACAAGCATGTGTCACTGCTCCCAGCTGAATATTTTAAATTTTATTACATATTATCATCCAAAGGGCTATGACAATTCACAATGAAACCAGCAATAGACAATATCATTTTTTGGTAATCTTTGTGAATTTGCATATCCTAACTTTAGCATATTCTTGGCAATTATTTATTGCTACTTAATAATTTTTTATACAATTTTGCCATCTTTTAATTTTTTTCTCTCTTATTAATGCTTGTGTTCTTTATATATTAGTGCACTAATGATTTATCTTTCATATGGATTGCAAATATTTTTCTAACCTAACATTAAGTTGTTTTTTTTTTTTTTTTTTGTGTGTGTGTGTGTGTGTGTGTGTGTGTGTAATCTGCCGTGTCTACCTAAGAATTTCTGATTTCAGTTTGGGTTTTAAAAGATCTTTCTGCGCCGGGTGCTGTGGCACACACCTGTAATCCCAGCACTTGGGAGGCTGAGGCAGGAGGATCGCGAGTTCAAAGCCAGCCTCAGCAATGGAGAGGCACTTAGCAACTCAGTGAGAGCCTGTCTCTAATAAAATACAAAAAAGGGCTGGGGATGTGGCCCGGTGGCCGAGTGCCCCTGAGTTCAATGCCCAGTACCAAAAAAAAAAAAAAAAAAAAGATCTTTTTTACTTCTAAGTTTACATATATATTTTCTATATTTTCTTATGTTTTTCCTAATGATTGTATTAGTTCAGGGCTGGGGTTGTAGCTCAGTGGTAGAGTACTTACCTAGCATGTGTGAGGCACCACATATAAATAAATTCTCAGCACCACATATAAATAAATAAAAGGTCTGGGATTGTGGCTCAGCAGTAGAGCACTCGCCTAGCACGTGCACGGCCCGGGTTCGAACCTCAGCACCACGTAAAAACGCATTGTGGAGGGCCCAGAGTGGCAGCTCCCTGCTGCTGCACTCAGGGCCAGACCTGGGGAAGCACCACCTCCACTCCCTGCGACCTGCCCAGCGGTGACCAGAGCAAGAGGTAGGCATCTGCCCGCCTGCGGGAAGGAGAGATCCAGCCTCCAGTTTGCCTGGCCTGCAGGGCCCAGAGTGGCAGCTCCCTGCTACTGCACGCAGGGCTCATCCTGAGAATAAGCCCCCTCCACTCTTCCACTGTGCCATTCTGCAAAGGGCCAAAGGTGCAGCCTCGACTCCACTAACAGGATTGCTGACTGGATATGTTCCGGGTCAATTGGCTTAATCTGGAAGGGAAATAAGAAGGGCTTCCAAGGGTTCATTTGGCTTGAGACTTATTCCTGGTTTCAACGTTTTTGTTTGTTTGTTTGTTTGTTTGTTTGTTTTGTTGTTTCTTGGGGGGTTTGTTTGTTAGTTTCTGGTTTTTTTGTTTTGCTTTGTTTTGATTGACAGTGTGTTTGTTTGCTTCTGCTCCTCTTTGCTTTCTTTCTTTTCTTCCTTCTTACTTTAGTATTTTTTCTTCTTCCTTCATCTTCCCTATTTACACCCTGCCATTGCATACTCAACAAAGGCAAAAACAAGTTATACACAGAAATTGGGATTTTTTCAAAGAGTACAATTGAAATATATAGCAAAGTGGTGTTATATATAGTGTATTCTCTATTTTCTAGACTCACTCTCTCTCATACTAATTTCTACTCCTTGGTCACTTTTTTCTCTTTCTTCCTTTTTTTTTCTTTTTTTCTTTTTCCTTTCTCTCCATCTTTCTTTATTTCTTCTCTCAACCGCTGCATAAATTAGGTTTATATATAAATTGGTCTTTCCACCTAATCATTCCTCTCTCATCTTCTGATACTAAACCACTTCCATAGAACTCTCTTTTCATACTTTCTAAGAATGAACAAGTCAGTTCACTCACTTCCCTCTTACTAAACATATCACCTCTGTGTCCATTACTTGAATCTATAAAGCCCCATTAGAAGCTTACAGACTAAATTGGAAACACTATCTAGGTTAACTAAATCTGTACATTGTGATCAAACTGGGATTCTTTGAATAGAAAGTGTCTGATTTTAAAGTGTAAAGGAAATATAAGGGGATCTGATAGCATTGTACTACCGGAGCAACGTAAGGTTCTAAGGTAAAATCAAAATAGTAAAGGTCCCATAGTGCAAGAAGAATAGACATAAAAGCAAGATGAAGAAACAAGGAAGGAAAGTGGCACAAACAAATCAATATACCTCCTCAGTAGATTCCATGGCATGCACAGTTGGTGAAATGACAGAGATGGAATTTAGAAATTACATTTGCCAAATGCTTGCGGAACTTAAGAATGAACTAAAAAATGAGATGAGGGAGCAAGTACAGATGGCAAAAGATCATTTTGACAAAGAACTCCATAAACAAATACAGAGAGTAAAAGATTACTTCAATAGGGAGATAGAGGCTCTAAAGAGAAACCAAACAGAAATTCCGGAAATGAAAGAAGCAATAAACCAAAATAAAAACTCAATCGAAAGTATCACCAACAGAGTAGATCACTTGGAAGAAAGAACCTCAGACAATGAGGACAAAATATATACCCTAGAGAAAAATCTAGATTACACAGCAAAAATGGTAAGAAACCAAGAACAGAACATCCAAGAATTATGGGACAACATAAAAAGACCAAACATAAGAGTGATTGGGGTAGAGGAGGGGGCAGAGTTTCAAGCCAAAGGAATGAACAATTTATTTAATGAAATAATTACAGAAAGTTTTCCAAACTTGAGGAATGAATGGGAAAACAAGTTCAAGAGGCTTACCGAACACCAAACATACAAAATCACAACAGATCCACACCAAGACACATTATAATGAAAATGCCTAATATACTGAGCAAGGAGAGAATATTAAAAGCCACAAGAGAAAGGAAGCAGATTACATATAGGGGGAAACCAATCAGACTATGTTCAGACTTTTCTACCCAGACTGTAAAAGCAAGAAGATCCTGGAATAGCATATTTCAAGTTCTGAAAGAAAAGGGATGTCAACCAAGAATCTTATATCCAGCAAAACTGAGCTTTAGATTCGAAGATGAAATAAAAACCTTCCACGACAAGCAAAAGTTAAAAGATTTTGCAGCTTGAAAGCCAGCACTTCTGAATATCCTGGGCAAAATTTTTCATGAAGAAGAAGAAGAGAAAAATAACAATGAAAATCAACAAAGGGAGATATTAAACTAAGGGAAATACCAACCAGAAGAGAAACCAAATCAAGCTAAAGATCATAATACAAATAAAAATGGATGGGAATAAAAATCACATTTCAATAATAACCCTGAATGTTAACGGCCTAAACTCACCATTCAAAAGACACAGATTATCTGAATGGATTAAAAGAAATGACCCAACAATTTGCTGTCTCCAAGAAACACACCTCATAGAAAAAGACATCAATAGACTGAAGGTGAAAGGCTGGGAAAAGTCTTATTACTCACATGGCCTGCGGAAGCAAGCAGGGGTTTCCATTCTCATTTCAAATAAGGTAGACTTCAAGCCAAAACTAATCAAAAGGGACAAAGATGGATATTTCTTACTACTTAAAGGAACCATTCATCAACAGGATATAACAATCATAAATCTATATGCCCCAAATAATGGAGCACCTACATTCATCAAACAAACTCTTCTCAAATTCAAGAGTAAAATTGACCACAACACAGTTATTCTAGGGGATTTCAACACACCTCTATCACCAATAGATAGATCATCCAAACAAAAGCTAAACAAAGAAACCGTAGGCCTCCTTAAAACAATTAATAACTTAGACTTCACGGACATATATAGAATATTTCATCCCACAGTAAAAAAATACACTTTTTTCTCAGCAGCACATGGCTCCTTCTCCAAAATAGACCATATATTATGTCACAAGGCAACTCTCAGCAAATATAAAAAAATAGAGATACTACCCTGCATGCTATCGAACCATAAAGGAATGAAATTGGAAATCAAAGACAAAACAAGGAATAAGAAAAACTACTCCATCAACTGGAAGCTAAACAACATGCTACTGAATGAACAAGGGGTTGAAGAAGACATCAAAGAGGAGATCAAAAAATTCCTAGAGGTAAATGAGAAGACAGATACATCATATAGAAATCTCTGGGACACTATGAAGGCAGTAGTAAGAGGAAAATTCATTGCACTGAGTTCATTCCTTAAAAGAAAAAAAAAAAAAAAAACAAATAAATGACTTAACATCACACCTCAAAGCACTAGAAAAAGAAGAACAGATCAACACCAAGAGTAGCAGAAGGGGCTGTGTGGCTCAGTGGCAGAGCGCTCGCCTCGCACGTGCGCGGCCCGGGTTCGATCCTCAGCACCGCGTAAACATAAATACATTACATTGTGTGCAGCTAAATAAATAAATATTTTTTAAAAAAAAAAAGAGTAGCAGAAGACAGGAAATAATTAAAATCAGAGCAGAAATTAATGAAATTGAGACTAAGGAAACAATTCAAAGAATTGACAAAACTAAAAGTTGGTTCTTTGAAAAAAATAAACAAAATTGACAGACCCTTAGCGATGCTAATGAAAAGAAGAAGAGAAAAAACTCAAATTACTAACATTCGTGATGAAAAAGGAAATATCACAACAAACACCTCAGATATACAGAATATAATTAGAAATTACTTTGAAAACTTGTACTCTAACAAAATAGAAAATACTGAATGCATTGACAGATTTCTAGAGTCATATGATTTGCCTAAACTGGATCTGGAGGCTATACACAATTTAAACAGATCAATTACAAGCGAAGAAATAGAAGATGTCATCAAAAAGCTACCAACAAGGAAAAGTCCAGGACCTGATGGGTTTACAGCTGAGTTCTACAAGACTTTCAAAGAAGAATTAATACCAATGCTCTTCAAACTATTTCAAGAAATAGAAAAAGAGGGAGCTCTTCCAGACTCTATGAGGCCAATATTACATTAATTCCAAAGCCAAGCAAAGATGCATCCAAAAAAGAAAACTTCAGGCCAATATCTTTAATGAACATAGATGCAAAAATCCTCAACAAAATTCTGGCAAATCGGATACAAAAACATATCAAAAAGATAGTGCACCACGATCAAGTGGGGTTTATTCCAGGGATGCAAGGCTGGTTCAATATTCGGAAATCAATAAACATAATACATCACATCAATAGAATTAAAGATAAAAATCATATGATTGTCTCAATAGATGCAGAAAAAGCATTTGACAAAATACAGCACCTCTTTATGTTTAAAACACTAGAAAAACTAGGAATATCAGGAACATATCTCAACATTATAAAAGCTATTTATGCAAGGCCCAGATCTAACATTATCTTAAATGGAGAAAAATTGAAATCATTTCCTCTAAAAACTGGAACAAGACAGGGATGCCCCCTTTCACCACTGCTATTTGACATAGTACTGGAAACTCTGGCCAGAGCAATTAGACAGACGAAAGAAATTAAAGGGATCCACATAGGAAAAGAAGAGCTCAAGTTAGCACTATTTGCTGATGACATGATAATATACCTAGAAGACCCAAAAAACTCTACCAGAAAACTTTTACAACTAGTAAATGAATTCGGCAAAGTAGCAGGATACAAAATCAATACCCATAAGTCAAAGGCATTTTTATACATCAGTGACAAAGCCTCTGAAAGGGAAATGATGAAAACGACCCCATTTACAATATCATCAAAAAAAAAATAAAATACCTGGGAATCAACTTAACAAAAGAGGTGAAAGACCTCTATAAAGAAAATTATAGAACACTAAAGAAAGAAATCATAGAAGAACTCAGAAGATGGAAAGACCTACCTTGCTCTTGGATAGGTAGAGTCAATATTGTCAAAGTGTCCATACTACCAAAGGCATTATACAGATTTAATGCAATTCCAATCAAAATTCCAATGTCATTTTTCAAAGAAATAGAAAAAGCAATCATGAAATTCATCTGGAAAAATAAGAGACCCAGAATAGCCAAAGCAATCCTGAGCAAGAAAAGTGAAGCAGGGGGCATCACCATACCGGACTTTAAATTATACTATAGAGCAATAGTAACTAAAACAGCATGGTATTGGCACCAAAACAGATGGGTGGACCAATGGTACAGAATTGAGGACACAGAGACTAATACATATAATTTCAGTTATCTTATATTAGACAAAGGTGCAAAAAATGTACAGTGGAGAAAGGATAGCCTCTTCAACAAATGGTGCTGGGAAAACTGGAAATCCATATGCAACAAAATGAAATTAAACTTGTATCTCTCACCATGCACAAAACTCAATTCAAAGTGGATCAAGGACCTAGGAATTAGATCTGAGACAATATGCCTAATAGAAAAAGTAAGCTCCAATTTCCAACATGTCGGATTAGGCCCCAAGTTCCTTAATAAGAATCCTGTAGCGCAAGAACTATTACAAAGAATTAATGAATGGGATAGATTTAAGCTAAAAAGCTTCTTCTCAGCAAAAGAAACAATCAGTGAGGTGCATAGAGAGCCAACTAATTGGGAACAAATATTTAATACATGCACATTGGATAGAGCACTAATTTCTAGAATATATAAAGAACTCAAAAAAAACTTTACACCAAAAAAGAAAATAACCCAATCAATAAATGGGCTAAGGAACTGAAAAGACACTTCTCAGAAGAAGATATGCAATCAATCAACAAATACATGAAAAAATGCTCAACCTCTCTGGCAATTAGAGAAATGCAAATAAAAACTACTCTAAGATTTCATCTCACCCCAGTCAGAATGGCAGCTATCAAGAACACAAACAACAATAAATGTTGGAGAGGATGTGGGGAAAAGGGCACACTCATACATTGCTGGTGGGACTGCAAAATGGTGCAACCACTATGGAAAGCAGTATGGAGATTTCTTGGGAAAATGGGAATGGAACCACCCTATGACCCAGCCATCCCACTCCTGGGTCTGTTCCCAAAAGACTTAAAAACAGCATATTACAGTGACACAGCCACTTCAATGTTTATAGCAGCACAATTCATAATAGCTAGGTTATGGAACCAACCTAGATGTCCCTCAGTAGATGACTGGATAAAGAAAATGTGGTATATATACAAAATGGAATTTTACTCAGCAATAAGAGAGAATAAAATAATGGCATTTGCAGGTAAATGGATGAAGTTGGAGAATATAATGCTAAGTGAAATTAGTCAATCTCGAAAATCCAAACACCAAATGTTTTCTCTGATATAAGGAGGTTAGTTCACAGTGTGATTGGATGGGGGTACATAGGATTAGAGGAACACTAGAATGGTCAAAGGAAAGGGAGGGCAAGGGAGGGAGCAGGGGGGGAAAGGGGGAGAAAATGGTGGTTGAATGAGATGGATATCACTATCCTAAATGCATGATTAAAGATCTGAATGGTACTTTAAAAAAAAAAAAAAACGCATTGTGTACAACTAAAAGCAAATAAATAAATTTTTTTAAAAAAATAAATAAATAAATAAAAATAAAGGTCCATCAACAACTAAAAACCTATTTTAAAAAAAAGATTGTATTAGTTCACTATTTACATTGTTCCATTTGTAATTTGTTTAATGACATAAGAGTGGGATCCAATTTTATTTTTTCCAGACAGATAGTTTGTTGTGCCCAAATAATTTACCAAATAACTCCCCTTTGCCTCTGAGCTGACAGAGACGCTGGTGTGACTCACGGACGGCCAGAGAACACGAGGACCCCTCTGCCCCTCCTCTGCTCCACTGCTCTGTCTACCCCAGTTTTGTGACTATCCTGTCCTCATTGCAAATTGTGTTCTCTTTTTCACACAAATTCTACACTGCAGCAGCAACCTTTGGTTCTTGCCTAGAGTCCCTCCCTGTTTTCTCCTGGGCACAGGTTGGGGTGGCCATGGGACAAGGCCTGGTGGAGGTGTCCTGAGGATCAGCTCTGCCTGCTGCTGCCGCCCTGTCCCCCTGAGTGGGCTGTGTTTGCCAGCCTGGGCTTCCCATGGTCTCTTTAGAGGAAAGGGTGCTCATTCTGAATCCCAACCCTGACTCTCGTGAAAAGAAAATACAGCGTTTGGTTCTAAGCCTCTGAATCCCCAGAGTATTTTCATTACTGTAGCCCAGCTTTTGCCTGGAAGATGCAAATGGTTGCAAAGGACCTAGAAAACCAAACCAAATGCAGAACAGCCATGGGTGACGCAGGAAGCTTCTTCCACCGGGAGCCATGCTCCCTGGAGCTTTGCCACTGGTAGTAATTCCCTGGGAGCATGACAGGTAGGCAAGACCTCAGGCAGCACTGGAGACGGATCCTGAATCCCCAGTTAACAAGCCCCACAGGCACCTGTAACCTTCACTTCACCTGTTGCTTGTTTTGTTATCCTCTTGTTTATTTACCTCCATGTCTTAAAATAATGTGTTTATTTCATCCCTTCTTGACTGTCTATTGGTGTCAAGAGATTAAATACTAGATTGTTCACCTGTCTTATTCCATTTTTGTTGCTGTGACTGAATACTACTGTTAGCTTTCCACTACTATAACAAATGGCTGAGAGGATCAACTTATAAAGAGAAAAGGTTTAAGAATTCCAGTCCATGATCAAGTAGACCCATTGCTTTTATGCCCATGGTAGCATATAGCGGCAGGAGTACATGGAAGAATAAACCTGCTCACCTCAATGGTCTGGAAGCAAAAGGAAGAAAGAGGAAGGAGCTGGGGTCCCACTATTCCCTTCAAGGGGAGGCCCCCCATGACCTGAAGACCTCCCACTAGGTCCCATCTCTTAAAAGTTCCACCTCCTCCCAATAGCTAGGACTAAGGCTTTAATACACTGACCTTTGAGGGACACTATAGCAACCACAGACTCTGGAATTTATAAGGAACAAGGTTTATTTGGCTCAGAGTGCTGGAGGCTAGGTCCATCAGGCAGCTGCACCCAGTGGGTCCTTGCCAACGGGGATTCTCTGCAAGTCCTAAGGTGGCCTGGAGGACCACATGGTGATTATAAAGCCACTAAAGACATAATGGGATTTTTTCCCCTCATGACCTCATCTAACCCTAAGCACCTCCAAAGGTCTCCACCTTCAAATACCATCATCAAATGAATTTGGAGATTAGGTTCCCAGCACATGAACTCCAGGGCACACATTCAAACCACGGTGCCTCCCAATTCCCACGGCCTTAGCTGAAGGCCCTCCAGGTCCACAGCTCCTCCTCCAAGCCTGGCATCCAAACCTGCTCTCTGTCCCATAGGTAGAGCTGGGTGAGGTGCACGGGGGCCGAGGGCAGAAGCTGCAGCCGCTGGGGCCTCTCCTGGATTTCACCTGCCCTCTCCCTGCACCTGAGGCCTGGGGGTTCAGCCAGAAGGCCTCAACTTTCCCCACTGTACGCCCTCATGGTACATTTGGGACTGTGGGTAGCTCTCAACCCCTTTCCCTCCAGCAACACTTCTGATCTATTTTCTAATTTTCCAAAATAAAGAGAAACATCCCATCGACTGTTAACTTCCCTTCACAGTCTCTTTACTCAGTGGATTTTTTTCCTCCAGAAAGGTTTTTCCGTGCATTCTGAGTGCCCTGAGCCATTTTGGTAGCTAGGTCTTGTCAGCCAGGCAGTAGTTAAAGACAGTTTCCCACACCTTGGTCCACAATGGCTGAACCAAAAACACCTCCCAGAACTTCATAAGGTGGCTCGGGAGGCTTAGGCAGGAGGATCGCAAGTTCAGAGCCAGCCTCAGCAAAAGTGAGGTGCTAAGCAACTCAGTGAGACCCTGTCTCTAAATAAAATACAAAATAGGGCTGGGGATGTGACTCAGTGGTCAAGTGCCCCTGAGTTCAATCCCTGGTACAAAAAAAAAAAAAAAAGAAAAAAGAGAGAAAGAAAAAAAGAAATTCTAACTCCAGGGAACTCAGAATGTGCCTGTATTTGGAGACAGGGTCTTTAAAGAGGTGACTGAATTTAAAAAGAGGTCCTAAATGAAGCCTAATCCAAAAGTGGCTGGTGTCATTATAAGAAGAGGTGATTTGGGCCCAGACACACACACACAGAGACCACCATGTTGAGGACACAGGGAGAAGTCGGCTGTCTACAAGCCAACGAGAGAAACCTCAGCAGAAGCCAACCCTGCCATGGCCTTGATCTAAGACTTCCAGCCTCAAGAACTGAGATAAAATAAATTTCTGTTGCTTAAGCTGCCCAGTCTGAGGTATTTTGTCACGGCAGCCTGTGGGGCTAGCACAACACCCTAATCAAGTGTTCTTTGTAACACTCTCAGAGCTACAGGGATGAGGCCTTGGCCTCTACAAACTTAATCTTCAGATAGGGAGACCAGCCTTCCAGATAAGAGTGATTTATTAGTCTGGCAAAGCCCCAGCTGAAGAGTGCTTGTCTTTGCTTACATTACAGCTTAAAACGTTCCCATCAATGATACTTGAAAACTCCTTGAAAACACTTGCCTCTGTAGTCAAAGTGGATGGTCTACAGATGAACGTGGATAATTATCTTAACCTTGAAATAGATCATATTCTGAATTAGCAGCTTTATTGGATTTCTGCTTTTCAAGCAGATCTCGTCCTGGAGTGTTTGCGGATTCCCATTCACCTTAGCAATTCAGCTCCGGAGTGGATGTTTGGGCTTCACAGCTTTATAATCACTCCACTTAGCACTACAATGGCTTAAATGTAATTCACTGCTGTGTCATCCACAGCCACTTGGCACAGGGTTGTGACAAACAAAAACACTTGGCACAGAAGCTTCAGAGCTAGGGGAATGGGGTGGCGAGGCCAGCCTCCATCAGAGGCAGCACGGAGGTGAGAGGCGGGGTGCTGTGCAAGCGTCTGTCAGACTGTGGAGCGTGGCCAAGGATTGCCTGGAACAGAGGAGTCAAGGAACAGACTGCTAAAAACAAGGGCATGAAACAGAGAGGAGAGGGAGGCACCTAGCCTCACCTTATGCCTCCAAGAAAAAAGCAGCCCAGGAAGTTTCCTCTGCCTTCCCTCAGTAAGAGGGCAGCTTAGATGTAGTGTGGAGAACAGTGTTGGAACCAATAAGTGCTCAAAAACACAAGTTCTGATCCACAGCCCACGTGTGTTATAAACGCATGAGGACTTAAACTGAGGTCAGCAGGCTGGACAGGCCTCGATGGGACGGATATCAGTTCTCTGTGCCGTGCAAGCATCTCTGGCTCCACCATGCAGACGGCAAGCTTCCAAAAAAGAGCCATCCTGTGTTCTAAACATGCTGTATTGGTCAGGGCAGTGCTTTGGCTACCTGGGCCTTGTGCCACGTTCTGGGACTCAGGTCGTTGAGACTTTTCAATGTGGCACTGGAGAGAAAAGCCGTGCCCTTACTTCTCAGAGATGCTGGAAGTGCTGCAGACATAGCCCACCACCGCTTACTGGTAGGAAGTATAACCAGGAAGGGAGGAGCAGGGAGGGGAGACGGCACCCTCGAGGTGCTGGGCCCCAGGTCTGCCAGTCAGGGCCGCATCTACCAGCTTTCTGGGTTGGGTGAGCTGGTGAGGTCCTCTTTTGCCTTAGACTGATTCAAGTTGGGTTTTAGTCACTGTTTACAGTGCCCCCCACCCCTGCCCCAGCACAGTGCCTCCAGCCAGAGCCTCACTGGCAGGTTGGGGACTGGGGGGAATTCTGGAGACCTTGGGTGCTTTTTTGGGTCACCTAGGGCAATTATGCTTGAGCACTTTCATAGTGAAATACAAATCTTTTTATTACAAATCTATTTTATTTCTTCTGCATTTTCACTTGTGAAACAATGTTGCTTATTTTGGACATTGTGTATAAATTGGTTACAACAGCAATGAATTTCATTTCAGAGAGTGAATACAGTGTTCCAAAATATCTTTAAACTGAAATGGGGCTAGATCAGACAGAGTTGGGCATCTCTGGTGAACGATTTGGCCCTTTCCCTTCCCCAAAGTTCCCAGGGTCTTTACTCACCCCTTAAATTCCAGTTGTCCGCCAGGCATGGTGGCTCACGCCTGTAATCCTAGCACTTGGGAGGCTGAGGCAGGAGGATCGCAAGTTCAAAGCCAGCCTCAGTAATGGCGAGGCACTTAGCAACTCAGTGAGACCCTGTCTCTAATAAAATACAAAAAAAGGGCTGGGGATGTAGCCCAGTGGTCAAGTGCCCCTGAGTTCAATCTCCGGTACCAAAAAAAAAAAAATTCCAGTTGTCCATGCCAAGGAATAATATTGCTTTGGGTACCTAAGGCAGCCAAGATTCTTCAGGTCAATGTGCACCCCTAGCCCATGCAGAACCAAGATTTGCTTAAAGATGAACTTTATCAACCAGGAGGAAATGTAATTTCTGGTAGGGCAAAAAATATCACTTGTTACATCATGGTGATGGGAGAAAAGGAAGGCAGGTGATATTTATTGAGCGCCTAGGGTATGCTCAATCCTGGCCTCTCTCATATATCATCTAATCTTACCAATGGCAGCCTCTGCTTTTTCCTCCCTAGCACCTCCCGTACCTGACAGCCGACACAGTAAATAAAGTCCCTTCCTCCCCACCTCCCAGCGTGAGCTCCATGCCACAGAGAGCTATAGTGCAGCTTGCTGTTTCCCAAGTACCAAGAACTTCCTGAATCACAGAGGATACTGAAAAGAGGTTTGCTTAAAAAAGTAGTATTATGACAGAGATATGGAGGATGCCAGTTAATGATCAGGAAATAGAGCCTCGGAGAAGGAACAAAACTGTCTGTGATTGTCAGTTTTGTGTGTCATCTTGGCTAGATCATTTCATCCAGTTCTTTGGCTAAATACTGATCAAGTCATTGCTGTGACAGTATTTTTAAATATGTGACTGACATGTATAATCAGTAGACTTTGACTAAAGCAGATGACCTTCCACAATGTGGATGGGCCTCATCCAATCAGTTGAAGGCCTCAAGAGCAAAATCTGAGATTTCCTTTTTAAAGTTTTAATCTGTTTTTTATTATTTTGTGATCTGGGGATCAAACTCAGAACCTCATATGTGCTAGGCAAGACGCTACCTACCACTGAGCTACATCCCCATCCCCCAATTATGATATTTCCCAAAAAAAGAAGGAATTCTGTCTCAGGATTGCCACATAAGGAACCCTACCTGAGTCTCTGGCCTGCCAACCTGTGAGATTCTGACTCAGGACTGAAATAGGAACTATCTCCTGAAGCTTAAGTCTATGTTGGCCAACCTATAGATTTTGAGGTTGCCAATGCTTATAACTGTGTCCTTAAAATAAATCTAAACAGATACAGACAGACAATGAATATGATAGATAAATATGAGCAAATAATACTTAAATATAGATAGAAGATAGATGTATAAGTGATATAGATAGATAGACATGACAGATATTGATAGATGACAGATATGACAGATATAGGTAGATGATAGATAAATGACAGAGATAAACAGATAAATGATATAGATAGATAGACGATAGGTAGGCTAGATCTCTTTCTCTCTCTCTCTCTCTCTCTCTCTCTCTCTCTCTCTCTCCCTCTCGTATTAACAAATCTTATTATTCTGCTTCTCTAGGGAACCATGACTAATGAACTGCTCAAACTCATTCACCTGATCAATGTCAAGGGTAGGTCAGTGGCTGATATTTGCTATGTGATTCAATCCTTACAACTGTCATTCATTGTACTTCCCAGGGGAGGAAGCTTCAGCATAAAGGTGAGGACTTGGTGCAGGCTGCACAGCTGCCTGTGCTGACCACTGGGCCACATCCCCAGCCCTTTTTTGTATTTTATTAAAGACAGGGTCTCACTGAGTTGCTAAGTGCCTCGCCAATTGCTGAGGCTGGCTTTGAACTCGCGATCCTCCTGCCTCAGCCTCCCAAGTGCTGGGATTACAGGCGTGCGCCACCGCACCCGGCTTATATTTATTTTTTCTGAATAAGCTTTGTAGCTTTCAATTAAATTCCCCCAGGAGTGGCCTTGTCCTGCGCCTTTTTCTTTCCTTGTGTGGACGCCGCCCCGCTCCCTTCAGCCTCCGGACTGCTGTCTGCTTGAGACCGAACACCATGCCTTCAATTAAGTTGCAGAGTTCTGATGGGGAGATATTTGAAGTCGATGTGGAAATTGCCAAACAATCTGTGACAATAAAGACCATGTTGGAAGATTTGGGAATGGATGATGAAGGAGATGATGACCCAGTTCCTCTACCAAATATTAATGCAGCAATATTAAAAAAGGTCATTCAGTGGGGCACACACCACAAGGATGACCCTCCTCCTCCTGAGGATGATGAGAACAAAGAAAAGCGAACAGACCATATCCCTGTTTGGGACCAAGAGTTCCTGAAAGTTGACCAAGGAACACTTTATGAACTTATTCTGGCTGCAAACTACTTAGACATCAAAGGTTTGCTTGATGTTACGTGCAAGACTGTTGCCAATATGATCAAGGGGAAAACTCCTGAGGAGATTCGCAAAACCTTCAATATCAAAAACGACTTTTCTAAAGAGAAGGAAGCCCAGGTACGCAAAGAGAACCAGTGGTGTGAAGAGAAGTGAAATGTTGTACCTGACACTGTAACACTGTAAGGATGGTTCCAAATACTAGCTGCACTGCTCTGTTTATAATTGTTAATATTAGACAAACAGTAGACAAATGCAGCAGCAAATCAATTGTATTAGCACAATAGTGTCCTTATTGCCTGTGTAGGTTGAGTAGACTCTAAACCTATGGCTGCATTTCTTTTAGTGTGAGAGAAAGTTTCTTTTTTTCTTTACTCTGGATAAAGCTGAACTGTGGGTTCTCGGTAGAAAGTGGCATTTTGGGCTTTCTCTACTTTTGTAAAGCAATTTCTCCTGGTTTATTGTCCAGTTAACTTTAGTGAGCTTTTAAAAGTTGGCATTGTAAATAAAACAACTTGCAAAAAGTTTTCTGAAATAGAATTAACAAATATTATCTATAGTCATGAGTTGGAAACTGGAAAAAGGCTACTTCAAGTAAATGTTCTGAGTTGGGGTTGTTAGGAAGTCTTCCAGCCTCCTGCAGTCGATCAGTACCACTGGGTTTGATTAGCCTTGTATGTAGAAGGGGTCCCTTAATTAGACTGAAGGATTTTTTTTTTTAATAATCTCAGCTTTGAATATGTTGCCTAAAGACTCAGTTATTACCCATTGTGGATTTGGAGGGGAGAAGTGTAACTAGACAGTTTGATAGCTTTTCAATTAAAAAAGACACTTAATTCATGTGGTATGCCATCTTTTTATAAATCAGTGTTCCCATATAGGGAAAACTATTCACACTACGTGCATGTAAAAAGTAACCTTTAACATTGAAATATGTGGCAAGACCCGGAAAACATCATGAGTGCAAGATACTTTCCATAAAAAGTAAGTTATGTAGTAGGTTAAAAAAAAAATTAAATCCCCCCTTAAAAACCTTTGATTTGAAGGGGAGGGAGGGGGAGAAAAAAAAAAAAAAAAGGTGGTTGAATGAGACGGATATCATTTTCCTTAATGCATGATTGAAGACCTGAATTGTACGAATATACTTTGTATACAAACCGTTGTATGTAAAAAGATACTAAATATATGCACTATGAGTTGTACATATTAAAAATTATAAAAATAAAATTAAAAAAAAAAAACCTTTGATTTGAGTTTTGCTAAATTTACAAAGCAATAGGCCTCACATTCAAAAAGAGGGCATGATAATGTCCATTTCAGTGAAAAAATAATGGCTAACAACTATGGAACCAGCCTGGGTGTCCATCAATGGATGAATGGATAAAGAAAATGTGGCATATACACATAGTGGAGTTTTATTCATCCATAAAAAAGAATGAAATTTATTTGCAGTAAAATGGATGGAACTTGAGAACATGTTAAGCAAAATAAGCCAAACTCAAAAAGTCAAAAGTCATAGGTTTTCTCCCATATGTGGAAACTAGAGAGGAAAAAGGGGGAGGGGAAAGGTGGAGTGGGGGGAATCATGAAAATTGAAGGGAGATCAGTAGAGTAGAAGAAAGTTACCAGGGGAGGAAGGAGAGAAGAAAAAGGAGCAATCCTAGGGAATGATATTGACTGAAATGTATTGTTATATTGTATACAAGTACAAATATGTAACAATGGATTCCCACCATTGTACACAACTATAACACACCAATAAAATGGGGGAAAAATAATGGCTAAGAACGTGGACTTTTGAGCTAGATGTTACAAGTTCTGATATCAGCTCAGAAACTAATTGTGTGACCCTGAAAAACAGTATGAACTTTCTATACCTCGGCTTCTCTACACATAAAGTGTGGGTGATAGAGCAGCCATATCCAAGGGTGTTTGTGAACCCTAAATGAATGAATATTTGTCAGGCAGTTAGACCAGCCCCTGCTATGCTCTTGATAGAGGCTAACTTTTCCTTTGTGTTATTCTCTCCTTTTACTTTCCTCACTAATATTTTGGGGTCTGCTCCATATTGGTGCCACACAAGAATGTTGGATACAATGAGTTGACAATGCAGAAAATCCAGAACAGTGGATGTGCTGTGGGAAATGCTCAATCATGCCATTTGTAAAATCATATGCCTTTTTACTTCCACCTATGACCTTTTAGGGTCATTCCAACTTCAGTACTGTGGGAAATACTCAATAAAAAAATAAAGAAGAAACACTCATTTTGGACAATGGTCCATGTTTTCTGTTTGCTACAAATCTTTATGTACTCTCATGGAATTCAAGCCAGAAATGAAGTCTCTCTGAGAATATCCAGTCGTGGTGGGTGAGGGAGGGGGACAAGCCTTCAGCTATTTTATTTTGTTTTACGTTTTGTTCTCACGCTAGGACTGTTTTATGGGTTTCAGCTGCAATCGGGGTTTCCCAGCTCGTTATAAATTCTTGAATGTAAATAGTTTTAACAGAAACCCTCCAAGACCTTGGTGTACAGTCATAGCTGCAGTTCTTTTCACTACAAGAAAATCGCAGCATTAACCTGAATCCCCTGTGGTTCATCAAGATCAACAAACTACAGCACTTGTCGAGGGACTGTTTTGAGTTAATGCGAGATGCCGTGATCAGAATCAGAACACTCACACTTTCACTGGTCCACTGTCATCGTGGGGCTTCACTTTTAGGGTCTCCACATCATGCTCATTAGGAATATTGACTGCCCGTCCTCATTCGTGGCTTTGAACGATTTTTCGGAATATAGTTTAATGAGTAGTAGCAGCCATCCACACACACCTGGACTGATATGAGATTATAAGGAAGACTTTTTCTTCCTATTCATTCCAAACAAAAATGGACAGAAATACACACACACACACACACACACACACACACACACACACATATGCACGCGCGTTTTATAGATGCTAAAACTGTTATGCGCTAATTTCTGATAACAGCTGCTTTGCAGATCATGGACTTAGTTAAATCTGTCTCCTCAAACCTACTTTTCCCTCTTGAATAGGATCGTAACAATCTCACAGTAGTTTTGATACTTCATAAATGCAAATAATTATGCAAATCTGTAATTTTCCATAAGGACTATGTTAGTTAAATATGACTACATAAAAATTTGCCCCAGATTCACACAGTTTGTGAGGCCAGGAATCCAGGGGTGGCTCACCTGGGTCTCCTGGCTCCAAGTCTCCCAAGAAGCTGACGTCAACCTGTGAATGGGGCTGTGATCTCATCTGAAGGCATGGCCGGGGCTGGAGAATCTGCATCTAAATGCATGCACATGTTGTCTCCAGGCCTCAGCTCCTCACTGACCATTGGATGGAGACCTCAGGGCCTCCCAGAGTAGCCAAGGGAGTTCTCACCAAATGATAATGGGCTTCTCCCAGAAGAAGTAATGATTCAGGAGATGGAGGCAGGGTATAGCACCAAGAGCAAAGTCACAGTTTTTATTAGTGCCTGGCTTCATAGTGACATACCAGTACTATAGCATATGCTAATGGTCACAAAGACTCACCCATATTGATATTAAAAGGAAGTGTGTGAGCCGGGCGTGGTGGCGCATGCCTGTAATCCCAGCACTTTGGGAGGCTGAGACAGGAGAATCACGAGTTCAAAGCCAGCCTCAGCAATGGCGAGGCACTTAGCAACTTAGTGAGACCCTGTCTCTAAAATAAAATACAAAAAAGGGCTGGGGATGTGGCCCAGTGGTCAAGTGCCCCTGAGTTCAATCCCTAGTACCACAAAAAAAAAAAAAAAAAAAAAAAAAAAAAAGGAAGTGTGTGAAAGCTAGGAGGAGGTTCTTGGAGGTATGTGGGGGAGCATCTTAGAAGCTGGCTACCAGAAATACCATAAAAGTACTGGACTAAATAGGTAAATGTAGAGTATATAGCTAGTGTTCAAGAAAAATCAGAATTAGTCCTCCCTCCCTCTCCTGCTTTTATAGATCAAGCACCAGTTACAACTGGCAACTCCTTCAATAGCAGCCCAAATTTTTGTTAGGGACCTGCTGCCTGACAGCCCCCAGGGAATTTACCACTTACTACTAGAGCTGTGCTCCCCTCAATTTTTACCTAAAAATAAAACTAAAAAAGAAGGAAAGGATGGATAGACAAAAATAAACAAATAAAAAAAAAACAACAACAGATGTGCACTAAATAGACAAAAAGCACATATTTCTTTAGACACTTAAATTTCTTCATATCATGTCTTTGGTCATTCAACACATTCATTGAGTACCTACTATGTGCCGGCACTGGGAATTACAGAAATGGAGAATAAATATAGACAAAAATCCTGCTTCTCACAGGACTTACATCTGGTGGAAATCTAACTCTGGGACTTCTTCAAGAGAGACTAAAGATCCTGGCCACTGGGGCTGGAGGTGTAGCTTAGTGATAGAATGCTTTCCTAGCTTGCATGAAGCCCTGAGTTTAAGCCCCAGCACTGCAAAAAATGTTAAACATGATATTCTGTTTGCATCTGATCTTGGGAGCTGTGCCTATAACAAGTGCTGCTTGTTATAACCTCTACATTAGGATTGATAGTATAATTTTGATAATGCTTGATACTTTGATGTATTTCATAGTATAATTTTGAAGACTACCAGAATTTTACCCATTTTTCATATTGAGTTCAATGACTTTATTTCTTTACTTAAATTTCCCCTTGCTGAAGTGATCTGGAAGTTTCTGACACCAGGGAGTTTCTGCACCTAGGTTATGGCAGGAGAGTGGGGCCCTCTCCCCTTCATTGGCAGTTTACACCAAGCAAGATTCTGAGTCTGGAATGATTTTTCCCTTCAATGCTACATCACAATGTGACTTTTCAGGAAAAAATAGAGACACACAAATTTCTGTTACACTTCATCTATTAGAGTCACCACCAACAGAAAGAGCAATTTCCCCTGCTCTGATGCCACTATTCACCTCTTGGCTGGCAGTGGTGTCTGGGTGCCACAGCACTAGATTGTGAAAAATCATGGGTCTACAAACGCACAATGCAGGTCAAACAGCAAATAATCAGAGCTCAGCTGGAACAGGCTGGCAGCAACATTCTAGGTGGCTTTCTTGGGTTATTGTTCAATTGGCCATTTGAACAGAGTCTTTGATGGATGCATCCTGTTGAGCTCCCCCCACACCTGGCCAGAGTCAGAGTTTCCGCGTCTGCAGGCATTGCAGAGGAAAGAGAATGAGCTGTCCCGATAGGAAAACGCACGCAAGCTGCCCGTGACTGCGCATGCCCCACACTCAAAGGTGCGCTTCTGCTACCTAGGTCTGGTGCTGAGGCGTCCAGACTCAGTGGCTTTTCCTCTGTTGGTGCCTGATGGTCCCTCTAGCTCTGAGCACAGTCCAAGGCAGCCTCGAGTTCGCCAGGCACAAGGGTGGTGGTAGGATATGAGCAACCAACCGAGGGGAGCACCCTGGGTAGGCTGCGCTGCAGATTTGTTTGGGAAATATGGGAGCCCCCAGCCCCCAGGGTGAAGGTGAATTGCAGGGTAATTGGAGGTAGCAGCCAGACTGGTATGCAGGGACATTCCTCTGTGGGCTCCCATGACAGGCTCTGCCGTGCGGGAGGAAAGCCGTACATATTTGTCTGGTTGCATAGTTCAGGCTTGTGAAAATCAGAACCGAGAAGTAAAGCTCTTTATTCTCTTTCCAAAAACACTGCTTGAACTCTGACCTCTGGTCCTCCCCCACTCGTCTCTGCCCCATTTTCAATCTGTTCTCTATTATTTCACTTCATATGCTTGTACATACTTTGTTAGAAATTCAGTGAGCTCGGGTTGACCATCCATCAATGTATTATCCTGAACTTAACCGAATACCTCCCTGTTCTTATGAAAACCTGCTCACATAGGGGTTGATCTGGGGCCACTCCTGGCCCTACTATGGTGCTCCACCTGCCCAACAGAGCACTGCTGGGCCTTCAGAGTGTGTCCTACCTAGTGTCTTTGAGTCACATGGCACAGCCCTAACCAGGTCCCTGCGAGGCAGCCAGCCCGGATGTGGCTGGGCTCCTCTCTGTCCCCCCTAGGAAGCCACCTTCCTCTCTAGCCTGAGTCTGGCTTTCTATCCAGCCCTCTGTTCAGAGGCCACATGTGCTGTTGCTGTTCCCTGAAAAGGGAGCATTTCCCACAGTTCTGGAATTCTTGATTATGCATGCATCTGCGTGTGGGAAGCCAAGCAACTGGCTTGGTGCTTTTCAGACTATTCCAACCAGCTGTTTCTAATGGATCAGAGTTTCGGCGGGATGAGCTTCCCTCCTGGACGTGTGTTGCCGACGGACTTTCCACACCCTGGCGTCTGCTTGTTTAATCAAGGCTGGACAGACAGGAGACAGGCAGGGATGGCTTGGTCTGGACCAGTTAGGGTGTGTGAGCATCAGCAGGACCCCAAGAGGAGTCCGAGTTTCTCGGGAAACCAGTGCACTAGCCCCGGGGTGTCCTCCCCAGCTAGGGCAGCCTAGTGGGTGCTGCCTTCTGTGTTGTGTGTCTGCATGCCCTGGTCACTTCTGCATGAGCCAGAGGTTCTCATCCTGAGGTCCGTGGGAAGAAATCTGAGCCTCAAAACCTGGACAGGAAAAAATGTTGCATCTTTATTTTTTAAATGCCTTCGAGCATTTCCTCCCATGATGACTGCAGTTAACAAACCACAGCAGTATCATGCCACCTCTGTGGCCTTATCAGCAGAAGAAACCTCAGCTGTTTTCATCTTTCCTCAAATTAAGTTTATGCCCCTGGCTATTTCAGAATTAGTCACCATCAGACCATTGCTATGGCTTGCTCAGTGTGTTAATAAACATGTGCTGCCACATTGTAAAATGTATTTTTTGGCTGTGATACTGATTTTTAATAAAATAGATTTCCTTTATACAGATGCCCCTCAACTTACAATAGGAGTACATTTCCTCCTAAGCCTTTTTTTTTTGTAAGTTGAAAGTGCTTTTGACATACCTAACCCACCTAGCTTAGCCTACCTTAAACGTGCTCAGAATGTTTATGACAGCCAGCAACTGAGCAAAATCATCTAACTCAAGGCCTCTTTGATGATCAAATGTTGATTATCTCATGTAATTGATTGAACACTGCACCCGGAAATGCTGGCAGCACAGCATCCTCAAGAACTGCAGTTGTTACCCAACACATGCGAGATCACGTGGTCGATTGGGAGCTGTGGCTTCTGCCACTGCCCAGCATCTTGACAGAGGGCTGGGCCGCCTATCAGTAGACCAGAAAAGAAACAAAATTCAAAGCTACAGTTTCTACTGAATGCTTATTGTTTCAGCATCATTGTTGAAGTTGAAAAATTATAAGTCAAATCCTTGCTGGCTGGAGACCATCATTACTTATTGACCTCTGATGCTGGGAGAGCTCTTAACCCGCCCCACCCCCACAGTGCTCTGGTGAGTTAACTGCAAATTTCTGTTTACAGACAACCTGATGGCCTCAGTAGAAAACCCCAAGGGATCTAAACAAACAAACAATTTGTCCAGATATTTTGGAGAAAATATCTGGAACCTAGAACTAGGCAAAGAATTCTTAGATCTGACATTAATGGCATGACCCTTAGGAGGAAAATCTGATATATTTGACCTCATTGAAATTAAAAGAGTTTGCTCTGTCAAAGCCCCTATTAAAAGAATAAAAAGACAAATTACATGCAAGTATAAAATAACTGTAATCATGTTTCTGACAAAGATCCTGTATGTAGAATATATAAATAACTCTCAAATCTTTTTTTTTTTTTTTTTTTTTTTGTGCCTGGGATTGAACTCAGGGGCACTCGACCACTAGGCCACATCCCCAGTCCTTTTTTGTATTTTATTAGAGATAGGGTCTCACTGAGTTGCTAAGTGCCTTGCCATAGCTGAGGCTGATTTTGAACTCACGATCCTCCTGCCTCAGCCTCCGAAGTGCTGGGATTACAGGCGTGCGCCACCATGCCCGGCTCCTCAAATCTTTCACAAAAAAAAAAAACAAAAAACATACAGATACATACATACAGATGGCAAATAAGCACATGGAAAGACATTCAATTTCATTAACAATTAGAAAAACCAAACTCATAGCCAAGTTTCATGACACACATCAGAATAGCCAAAGTAAAAACTAGTGGTGATATCAAATGCTGGCAAGGATATGAGGACATGATCACCCAGACATTGCTATTGGTAATGGAAAATAGCACAGGCATTCTGCAAAATAACTTGGCAGTTTTCTACAAAATTAAACACGTGTGTACCATATGACTCAGCCATTGTACTCTTGAACATTTATTCCAGAGAAATGAAGAATTTACTTGCCTGCAGGAACTGGTAAACAAATATTCACAGCAGCTTTGCTGATAGTAACCAAAAGCTGGAAATGACCCAGGGGTGCTCTAAAAACAGAATGGTTAGACAAACTAGTAATCTGTATTGTGGAATACCAATCGGCAATAAAAAGGAATAGATTATTGATAAACACAACCATTTAGATAAACAGGTGGGTATTGTGCTGGCGGAGCCAGTCCCACAAGGATGCACACTTGGTGGTTCCATTGTGTAGCAGTCATGAAATCGTGTGATTGTAAAGGTGAAGAATGGATTAGTTGGTTGCCAGGTGTCAGGGATGGGGTGGGTGGTGGGTGTGGCTATAAAATAGTATGAGAGAATCTTGTGGTGATGACACAGTTGAGCATCTTCATTGTGGTGTTGGTTATGCAACGTGACAAAATTGCATACAGCTACATACTATTTATAAATTGAATGTATAACTGATGGAGCACAAACTACAGATTATGCCAGTGTAAAGAAAAATATTCTGCCCTAAGTACATGTATGAAGACACGAATGGTGAGAAAATACTTTGTGTACAACCAGTGACTTGAAAAATTGTGTTCTATATGTGCAATATGAAACACATTGCATTCTTCCATCATATATAACCAATTAGAATAAATTATTTAATTAAAAAAGAAAAATACTGTGAATTTTAAGAACTGGAGGAAAGAGGAGCTAAGTAGGCTTTTTAAATCTTTTTTCTCTTGCACTTGACTATTAGAAATAACTGCTGGAAAAAGTAAAATAGGTGCAAAAGTCATAGTCTAGGACCCTACAGTAAACAGGTGGAATGTGACATAATAAGAAATACCTATGTGGTCTCTGCCACAGAATTCTGGCACAGAGCTCCTAAATCCCTTGGTTTCCTGTGGGTTCCTGAATGGGACCTGGTCACCAGAAAGACCAAGCCATGAATAGAAGCTTGAAACGTCCAAACTCCACCCCCACCCTCTCTGGAGGAAAGAAAAGCTGGAGATTGACAATCCGATCATGCCTCTGAGACGAAGCCTCCATGTGCATAGCAGCCAGGATGACAAAGACTGTCATAGTAACCCAAGGTCCCCGGGCTGGGTAAGAAATACTGGCTCAGGATCTGAGTGAGGTTGTGAGGAGCTGAGGATGGTAAAGACATCAGAGAATGGTTGGTAGGCTGTGAGGTCAAGGGTGACATGCAGGAGGCGATATATCAAGAGTGGTGTGAGTCTCTGAGTCTGGGTGGAAGATAAGATCATGGGAGGAAATGATGTCAGAAACCGAGGCTGTGGGAACCAGCGAGGAGTGGTGTTGGTAAGCGTGAGCCTGTGCCAGGAGGAGAGAGAATCACAGCAACAAGGAGAGGTTCAGGTCGCATGAGAGAGTCTGCTGACAAGACTTTGCAGGAAGAGTTATCACTTTTATAAAAAATGTATTAACACCTACCAATTAATTGTATATCTGTGGGGTTCAGTGTGGTATTTCCATACATGCACATAGCATGCAGGAGGCTTCAGAGAGGGGGAGAGGGCATGATCAGGAAGCAGCAATGAGGAGCAGAGGGTGCAGTCACCTGGTCCTAGTGGACATGTGCTCCAGCGGGGGACAGTCCTAGGGCAGAGCAGGGTACTGTATTAATGTATTCAAATAATTGGTTATAATGTCAGGAGAAAGTTTGGACCCGGCCCACGTGCAGAAGAGCAGTGGCTATTTCTGCAACACTAGAGTCACTTCCCTCGGAGGCACTTGGTTCATCTGTGGCTATGGCTAAAGTGCTTTGGCCCAGGCACCCCTCACTCTCTGCACCTGTGGGACTGACTGACCCTTATAGTTTCACACTGCATCGGGAGGATGGAGCGCGTTCCTGGGGCGGGATGCTGGGTGCCTGTGCTCTCCCCAAGGCTGCTCCCAGTAGCTGGTTTCCCATGGCAATGACCTGTCAAGTGAATCAGGCCTGGAAGGCAAAAGTCAATAATAAAATATACTTTGGATGTGAAGGTGAGCCTCCTTCAAGAACAAAGCTTTTTACTTTTTAGTTTTCTACTTTGAAATAATTTTAGAATCACACGAAGTTGTGAAAATCATACAAAACTTCTTATACTCCTAACCCACTTTCACCCATAACACCTTTCATAGCGCATTATGAAATTCAAGAAATGGACATTGGTACAATGCTACTAACTGTAGAACTTAATTGCATTTCACTGATTTGTACATGTACTTATTATTTTAATCAGGTGATTTTAGATTAAAAATATGGAATTCACATATTTAAACACTCCATATCTGACAGCACTAGGTCGGATTTCAGTGGGAAAGATGAGGGGAACCGAATGGAGGATGCCCCTTTTCAATAAGTTATTAAATCTTCATTTCTGCCACAGTTCATTTTGTTACTCAAGGTCATTTAGAAGTGTATTATTTTAGCCAGTGCTTACTAAAATGTAAGCATCGGGCTGGAGCTGGAGCTCAGTGGCAGAGCGCTTGCCTAGCATGTGTGAGGCACTGGGTTCGATCCTTAGCACCACATAAAAATAAACAAACAAAATAAAGACATGAGCTAGGTGTGGTGGTGCACACCTGTAATCCCAGCAGCTTGGGAGGCAGAGGCAGGAGGATTACAAGTTCAAGACCAGCCTCAGTAATTTAGCAAAGCCATAAGTGACTTAGGGAGACCCTGTCTCAAAATAAAAAAATAAAAAAGCTAGGGAAGTGGCTCAGTGGTTAAGTGCCCCTGAGTTCAATCCCAAGTACCAAAAAACAAAACAACAACAACAACAAAAAACCATATAAACAAAGGTCCCATTTTTCAGATATATAACTTGGATTTAACCATCTTTTTATAAACTGGCAAATTTGTATTACTGTATTTTTCTGACTCATGAATACAATTCTAAAATGAACAGCTTGAAGATGTTTGTGTTTATGCTTATGTGTGTTGTACATGTGTATATGTTGTATACTGTGTCTATATGGTGAAATACCTTAAGGAATTTCATTCAAATTGGCTTATAGATAAATGAGCACTCACATACATTAAAACTGTTAAGAGCCGGGCGCGGTGGCGCACGCCTGTAATCCCAGCACTTTGGGAGGCTGAGTCAGGAGGATCGCGAGTTCAAAGCCAGCCTCAGCAATGGCGAGGCACTTAGCAACTCAGTGAGACCCTGTCTCTAATAAAATACAAAAAAGGGCTGGGGATGTGGCCCAGTGGTCTAGTGCCGCTGAGTTCAATCCCCGGTACCAAAAAAAAAAAAAAAAAACTGTTAAGATCATGGCAATTATTTCAAAAGCCTCTGGGTTTACATGATTTGAGTAAACCCTTGATAAATAAGCTAGTTTTAATTCGTTGGTATAATAAAAATGAAGAATTGTTATCAAATTATTATCAGAATTGTTACCAAAAATTTTTGCCTGGGTGTGCTGTCCAGGCAGGGTTACATTTACCTCTGTCAGAAGTTTAAGATCATAAAAGTATCATTGTGACCCAAGATTACATGATACAGATGAGAGTACTGTACAGTGTCTGTTGCTTCCTGCAGATCAAATACAGTAATACAATTTTCAGGGTTTCTCTTTGACAAAGAAATAACTAGAGGGGCTGGGGTTGTGGCTCAGCACTTGTCTCACATGTGTGAGGCACTGGGTTCAATCCTCAGCACCACAGAAAAATAAATAACATAAAGGTATTGTGTCCATCTACAACTAAAGAAAAATTTTTTAAAAAAGGGAAATAACTGGAAACAATACTGCTGCTTTTCTCATATTAACAAGTAATAATTGTTAATTTCCACAAGTATAATAGTTGAAAATAAACAAATTAGGTGTATATAAATGGGATCAATGTTTATAAAAGGAATAGTCATGTGATTTGAAGTCTGAGGGTTGTGTTCAATTAAGTAGTATCAGTATCTAATATTTTAAGAAATAGTCATAAAATGTCTGAGTCATTTCTAAGTAAGTTAGAATATTGAAACATCAATTGCTAAGTATAAATTGAAGTACTCTGGCTTCTTACATTCTATAGAAAAGATAATATATATTTGGGTCCATTAATAAATATGTTTTCATAAATTATTGGTACAAAGCAAGCAATTCAAGATTGCTTTTTTTCGGGGGCGGGGGGGGGGGGGGCTCTTCACTAGAAATTCAGGTTACTAAGAGTTAAAAATTGTAATGAATATATGTAATTTTATATGCAAAGAATAAAAGAAGACATTAAGATATGGTTTTGATGAGAAAAACTCCAAGATAAAATATTTCTTTTTTTTTAAATTTTTTATTCTAAGTTGTTAGACATGACAGCAGAATGTATTACATTTCATATTACACATATAGAGCACATTTTTACAAATCTCTGGTTGTATGCAAAGTATATTCACACCATTCATGACTTCATACATGCACTTAGGGTAATGATATCCATCTCATTCTACCACCTTTTTTTTTTCTTCACCCTTTTGCCCCTCCTATCCCCTCTCTCCCCATTGCCATTCTAGTGTTCCTCTAATCCTCCTATGTTCCCCATCCCAACCCAACTGTGAATTGGCCTCCTTATATCAGAGAAAACATTTGGCATTTGGCTTTTGGGATTGGCTAACTTCACTTAGCATTATATTCTCTAACTCCATCCATTTACCTGCAAATGCCATGATTTTATTCTCTGTTATTGCTGAGTAATACCCCATTGTGTATATATGCCACATTTTCTTTTACTGAGAAAAATGGGTAGTTTTGTCTAATTTGGAGATTTTTTTCTTCAGAGGGTTGTTTCAAAGAGTCCATGTAGGGAAGGAAGTAAAAACAAGGCAGAGTGTACAACCAGATATGAAAAATTGTGCTCTATATGTGTAATATGACTTGTAATGCATTGTTATCATATATGACAAATTAAAATTAAAAATTAAAAAAAATGGATTCCTGGTTTCTGGGTCCCCTTCTCCCTCAGGGGGAAGTCTTTTTAGCTGTCCTTTCAATAAAGCCTTACATTTTCTGCTCTAAAAATAAATAAAATAAAATGGAAAAAAGGGAGGGGCAGAAAGGGACCTATAAGAAGGGGAGAGAGATGCAAAGGAAGCTGTAAGTATGAGAATGTATTTTGTTGGCAAGAAAATTGGAAATAATTTTTTTGTGTGTGTGAGAAAGAATTTTGTGTGGTTGAAAAACATGTTTCTCCTAAAGTCGAATGACTGGATTGTTCAGAATGAGAACAGAAATATATAGGGAAGAACTAAAGGTTTAGGAAGGTCACAAGGGGTCTGACCCTCAGCTGACCTCGCTTGTTTATGTTACCTGCCTGGCCTCTAAAGACGCTTTATCTGTCACCGCTGCCCTGCATCCAGTCTGGAGGCAAAGCAGGTTACCACGATGAAAGAAGTCATTGTGTGCAATGCCACCCTGCGGGTCACCATTGCTAGACTGTGATTGGCCAGGGAGAGGTAGTTAACCAGAATGATGGTGAGATGGGAAGGGATTTGCCTCATCCCGGGGCTCCAGAGCAGAGAGGAGAACCAGAGTTGAAAACCAAAAGCCAGCAGATATCAGTGCATCCTAAAGAAGAACTTCGTGACAGCAAGATCTCACTGGAGAGTCTGGCTGCCACTATAGTCTGGATGTTTGCTGAATGTTGTCCGAAAGCCTCTGTGTTAAAGGTGTGGTCTCCAGGGTGGCACTCCTGTGAGGTGACGGAAACTTTAGGAGATAGAGCCAAGCAAGAGGTCTTAGGCCATCAGAGGTATGTCCTTAAAGGGGATTATAGGACCCTGATCTTTTCCTCTTTCTCATTAACTCCCTGGCTCATGAGATGAGGGGCTTCACTCCATTACATGCTCCACTCCATGATGTGCTTCCTTGCCACAGTCCCAAAGCAAAGGGGCCAATTGATCATGACTGGAACCTTCAAAACTGTGAGCCAAACAAACCTTTCCTCTTTATAAATTAATTATCTCAGTTATTTTGTTATAGTGATAGAAAGCTGACCAATACAACTGCCTTGAGGCAGTGAGGCAGTGAGGCACCTGGCCTTGGAAACATTTAAACAGAAGCTGTACAGCCACCTGTTGAAAGAGCTAGAGAAGAGATGTCTGTTATAAAAGGAAGGTGAGAAGATGTTATCCCTAAAACCAATTTAATGCTGAGATTCTTGGCTGGAAGGCTGGAAGTTGAAGTATAGCGTGTGGTGTATGTGTGTGCATCTGTTGTAAGTAGTAACTCACTGGTTCTCATGACAGCAGTGTGGGCTAGATACTATTATTCAGCCCATTTAATGGAAAATGGAACTTATCCAATAGTCCAAACCAACTCAATAGTGAATAACTGGATATGAATTCAAACTTCAATCTCTTTGGCTTCAAAGGACCTGCTTTTTTTCTTTTTTTGTACCAGGGATTGAACTCAGGGGCAGTTGACCAATGGGCCACATCCCCATCCCTTTTTTGTATTTTATTAGAGACAGGGTCTCACTGAATTGCTAAGTGCCTCGTCATTGCTGAGACTGGCTTTGAACTCGCGACCCTCCTGCCTCAGCCTCCCAAGTGCTGGGATTACAGGCTTGCACCACCATGCCTGGCAGGACCTGCTCTTTCTAGTACATCCCCATGCTTTCCAAGAGAGGCACCCTTGTGTGTGTGTGTGTGTGTGTGTGTGTGTGTGTGTGTGTGTGTGTGTTTTCTTCAATAAAAGTTTTTTTTAATCACATAGTTAACATAACACAAGTTGGTCTTATATTCTGGGATCTTGTCTCTGTGTTTGGACAATTTTTAGATCTTACTCATCAGCATGCTGAACTGTTCCTTCTTCAGAGACACAGACAGCAGCCCCAGTTTGTCTGATATCCTTATTTTTCACTGCTGTGGCTTGCTAAAGAACAAAGCTGACTTGAAAGTTCAATGTCGTTTGCTTCGGGGATTAACTCATCTTTCTGGGCTTGATCAAGCAACACTGGTCTCTTCCGAACCCTGTGGATATATTTTTCATCCAAGACATTAGAGATTTCAACAAACAAACAACCCATTCTCCTGAGTAATGGCACTGAAGTGGGCCTGCACAGACCTCCTCTTATAATGCAAGCCCAGGGTGACCCCCTTGATCCTGTTCTGCACACGTCTATAGGTGGCCATTGGTCAACCCAGAGTCTTTTCTTCTTTGCAAGGAGCCTGAGTCCTACACAGATGAGATTGAAGTCCCTCCCCAGGATTCTTTGGGGCCCCTCACCAGAACTTTGTGTCCTTTCAGAATTAAGCCAAAGTTTTCTGCACTGTCAGTGGTCTGATTGCTGAGAGTGGTCTTCCTTCTCACAGTAGATGTGGTACAGGGCCACCCTTTTTAAAAATTGGTGTTTAATAGTTGTATAATTTATGGAGTACAGTGTGATCATTCAATATGTGTGCTTATTGTGTAGAGATCAAGTTAGGGTAATTGGCATTTCTTTCAAACACTATTATTTGTGCTCAGAATCTTTGAACACCTTTATTCTCAAAGAACAAGAAGCTTTTATTTAACAAAATTCGAGAGGCAATCGTCAAAGGTACAGTATTTGTTCTTAGATTTTATATTTTGAGTTCAACCAATCAAGCAATTGACAAACTATTCACCAAATTATGGATACAATCTGGAGGAATACAAAGTCACAAGTAAATAATTAAGATATAATATGGTAATTTTGACAATTTAGATAGGAAAGAAGGGTTGTAGGAACTTGGCAGAGGACAGGGAGGGGTGGAGGTCAAAGAGTTCTCAAATGCTTAGAAAAATGTAGTAAGGTCAATAGTCTGCTAGGGCTACCATAACAAAGTGACACACACTGGCTTAAAGAATAGACATTTATTCTGTCACAGTGCCAGAGGCTGGAAGTCCAAGTTTAAGAAGTTGGCAGGGTTGCTTTATAGGAAACACTCTCTTCTTGGCTTGCAAACACTACCTTCTTCCTGTGTCCTCACGTGGTCATCCCTCACATGGACTGTCTACTACTATTCTCCCTATGAGAAAACATCATGTAACCAGGCACAGTGGTACATATCTGTAATTCCAGCTACAAGGGAGGCTGAGGCAGGAGGATCACAAGATTGAGGCCAGCTTCAGTACCTTAGTGAGATCCTGTTTCAGAATGAAATTTTTTAAATGCCTGGGGATGTCGTTCAGTGGTAGGACACTTGCCTACTGTATACAAAGCCCTGTATTCAATCCCCAGTCCTGCAGAAAAAAAGTCATAAGACATAATATTCTACTCAGAAATTAGACTGTAAGAGTGACACTGGAAGCCACGTGCAGTGGCACACACCTGTAATCCCAATGGCTTGGGAGGCTGAGGCAGGAGGATTGCAAGTTCAAAGCCAACCTCAGCAACTTAGGGAGGCGCTAAGTAACTTAGCAAGACCCTGTCTCAAAATAAAAAATAACAAGGGCTGGGGATGTTGCTCAGTGGTTAAGCACCCCTGGGTTCAATTCCCAGTACCCAAACAAAAACAAAACAGCATCAGAAAAAGACAAAAGTTGGCAACACCCCACACTGGACACATTAGAAAGCTGGCTCTTACTACCGGGACGTACTTACGCTTCTCCAGGACTGGGTGTCTCAAACACACTGGAGAATCTGGCCTTGTCAAAGTATTGTATGCTTAGAACTTAGTTGAAAGAAAAAAAAGAAAGAGAAGAAGGAAGCAAAAAGTAACTAGTGTAATCCACTGTAAAGATGTAGAGGAGCTGGTCCACCCACCAGAACCCAGAACAGAGAAATGGCCCCAGGGTGGACAGAGGCCTCCAATCAGAGCCTGAATGACCCGACACTTCTGCGTCTTTCAATGGAGACTTAAATGTCTTGTTCTCCCAAACCTCAAGGCAGAACGCAGTTGCTGCACTCCTCTCCTGTAAGTGGAAGGTTCTGGCTCTGGAGTGCTGGGGCACAGGCAGCGGTGAGCTCCACGCTGTTCTGAAGTCTCCCCGGTGCTCTGGCCATAGCTTGTCACACTTCACATGAGAATCTGCAGGATGACCCCAAAGTGCAAGAATGGTGATGCGGATAATTTTATTATAGTCTATTGTTATGAATTGCTTTCTTCTATTGTTATTGTTGCTAACCTCCTATTGTGCCTAATTTGTAAATAAAACTTGATCACAGCTTACGCACATCCAAGGATTCAGGCGTCCGCTCTGGGATAACATAGGCACCTCCCTCCAGTGAGGGTGGCCACTCGATCCTTCCTTGAGTGGTGGTTCATGGCAGGTATAGAGAGATGTTCCTGGAGCTTTAGGGTTAAGATTTGTATGGAAGGTACACTATGGTTGCCAAGTGAGTGAAGGCAGGTGGTCACACTGTCCTTTTCCCTCTGACCCTGGCCATGTCACAATTGCCAATGAGCTCACAATCTAAGGGGGGTGTGTCCCTCACTGCTGTGTGTGTTCCAGAGGAGGTTACTGTGAAGCTTCCCAGCCTCCCTATAAAGGGGGTCCTCTTTGGCAGGAAAGGAAAATAAGGCACAGAGAGGCCATGGGGATTTGGGGGGTTAAAGCTGAATTTCTTTGATTCCAAATCTGAATTCTGTCCATTGGATCCCCCAACCCCATCCTGTTTTTTTTTTTTTTTTTTTTTTTTTTTGGGGGGGGGGGGGTTTGTTTTCTTTTTCTTTGCAGTACTGGGATTGAACCCAGGTCAAGTTCTCTACAACTGAACCACATCCCCAGTTTCCCACCCCATCTTGTGTTATCTGAGATTCTGCCAGCTTGGCCAATCTCAGATTACTATCTCTTACCTATGATATACAATCTGGCAATGTTGTTTGTGATTCAAAGCACCGGGCAAATACCAGATTTAGATCTGCTTAGAAGAACAGCTCAGGCTGCAAGACTGAGGGAATAAAGATAAGAAAAGTCCCCTCTTGGTGAGCATCTGGAGCTGCCCCAGACCTTCAGTGCTACCCAGAACTCCTTATTCAAAAGCTCCAATATGGTGGAGTCCTTGGGGAGTCTGTGGATTCCCTAGGAGCTGTCATGGTTCTAACCTCACGGTTCCCAAGCATCTCAGTGTCTTAGAATCTCAGCACAGGTAGGTACGACAGGTGCCACCTTCTCATTGTGCAGGTGAGAAAGGTGAGCCCTGGGGGGCAGGTGCTTTCTCCATTGTCATGCTTTCTCCATTTCTGTCGCAGCCTGACAGGGCAACAGTGCCCACGAGGAGAGGCAGGAGGGGCTGGCGGGTGATGGGTACCCAGAGAGGGAAGAAGGAGGTGCAGTTGGAGGCTGAGGGGGTGCATATCAACCTGCAGTTCAGGTGTCCCAGGTGGGATGCCAGACCTCCCTGGGTGTCAGAAAAAGCAACTGACTTTCACATGCATCAGTGCACTAAACCCCAAATGTGTATGTTTGTAGTCTCTTCTCAGTGTGTGCAGGATTATAAGATACTGAGGTTAGTTTTTTGTTTGGTTTTTTGTTTTCTAACCGTGTCTGCAGAATGCAGATGAGGCATGATGAATTGTAAAGACCAAGACCCTCAGCACGTACAAATGGACACCTTGAGTCACTTTCTGATGTTTCCTGAGTTACCAGAATAACCTTGTATTCTCCTGTTTTTGGCAACACAAACCACATATATTGGAAAATAGGTTTTTCTGCCACCTTATTTATGGCTTGCTTGGTTTTCCATCCAATAACTACTGCATGACTCTATAGCATTTGAAACTCGCCTGTTGGGATTTGGGGAAACATTTGCTTTCTTCATGCTGATCATGCATTTCCTGCTGAAATTGAGCTCTCCGCTTTGAGCAGCGCCACAGAAAGCAGGATCAGCCAGCCGGATTCCCTGCGAGTCAGGAAATGGGAGCCAGACTCCTCCGCATGTCTCTGGACACTGGTGTCGGTTTCCCTTCCTGGGCAGATGACAGGATGAGGTCATCGCACATGATTGAGTGGTGGAGAAGCACAGCCTTCTAGAAACCAAAACCAAGCATTTGTCTCATGAGAAAACATTCTGGAAGCCAGGTTTTAATCAACAACATTAAATAAATCACTGATGTTTAGAGGCTGGTAAATTCCAATGGCAGTCTGTCTGGATTTCTTCTACAGTGTAAAGCATAAGTCTTGCTTGTCAATGAGAATACCCTGGAATGCCAGCAGGAAAGACAAAGCAAACCCAATCTTAGTTATAGGAACCACAAAAAGAAAAAGAAAATTTTAAAAAATAAATAAAACATTTCATGTTTGTCTTTGGAAATTTTGTGTTTTAAAAAAAGGAGAGGAAGAAGAAACTAGAGGGGCTTGGCAGACTCCAAAGGGAAGTACGAGCAAGAAGAGTGAGATACGCAGGCGCAGGCTTGGGGATTCTGGTCTGAGTGGACTACGGGCTGCAGAGCTAGTCTATCAAAGACACCTCCAGCCTCCCCAAGGCCTAGAGAACAGGGGCAAGGAGTGCCTGACACGGTGGTCTCTGCCCTCTGACCCCCAGTTCTTATCTGGCAGGCATCAGGTTTGCACACTTACACAACTGGCCCAACAACCCTCATGCTGCCGTCCCTGGACTCACCTTAGTGCATTGTCGTATTTTTATAATAGACTGCATTTTTTGGTTAAAAAAAAAAGCGTGTGTGTATTTTTAATATGCACAGTTTAGGTTCACAGGAAAATGGAGCAGAAAGTACAGAGATTTCCCATGAACCCACTATTTCCCACCCACCACTTCCCACCCCGCCTCACCCATTGTCACCATCCCCCATCAAAGTGATAGATTTGTCACAACTGATAAACCTACATTGACACATCGTTACCATCCAAGTCCACAGGTTATATTAAGGTTCATTCCATGTCATACATTCTATGGGTTTAGACAAATGTATAATGACACATAACCACCATTATAGTATTCTAGTGAATAGTTTCATTCCCCTAAAAATCCCCTCTGCTCCTCCTAGTCATCCCTCCTGCCCTCTACCCTATGGCAAGCACTGATCTCTGACTTCATTTTCTAGAAAGTCATAAAGTGGGAATCACACAGTGCATAGCCTTTACAGATTGGCTTCTTCCATTTAGTGAATTATCATAAGGGCACTACTCTTTTCGAGACACCATATTCTATCTCCTAGCTACATAACTTGCATGACCCAGTGTAAAATAAGACCATGGACCCCTTGCTCAAAACTATTCAGAATTACAAGATGGTGACCGTAAAGCATGAAGCTGAGCATGAGGGCATCTTAGGGCCGGGTCCTATGAACAGGACAGGTGCCAGCCTGCGAAATTGGCCTCACCAACAAAGTTTTAAAGCAAGTGACCAGTGTGTGAGTGGGTCCCTTGTCTTGTTCACATTCCACAAAGCTGGAACATGGAAACAAAAGAGTTAATTATTATTATTATTTTTTTTTTTTTTTTTTTGCTTCCACCATTGCCAACATCCTGAGTGCTTGAGTGCTTTTTCAAACACAGCTTGAAGGACAAGAGGGACAAAGTCAGGGTCTCTGCTGATTCCTTCCTTAATTGCATTGAAACATCATCAAAAGAGAGACAGTGCAGGGTCATTGACTATGCAGCATGCAGCTCCCTTGATGCCTTTGAACTGGCAACAAATAATGTTTATTGTTAAAAAGAAAACAGGCATTGCTTTTGATGACAACCCCTTGAATCATCTTACCAATGGCAAGGAGGCGCATGCATTTTCAGGCAGCATGATATTAATTTAGAGGGCCCTGCAGCTGCATGGTTAGCTGGGTTCCTGCTTACACTAGGGAGATATGCTGGGTCATAGAGGCGGCTGGCAGCAGCGAGGGTGCAGGTCACTGCACCTAGGAGCATACGTTGGTACTAATTGTTGACACTCCCTCTTGCTTTCTCAAAAGTGCTAGTATTTTAGAGCTCATGCAGCTGTTTAGAAAACTAAAGGGGACTGTTCCATGTCACAGGTTTGGCTAGAACTGGTGAGGTGGAGAAGTAAGGGCTGTAGAGAGAATGAAGAGACTACAGGAACTAAAGGCGGCTCTGGGCCTCACCAGGGTAGTGGATGAAATGTGTATCAGTGTTCTAGAGCTGCCATAACAAAGCATCCCAAACTGCTGGTTGAAAACAGTAGACATTTGCTCTCTTGTGGTTCTGGAGGCCTGAAGTCCAAGGTCAAGGTGTCGGCAGAGTGGGATTCTTCTGAGGGCTCTCTGCTTGGCCTATAGACAGCTGTCTTCTCCTGGTATCCTCCTCACATGTGTCCCTCTGTGTGTATCAATATCCTGACCTCCTTTCCTTATAGGACACCGGTCATGTGGAATTGGGGCCCATCCTAGTAAGGCCCTATCTCCAAATACAGTCTCATTCCGAAGTTCTGGGAATCAGGACTTTAATGTAGGAATTTTAGAGACACACAATTCAGCTCATTTCACTAAGTAGTTTAAATTATCCCCTGAGAGTGACAGCAGCAGTGACCAGGATATGTGAAATCATCACTAACGTCATCCAGTGTGTCTATAATTATGCATTTTATAAAATGTCCTTTATTTATTCTATTTTGTTTATCTTCCTCCTATTTAGAGTTCCAGGTGGAACTGAATCATTCTAAACTATCCCTAGGAAACCTCTTGTTTCTTTTTCATCATTTTATATTTTATATTTTTCATATACCAATAACATCTGTGGGTTCTTTTATGCAGCCAAATGATCAAACTACTTAAGTTTTTTGTTTTATATTTTACTGGTTCAGAATATAGTTAGTACTGTTAGAAGGTAAGAGTCTCCAAATTTTTCAGGGATTCAAATCCCAGCTCTACCTTCTCTATCTGTGTGGCCCTGGCCTTATAACTTGACCTCTTTTAAGCTTCATCTGTAAAATGGGACACATAAGGGTACTCTTTTCATGGCATCATTGTGACAATTAATTGAAATAATGTGCATTAAATGCATATCTTAGATTCTTATACAATAATAATGATGATGATGAATGCAATGCAAATATTGTGTTATAAAGAATACATATTGTCAAATTACTTTGCAAAGTGGTTTTTCAAAGTTGCCAATAGCAACTAGAGTTTTAATCAAGTTTTACTCCATCAACATATCAACCTAGAATGAATATTCTCTACAAAAAATAAACTAACTGACAGTGTGAAAGAGTAAACTTATGACAGTCACTGTAGCACAAGCCTGAAATCCCAGCAGCTTGGAAGGCCAAGTCAGGAGGATCTTGAGTTTAATGCCAGCCTCAGCAAAAAAAAAAAAAAAAAAAAAAAAGGTGCTAAGCAACTCAGTGAGACCCTGTCTGTAAATAAGGCTGGGGATGTGGCTTAGTGGCCAAGTGCCCCTGAGTTCAATCCCCTGTACCAAAAAAAAAAGTAAACTTATTTAACTTTTTCCCTCTTTGTGTACTTTAAATTTTGTTATTATTTTGCTTTCTAGGGGAAGTTGCAATTTTTCCACATTTTCTCAAAAGTTTTACTAGTTACATTTCTATTTGTTCATTGTTTTCTCCTGTTTATGCCTTCCTTCACCGAAAAAGAAAAAATTTAGAACCTTTTCCTCTCTATCAACAGCTCTACTTAAATCATGTAACAATCCTTATTTCATCCTCCTATGGAACAGAACAAATGCCTCTGTGACTTACGGATCCATTGCATGGTAAAGTACACCACATTGAGGACTGAGAGAGGGCAGCCCTACATAAAGCAAGAGAGGCCTGTAAGTTGCCTTTGCCAATCACCACACATCAGAACCAGAGAGGTGGCAGACTAATCTGCAGGGAACCCCCACTCAGGAGGACACTGAAACTAGGGCTGCTTCCCCGGCAGGGGAAGCCAGGTCCATGTCACCAAGTCACCTCTTGGCCAAGGTGGAATTGCATCAAGTACACAATTTACTTATGAAAAATTGGTTACAAGAACTAAAGACAAGGGCTGGGGTTGTAGCTCTAGTGGTAAAGCCTTGCCTTGCATGTGTGAGGCCCTGGGTTCAATCCTCAGCACCACACAAAAACAAATAAATAAAAATAAAGATATTGTGTCAATCTACAACTACAATAAATATAAAAAAAGAACTAAAGACAAAACAAAAACAACAGATACAGGAATACCTTTCCTTGTTAAGTTACTCTTCAGTATTTCCAGGGATTGATTGCAGGATCCCCTTCAGATACCAAAATTGGCAGATGCTCAAGTCCCTAACAAGAGATGGCAGGGTATTGGCACAGAATCTGCAAGCCATCCTGTTGTATATACTTTAAATCATCTCTATAATACTTGTTATATCTAATGAGAATAACTAGGATGTTATTACTATACAATATCTATATTGTTGTACGGTACTGTTTAAGAAATTGTGACCGAGAAAAAAATCTGTACGTATTCCGTACAGATGCAATTTTTTAAAAAATATTTTCTATCCATAGTTGGTTGGATGTGTGGATGCAGAGGGTTGGCTATCTTCCTGACCTTGGTGCTGCAAGCAGGCTGGTCTTGGTGATTTGTGCCTGCTACAGGGGCGTCCCTATCCTAAGTGCACCTGTTTTTTCATTCACCTATTTCTAATTGCAAGTTCACTTTAGATCCAGACCCATGAGACGCTATTCTGCTGTAGACATGCATGTTTAACCTTCAAGATGAAGTTGTAATTATTTTGACAAATTTCTGTAGCTAGGCTCTGTGAACTGGGCCAGGCTTCTGGATTTTTAGTTTGTTGTTTGTTTTGTTTTGTTTTGTTTTTTAATCTGCAGTGTGGGGACAGCAGGTTTCTCCATTCAGTCACCTGTTGCTGCAAGACTGAGCTTGTCTGGGACTTTCTGCTGAAGCTCTGACACGAGGCTTGGGCTTCTCACAATGGGTGGCTGGGTCCCAAGAAAATATAAGTCAACACCACCAGGAAAAAATTGTGTGGGTTTTTCTGGCCTCATCACCCAATCAGATAGCATCACTGCTCCCACGTTCTGTTGGTTGTGAGAGTCACTAGGGATGGTGTGATGGAGTCTTCACATGGTCACACAGAAAAGCTGGGGGTTGGAAGATACTGTAAGACCATCTTGGAAAACACAATCTGCCACACCTTTCTTCTCAGAACATGGTTTTGTTTTTGTTTTGTTTTTTGGTCCTGGGGATTGACCCCAGAGGCATTTTAACACTGAGCCACATCCCCAGCCCTTTTTATTTTTTATTTTTTTATTTTGAGACAGGGTCTTACTAAATTGCTAAGGGCCTCACTAATTTGCTGAGGCCACCCTCAAACTTGTGATCCTCTTGCCTCGGCCTCCAGAATCTCTGGTATTACAAACATGCACCACCACGCCTGGCTCATAACACATTTTTAATAAATAAACAAAATACATAGAATTGTAAAGGAAACGAATCATACTAAAATGCAATTTAAAGTTGGTGTGGTGGCACATGTCTGTAATCCCAGCAACACAAAGGCTGAGACAGGAGGATCATTAGTTCTAGGCCAAGCTGGGAAACTTAGCAAGTCTCTGTCTCAAAATAAAAAGAAATGGGGATGTAGCTTAGTAGAAGAGTGTCCCCGGGTTCAATTCCCAGTACCAGTGGGAGAAAAAAAGAACGAAGGAAATGCAATTTATACATGAAATTGGTGGTTTACAAATACATGTGCTTCCTCTCTGGGAGGAGGGGGAAAATAGAGAGGTTGCAATGACATCTCCAAATGAACTGTGACCCACTCTTTTTAATGTTCACTTCAGTGTGACACATTTAGTTTGACTCTTGAACTGAGAACTGTATACCTTGGTTGATTTATTTCTTTTTTAAAAATTTTCTTTAACTTTATTTTATTCATTTATTTTTTTATGTAGTGCTGAGGATCAAACCCAGTGCCTCACACATGCTAGGCTCTACCTCTGAGCCACAATCCTAGCTCTGGTTGATTTATTTCTATAGATAAGTATTTTAAGTAATTTGCTTCCCAGTGTATTTTGATCCTGAGTATATTATAGTCAATGAAGAGATTTGAATTCTATTAAAAATGAAATACATGTGCTTTTTATTAACACATTAGGAAAGCAATATCTAATAGAGAATGTCATTGCCACTAATTACTCATTTCCAGGCTACAATAAATTGGAATGGTATTTGGGAAAATGTCCCATAACTGTAATGTGTATGCGTCTGTGATTTCTATTGGTGATGGAATCGCAGGTTTGGCAAAGCCTAGTGGTCTGTGGTTTATAGTCATAACTGAATTTTCTTTTGTTTGCAAAATTCTTATTGGAATGACATTATAGGCAGAATAATTTAAGGAGAATTCAAACCTGAAATTTTTCTGGATTCTGATACAGAACAGAATATATCATCCCATCCATTCAAATTCAAATCTTTGGTTGCTTCTGTCTATTTCTACACATATATTTTTATATACTTCCTGTTGCTATTACTTCTAAATATTTCCTTTCTTTATTTAACTTCTAAATATTTTCTGTATGGTTATTATAAATGGACACTTTTCTTTCACTGTATTTTCTAAATAGACATAATATTTATGTAGAATAACTTCTACTGATTTTCCTACATACATTGTTTACACTTTTGCTTCCTTGGGCCTTCTGTGTGGACTATCTGTCACATGTCATCTGCAAACACTGGTCATTCAACCTTCTCCTGACAAAGTCTCACATCTTCCATTTCATTTCCCAGGAACTGGTTTGGTTCCTGGACAGTATTTATAAAATAGGTCATATTGAGTGGATTTCTTGTTCCTGACTTTTCCTTAATATTAAGCATGATTAGAGATATTGATAGTGAAAGACTGAAAATCTGAATGGGCAATGACCAGATTACATATAAATGTAGAACTCTTACCCACAACCTGTATATCCTACAGCATAGCTCTTATTCTGGAGAACAAGAGTTCCTGAGATTTTGTGAATTCCCAAAATGGCATATGAATTTTTCTGAAGAGTGAGGCAACACCTTCCATCAGACTTTCAAAAGAACCAAAGACCAAAAGGAGGTTAAGGCTTGTGGCTTCCCCCAGCACACACACAGCCCTTTGGTACTGGGGATTGAACCCAGGGTTGCTTTGTCACTGAGCTACATCCCAGCCTTTTAAAAAAGTATATATTGTTTACTTTGAGACAGGGTCTTGCTAAGTGACCTAAGCTGGCCTTGTACTTTCAATCCTCCTGCCTCAGCCTCCTGAGTAGCTGGAATAACAGCCCAGTGAGGCTTATGGCTTAGACTATTTGTTGCTGAGTTCAAAAAATTCAGGAAAGTGGGCCAGCCCTCACATAGTTGAATTTTTCTTTCTGTAGGTTCCTTTGAGCAAATCCATACAATGTTCAAAACTCTAAAGAAGTCTCAGTACAGTGGCTACGCCTGTAATCCCAATGGCTCAGGAGGCTGAGGCAGGAAAATCATGAGATCAAAGCCAGCCTCAGCAACTTAGCGAGGCTCTAAGCAACTTAGCAAGACTCTGTCTCAAGATAAAATATGAAAAGGGCCGGGGATGTGGCTCAGTGTTTAAGTGCCACTGGGTTCAATCCCTGGTATCAAAAAAAAAAAAAAAATCTTTAAGGAAGATAGCTGTAGGTTGTTGGCTCTATAGCTAAGGTGGGTAGGGGCAGCACAGGGGCATCAGAAATGTCAGCTTCTTCCTTGTCCCGAGATTCCCAAATTCTGCCCTCCTCGCTCATAGTTAATAAGCCCCTCATGCTCCAAGGAGAAATGTACATGCTATCTCTCAAAGACTCCCCCTTCCTCCTCTTTCTTGGGGGAAGACATTACACAGTGTCATCATCCCATTATCCAGCTGTTCCAGGGACAGTCCTCTCTTTGACATACTAACCTGGTCCAACTTCTCTGTCATTTAGCAACGATTTTCCCTAAGTCCACGCCATGTTATTTTTTAGCATCTGTCTGCATTTGTGTCTTCATTTACCGTAGGGGAGAGAACTTTTTCCTTTTCCCTCAGCCCTCCTACATTCTCTGGTTGGGTACTATAAATTAGACTAGCAACAGACAGATTCAGAAGAGAAAGACAAGCAGAAGTGTACTAGCATGTCCACTGAGCATATATAAAAGAGCTCTCAGAAATCAGTAACTTGAAGGGGTGGTTAGAATTCTGGGTTACTTAGCATCTTAACAAAGATCAATAAATTTGCAGAGAAGTACAAGACAAGGAACGGAACTTTGAGCTTCTAGGGGCAGCAAATTGGGGAAAGGTAGGTTGTTTGGGGAAGATGGGAGAAGAGGCGTGTTAGTAGGGTTTGGTGCATGGGCTCCTCTGGTGCCTTCTCTGGCTGATACATCATTAACAATTACCTCCTGTCCTTCCTGATGGAGAGGGGAGGGGACATCTTCACCAACTGACAGCTGGAATTTGGTAAGGAGGAGGGGGAGAACCAAGTGCTCTCCCTGTATCTTCTTAATTGCTACCAGCTCAAAATAATCCTTGTGTCAAAATGGCATGTTTTGGGGTGGCACATTCTACCATCCTTCACTACCACAACTTCAATTTTAAGAATCATTTTCAAACTTTATATACGTATGTATTTATAGTGTGTGTGTGTGTGCGCGCGCGCACGCGTGTGTGTGTGTGTGTGTGTTGTTGTTGTTGTTGGAAATGGCTTCATGCATGCTTAGACAAGCACTTTACCACTGAGCCACATCCCCAGCATTCAAAGTCCAAATTTAAACAGAATTCTTATTCACCCCTGGAGGTAGAGGAAATACAAGATATAGGTTAGATCTTATATTTCACATAATAGATCTAATCTAGGGCTGGGGGAGTAACTCAGTGGTAAAGCAGTTGCCCAGCATGCATGAGGCCCTGGGTTTGATCCCAGGCACCAGAAAAAGAAATCTAATATAATAATCTACATATAAGATATAACTATCTCCATGTAGTGAAATGATCATCTGCACATACTAGACTAATCTCTGTGTTATGGATGAGTTGCTCCTCCTGGCTTTATAACCCTGCAGAGCTGCTCATTGCTATAAGAAAAGACCCAGGAGTGCTCTCAGGAGACTGCCACCTCGTCTCAGCCACACCTGAGCTCTGGCCAGCACAGGTCTCTCCCTCAGCATGTTCAGCCCGTCTCACCTTGCAGCTGGCATTCTGGCTCTGTCCTTCCCAGATCCTCATAACTCAGCTGCAGTGTCCCCTCCTCAGAGATGCCCTCCCTGACTGTCCAAAACCTGAACTGCCCTGTGTTGCTTTGCTCATTTCTTCCCCCAGTACCTCCCGTCGCTTGGTGACTGTCCACACTCCACCACACACACCTGCTTGAAGCTGCTGTCTGCACTTGCTTGTCAACCCCAGATGCTTTCAGGAGAGGGAACACCTGTTTGCTAATTCCTAGCACAAAGCCTTACATTAGCAGACTCGATAATTATTTCTTGAAGTCCTGGGTGACGGGATGAAGGAATAAATGAGTAAATGCATATTCTAGGGCAGCGTTATGTAAACCACCGGTTTCAAATCTGTGAATTAAAACATAAAATGCTTAAATGCAAATTTACCAGGAGCAGAAGAAAATAAAGGTAAACATTTACCTGTTTTCTGGATGGGAAGAAATGCTTAAGATTAATATCAATTACAAAGTAGAAAGATGATATCATAGACTGCCTTGAAAATGTAAAAACTGGAACATTGAAAACAATTTTTATATTTGAAATTGAATACAGTGGGGCTGGGGATGCAACTCAGTGGCAAAGTGTTGGCCTAGCATGGGCAAGGCCCTGGGTTTGATGCCCGGCATTGAGGGCGGGGGGGGGGATAAATAAAACAAAAAGGGAAAGAGTGTTTAGCAAATATGAATATTAGCATGCTTAATATTTATGATTTTTACATACTAGAGAAAACACGCCCCCCCATTGTTTTGTGAGGGCCAAAAGCATAGTTAACTATTTATAAAAGAGAATTAATACAAAAGAAATTATAATAGCACCCCTTATCCATGGAGATACACTCTAAGACCCTCCATGGATGGCTGAAACCGTGGGTAGTACCAAACCCTATAGATGCTGGGTTTTCTGTACATACACATCCTTGTAAAAATCTAACTCGTAAATTAGGCACAGTAAGAGACAATAACTAATAATGAAAGAAAATGAAGGCAACAATAACTAATAATGAAATAAGAAAATAAAATAGTGACAACAGGACCAATAATGAAATTGTAGCAAGGACTTACTCTCTTGGCTTTTGCCTGGAAGTGTTCGATGGGAGGCTAAAAGCAGGATTAAAGACTTGGCATCTCTGCTTCGTTTTGCATCCATCTCTTTTGCTTCAAGTCACCTTGGATTCCAGGAACAAGGGCTGATCAATAAACATCTTGTGAAGTCTGGAAGCTGCTCCCCCTCCCCCTCTGCCAGGCAGCAGCAACTTCCTTACTGTGGAGAAGACCCTGCCTGACCACTCCTGAGATAATGATGGACAGAACACATCTGCTCAAGATCATTTGCTTTGGCAGCTGTGAAGACTCTAGTAGTGTAAACCTCCAACACTTGTACCATTCCCCTTCCTATTAACCTCAACCAAGGTCATTGTCAGCCTCTTGGAGACAGGTTAAGAGCATGGGTCTCCTTGTCTTCCTAGTGTGGTTACACTGATTAAAATCCCTTTCATGGGCTGGGGCTGGGGCTCAGCAGTAGAGCACTCACCTAGCACATGCAAGGCCCTGGGTTTGATCCTCAGCACCACATAAAAATAAATAAATAAAATAAAGGTATTGTGTCCAACTACAACTACAAAATAAATATAAAAAAAAAAAAAAAAAAAAAAAAAACCTTTCATGTTTTTAACCATTACCTTTTCTGTTTGATTTTTGGGGGGTGAGTGGCTGGACCTGAGTTATTAGATACCCACAGTCAGGCCTCTGGCCTAGGATCCCAGTAACAAAATAGAATGATTATAAAATATACTGTAGTAAAATTTGTGTGAATGTGGAGTCTTCCTCCCTCTCTCTGGCTTTCTCATTTGCTCTAAGCCATAATGGAAGACAGGATGGAGATTCCTCAAAAAACTGAAAAAGAACTACCACATGACCCAGAAATTTCACTACTAGGTACAAGCCCAAAGGAGATTTAATCTTTGTATCAAAAAGATACTTGCGTCAGGCTCAGTGACGTACGCCTGTAATCCCAACGGCTCAGGAGGCTGAGGCAGGAGGATCGCGAGGTCAAAGCCAGCCTCCACAAAAGGGAGTCACTAAGCAACTCAGTGAGACCTTCTCTCTAAATAAAATATAAAATAGGGCTGGGGATGTGGCTCAGTGGTTGAGTGCCCCTGAGTTCAATCCCCAGTACAAAAAAAGAAGATAGTTGCACCTCCACATTTATTGCAGCACTGCTTGCAATAGCCAAAATATGGAATCAACCCAGCCCTTCAGCAGTTAAATGGTAAAGAAAATGCGTACACAGTGGACGGCTGATCATGTCACCGACAGCAACGCGGTGCACCTGGAGAACATTATGTCCAGTGAAACAAGCCAGACCCTGAAGACCAACGCCACGTGTTCTCACTCATTTTAGGAAATCAATAAATCAACCTTGCAGAAGTACAGAACAGAATAGTGGTCACTAGAGACAGGAAAGGGGTAGGGGGCAGAAAGAGAGTCACAGGAACTTTTAGGGACTGGGAAGAGTCCTGGGGGTGGGTAGGAAAGGGGGTAGCAGACACAATTAGTGCACAATGTATCCATGGAATCCCATCAACGTATATGAGGAATATGTGTTAATTATAATTTTTTAAAAATCTTATCTACCATACTCACCCTTCTTGTTGACCTCGAGTAACAGATGGCAGACAGCAAACCACAGACAAGGGAGGGCTACCATACATTTGACTTTTCTTGAAATCTCAAAAATGCAAATTAAGCCGGGCGTGGTGGCGCACGCCTGTAATCCCAGCACTTTGGGAGGCTGAGGCAGGAGGATCGTGAGTTCAAAGCCAGCCTCAGCAATGGCGAGGCACTTAGCAACTCAGGGAGACCCTGTCTCTAATAAAAACACAAAAAAGGACCGGGGATGTGGCCCAGTGGTCGAGTGCCCCTGAGTTCAATCCCCAGTACCACAAAAAAAAAAAAAAAAAAAAAAAAAAAATGCAAATTATAACAATGATATTCATTCTTGCCCGTCAAATTACCATATACGTGAATACATATTTAACAGTCAAACTGTAATGAAACTGCTGATGGGAAAAAAATTTTTAATTTTGTGATTAAAAAGTTCTTCTTTAAAATGGTTTTAACTTTTTTTTTTTTTTTTTTTTTTTTTTTTTTTGTGGTACCGGGGATTGAATTCAGGGGCACTTGATCACTGGGTCACATCCCCAGCCCTTTTTTTGTATTTTATTTAGAGACGGGGTCTCACTGAGTTACTAAATGCCTCGCCATTGCTGAGGCTGGCTTTGAACTCGTGATCCTCCTGCCTCAGCCTCACAAGTGCTGGGATTACAGGCGTGTGCCACCGCGCCCGGCTTTAAAATGGTTTTGTTAGGCTGGGCATGGTGGCACACACCTTAATCCCAGAAACTTGGGAGGCTGAGGGAGGAGAATTGCAAGTTCAAAGCTAGCCTCAGCAACTTAGTGAGACCCTAAGCAACTGAGCAAGATCTTGTCTCAAAATTAAAAAAAAAAAGAGGGGCTGGGATTGTGGCTCAGTGGTAGAAAGCTTGCCTAGCACTCGTGAGGCACTAGGTTCAATTCCCATGCACCACATAAAATAATAATAATAATAATAATAATAATAATAAATAGAAAGGGCTGGGAATGTAGCTCAATGGTAAAGCACTCCTGGGTTCAATCCCCAATATCCTTCCCATACAAAAAAAAAAAAAAAAAAAAAAACAGTTTTTGTTAGGTAGTAATTAGTAATGAGCAGTGAAATGTGAATCATTAGCATAGCAGAGTCTCAGAGTTTCTTCGAATTGCCTTTAATGAACGATCAAGTAACTTGTAGAACAATAACAGGTGCACTAACCCTGAGAATAAACAATTGGAAACCAAGGGAGCCAATTAAGAAATAAGTCAAGAAGACAAGATCAATGGGGCGAACTCCTGGCAGGGTCTATGGAGGTCACTGTGAAGTTAAGATTTATGGCCATAGGTTTCTCACTGTATTTCAGGAGGGAAATTTCATTAATAATGGTGCACTAAGAGGCAATCTGCCCAGTCATTGACCCCAGCACCTGCCTTAACATAGAACTGACTTGCAGATGAAGCCCCCCTGTATGGAATGATCGCCAGGACAAATCCAGAGAGGACCAACTAGGGTCAGAAGCTCCCCCACCCAATATGAAGCAGGAGTTGGACATCTGTTAGGTAAAGAGTGCAGAAGGTGGACCCCAGTTCGCCTGGTATACGCCAAACAGTAATAAATTTGGACGTAGATTTTTTCCGTTGTCATGCTCTGCTCAGAGATGACCCACTCTCTGTCTTGAGAGTGTTCTTTGCTTGAGCCTTATACTTTACTTTCACTTGTGATAAATTTCTCTTGCTTGACTTTTTGTGTCTGACTTAAAAGTTTCTTTCATCAGGGGCTGGGGATGTATCTCAGTGGTAAAGCGTTTGCCTAGTAGGCGCAAGGCCCTGGGTTCAATCTCTAGCACCACACACACAAAATTTTCTTTCATGGGGACATAAGAACTGAGGTTTGGAGCTTCAGCTCCTCAATCTCCAGTGACAGTTTTATGACCATTAACCTAGTAATTCCACTGCTCAAAAATGAACCCTTAAAGAATTAATCAGAAAGGATGGAAAAAGGACTTTGAATAAAAATTTCATCTTCGTATCACTTAAACAATCTAACAATTTTTTCTTTGAAAAATTTAAAACATTATTGGAGTAATAAGTACAGAGTAGCTCATATATATAATGGATTGTAATGTAGTCATGAAAACACTTATAAAACCTGTGTGGTAGCATAAGAAAATTCCTGTGAAATAATGTAAAGCAAAAAAGGAAGGATATGGGCTGGGGTTGTAGCTCAGCGGTAGAGCACTCGCCTAGCATGTGCGCGGCCCAGGTTCAAACCTCAGCACCATGTAAAAACGCGTTGTGTACAACTAAAAGCATATAAATAAATATTTTTTTAAAAAAGGAAGGATATGAGATACACAGACATGGAATACACACATATGCCCATGCACAAGTATATGTATTAAAATTGGGGGAAAAAAAAGTATAAACAACCAGAAAGAAGGCCCTGAGACTCTGCATTATCTGAGTATTTATAATCCCTGGTAAACCTGCAGGTTACATAGGAGTAAATTTTAATCTCCAGGGCCAATAAAAGAGAAAGATCACAGAGTGCCCTCTTGTAAGGATCTTAGCCCAGGAATAATCTGAATTCTTATGAGATAGAAAAAAAAGCCCTTTGCAGATGAAAGGGGAAAGGTTTCACTTTAAAGAAGAAAAGTCTCAGCCGGGTGCAGTGGCACACACCTGTAATCCCAGCAGTGCTGGGAGGCTGAGGCAGGAGGATCATGAGTTCAAAGCCAGCCTCAGCAATGGCAGGTGCGAAGCAACTCAGTGAGACCCTGTCTCTAAATAAAATACAAAATAGGGCTGGGAATGTGGCTCAGTGGTCAAGTACCTTGAGTTCAAACCAAAGAAATAAGAATAAGAAGAAAAATCTCTATGCATTTGGTGGCCTTAAACCAACTGCTGCATCTCTGGAACCTAGGTTGATTGATTCCAACCTCGAAGAGCACTTCAGGAGAGAACAAGGTTGCCCCACCCAGCTAGTGATGGGGACTGTGTGGTTTCCTTCCTTCCTTCAAGTTCTAAAGAAACACCCACCCATGGGCAGCCCTTCCAGCTTCCTGGTTACAACATATTTTCATCATTAGTTTGAAGACAGATTTACAGTTTCATTCAAGAGTCCTGTCATTTATCACATTAAATGTCATCCAATATTTCAGTAGGAACATCCAGGAGTTTTCTATCATGGCAATAATTCACACAAAACCCATGAAGAAACTCAAATTTGCCCTTTAGGATGCACCAACATTTCTTATTTTATCTGCTCATGGACTTGTGTGATTTATGGAGTATCACTTTGTAAATGAAGTGCCCCAAACATGAACAGTTTCAGGAACACAGCAGCTGCGACAAGTTACTCAATCCCGTCCTGCCCAGAGCAATAATTAATTTTCAGACCTTCATGTTCATAAAGTGAAACTGTTTACACACACACCAGCCAGCAATGTAGAATTGTAGCTTTTCCTAATCAAAGTAGATCCATTTTATTTGAGTACAAAATAATCTGATTATGCAAAACTACTCTCTGTCTATTGCTCCACATTATAAATTTATGAAGTGGTAAACAGAAAACCCTTTAAAACAGGGATGGTCAGGAATTGAGGAAAAGCATTGCTAATTAATGTTTGGAAATAATACACCAAAAGAGAAATCCGTTCCCAGAGAGCTGCATGGTGAGGCGGATTCCTCCTCAGGCGCAAGTTTGTTTTGTGGAAAAAAATAGAATAAATGAACCAAATGAATAGAATAAATAGAATTTTTAAAAAAAGAATAAATGAACCAAAAATCATTGTGACCATGCAAAGCCAATTCCTCAGTGACGGTGTCTATGCAGACAAGGCTGCTAAAGCACCAGGGGCACCCTGCTCTTTGACCCCCAGGCTGATGCTCCTCTGCAGGTTTCAGGAAGACCCATACTCGGCCTGCTGGTCAGCCTTGTGGCTGCCGGGGTGACCACAAGCCACCTCCTGCCCTGGGAAAGACACTCCACTGACAAAAGTCTATGTCCTTCTTAGCAATTCTGAAATCCAGGTCACTCTCAAGACATATCTTGCCCTGAGTTTGAAGGCTCACCTGGGTTTTCTTATGATTATTTTATTTATCCCAGTTATATGAATATTCCTATATTTCATGCCAGAAAAAAATTAATTCATTCAATTTAGGAATGCTTCCCAGACTCTGCACAGATGATTGAAAATATAATCCATGGGGCTGGGGTTGTGGCTCAGCTGTAGTGTGCTCAACCTAGCACCTGCGAGGCCCTGGGTTTGATCCTCAGCACCACATAAAAATAAGTAAAAAAAAAAAAATAAAGGTATTGTGTCCAGCTACAACTAAAAAATAAATATCTAAATATATATATAATCCATGGCTGGGGATGTAGCTCAGTAGGCCCTGAGTTCAATCCCCAGTATAACCAAAAAAAAAAAAAAAAAAAAGAAAGAAAAGAAAAAGATTTAAAAAATCAAATATAATGGAATGAGTTCTTCGTCGTTTTTTTAAAATCTGAAAACTATACATTAGTGAAACGTTTCTAGCCCCACAGGTCAGAGGGGGAATGAGGGGGCACTCTGTGTATGTTGGGACACAGGCTGTCCCCATTGCTTGCTCTGAGAACCCACTCTCCTCCTGCCCCCTGCAGGTGCCCCCCTGGTGCTGGCCCCACCCACTCCACCAGTGAAATTCTACTCTGACCAATGTACCTGGAGTCAGCCCAGACCCCACTGGTTAAGGGCCCAGTCCCACAAGACTGCCCCCTACCACAGTTGCCAGTTGCAAGTCCCCAGGGCCACTTGCACATCTGACCAAACAGTAATAAATCTGGGGTTCCCACGACCCCATTCTCAAGTTTGATAGCGTACTACAATTGCTCACAGAACCCATAAAAACACTTTGCTTACATTCACTGGTGTCAAAGGACAAAACAACAACAAATTTAGTTTAAACAACTCAATTGTCACTGTGATCTTAAAATCGGGCAGTTCCATAAAACAGAGTAAGTGTTCTGATGTGCTGAGCAGATGAAGTTCGTTTTTATAAACAGAACAGGGTAAGGAAAGCAGAAACTAGGGACAAAAAGCAGATTGATCATTTCAAAATTACTTTTCTTATAAGGCAGTGACAGGGAAAAAGAATGATAGAAAAATAAATGGTTAACACCAGGTTACTTTCGTAAGGATTAAAACAGAGGAAATTTCATTATCATTCCAGTCGGGCCATTGTGGAGACAATCCCTGTTACCACTCCTGATTTCTTGAAAGGTCAGATGAATTGGTTTTGGTTTGGTCAAGTGGAACATTAGCACGAGTGACTCCATGTTGATGGATACACCAGGTCCAGAAGGGTCCTGAGCACATGAGCATCTGTCCCCACGGAGTTGGGGAGCAGCACCCACCCAACACCTCAGTGTACTCACCAACCCCAAAGATCTCCAAATCTTGTTGTTCAGGATTTTATAGAAATAATTGGAACCCTCCCCAGTGCCCAAAGATCAAGGCAGTGCTCAAAATTCCCACCTTCTCACTGTGTGTTTGGTCTTTCTGGTGAGCACCCCATCCTGAAGCTATCTAGAGACCTCAACTTACAAACTCAGGGGTGGTAGAGGGCTCATTGTGAATAACAAGACACTCCATCACTCAGGAAACCACAAGGGACTTAGGAACTCTGTGCCAGGAACCAGGGACAAAGCCCAAATAAATCATTTTTATCCCCCCGGTGTGAGTACAGTCCACACCACAGAGCTGAGAGCAGGGCAGCGGCCCTTCCCTCCAGAGGCCTGTGTTCCCAGGGCTCAGCTGGTGCACACAGGACCGTGTGTGAACCCGGAAGAGATGTCCTCTCCCAGGAAGGCAAACTGGGGCAAGTCGGCCCTTTCTGTGGGCTGCCCTGGGCCCCAGCCGGGCAGGCAGAACCGTCTTCACTTCAGCCCACGTGACCACTCTGCGCCTGTTAGGAGATGTCAACCCAGATGTCGCTGTCTGTCACTACTCACCGCGCAGCTGCACAGCCTGATCGCGCTGGCCTGCAGCTTGACTTTGAGAAAGTGAACATTGCATCTGCTGACCGTAAGGCTCGAGTGGTCCTAGCACAAGAAAGGCCAGCGGAACACGGACAGTGTTTCTAGTAGAACATGGATAAGACAGCTGCCAGCAATGCCAACAGTCCCTCCCTGAGTCATGATGGCATCCTCGTTGGTGACTCGCAGTCCTGTCAGCTCACTCCTGCACAGAGTGCCAAGATCACGTGGTAGATCCCTTGCTTCTTGCAGCCTCCAGCCCCAACTGGTCTCTCCTCCCTTGCCTCTGAGCACAAATCCAACGTTATAAAAAGCCCCACCCGACTTCCCCTTGCAGAGTTCTCCTAGGCTTCTCCGGGATATGTCCCCCTTGCTAAATTAGCAAACTAATAACCCGGAGCACCCACCTGGGAGATTATCTAGAGGGAAAGACAACACAAAAAAGTGAAATGTTGCCAGGTGCCATGGTGCACATCTGCATTTCCAGTGACTGAGGAGGCTAAGGCTGGAGGGTCTTAAGTTTGATGACAACCTTGACAACTTAGATCCTGTCTCAAAATTAAAAATAAAGAGGACTGGTGTTGTGAGCATGCTATGTCACTAACATAGATGAAACACATTTGTGTCTTTCCACAAAGTCAAAATTTGTTGAATAAAAATTCACAGGCTACACCGCTTTCATCAGTGGCAACTCACTGAATACTGTGGGTGACTGGGCAGTCATAAGCCAGGACATCACAAGTTCTTTTATTCCAATCTTAATTTATTTTTTTAATTGTTTTTAGTTGTAGGTGGACACATGCCTTTATTTTTATTTATTTATTTTTATGTGATGCTGAGGATCGAACCCAGAGCCTCACCTGCACTGGGCAAGCGCTCTACCACTGAGCCACAACCCCAGCCCTCCAATCTTAATTTCTAATATCTATAACACTCAAGTCACACATCCTACTTTACACAATTATAAGAAAGAGTTAAGGCAGCCACTGGGATTCAGAAGGCCAAACTGAGAGCAAAGGCAGAGAGCAGATATGCCTGCCAAGAGGCACTGTAGGTGGTCACATAAGATGAAGAACCAGCCAAAGAACTTGTTCAGGGTGCAGAGTTGCTAAAGTGTAGAAAGTTATTCTAGGCCATGATCCAGATGGAGGGCAGCGTCAGAGTGTCAGCTTGAGATCTCAGCTTGGAGGGGGCCATGCGTGGTTGTCATGGCTGGAGAAACTGTGCTCTGCAGAAGTCTGAGGACAGAGAGTGATTTGGAAGTTCTTGACTGTGGTGTGTTTCATGAGCACGGCTCGTGATGAGGATTTCCAGGTGATGGGGTCAGGGTGCCACCATGGTCTTGGGGTGCTCCTCCTTTTATGGGCCTCGGGTGAGGGGGTTGCTTCATTTCGTGGTCTGGAGTGTCCAATAAGCTCATGGGTGTTGGAGTTGTTGTTGGAGCCAAAGAGAGAAGCTAGCAGAATAAAGAGCCTGTTTGTTTCCAGTCCGCCTCTGAACTTATTCCCGTGGTGTTGCTGCTCCAAGCGGCAATCGCTTCAGGCAGCAACACATGGGCCTGGTTTTAATAATGAGTTTGATATGTCAATGCCTCCATGTGCTTCTGATTAATTCGATAAGTTCATAGGTGGTCATTTCTAGGAGCATGATTCATTTACTTATCAGTTTGTGCCAGGCAGATGGTGGTGGTTCACTTGTGCCAACAGGGTGTGGAGTTGCTCTTCCTCAGCACCTCGGCTCTAAATGGAATAGCTTATGGCAAACCACTGCTTTACAATAGGGAGTAATGAAGGTCTAGGCGCAGCCTGGAAACTGCCGTCACTGCGGAATAACTCAGAGCAAAGCAGAGTCTGCTTTCTACATCTGAGGATGCAGCTCAGTGGTAAAGTGCCCCTGGGCTCAATGCCCTGTACCATTTTCAGAATTCCTACAGTACAGGATGTGGGTTATTGCCTGGAAAACTAAGGAGATATTTGTCTACCAGGGGCAAGGAATCTTGAGGGTCATCTCAGAATTTTACCTACCACAGAGGTGTTTAAGGTACAGACTGAATATCCTTATCTGAAATGCTTGGAACCAGATGCATTTAAGATTTTGAGTTTTTCTGAGTTTTGGAATATTTGCATGTATATAATGAGATATCTTGGGAATGAGACCTGACTCTAAATACAAAATTTATGTATGTTTCATATATACCTTATACATAAGGTGATTTTATACAATGCTTTAAATAATTTTTTTGCATGAAACAAAGATGTATGGCATGTAATTTCCCACATAAGGCACTATGTTGCTGCTCAAAAAGTTCTGATTTTGAAGCAATTCAGATTTCAGTTATTTAGAAGGAGGATGTTTTGACTTATAAGCAGTTGGGTAAAAATGGAAGCTTACTAGAGGATCAGGCTTCGAAAAATTGAGCTGTAAGGAATTCTTTAACTGGACTGAGTGTGGTGGCACACACCTGTAATTCAGTTACATGGGAAGCTGAGGCAGGAGGATTGCAAATTTAAGGCCTGCCTCAGCAACTTAGCAAGGCACTGTCCCAAAACGAAAAGTAAAAGAAGGACTAGGGATATAGCTCAGCTGTCATGCTTACTCTGTCTCTGTCTCACCATGTGGTGTCCTCTGCCAAGTCATGATGCATGTCATGATGTGTTTTGGTACTGGGATCAATCCCCAGCACATGCGCACACACGCACAAATTGTTACCTGGTAAATCCTTGAGTTAAGGTTTTTGTTGTTGTTTGTTTTGGGTACCAGGGATTGAACCCAAGGGTGCTTAACCTCTGAGTCACATCCCCAGCCCTTTTTATTTTTTATTTAGAGACAGAATCCCCCATAGTTGCTCAGGTCCTTGCTAAATTGCTGAGGCTGGCTTTGAACTTGTGATCCTCCTGCCTCCGCCTCCTGAGGTGCTGGGATTACAGGTGTGAGGTACCAAGCCTGGCTTGAGTTAAGGTCTTTACTCAAGCTAGAGGTTACTCATTATTTGTTGCTATCATTGTTATGTATTTTTTATCTCAAAAAGCTTCCTTTTGTTTGAAGCCTAAGGATTTAGGAATTTATGAATCCCTAAAATCAGTGCACCTTCTGATTATCTGAGCCCTGGACAAGATGTACTACAGAAGTACTACAGGGACAGAGCAGGATGGCAGTTCTGGGTTTGCCTCCAGATGCACTCTTGACCAGGGAGGCTACCACCCCCACACCCAACCCCCCACAGCATTACCCTGGGCGGGGCTCAACCAATCAAAGGCAGCAGAAACTGAGGGCAGGGGGAGGGAGACGTGTTGGGTACTTGTTCTCCACCCCTGGCTGGCATGGGACACTCTGCATGTGGTCCCTTGTCTCTGGTCCCCAACCCTCACCTGCCTCTAACATCAGCACTTTCTTCTTGCCCTCTGGGGCTAGAGGTGACTGCTCCCCACTCTTGCTAGTCCCCAGTGCCTCCCCATCACTTGCTGGTTCCTTTATCCAACTCTATTAAGAATCTTTTCACAAAACTTCCCAAATAATTAATTTTGAGTGTGCCCTTCCACAGCTGAGAGGCTATGTCAAAAAGCCAATCCCAGGGGCTGGGGTATGTGGCTCAGTGGTAGAGCACTTGCCTAGCATGTGTGAGGCACTGGGTCCGAGTCTCAGCACCACATAAAAATAAGTAAATAAAATAAAGGTCCAACTAATAAAAATATATTTAAAAAAATAAAAAAGCTAGGCCCAGTTTGGAAGCAGAGAACAGAGACAACCTCTTGTGGGGAGTGACAAGATTCCAAAAAAATCCCATGGGACCAGAAATATGGTTGTGGCCAATCTTAGGCACCAGAATCTGCCACGATACATTAAGGAGATCCACAGACAAGTGGGAGAGGCAACTTCCCAAAATGCAGAATTTCCTGCTGTGGACTGGATGGAATGCCTCATGCCTTAGAATGTACCCTCACACCGGGGCTGCTTTTGAGACCCCATCACCCTCACACCATCACGTGGGGGCATTCTGCATTGTTCTGCCCAGAAGCCCAGGTGTCACATAAATCAGTGATGACCGCCAGTTAAACTGCTTCTCAAAGAAAGCAACACAAAACTTCATTGTTTTTCTTTGTAACGGATCATTTTCCTTTGGACCATGCTTTGAACTATGGGGGACTATGATCTTTCCATTTTCAAAACTTTGCAGTAGTGATGGAAAAATCGAGGAGTAATTTTAAGGGTCCATCAGGCAGGAAGCGGAACACTGTATTCAATTTCATAGTTGGTTTCCAGAATTCCAACGCCTCCTCTCAACATCATTCTAAGGGCAAACCCTTCTCCCTCTCCTTCCATGACTCTTCACCAAATAAGCCTTTCTGGAATAACCTACTTCTCATCTTACAAGAGCAACCCTAGCAGGAAGGCCTGCAGTGCTGAGCCCGGTGGAGGGTGCTGGCTGCGCCCTACAGAAGCTGAGACCCGAAGGCCAGCTAGACTGAAGGTTGCTGGTCCTCCAGGTCCATTCGTCCATCTCAACTCTCCCTCACAGTGGCCGACCTCCACCCAAACCCTCCTCCTTGACTCCGGGTTCCCTGATTCTTGAGGGCCACGTGACAATGATCTCTCCCCACACAACTCAACTCCCCTAGGTGACTCAGGTCCCTCCTCTTCCTTCCTAGGCCCTTGGCCCCCAACCCCCTCCCAGGTGCACCTGTCTTCTCCCCTTTGATCTAATAATGAATAAATAACTCTGTTGTCCAGAAGGGGAAAACAAATTTTCCCAATTCCTCCCATGACTAAAACTTTGTTTCCCTCGAAAAATGTCCCAAACTTGAAGTCATCTCTGAGACTTTCTCCAGCCTGTAGTCATTCGGGGGGGGGGGGGGGGCAGGGATGGCAATTTGCCCATTCTCCTGTCTGCTGTACCCACTGCTTAGACCTGTTCTTTTTTTTTTTTTTTTTTTTTTCTTGGTACCAGGGATTGAACCCATAGGGGCTTAATCTCTGAGCCACATCCCCAGCCCTTTTTATATTTTCATTTAGAGACAGGGTCTCACTGAGTTGTTTAGGGCTTCACTAAGTTGCTGAGGCTGGCTTTGAACTCACGATCCTCCTGCCTCAGCCTCCCAAGCTGCTGGGATCACAGGTGTGCATCACCATGCCTGGCTAGACCTATCCTTTCTCTATAGAAGTCTTTATGTCATGGCTGATGCTACCATCCTAACCATGTCCCTCTGCCTGAATGTTCCTCTGGACTTACCCCTGACATGGATGATTTCAGCTTATTTTCTCTCTCTCTCTCTCTCTCTCTCTCTCTCTCTCTCTCTCTCTCTCTCTCTCACTGTCTTTTTTAAATGTTTATTTATTTGCTTTAGTTGTACACAATGCCTTTATTTTTACGTGGTGCTGAGGATCGAACCCGGGCCGCACACATGCTAGGCGAGCGCTCTACCGCTGAGCCACAACCCCAGCCCCTCTGTTTTTAACTGGGAATGGAACCCAGAGCTTCATACAAGCTGCATATCCAGCCTATATTTTCACAATTTCTATAATAATCTTTTGAAAACTGTTCATCTCTCAAAGGGAAAAAAAAAAAAGCGAGTAGCCACCCCTGACTGATGAGAAACCAAAGCTTGCAGAGGTGCCTGGCAACTCCTCCTACTTCTTAGCCTTGAGTGGTATGTTAAAGAGCAGACTTGGGTACGTGGCTCTCCAGAACCCCTATGGTCAGCCAGCCTAGAGTGACTGTGACTTAGCAGTTCAGGGACACATCTGCAATCATCAGACGTCCCCTGCCCTGCTCTCAAACCACTGCCTTTCTGGCACCTTTCTCTCTGCCCCGTGATGCCACCATGGCTCTGTCTATGGCTTGGTAGGCTGTGTGCAAGATGCCCACAATCCGTTAGCTTTTATTAGTATCTAAGTGTGTTTTTTGCTGATAAAAAATATTAAATAAATTATAGGGGCTACCAGTTTAGCTTGGTGGTATGGTATTTGTCTAGTATGTGCAGGGTTCTGGGTTTGATTCTCAGCAGTGCAAAAAAAATTTTTTTTCTTTAAATCTGGTGCATAGTTTTCACACATGGCAGTTTTGCCTCTATAATATGATAACAGAGAAGAACATGAGCTAAAAATGCTCTGTATAAATTAGGGACTGGGAAGAAGACAAGAGAAATCAGTTGCTAAGATTCTACATAAGAAACGTTTGTTAAGACCGCAGGGCCAGACCTTCCTACTTAAAGTGGTATCTCCTGGCACATGTGAGAAATGCAGAGTTTCAGACCCCGTCCCCGCCCTGTGAGATCAAAGCCTCCAGTCCAACAAGATCCCCAGGTGCTTCTTGTCCGTGTTAGCTGTGGGAGCACTGGACTGGGAGACAGAGAAGGGGAAACGGGGGGGACCCTCAGAGACCAGGAGATTAAAGGATCTTGCAGGATTATGGCAGTCCAGAAACACCCAGAGGTTGCGCAGGTCACACCTGAGCTCAGAGTACTTCCAGGAGTGGCCAACTACTCGCTCTCCTTCCTCCTGCCTTGGAAAAGTTGTTGGAATTTGAATTTGAGAGGGGTGTCCTCATCACACCTTTTTTTTTTTTTTTTTTTTTTTTTTTTTTTTTGTGGTACCAGGGATTGAACTCAGGGGCACTCAACCACTAGGTCTCATCCCCAGTCCTTTTTTGTATTTTATTAGAGACAGGGTCTCACTGAGTCGCTAAGTGCCTCGCCATTGCTAAGGCTGGCTTTGAAGTCTCGATCCTCCTGCCTCAGCCTCCCAAAGTGCTGGGATTACAGGCGTGCGCCACTGCGCCCAGCCTCATCACACTTCTGACACCAAACGTATAGTCTTCTCTGTAAGTTGGTGCCGCTGAGGGTTGTGTGGTTCTCCAGCTCTCAGACACCAGCAATATGTCCCATGCTGAATTCAGTTTGCAGTCTCCCTATAGTTACCACAGAGCCCACAAGGTGAGGCCTCATTTCTATAAGATTGCCCCCACTGCAGACACTGTCATGAGCACGCTCTGTCATTAAGGTAGACTGGATCCATTTGTGTCTTTGCACAATGTCAAACTCTTGGATAACAAGAAATGCACAGGCCACATCAGTTCCACGGGTTTTAATTCACCAACTGCTTATGGTTCACTTGGTAGCTATAAGCAATGCAATCCCACGTTCTTTTATCGTGTTTCAACCTTGGTTATGATGTCTCTAATACTCAAGTCCCACACTGCATTTTACATAATGATATATAGGTTATAGACTGGCTAAGACAGGGTTGAGGTGGCCACAGGGTTTCATAAGTCCAGAGTGAGAGCAAACACAGCCAAGACGGCTGCAAAACAGTCGCTGCAGGTGTCAGATAAGACCAGGAGCCATCCTAAGAATTTGTTCAGGCCATAGAACTTATTCAGAGCAATTAAGCAGGAAAATGGTACTGAAGCCGAAGCCCCAGGGACAGCTGGGAATTCATCACTTATTTACCTCATGATATAGTCGGTGGAGTGTCTGATAAGAGGGCAGGTCAGCCAGGCACAGTGGCACACATCTGTTATCTCATTGGCTTGGGTGGCTGAGACAGGAGGATCACAAGTTCAAGGGGGCTAGCCTCAGCAACATAGCGAGGCCTTGTCTCAAAATAAAAAGTGAAAACTGCTGGGCATGTAGCTCAGTGGTGAAGTGCCCCTGGATTCAATCCCTAGTACCCATTAAAAAAAAATTTATAATAAGATGACAGGTCAGTGTGTGCTGCTGTGCCACTGTGTCAGGTGGCCTTTCCTTTATGTGTTTCAGGTAAGCGCTGGCATCATTGGGTGTCCTAGTGTGTCTGATAAGCTCACAGGCCTGGTTTCTCTGATATGGGTTTGATATGCCCATACATTTATGTGCTCCTGATTTAATGTGATACATTTACCAGGTGGTCATTTTTAATTAGCATGATTGATTGATTTATCAGTTTGTGCCTTATGATTGTGTTGCAGTTGAGGGTTATTCTTTTCGGTAAGTTTTGTATGTCCAGCATCTGGTCATTTTCAGTTTGCTCAGACAAGCTACCAAGCCATTCTGAGTTAGCACTTGTACTCAAAATGGAAGAGCTCAGGACAACCTGATGTTTTAGGAAGTGGAGTAATTCAGGGCTGGATACTGTTGTTCTGTACAACACAAAGTAAACCAGAGCAGGACTGGTCATTACAGACAACAGTTACAAGCCACAGGCCACCAGTATTTTTGAGCCAGTGGCTATAAGTTGGGGGCTCTCCCATGACCTCTCCTTCAGTTCATTAATTTGCCAGAACTGACTTGCAGAACTTGGTAACATTCCTTATGCATCCATGCTGTGTTACTGTGAAGTATACGACTCCGGATCAGCCAGATGAAGAGCTGCTTGGGACAAGATGTTGGGGAGGGACATGGAGCTCCCATACCTGCTCCAAGCACCTCCATGTGCTCCACCTGGAAGCTCCCCGAACTCCCAATGGTTAGGGGGTTTATGGAGTTCTATTTACATAGGTGTGATTGACAACATAGTGGCCATTAGTGATGAACTCAGTCTTCATCCCCTCTCCTTTCCCTAGAGATTAGAGGGTTGGGAGCTTCAGCCCCCATCCCTGATCTTTCTTTTATTTTGAACAATACACTTTTTTTTAAAAAAAAAAATCTAATTTGTTATATATGCCAGCAGAATGCATTACAATTCATATTACACATATAGGGCACAATTTTTCATATCTCTGGTTGTATACAAAGTATATTCACTCCATTCATGTCTTCATACATGTATTTTGGATAATGACATCCATCTTATTCCACCATCATTTCTAACCCCATGCCCCCTCTCTTCCCCTCCCACCCTTTTGCCCTGTCTAGAGTTCTTCTATTCCTCCCTTGCTCCCCCTCCCTACCCCGCTATGAATCAGCCTCCTTATATCAGAGAAGACATTTGACATTTGGCTTTTTGATATTGGCTAACTTCACTTGCATTATATTCTCCATCTTCATCCATTTACCTGCAAATGCCATGATTTTATTCTCTTTTATTGCTGAGTAATATTGCATTGTGTATATATAGCACATTTTCTTTATCCATTCATCTACTGAAGGGCATCTAGGTTGGTTCCACAGTTTAGCTATTGTGAATTGTGCTGCTATAAACATTGATGTGGCTGTGTCCCTGTAGTATGCTGTTCTTAAGTCCTTTGGGACTGAGGAGTGGGATAGCTGGGTCAAATGGTGGTTCCATTCCCAGTTTTCCAAGGAATCTCATACTGCTGCACCAATTTGCAGTCCCACCAGCAATGTATGAGTGTGCTTTTTTCCCCACATCCTCGCCAACATTTATTGTTGTTTGTGTTCTTAATAGCTGCCATTCTGACTGGCGTGAGATGAAATCTTACAGTAGTTTTGATTTGCATTTCTCTAATCGCTAGAGATGTTGAACATTTTTTCATGTATTTGTTGATTAATTGTATATCATCATCTGAGAAGTGTCTGTTCAGGTCCTTGGCCCATTTATTGGTTGGATGATGATGATGATGATGATGATGATTTTGGTGTTTAGCTATTTGTGTTCTTTGTATACCTGATCTTTCTGGCAACCCGCTCCCTAAGACCGCCCCCTGACACCTGTCATCTCATTAGCAAACAAAAGACATTCTTATCCCTTCAGCATTTTTTTTTTTTCTTTTTTTTTTTTTTTTTTTTTTAGTGTGTGTGTGGTACCAGGGATTGAACTCAGGAGCACTCGACCACTGGGTCACATCCCCAGCCCTTTTTTTGTATTTTATTTAGAGACAGGGTCTCACTGAGTTGCTAAGTGCCTTGCCATTGCTGAAGCTGGCTTTGAACCGGCGATCCTCCTGCCTCCAGCTGCTGGGATTATAGGCGTGCACCACCGCACCCAGCTATATACCACATTTTCTTTATCCACCCATCTGCAGATAGACACCTAAGCTGATTCCATATCAAGGCCGTTGTGAAAAGTGCTGCAGTAAACATGGGCATGCAGCTATTTCTCAGATTTCCTGATTTCATTTCCTTTGAATATGTACCTAAAAGTGGGGTAGATAGTTCATACTATAGATCTAGTTTTCGTTTGTTGGAGAGCCTCCATACTATCTTCCACAAAGGCTTCACTAATTTATATTCCTACCAAGAGTGTGTCAGAGTTCCTTTTCCTTTATATTCTTGCCAGTATTAATTTTTAAATAATAACCATTCTAACTGGGGTAAGATGGTATCTCAATGTGATTTGATGTGCATTTCCCTGATGGCTAAGGACATTGAGAATTTTTTCATATATTTATTGGTCATTTGTATTTCTTCTTTTGAGAAATGTCTATTCGGATCATTAAAGGAGTATTTTAAATGATCCTTCCTTCCTTCTTTGTTGAGCAGTTTTTCCACATATGACTCCACTAATTCTTGCCAACATTCAGATGTGTGCCACTGAAGTCAACTGTAAACTTGGTTTTGTGAAATTCTTGAAACTTCCCTGCATCTGCATTATTATCATAAGCTATTCAATTCTACATGTATACATTATAAACATTGAATTTGTGAATTCATCAGTGTATCATACCTTGAATATGATTAAAATGCTTTTTGAAATGACTGACCTCATCTGTGGCAAACATTTACTTCTGTGTGCATCCTATCTCTCTTTCAGTAATCAGCGCCTTGTGGGAACTGGTCAGAAATACCCGCCCTGGCTCCTTCCTCTGTGGCCTCTTTCCCGTAGTGAGGTGTGTGGCCCAGGCTGTGCTTCCCAAGGTCCTGCAGAAACATGTCCCTCCCGTGTGCTCTCCTACAGCACGACCTGGCCGCTTCTCCCTTCGAAGGGCAAGGTCACCATCAGTCCCTTAAACAGTCTCTGTTTGCCCAGGACATTCCCAGTTTTAGCAAAGAAAATTCTGCAAACCTGAATATGTTCCCAGGCAAACCAGGATCCAAGGTCACTGGACCTACATGTGATCTGTGTGGGTTCAGGCTGCACCCACTAGCAGAGCCTATGGAAAGAGCTCCAAAACTAGGAAATAAAAGGAGATGAGGCTCCCACCAAGTTCTCCTATGATTACTCATGTTTTCCATATCTTCTGTATCTTAGGATGTTTCAGCATCTCTAAAGCCTTACTGGCCGAGGAGATACTGCCCTCCAAGCCTAGCCAATATTTAGAGGTAGCCAAAGCTTGATCAGGAATCCCACCTTTTGTTTGCAAACAAACCAATCCCTGGCCCACCTCCCTCTACCCCCTTTATTGAACTCTCACACATCAAGCCAATATTTCCCCTGCCCTAAATCATTCCAGAGCCAGGTACCAGGCAATTGAAGACCACCCTAAAACCCAAAGCTCACTGGAATCATGCAGACTGGCCCATCCTAAAACATCTGCCCTTCCCGTGGTTTCTCAGAAACTCAGTGAAGGCCATTGCCTCAGTCCTCTCCCAACCCCTGCTTTTGCTTTTGGACCAAACTTGGTGTTCCCATGTGGTGGGCGCCCTCCTCTCAGGAATTACATGTAATCAGAATCTTCTTTCAAAGGCATTGGTCTCTCCATTTTGTCACTCAGTCACTTCTGTTAAATTAAACCCCAATGGTACAAATGAGAAAACCTGCAATGCCGACCCTAAGAATGATGGTCACCATGTAAGGCAACCGCCAAGTACCCTGGCATGGCTATGTTGGAGAGGCCACACACAGAGTGGATGATGGTGCTGGCTGACTGTGGTCCCTAGCAAGGCACAGACACATGAGGGAAGAGATTTTGGATCCTCCAGGCCAACCCATCCACAGACCAAGTAGCACCAAGTGACCTCAGAAGCACAAGGACTTCCCCACAGAAAGCCCAACCCAACCCCCAATCCCAGAACCTGTAAGAAAATGGCCCTGGTGCTGAGGTGCTCCATGTGGGGTGGCCTGCACAAGCAACAGAAATCAGAACAATGCACAGCTCAGAGGATCTGAAAAGCCTTTTCTCCTTACATCACCCAAGGGTCTTCAGATAGTGCAATTTTTAGGGACTAGAAGTTCACCCAGCACCCAGAACCACACAGGACAGGAAGTGGGAGGGGGAACAGGAAGTGAGAGGAGGCCCTGTATTCTTAGAGTCACCCTATTTGGTGGTCAACAACCACTGCCCTTACCCCCCTCTACCAGAACAGCCTTGGTTTTCAGCCACTTAGGTTATTTGTCAAATGCTCCCACAAACAATGAAATCCTTTTTGTTCCTAGCATTCTCAAGCTTGAAGAAAGAATGAACACTCCTCAATTTACGGAGAAGTAAACTGAGGTTCGGAGAGAGGAAGTTTCAGACCTAGAACTAGCCCAAGATAACATAGCCGGGCGTGGTGGCGCACGCCTGTAATCCCAGCACTTTGGGAAGCTGAGGCAGGAGGATCACGAGTTCAAAGCCAGCCTCAGCAATGGCGAGGCACTTAGCAACTCAGTGAAACCCTGTCTCTTAATAAAATACAAAATAGGGCTGGGGATGTGGCCCAGTGGTCGAGTGCCCCTGAGTTCAATCCCCGGTACAAAAAAAAAAAAAAAAAAAAAAACATAGCTAGTAGCAGGGGCTGCTCTGGTCACCTGCAATTCATCTCTATCTGCAATTCTGGTTATTTCACACCCAGGTGGCCGGTTCTGTCCCAAGAATCAAGAGGAGAAACAAGCTTCCTTCAACGCTTAGGGTTTGTTCCTGTGTTCTAAATTTAGCCTTGAAGTTGGCAACTAAACTGTGTTAGGCTGTCTCCAGGCAATACACCTGGGCTCCTCATTACATCTTCCATTTCCATGGTTTTGATACTTTCCCACTTTCAGAACCAATTTCATTATCACATCTGAATGACTTTAGTGGTAAACTAAAAATACAGCCAGGATACTCACACCTAAATTCATAACATTCAGAATCTAAGGTAGTTATTCTCATTGTATATCACCTTTCCCAAGTAAAGAGGGGCCTAATTACAATAGACTTGTGCAGAAGAGTAAATTCAACTGCATAATGCTCGGTGATAGCCTTTGCTGAGGTAAGATATCACATTTAAAGCACATTAAAGTAAGTTGATGTATCCATCAACATGGACGATATATAAACATGGCAAAACTATTTACTCAGATCCCTGAAGCATACTGTCTTAGTTTGGTTTTGGTGGATGTAACAAAATACCTGAGACTGGATACTTTAGGAGGAATTGACATTTAGCTAGGTGCAGGGGTGCATACCTGTAATCCCAGAGACTTGGGAAGCTGAAGCAGGAGGATGGCAAGTTCTAGGCCAGCTTGGACAATTTAGCAGAAAACTAAAAGTGAGGGAGGCCTAGAATGTAGCTCAGTGGTAGAGCACCCCTGGTTCAATCCCTGGTTTTAAAAAAGAAAAAAATGAAACAAGATTTCTTTAGGGCTGGGGTTGTGGCTCAGCAGTAGAGCACTCGCCTAGCACGTGCGTGGCCCTGGTTTGATTCTCAGCACCACGTAGAAATAAACACATTGTGTGCAACTAAAGAAAATAAATAAATATTTTTTTAAAAAAAAGATTTCTTTAGCTCATTGTTCTGGTAGCTGGGAAGTCCAGGAGCATGGCACTAGCCTCTGGTGAGGGCCCTCTTGCTGTATGGTGACATAGCCGAGAGCATCACATAGCTAGACAGAGGAACTGGGCCAGCTTAGGTCTCTCCTCTTATAAAGCTGCTAATGCCATTGAGGGGCTCTACCCACATGACCTCATCTAATGCTAATCATCCCTAAAATTCTCATGTGTCAGCTTTTCATCACTGTGACCAAAATACCTAACAAGCACAACTTAGAGGGGCAAAAGTGTATTTTGGGTTCATAATTTCAGAGGTCTCCGTCCACAGCCAGCTGACTCCATTGCTGTGAGGCAGAACATCATAGCAGCAGGACATGGCAGATACAGTCTCTAAGACCATGTCTCCAGGGATCTATTTCCTACAGCCACAACCTGCCTACAATTCCTGCCCAGCGTCCTCTCCAAATATCAGTCCATCGAATGCATCAATCCCCTGACGAGGTCAGAGCCTCATGATCCAGTCATCGCTACAGTCCCATCTCCGCACCTGGCTCCACTGGGGACCATGTTTTCAATACACGACCTTTTGGGGAACATTCCAGATGCAAACCATAACACCCCACCTCCAAATACCATCAACTATGAATTTGGGCCGTTGTTTCTACCACATGAGCTTTTGGGGGACACATTCCAACTAGAGCATATATGCATTCAGATTAAACTCAGGTGCTCACATGTGCTAGGCGACTGAGCTACACCCCCAGGTCAAGCAACGTTGCCCTGGCTGGCCTTAAACTTGTGATCTTCTGCCTCAGCCTACCAAGGAACAGGGAGAACAGGCATGCACCACCACACCCAACCCACATTCAGAAATTTAACAATAACTTTTTGTGGAAAGCCTGTATTGCTCTAAGCAGAGACTATAGGAAGATGAAAACAATGCAGTGTTTGGCACAGAAATGCATTGAACATAATCCACCTTTTCACTATGCCTCTGGGTCACCCTTTTGAACAGCTGTTGCTTTGCTGTCACACATGGATGATGCCCTTGGAGATGAAAGAGGTTTATTTGCTACTTTCACCTTGTGGAGTTAGTGGGGGAAGGGTGAGTTTGGTGGCACAGAACATGATGAGATGGTTGCTGGACTGACACACAAGCAGACGGTGCGGAGTGACACAGGGAATCTTCGTATGCGTTGACTGGACCATTGACAAATGGAGAAGTGTCTCTTTTTGACCTAATATTTTAGTCCCTCATCCATGAGTCACCCAGGAATCTTCTAATACACTTATTAATCAATATTTGTATGCAGATAGGGCTCTGCAAAAATATATTTGCTGGGAGCCAGGCGTGGTGGCGCACGCCTATAATCCCAGCACTTGGGAGGCTGAGGCAGGAGGATCGCGAGTTCAAAGCCAGCCTCAGCAATGGCCAGGCACTTAGCAACTCAGTGAGACCCTGTTGCTAAGAAAATACAAAAAAGGGCTGGGGATGTGGCCCAGTGGTTGAGTGCCCCTGAGTTCAATCCCCGGTACCAAAAAAAAATATATATATATATATATTTGCTGGGGCCCTGTATTCTTAGAGTCACCCTATTTGGTGGTCAACAACCACTAAAGAAAAAGCAGACTCACCACCTTCATGCCACTAGATGGAAGGAGTGACTAGTTGGTAGACACCAACAGCTTCTCTCTCGGCCACCCTTTTGTACAAGTTGAGCACCCCTAATCTGAAATCCAAAATGCTCCAATCCCAAAATTTTGCAAGCATTGACAAGAAAACACAAGTCTTATGGTTCAATGTGTTAAAACTTGGTTTCATGCATAAAATCATTTAAAATAATATATAAAATTACCTTCAGCTTATGTGTATGGGGTGTACAGGAAAGAAGCATAAATGAATTTCATGTTTAGACTTGCCTTTATCCTATATCTCTTTGTGTATGTGTAAGTATTCCAAAATTCTAAAAAATTTGAAATCTGAGACACTCCTTGATCCAAGAATTTTGGAGAATAATGATCAACAGGTCCTTGATATTCATCCCCATGTCTCTGCTGATGACAGGCCTAGGCCATAGCTCACCAAGGGGGCTTTGGCTATTTTGTCTCTGCAACTGTATTTTAAGTTTGCATGGTTTCGCTTCTCCATAAAGAAGATGTTTGAATTTCAACCTGAAAATGATTTTCTTTTTAACTTTTTTATTTTTATTTTTTGTATTGGGGATTGAATCCATGAGTGCTTCACTCATAAGAATATATCCCCAGCCTTTTTTTTTTTTTTTTTTTTTTGAGACGGAGTCTTGCTAAGTTCCTTAGCATCTTGCTAACTTGCTGAGGCTGGCCTTAAACTTGCAATCTTTCTGCCCTGGTCTCCTGAGTGACTGGGATCATAGGTGTGTGCTACAACTCCCGTTTAACTTGTTTCTATTGAGTTGTTGGATATCATGAGAAGATTCACCTTTGGGTCCTATTAATTGGAATTTCTTGTGCCTCTGTATTTTGCTTATTTAAACCATATCCTTTTCTATTTTTTCTTTTTTTTCCCCTTCCCTTTGCTTTCTCAGGGCATCTCTCAGGACTAGCATTTCAAAGACCCAGGAATTACTGGCTCAGAAGAAAGCCCTCAGATCCTATCTGTTCCTCCATGACCTATTAGAACTCTCCTGGCTCAGACTGTTGTCTCTCTCTTTCAACCCTAGTGTCCCCTGACAGATGTCTCTTTTTAATGTTCCTGGCATATATTTAGCTTGGATTAAATACTTCCAGAAGCATCTGCAGCTCTCAGGGGTACAGGAATTGCCAGCTCAGCAATATTCTTATTTCCATTAAGGAGGGATCGCTTAGTCCTGCGTTCATATAGTCAAGAAATATCGATTAATTGATTGATTGATCCTATGGGGTCTTTGCACTTAGGAAAAATCATGAAGGAAAACTTGATTAATGTGTCTGTATAATCATCCTCACTTATTCTTCCAGTCGTTTCTAAGTTTTTTCGCAGCACTGGGTCTAATATCATTACTGTCTAATTTGAAGCCATAAACATGGCCTTCAAATGGGCTATGGAGGCAATTTTAATATTGCAACCAGGTCTCCTAAGGCTCAGTCCTTGCCTTCTGCACCATCATAGCACTTCCTGCATGATTGAGCGAGCCATGCCGTGTTTACCACTCACTTGGGGCGCTTGCCTTTCACTGAGCCTCCCTTCATTGACCTGTTATCTTTCGTAGGTTGTTTTTGAAACTTCCCCTCACTTTTCTCTTCCCTCATTAAATGATACACTTCTCCAGGCAGCATGCAAACCCAGCACAAAGCCCAGCATTGAGTGGGTCTTCAGTAAAAACTAGTGATTAGGGCTGTAGTGCAAATATCTGGTTTTAAAAGGCTAACATAAATCAACCCTTTTTTCTTCCAGTGGCCTCCAGAGTCAGTCAATTTATTTCTGTTGAAAGCCTCCAGGGCTTAAAAGGCCACACTAAGCTAAGTTCTCCCTTCAGCACGCCAGGCATCCATCCAGTGAAGTTTATTTCTGTGAGCAGAGTTGCCAGCTCGTCCCAGCACCCCACGCATCCTGAGTCACATGAGGGTTGGAGAGATGTAGGTCACTGCTCACAACAGAGGTGGGGACATGACTTAATTGGGTGGCTTCACCAAGAAATCCAAACTTTGGGGCTGGAGCTGGCTGGAGCTCGGTGACAGAGCTTGTGCTTAATATGCCCAAGGTCCTGGGTTCAGTTCCCATCACCAAAAAGAAAAGAGACACAAATTTAACACCCCACTAACAAGAAGTTCTCTGGGCACTATTATATGGAAAAACAATAAGGATTTTATGCTACATTTCTTCTTTTAGGGAAAGGATTGTCACCTGCATGGAACCATTGTCCTTGATTGATAAAGCTTGTCCGTGACAGGTTGCTCTTTGGAGCATCTTGTCTGATTGACCCACTGTCAGAACCCACGGACAGTCAAATATGGGTGATCCAGGGCTGGGGCTGTAGCTCAGGGGCAGAGCGCTTGCCTAGCATGCATGAGGCACTGGGTTTGATCTTCAGTACCACATTAAAATAGACAAATAAAATAAAGGCATTCTGTCTATACACAACTACAAAATTTTTTTTTTTCAAAAAAATATGGGTGATCCATACAACAATGGGGACTTATATTGGGTCCCTCAAAGTAGGTTACCCATGACGGGGCAGAATTGGTGAAGGGAGAAGGAAGGAATTGACCTGTGAGACAGGGGTGGCCCTTGTAGGATTTTGCAAGCATTTTCTGGTGAAGGAGTTTATAATATGTCATTCCAGAATATGCCACTGTGATGCAAGATTGTTTTGAGCCCATGAGGAAAAGCCTAGAAAAAAAGAACGCTCTCTGTCCTCTTCCTATTTGCCTGAAAGCAGGACATAGATGTGTAAAGGTGCCCCCACACACACACACACACACAAAGAAGGACAGAAGCTAATCACAAGCGACAACTGGAGATTGCCGCAGAAGAACTTTCATGACAAACTGTCCTAACTAGCCTTTTCTACCATTAATTTCCCCATATATACATGCTCTTTACCTTACACAGGGATCACATTCCAATAGTAGACTCTTCATAAATTGAAAATACCATTTGGTAAGAAAAGCATCGGATCCACCTAACCTCCCAAATACCCCAGAATTAACAGTTGGTCCCTTCACAATCGCGTTGCTGACTTGAGCTGTAGCTCACAGCCACCGCCCAGCACCACAAGAGTATTATAGGGCATGATGTGAGCCTGGGAAAAATTAAAAATTCAAGATTAGAAGCAAGGTCTCTAGGGCATGTGTATCCATCTCACACCATCATAAAGGTAAAGAATCGTAAATGCAACCATCTTAAGTGGAGGACCGTCTAATCTGCCTTTCCACAATTTATTGTCCCGAGGCACTCAAAGTCCCTTTCCTTTGTCTTGTGCTTCTCCACAGATTTTTGTTCTTTGTTAAGATTACAAATGCGCTGAACTTCTAAGCACCCCTCTGAGTGCTCAGGGCAGAACGCCCCCAGGGTGAGCACGCAGTCCTACACTTTCACGTTCTGTTCTGGGGCTGGCGTCTTCCACCACGGTAACTTCACTGCCAATGAACCTGAGATGGGTAAAGAGGGAAAAGATGGGTTCTTTTCTCCGTATGCAGGGAAGACCCAACCAGAGAAGAGCAAGTAGCGTTGCTTACGACTCAGATACTGGCCCCAGCCCAGCCTCTTGGACTCCTTGACCTGAGTGGGGACAAAGGGTGACATGGTTTCCTTTCCTTTTCTTTTTTTAGTGCATGGTAATTATGCAGAACTGTGGGCTTCATTGAGGCATATTCATAACATATGTAATATATCCCATTATTTCCACCCCCCATTACCTCTCCTGGTCCATCCCTCACTCCTATTTCCTCCCTCTTCTCTAACAGTCTCCCTTCTCTTTTTCTGTCATTTCCCCCCCTCCCCCGCCAGATTCTACCTATGACAAACAACAATTTTAAAAAATGTGATAATTGTCTTTCTAAGCCTGGCTTAATTCCATCCATTTTCCTATAAATGACATGATTTTGTTTTCTTTGTGGCCAAGTAATACTCCATTGTGTATATATGCCACATTTTATTTACTCAGTCATCTGCTTAGTTTCATAACTTGGCTATTGTGAATTGTTCAAAGATAAATAAGGGTGTGCAGGTACCTCTCTAGTATGCTGACTTTAATTTCCTCAGGTATATATTAAGGAGTGGAATAGCTGAATCATATGGTGTTTCCATTTTTAGCCTTTTTATGAACCTCCATACTGATTTCCACAGCAATTGTCCTTACATCCCCACCAATATTGTATAAGGGTTCCTTTTTCAAGGGGACATTTTAAACCTTTTAAACTTTCATTAAAATCGCACAGATCAGAAAATAGATTTTTAAGTTGAAAATCTCAGCCAAATGGTACTTGGAAACCACTTTGTGTGTGTGTGTGTGTGTGTGTGTGTGTGTGTGTGTGTGTGTGTCTGTCTGTCTGTCTGTTTTAGTGCTGGGGAGTGAACTCAGGCCCTGCCCAGGCTAAGCATACACTCTACCACTGAGCTACATCCCAGACCCCTGGGAAATTCCTCTTACACATATGTATTTTAAGATGCTGCTGAATGCTGAATGCACATTGTATTTGACCTGACCAATTTTTAAGGTACATTTTATTTATATATGTTGTGGACTAAATGATGGTCCCGTCCAAAAATATGCCCACATCCCAGCCCCAGGAACCTGTGGATGTGACCTTAGTTAAAGAAAGAGTCTTTGCAGATGTGACTAAGTGAAAGGTCTCGAGGTCATTTCGATGGTCATCTGGGATTATCCAGGTGGGTAATCCATGGAGCGTGTCCTTATTAGTGACAAGAGAGACAGACACAGAGGAGAGAGCCATGTGGAAACAAAATCACGAAAAACACCTGGGCCTCCCAAAGCTGGATGAGACAAGGACCCTCCCATGGAGACTTCAGAGGGATCACAGCCCTGTGGATGCCTTGATTCTGGACTTTCAGGCTTCAGAACCATGTGAGAATAAATTTCTGTTGTTGTAAACCACCCGGGTTGCGGCTGTTAGTTATAGCAGCCACAGGAATCTAATTCATTTCTGTTGCTAATAACACAATACCACAGACTGGGTCAGTTATAAAGAAAAGAGGTTTGTTTGGGCTCATGGTTCTGGTCCAAGATCAATGGGCCAGATCTGGCAATGGCCTTCATGCTGGCAGAGTCCTAAGGCAGTGCAGGGTGTCACGTGACGAGAAACAAAACCCCGTAGACACCAAGCCAAACTGGCTTTTATAGCAGAGCAACTCTTGAGCTACCCAGTAACTCACTAATCCATTAATCACATAAGTGGATTAACTCATTCAAGAGCAAAGAGCGCTAATCAATTCCTAAAGGTCCAAGCTGGACACAGTGGCACACAACTGTCATCCCAACACTCAGGAGGCTGAAGCAGGAGGATCCAAGTTTGAGGCCAGCCTTAGCAACTTAGCAAGACCCTGTATCAAAATTTAAATTATTTTATCAAGGAGGGGGCAAGGGGCTCTGGATGTGGCTCAGTGGTAGAGCATTTGCCTAGCACCATAATATGTCATAGACAGGATTAAATTTCAACATGAGTTTTGGAGGAGACAAACCCTATTCAAACCATAGTACAACCTATAATTAATGTTTAGTACAACCTATGATTAATGTTCAATTTTTAGAAGGAATGGGAAGACTGAGTAATAAATTTTATAGCTTTGGGGGTTTGTTTATGTTTTGAAGTTAGTTTTTTTTTAAAAAAAAAAAAAACCATGGCCAGGCATGGTGGCGCACGCCTGTAATCCAGCTCTTTAGAGGCTGAGGCAGGAGGATCGCAAGTTCAAAGCCAGCCTCAGCAATGGCCAGGCACTTATCAACTCAGTGAGACCCTGTCTCTAAATAAAATACAAAAAAAAAAGGGCTGGGGATGTGACCCAGTGGTCGAGTGCCCCTGAGTTCAATCCCCAGTACCACGAAAAAAAAAAAAAAAACCCACGGACATATGAAGATAAGCTAACGTCCTTTTTCTCAGGCCGGCCACTGGGACTGTGCCCATCAGATCAGGTTCCTCCTCTGTCCTTCAGAGCCTGGGTCTGGCTGGTTCACCCTTGGCAAGCAGCAACAAGGTCCAGTGTGCAGGATGGTCCTGGGGAACTTCTCCTTAGACTTCCTGCAAGGTTGGTTTTGATGTATTTCAATATTCTCAGTAAGGACTGTATCTTTCACCTCATGAAGAGATCATCTTTGCTTCTTCCTCACTTTTTTCCTGCATGCTCCTCCCTCTACCCCTATTCTGGTGACTTTTTGTTTTATTATTGAAGACAGTTAACTCTTGAGTAACCATTCTATGCCCAGCCAGGGAAACCCATCCCTATGAGTGCAGTGGGCTTCCTCTTTGAGGGGAGAAGGGATTTCTACTCCAGAAGGACCTTACCTGGCATTGGGAGCAGGGATGACAGAGGGTATTACTCAGGGTCTTCAGAGTTTTATCTAAGATTTTTCTGTAAAACCAAAGTGCTAGAGAATGAGGATTCTCTGAAATTAAAAAACAAAACAACAGCAAGGAAAAAAAAAAAAAAGTTTATTGAGCCATTACAGATGGTAGCCAGAAAAAGGACCAGGTTCTGGGAGAAGTTTCTGCAAGCTACCAGCAGCAGGGCTAGACAGCAGTTGGAAAGACTTCTGGTATACCTAGAGGTAAGATATTTCTATAGCAAAAATTGGGGGAAGGAAAATGTAAGGTGTTCCATTAAACCTACACTGGCTCTAGATAAGCAGGGCTGGGCTGGGGTTGTGGCTCAGGGGCAGAGTGCTCGCCTAGCACTTGCGCGGCCTGGGTTCGATCCTCAGCACCACGTAAAAAATAAATGGCATTGTGTACAACTAAAACAAATAAATAAATAAATATCTTAAAAAAAAAAAAAAGCAGGGCCGGTAACATGAACGGGGAGGTGGGGGGAAGCTTTGGGATAGGGGAACAGTCCTTAAAGAGAAGTGCTTGTTGCTAGTTTAGTCAGGGTTAAGAGTCCAGAAAGTTCATACATCAGCAGGGTGAAGTAGCCCTGGGGGTCAGCCATACTGCAATTTAAGTCAAGGAGTCAACATACCTTTAGGGATGTGAAAGTCTTTGCTGGTTCTACCCACGCCTTGAACTGATTAACTTCCCTTATCTATCCCATGCCCCTCTTCTGGCACTTGTCATTAAAAATCAATACATCTCAGAATTTGTCTTTTATTGCTCCTTTTCTCCAAGGGCATGCAGTTAGAAGGATAGGACCACCCTCTCTCTTTCTCTCTGTGTATGTATGTATGTGTGTGCGCATGTGCGTGTGGGTTTGGAATTTTTTTAACCCATGTCACTAAGAGACGAATGAGTGATATGCTCTAGGATGTGCAGGAGGAAGTGATGAAGAAGGGGAGACCCGGTCCCTGAACTCAAAACACAGCCCCATCTTTCACTGCACAATGTTGGACAAGGTTGGTTAACAAGCCCGGAGCCTCCTTCATCATCTGTAAAATGGGCCATAGTGCCTCCTGCAATGGCTGTTCATGTGTCTGTCCCCCACCCCAGGAACCTGTGGATGTGACCTTAGTTTAAAGAAAGAGTCTTTGCAGATGTGACTAAGTGAAAGGTCTCGAGGTCATTTCGATGGTCATCTGGGATTATCCAGGTGGGTAATCCATGGAGCGTGTCCTTATTAGTGACAAGAGAGACAGACACAGAGGAGAGAGCCATGTGGAAACAAAATCACGAAAAACACCTGGGCCTCCCAAAGCTGGATGAGACAAGGACCCTCCCATGGAGACTTCAGAGGGATCACAGCCCTGTGGATGCCTTGATTCTGGACTTTCAGGCTTCAGAACCATGTGAGAATAAATTTCTGTTGTTGTAAACCACCCGGGTTGCGGCTGTTAGTTATAGCAGCCACAGGAATCTAATTCCATTTCTGTTGCTAATAACACAATACCACAGACTGGGTCAGTTATAAAGAAAAGAGGTTTGTTTGGGCTCATGGTTCTGGTCCAAGATCAATGGGCCAGATCTGGCAATGGCCTTCATGCTGGCAGAGTCCTAAGGCAGTGCAGGGTGTCACGTGACGAGAAACAAAACCCCGTAGACACCAAGCCAAACTGGCTTTTATAGCAGAGCAACTCTTGAGCTACCCAGTAACTCACTAATCCATTAATCACATAAGTGGATTAACTCATTCAAGAGCAAAGAGCGCTAATCAATTCCTAAAGGTCCAAGCTGGACACAGTGGCACACAACTGTCATCCCAACACTCAGGAGGCTGAAGCAGGAGGATCCCAAGTTTGAGGCCAGCCTTAGCAACTTAGCAAGACCCTGTATCAAAATTTAAATTATTTTATCAAGGAGGGGGCAGGGGCTCTGGATGTGGCTCAGTGGTAGAGCATTTGCCTAGCACCATAATATGTCATAGACAGGATTAAATTTCAACATGAGTTTTGGAGGAGACAAACCCTATTCAAACCATAGTACAACCTATAATTAATGTTTAGTACAACCTATGATTAATGTTCAATTTTTAGAAGGAATGGGAAGACTGAGTAATAAATTTTATAGCTTTGGGGGTTTGTTTATGTTTTGAAGTTAGTTTTTTTAAAAAAAAAAAAAAACCATGGCCAGGCATGGTGGCGCACGCCTGTAATCCCAGCTCTTTAGAGGCTGAGGCAGGAGGATCGCAAGTTCAAAGCCAGCCTCAGCAATGGCCAGGCACTTATCAACTCAGTGAGACCCTGTCTCTAAATAAAATACAAAAAAAAAGGGCTGGGGATGTGACCCAGTGGTCGAGTGCCCCTGAGTTCAATCCCCAGTACCACGAAAAAAAAAAAAAAAAACCCACGGACATATGAAGATAAGCTAACGTCCTTTTTCTCAGGCCGGCCACTGGGACTGTGCCCATCAGATCAGGTTCCTCCTCCTGTCCTTCAGAGCCTGGGTCTGGCTGGTTCACCCTTGGCAAGCAGCAACAAGGTCCAGTGTGCAGGATGGTCCTGGGGAACTTCTCCTTAGACTTCCTGCAAGGTTGGTTTTGATGTATTTCAATATTCTCAGTAAGGACTGTATCTTTCACCTCATGAAGAGATCATCTTTGCTTCTTCCTCACTTTTTTCCTGCATGCTCCTCCCTCTACCCCTATTCTGGTGACTTTTTGTTTTATTATTGAAGACAGTTAACTCTTGAGTAACCATTCTATGCCCAGCCAGGGAAACCCATCCCTATGAGTGCAGTGGGCTTCCTCTTTGAGGGGAGAAGGGATTTCTACTCCAGAAGGACCTTACCTGGCATTGGGAGCAGGGATGACAGAGGGTATTACTCAGGGTCTTCAGAGTTTTATCTAAGATTTTTCTGTAAAACCAAAGTGCTAGAGAATGAGGATTCTCTGAAATTAAAAAACAAAACAACAGCAAGGAAAAAAAAAAAAAAAGTTTATTGAGCCATTACAGATGGTAGCCAGAAAAAGGACCAGGTTCTGGGAGAAGTTTCTGCAAGCTACCAGCAGCAGGGCTAGACAGCAGTTGGAAAGACTTCTGGTATACCTAGAGGTAAGATATTTCTATAGCAAAAATTGGGGGAAGGAAAATGTAAGGTGTTTCCATTAAACCTACACTGGCTCTAGATAAGCAGGGCTGGGCTGGGGTTGTGGCTCAGGGGCAGAGTGCTCGCCTAGCACTTGCGCGGCCTGGGTTCGATCCTCAGCACCACGTAAAAATAAATGGCATTGTGTACAAAAAAACAAATAAATAAATAAATATCTTAAAAAAAAAAAAAAGCAGGGCCGGTAACATGAACGGGGAGGTGGGGGGAAGCTTTGGGATAGGGGAACAGTCCTTAAAGAGAAGTGCTTGTTGCTAGTTTAGTCAGGGTTAAGAGTCCAGAAAGTTCATACATCAGCAGGGTGAAGTAGCCCTGGGGGTCAGCCATACTGCAATTTAAGTCAAGGAGTCAACATACCTTTAGGGATGTGAAAGTCTTTGCTGGTTCTACCCACGCCTTGAACTGATTAACTTCCCTTATCTATCCCATGCCCCTCTTCTGGCACTTGTCATTAAAATCAATACATCTCAGAATTTGTCTTTTATTGCTCCTTTTCTCCAAGGGCATGCAGTTAGAAGGATAGGACCACCCTCTCTCTTTCTCTCTGTGTATGTATGTATGTGTGTGCGCATGTGCGTGTGGGTTTGGAATTTTTTTAACCCATGTCACTAAGAGACGAATGAGTGATATGCTCTAGGATGTGCAGGAGGAAGTGATGAAGAAGGGGAGACCCGGTCCCTGAACTCAAAACACAGCCCCATCTTTCACTGCACAATGTTGGACAAGGTTGGTTAACAAGCCGGAGCCTCCTTCATCATCTGTAAAATGGGCCATAGTGCCTCCTGCAATGGCTGTTCATGTGTCTGTCCCCCCACCCCAGGAACCTGTGTGCCCTTGAAGGGGACCATGACTGGGCCTGGCCCCTGGGAGGGGACCGATGGGAGCCTGAACAATACCTGTGTGTGTGTGTTGTTGTTGTTGTTGTTGTTGTCGAGGACAGACGAGGCAGGGCACCAAAGATAGCAGGAAACAGTTTTATTTGACTGCAGCCGGGTTCAGAGGGTACAGCTTTCACTGTAATCAATTCCCCTGGACCCCAAGTCCAGGTAATTTCAGAACTTTATACCCAGCATGTAAAAGGAGGGGCTCAGAAGTTCACAGTATGCAGAAGTTCACATAAAAGCAGCTTTTTCTTTCACTGTTCTGGGCAAGTTAACCCTTCAAGGACAGCACCTGAGAAGGGGAGAGCTTCTTCTCCACTTTTTTCCTCCCCCTGCCAGCTGTTATCATGGAGCCAAGTTGGTAACTTCTCTTATCTTAGAAATGTAGATATCTCTGTGAAGCTCCAGCTCAAGGCCAGAGGACTTATTAAAGGATCTGTCTTCTTCTTCTTTTTTAATCACGTTTTGCATTTGCAAACACACTTCTACAAACTACTACACTGGATAAATGTTTGTGAAAAACGAGTAAAGGGTGTTCAGCACCTGAGGAGTGCTGATTTCTTCCAGGCCAGTAGCCAAGTAAAATAGAGCAACAGGAAAATAAGATGTTAACCTACATTGAACTCTTTTGTAGAGACTCTTTTGCTGATAGTCCTAAAATCAATTATGGTGAAGATTTCTGGAGAAGCTTAGTTAAGATTTTCTGTGGAGGAGGAGGAGCCACTACATTGTGACAAACCTCTCAGCCTCACCTCAAATTTGATTCCCTCAGGATGATTTATCCTGAATACTATGTTTCTGCTAATGCTATTCTCTCTTCCCCTCAACATGCCACTGTTGTACATTTTTACAGAAACACAGATAATAGGGAGAAGGATAGATCCCAAGAGGGGAAAAGATGGAGGCAACAATGTAATTGCAAAAAGAAAGAAAATGTGTGTGTGTGTGTGTGTGTGTGTGTGTGTGTGTGTTGCTGGGGATTGAACCCAAGGCCTCGTGCATTCTATGCAAGCATCCTACCACTGAGCTACATCCCCATGCACACCCACCCTACTATGTTTTGGTACTGGGAATTAACCAGGGGCACTTTACCATTGAGCTACATCCCCAGCCTTTCTTATTTTTTAATACAGGGTCTTACTAAGTTGCTGAAGGTCATGCTAAGCTGCTGAGGCTGGCCGTGAACTTGTGATCCTCTTGCCTCAGCCTTTAGAATCACTGGGATTATAGGTATGTGCCCACCTAGCCTGAATACAGTGACAAATTTTTATACAAAAGGTAGTTTTTTTATTTTTTTAATTTTAAGGTACAACCTCTACAGACATGGAAATTCTAATTTTTTCTACTTTGGTTCAAATTCTATTTCAGATTTGTGTGTGTGTGTGTGTGTGTGTGTGTGTGTGTGTGTGTGTGTGTATTTGTTTTACCATAGGGCTGTTTGATGAGACCTAGTTGGAACATGAATTATGCAGTGTCAGACTTGTTTGGTAATTACTGGAGTAGCTGGTAATTGCTAGAATAGAGGCCACTGAATTCCAGAAACCCCATGTAAACACGTCTCACAATGTAATCAATACCTTCACCTAGTAGGGAAAAAAGTAAATATGCCTTAGTTTATGTCTAAATAATCTAAGAGACTTTACTTGTTGTGACTAGCACCTAACTCCTTTTGAATTGCCTTGGGTTTGGGTTTGTACCCAGGTTTCCAGAAAATCTGTAAAATCGACGGCTTTTACAAAAACCCTTGTATAGACCTACGGCTATAAAACTCTGTGGTCCCAGGTCTTGCCAAGAAGAATGTCTACAGCATTTCAAATTTGTTATTATTTAATCTTAATTTGTACAAGAAGAAAATATAACAAGCCATAAGTCATTTGTAGAACTTATGACATTTCTGTAAGGTGAAAAGTTCCCAGATGCTAGGGCTGGGGGATTTGCTCAGGGACAGAGCCCTTGCCTAGTATGCATGCAGCCCTGGGAGCATCCCACACCCCTCCAAAAAAAGAAAATATTCCCAGATGCTAATAATTTCCTGGCTTGATACAGCAAAGGGATGATCTTTCTCTATAGAAAGAACAACCATCTAAATCACTTATTGAAGGCTTTGCTATCTGACACTTTTTTGATGAAGAAAACTGACTATTTTTCTGTAACTAAGGTAGGAGAGTAGAAATGGGGGGGGGGTTGTTATTCTGCCTAGAATTTCACCCAAAGAGTCAGGTGCTTTCCCTGGGCCTCCCCTCCTCACCCGTGGAGAGCCATCCCACAGCCCTGCTGGCTCACTGAGCTACTGTGCTTGTCTCTTGTCATTTTATATTGAAAATCAACAAATTTATGTCTGTGTGTTTCTCTGAGGTTTTGGAGGGGAGAGAGAAGGGGGAGGGGATGAACTGTTCTGGCTGTAACAAGCAACACTGCTTCCTGGGTGCCCGTCTATTTCCTGAAGTCCTTGACACCCACAGTCTGGGAGAATAGATGCCCAATTGCATACTGTTTATTTCAAATAACCTTTGCACATGTTCCATGGGAGTTTTGCCCTCTTATTAAGGAGAGCAAAATTAACATTAGCTTTTGGTTTTGATTTGAAAGGTGTTTGTACCATCTTAGCACTGGGTGAGGTACAGCCCCTTTTCTTATCTTGGACCAAATCTCCTGGGAAAATAAATAAAATAGCCAGCATGCAGGCCCACCCACTGGTCACTGAGCACACCAGGACAGCATTGGGGTCAAAGCGTCAGCACTGGGGTCAAAGGCAGTAGATGGTGTTTCTGAGGAAGGCTGTAGCAGCTTCTGCCACCCAGCTGTCCTACAGTGTGACCTCACCACTCCTCCATTGTGAGGTGGAGTGAATTTCTCTCCCTTTGCCTCTGAGCTGATCCTGAGACAGGCTTTGACCAAGAGCATGCAGAAGGGACTCCGTGTCATACCCAGACTGGCCACAGGAGACCTGCTCTGCCTGCCCCATCCCTCTGCATTCTTTTTTTTTTTTTTTTTTTTCATGTGACACCTCCAGGATTTCCTAGCTAGGCTGTGTAGTGTCAAGGACCATGAAAAGTTTGAGGTTTTTTTTAATATTTATTTTTTAGTTATAGGTGGACACAATATCTTTATTCTATTTTTATGTGGTGCTGAGGATCGAACCCAGAGCCTCATGCATGCTAGGCAAGTGCTCTACCACTGAGCCACAACCCCAGACCCTTCCTCCCTCTGATCACTTCTCCCTTGTTGGAGCAGTCTCATAAAGTGGGGCCCAGCTTCCCTGAGAAAGAGACCACACAGAGCAGCTTCCAGCTGCTTCAGCACTTCTCTTTGAGGTATGTGCGGGGAACCATGTTGGATGGTCCTGGCCCCCCAGCATGTCTGCCCAATGACACCACGGGGAACAGAGCTACCCAACTGAACCCTGCCCCAACTCCTGACCTGTAGAATATTGTACAAATAAAATGATGGTTTTCATCTTAAGCCACTAAGTCTTATCACTTAGTGAAACAGACAAGTGGCTGGAATTAGTCAGGGCTCCTAACAGCCTGGTGGTGAATAGCAGCAGGGAATGCAGGCAGAGCAGGTGAAGCGTGAATAGCCAGGTCACCAAGCTGCACCAGCATGTCACTGGTTATCACAGCATCTCCTCCCGTGAGCCCTGAAGATCAACGCCATAATGCCGCAACCTCAGAAGCTGGTTTTGAAAATAGGCAGAGATTCCACACATTGAACCAAAGCCTGAGGTCAGAGCTGCCACCAGACACAGATTCAATGCCACAGAGTAGCAGAAAAGGCACGCACAGAGCCTGCAAGGAGGTAGTGTCTTAGCAACTGAATCATGGATTTGTTTGCAGATGAGATCAGATGTGCAGACAATTCAATATATTAAATGTCTCTCTCAGAACACTCGCGTCACAACCTGTTTCACTGCCGAGCTCATTTCACTGAGTCTTGTGTCTGCTTTGCTGTGATCAGTGAGACACACACACACACACACACACACACACACACACACACCCCGGGTTCCAGCCAGGTGAAGGGGTCAGAATAGGCATAAATAACTACATATATGGAATGAGAGGGATGCTGATGGGCATCTGTGGGGGGCTGATAACAGCTCCTTGCTGGAACTGGGGTAATGCAGAGGAGAGAATGCTGATGGAAGAAATAGCAAAGAAAACCACGGCCCAGAGGAAACCACAGCCAGATTGCTAGCAGAGAGATGGGGAGGGGTGCAGCCATGGAAGAACTGCTGTACCCTGTAGAATCTGAGATGGGCCAGGGCTAAACAGTTGAGGGACAGAGAAATGAATGAGCTGAAACCCATCTGTGTGCAGAATAGTTAGTGCCCTGCTCTTGAGATAGTGGGCAAGAGAAGCAGGTGTAGCCAGGCAGCTCCTGCAGGTGACATATGCCTGATTGCAGTGTGTTAGCCAGCTTTTCATCACTGTCACCAAAATAACTGAGAACAACAACTTAGAAGAAGAAAGTTTTTTTTTTTTTTTTTTTTTTTTTTTTTTTTAAGAGACAAAGGTTTGAGTTCATGGTCAGTTGACTCCATTACTCTGAGCCCACAGTGAGGCTGAAATCACGCAGAAGGGAGTGGCCAAGGAAAACCACTCAGTTCATGGCAGCAGGGAAGCAGAGAAAAAGGCAGAGGAAAGGACCGAGGGGAAGACCAGACCCTTCCAGGGCACACCGGCAATGACCTACATCCTCCAACTAATTCTCACCTCCCAGGAGTCCATCCAGCTGTCAATGGATGAACCAATCTGATGACCCCATCAAGTGGATTATTCCACTGATGAGGTCAGAGCCCTCATGATCCATTGCCTGAAAGCCCCACCTCTGAACTTGGCTGCACCGGGAATCATGCTTTCCACACTGAGCTTTTGGCGGGTGATCCAGATCCAGACCTTAACACACAGATATCTTCCTAGCAGCTGATTGGACAAAGTAATATCCTTCCTAACCAAGGCGGTGGCAGCCGCCCCTGACGTAACAACCACACTTGAGGGGCATATGTACAAAGATCCTGTTTGACCTAGAGTAACCTCAATGCTAAAAGCACCTGAGCGCAGCTTATGCATTTAGAGCATTCTCAGGGTACACAGGAGGTAAAAAATTACACTGCACAGGTGTCAAGAGAATGAGAACATGCATGCACAAAATTCCCCAGAATACCTCCCAATTCTAGGAAATCCTATGAATATTCATCCTCCCCAGAATACCAAGAACGGCCTATGGGTGTGGCTGTATCCACAAACACACCCACATTCAGCTCTTGAGTGTATACAAGAAACCTTTTTCTCAGCTGGGTGTGGTGACGCACACCTGTGATCCCAGCTACTTGTTAGGCTGAGGCAGGAGGATTGCAAGTTCAAGCCCAGTCTCAGCAACTTAGTGAGACTATGTCTCAAAATAAAAAATAAAAAAGGCTGGAGATGTGGTTCAGTGGTAGAACACCCCCGAGTTCCATCCCTAGTACTGGAGGCTGGGGAGACTTTTCCCTACCACTAAAACTCTGAAAGTCCTTAAATTCTTTTCTCTGAAGCTGGGCGCAGTGGCTCATGCCTATAATCCCAGCAACTAGGGAGGCTGAGGCAGGAGGATTGCAAGTTCAAAGCCATTGCAAGTTCAGCAATTTAGCGAGGCCCTAAGCAACTTAGCAAGACTATCTCAAAATTTAAAAAGGGCTGGAAACGTGGCTCAGTGGCTAAGTACCCTGGGTTCAATCCTCAGTACCACCCCCACCCCAGAAAATTATTTTCTGCAATGTGATCAAAGACCTAGAAAGCTCAAGTAGAGGTCTTCCATGTCTCAAGAGACCTTAAATTCCTGACCAGTGACACTCCCACCCCATGCATAGAACCATAAGGAATCCAGGCAGGCACAGTGTAATGCGTGCAGTTGGGAAGGATGTGGACAACTGATGTGTGTGCCCAGGTGGAGGGTCCCTGAGGTAGAATAGAGGTGCTAAGGGCAGAGAGACTCAGCACCAGCCAGTTTGTTTTCTACCCACTCCTGCCAAGGACAATCTGGAGACAGCAGTCCTCACCCATGTCCCAGGGCTTCAGTCAGGGTTATAGTCAGTTTCTCATTCTGCTGTTGTCAGTGAGACAGGGTCTCACAACGTTGCCCAGGCTGCTCTTAAACTCATTAGTTCAAGCGATCCTCCTGCCTCAGCCTCACAAACAGCTGGAACTACACACCACCATCCTCAGCTCGCCCCTCATTCTTAAACACAAAGCACATCAAGGTTGGCCAGAGATTAAGGAAAACTTGTGGAATGTGAGAAAGCACCCAGGATTCTAAAAAGAGAGTAAAAAAGACAAAAATATGCCCCTGGAGAAAACAGAACTCAGAAAGCACAGGATATAAAACAAAGAACATGAAGGAATAAAACTTTGATCCGTATCCTCAGAGAGATTTTAGAACAAGAACACCATGTGATGGACAATGAGCCGTGTGAGCATATCCACAGAAAAAACCCTGGGATGTGCAAGTATGGCTCACAAAAATAGAAAATAATCCATATCTTAGGGACTCTCAGAGAGCCCAGAGAAAAAGGGGAGAAAAACAATAGGAGATACAGATGATTAATCCAGGGGCCACAACACCTTTCTAAAAAGAATTTCAGAAAGAGAAAAAGAAGGAAAAAGGAAGAATGTAAAGAGAAGTGTGAAAAATGGTCAAATAATACATTTTCCCAAGAGCTGAGGAAAGACGCAATCTGAGATGAAGAGGCATTGAGAGTATCGTTTGGGATAAGCACTTTGAAGAACATCTTGGAAATCATTCATGGAGCTAATCATCCCTCCACCTAGCAGTGTCCCTTTGATTATGATATGCTGATGTGTCAATTATCAATGATGGAAGGGGACTGCAGTCACATGCCAGTACCTTTAGAGTTAACATCCTTTTGCTTACGGTGTCCATAGCCAAACACCAGGCAGTGGACTGTGACATAATAAGAAATATAGTACAAGGGCTGGAGTCATAGCTCAGTGACAGAGTACAAGGCCCTAGGTTTGATCCCCAGCAGGAAAAAAAAAATGAGGAAAGAAAGAAAAGAAATACAGTGCATATATGGTTTCTGTCCCTTTTCCTGCTGGACAGCCTCAGTGTGCAGGCTGGTTGCCAGGGGAACCAACTCTGTGATTAGAAGTTGGAGCTTTTAGTCCTAACCCTGATGTCTGGGGAGGGAAACGAGAATGAAGGCTGAGTTAATCACTAATGGCCAATGACATAATTAATTAATCATGCCTACATAATGGAACCTTCATAAAAACGCCTGGAGGATGTGGCTGAGAGAGCTGCTGGGCTGGCCCTCAGCAGGGAACTGGGAGGGAGGGGCACTGGAGAGGGCGTGGAAGCTCTAAGCCCCTCCCTCATACAGGGCACTGTGTGTCTCTTCCTTCTGGCTGTCCCTTTGTGATAAACCATGATCAGTAAAACAATTTTTAAAGGCCAAAATTAAAAATAATGCATTAATCATACAAAGAATTTTTTTTTTGGTACCGAGGATTTTACTCAGGGGCACTCGGCCACTGGGCCACATCCCCAGACCTTTTTTTGTATTTTTTTTTAATTTTTTTATTATTTATTATTCATCATGCACAAGTATAGTATCTTTTTACATACAACTGCTTGTATACAAAGTATATAAGTACCATTCAGATCTTCAATCATGCATTTAGGATAATGATATCCATCTCATTCAACCACCAATTTTTTTCCAACCCCCCCCTTACTCCCTCCCTCCCCTCCCTTTCCGTTGACCATTCTAGTGTTCCTCTGATCCTACCCCCCCTTCCAACAACTCTGTGAACCAGCCTCCTTATATCAGAGAAAACATTCGGTACTTGGATTTTTGAGATTTTATTAGAGACAGGGTCTCACTGAGTTGCTAAGTGCCTCACCATTGCTGAGGCTGGCTTTGAACTGGCGATCCTCCTGCCTCAGCCTCCCAAGTGCTGGGATTACAGGTGTGCGCCACCGCGCCCGGCTCATACAAAGAATATTACACGAAATAAAAAGCATGCACTACACTCTCCGTGATCATCTCCTCCTCCTCCTCCTCCTCCTCCTCCTCCTCTTCTTCTTCTTCTTCTTTCTTCTTCTTCTTCTGTACTAGAGATTCCCAGGAGCACTTAACCACTGAACCACATCCCCAGCTTTTAAATATATATATATATATATATATATTTTTTTTTTTTTTTTCCTATTTGAGACAGGTTCTCACTAAGTTGCTTAGGCCCTCACCTAGTTTCTGAGGCTGGCTTTGAACTTGTGATCATCCTGCCTCAGCCTCCCCAGCCACTTGGCTACAGCTGTGCACCCACGCCTGGTCCTGGTGGTCTGTTTTTTGAAATAAACTAATCATGAAATTTGTTGAAAATAAAAACATGGGGCTGGGGCTGGGGCTCAGTGGTAGCACACTTGCCTGGCATGTGTGAGTCACTGGATTCTATTCTCAGCACCACATATAAATAAGTAAAATAAAGGCCTACCAACAACTAAAAATATTTTTTAAAATTTTAAAAAAACAGAAAAGAAAAACATGTCTGAAAACTGAAAGCGAGACACTATACTTACCATGAAGAAAAAGAAAAAAAAAATCCTATACTTACCATGAATAAAATTTGAAAACAAAGTGTTTTCAACAAAATGACAAAATAAAAAAAAGTTCATTGCAAACCATTTATCTGTCTACAATACCATTCATGTAAATTTAGAAATATAGGTTCAATATAGAAAAATAAATGTTCAGGACTGAAGTTTACTTTTTCTCTTTCTTTCCTTTTTATTTTTTTTTTTCCGTGTGTGTGTGTGTGTGTGTGTGTGTGTGTGTGTGTGAGAGAGAGAGAGAGAGAGAGAGATACAGTTGAGATCAAAAGGACTAAAAGAGCCCGGTGATGCGGCACAGGCCTGTAATCCCAGCTGTTTGGGAAGCCTAGGCAGGAGGATTGCAAGTTCAAAGTCAGTCTCAGCAACTTAATGAGACCCTGTCTCAAAATTAAAAGAAAATAAATAAAAAAGGCTGGGGATGTGGCTCAGTGGTTAAGTGCCCCTGGGTTGAACCCCCAGTACCAAAACCAACCAACTAACCAAAAAAACTAAAGGAATTAACAAGGTAAAGAGCCAAAGGAAATTTCCAGGCAAAGGAAGCTCTCAGGTGTGGAACCAGATGGAAAATTACTAACATGAGACATGTGTAGTTACAGTGGAGGGGCCAAGGGAAGGTTTGCAGGATAAACAGATAAGAGATAAAAAGGAGGAAAGACACAGATGGTTTCATGTACAGGAGTGTCTCAGGAATGTGAGCACCTAAAACCCAATGAGGTAAGACACCCAGACACCCTTCTTCATGGTGGAGGGGGACATGGGGACTGTGACAGCTTGAGGGGACTGAATGATTTTCAGTGAGTAAGTGGACTCAGTGCTCAGACATTAGTTAGTAAATTATTTTCTTTGGGAATGGTATGGACCTAAGATGGATAATGGGTTGTGACAAATTATGTCCAGGTGTGGCCACGTTCTTCCAGCTTCCTTCCTGCAAGTGTGAGTTTAATTAATGAAAATGCAGGGAGGTGACCAAAGGTAACTATTTTCTTCTTCTTTGCTGTGTCCAGTCTCTGGGCAATGAAGGAGGATTCCAGAATAAAGCCTCTTCTAACATCCACCATTCTCTAAGTGGCTGTGATTTATAATACTCAGTATAAGGGCAGGAGCACCTGCCTACCAGACCCCGCTCTGCAAAATATATAAATAAATAAATAATGCCTCTTACAGTAGTGTACACTTGTAATTCCAGTGACTTAGGAGACAGGCAGGAGGATCACAAGATTGAGGCCAGCCTCATAAACTTAATGAGACTCTGTCTCAAAATAAAAAAATAAAATAAAATAAAATCGGCTGGGGACAGAGGTCAGTGGCAGACTTTATGAAAAATATAATTGTCTAATTTTTAACATTGAATTTGTAAATTAAAGAAGATGATGGCCAAAGTCCTGATGAACACAATAAGAAAACGACGGGGGGGGGGGGGGGGGGGGACCTATGGAGTATGAATGATGGACTACATGCTTGTTTTTGTTTATTTATTTATTTATTTATTTTCCAGGTACTGGGGATTGAACTCAAGGGCACTCATCCACTGGGTCACATCCCCAGCCCTTTTTTGTATTTTATTTAGAGACAGGGTCTCACTGAGTTGCTAAGTGCCTCGCCATTGCTAAGGCTGGCTTTGAACTCGCGATCCTCCTGCCTCAGCCTCCCAAAGTGCTGGCATTACAGGCGTGCGCCACCGCGCCCGGCGGACTACATGCTTGTTTTACACACAAAATTCAGGATCATCAACGAAAAAAGGTAGAGGAACTAATGGAAATTTCCATAAGGTGGTCAGATACAGTTCCAACAAATAATAGCCACTAGCTTTTCTTCTTTTTGGGGGGGTAGGGGGTACTGGCAATTGAACTCAGGTGTGCTTAACTAGTGAGCCATATCCCCAACCCCTTTTATTCTTTTTTTAATTTTTAGACTCCGCCTTACTAAGTGGCTAAGGCTGGCCTGGAACTTCAATCCTCCTGCTTCAGCCTCACGAGCTGCTGGGATTACAGGTGTGTGCCACCACACCTGACAGCCACAAGCTTTTCTATAGTCAAGAAACACCCAGTTAGGAAATGTAGTATAAAATAGTCCTGATGTTGTACCCAATTTGCAAGAAAAAAAAAAGTCTCACAAGCTACTCACATAACAGCCAAAGAAGGCTTTATTCCAGCCGGGGCCACCAACTCCAACCCCCATGAGGCTGGGTGGTAGAAGATGGTGCCTGGTTTGTAGCAAGGTCAGGGTTTATAAAGCACAGGGTTAATATGCCCTCAGGTGGAGGTGGTTTAAGGGTGGGGTAGTCTGGCTCCACCCTAGGATTCTATTGCAGGTGTTGTGTAACCCAGTTCTTTATTCCAGGTTCATTCTGGGAACAGGGGGTGGATCTGACCTTAAAATGGCAGATAATTTAGAATGGAGTGGCCTCTGCTCATCACACTGACAAAAAACTACACAAATTTTACCCAACTTGATCCACAAGTTCAACTAATCCTAACCCTAGTGGAACTTGAAAAGTGAATTCTAAAACTCGTTTCTTCTAGAAGAGAAAATAGATAAAATCTGCTAAGAAAAATGTGAAGGAGAGAACTAACAAGAGCACACAGTCCTCTCATATGTCAAAGTAGTCAATGGCTTTGCAATGAGAGCTGCGGCCTGGGTGCTGATGAGAGAACCCAGCCAATGGGAATTCAGACGTGACAAAGGTCACATTTCAAAGACACCCACTTGGACTATGCTTAACAGCCTATCTCAAGCCCCCTAACCCCAAATCCCTGGTGGCACCTGCTCCTGGACTGCAGCCCCTAGTGCCCCATGCCATTAGGCCCATGCCTTGTCCTCTGACCTTTCCACATCTGGCTTTACGTCTGGCCCTGCCCCCTGGATTTACCCACTAGTCCTTATTGATATCCCAACTTAGAATCTGAGTATCCACATGCCCAATGCCCCCAGCATAACCCCATCCTCATGTCGCCCCTTCCCTGGCCCACTCATCCTCCCTTCCTTTACACACCTGGTTTGTACGTTAGTCTTAAAAACAGGTCTTGCCCACGGGGCTCTCCAAGGTCCTAACTTTACCCACTCAGTTTAGAGTCTTGGCCCAAGGTATGGGTGCTTAACAGTCTGGGGGCACCTTCCACGCACTCCCCCCTAATACCACAGTGCCCCTAAATGGCTTGGCCCTGTACACCCCTCCCCTATGGCCCACAGGGCCCCTCCCTGTGGCTCCCCCTGCCCTTCACACCCCTTTTCCTCAGACCCCATGCCTCACCCAGCTGGCTTTACGCTGTGACCTTAGTACTGGGACACATTTAACTGCTGACTTCCACACCCCGTTTATAGTCTGGGTCTAGGAGACCCATGCCGAGCAGCCTGGCAATGCCCCTTGCCCAGTGCCCTCACCTAATCTCCCTGGCCCTGTTGCCCCTTCTCCTGGCCCACCCATCCTCATCCACCTGCCTTTACACATCCAATTTATGCTCTGGTCCTAAAACCAGGCCTTACCACCACCAGTCTTTCCTAGTTCCTGACTTACCTGAGTGCCCTTCCCCTACTGCCCTAGAGACCCCTCCCCTTAGCAGCACATCCCCCTGGGCCCTGGGCCTTACCCTCCTAGCTTTACAGGACGGGATTTATGTTTTGGGCTGACACCTGCCCCTACCAGCCTTATCTTACCCCTGACTTTGCCTAAGTAACTTTGCCTTCAGGGCCTGGCCAAAGCCCCTGTCCTCATCTGCCAGCTTCAAAGCACTCCCACCTGAGCCACTCCTGCTCCTGGTTCCCCTGTCTTAGTGCCCCATGGCCCTAAAAAAAACAAAAAAGAAAGACAAAGAATGAACCATTTTTCAGTGTTGAAACAACTGTCCGTGTAGAACCCCCCCCCCCCCCGCCCCCATACGTCTTTAGACATGGCAGGAGCAGAGGAGAGAGGAAAGGTGATAATCTGGGAACAACGGACAAATTCAAAACTTTCTAGCACACTTGGAAGATTCTTCACCATAAAGTACAGCCAGGATAAATGTGAAGTTGTTGTTTAATGGAGACAGAGTTTTATTTGTAGGGAATTGGAACATGCCACCCCCAAATGTGCCTCTTTAGCATAATTATTTTGAACTGAGACAATTGAGAAACAAAGACACCAAACAAAGCTCTCAGCCCTCCCCTTTCTCTCCCTAAAAGAAGGCTTAGACTCTAGTCACCTCAAACCTTGGAGCCCAGACATGGCACCCAGAGAAAGGAGACAGCAAACCTCCCGGAGCCACCCTCACCTTCCATCAGTTCCCCTGCCCTCCAGTTTGCCTCCCCTGACAGCCCAGAATCCTTTTCTTCTGTCTTGTCACCTCCCCACAAACTTATGGCTGTTTGTTAAGATGTTACATTAGCCCAAGTTCTACCCCTCCTTGAGGTGCTTAGTTGCTTATCTCCAAATGTACCCCAAATGTAAACTTGCTGGATTTTATCATTAATCCTTTTTGTCTTTTTGGTCAGTTAATTTGCAGGGCCCCAGGGGAAGAACCTAGAAGAGTAGAGGAAAAAGTTTGTTTTGTCTTCCTTTCCTCTACAGTTTTTTGTTTGTTTGTTTGTTTGTTGGGGGGGGGGGGGGTGTGAGTACCAGGGATTGAAGTTAGGAGCATTGGGCCACTAAGACACATTCCCAGCCCTATTTTGTATTTTATTTAAAGACAGGGTCTCACAAGAGTTGCTTAGCACCTCACTTTTGCTGAGGCTGGCTTTGAACTTGTGATCCTCCTTTCTCAGCCTCCTGAATCGCTGGGATTACAGGTGTGCTCCACTGCCCCGTGGCTCCTCCACAGTTTTGCAAGATGAAAATTATGCGGCTGAACAGCGGTGATATGACACAATGACAGGAGAGTATGTCATGCTACTGAACTGTAAGTTTAAGATGGTTTGTTTTATGTTATATATATTTTATCACAATTTTTAAAAATTATTTTGCATAAAATAGGTTTTGGGGTTGGGCATGTGGCTCAATAGCAGAGGGTTTGACTGGCACGCACGAGGCCCTGGATTTGATCCCAGCACCACAAAAGAAAAATAAACGAATAAATAAACAAAGACGTAAGATGGGTTAGTATGCCTATTCAGGCTGACATTTGGTAAATGTCCTTCAAAAGGGATCACACCCTCGACGCCCCTCCTCTGCGTCCCTTCTCCTCCTGTCTGTGGCTGAGAGGCTGCAGCTCCAGCAGCGGCCGTGGCACCCGAGGGGAGGCGGGCAGCATCGAGAGCCCAGCATCGCCACCAACCACCCGCTCCCTACAGGGCCTCTTCCCCAGCGCTTTTGAACACGGGCCACTCTCATTTGGAGTCTGCCGTCGCGAGCTGCTGAATGCAGTCCTTGGCGGTGCGCGGTTGTCACCGCACTCCCGGTTCCTGTCCCTGGCAGCGCCTGGCAGGAACTTCGGCAGAGCAGCCTCCTGACTAACACTTGTTGACGGCTGAAGCTCCGATCGAGGCTGTTACAACCGATGTCCAGCTGAGACCAGCACCTCCAGAGACGCCGCTGTCTGAAGATCAAACAGCAAAACAGGAGCCTTCCCCTGGGAGGGTCGCAGAGCCGGCACCCAGACGGGCCTTCGTCAGTGCTGTCAAGTGCGCAGCACTCCCAGCAGGCGGGGTGACAGGCACATCCCGCTGGGGAGGGGGTTCTTCAGCCCCCTGGGAAGTCGACCGCCTCAAGCCAATCAACCCGTGAGCATTATGGCAGGGCGCAGGTGACAAGTCCCCCCTGCTGTGGACTTAACCCCTCACCTCCCACTCCCCTAATAGGGCCCTTCTTGAAGACTGGAGCCAAAATCCTTCCTTTCATTCTGGACAGTCCATAAATATCCTCTACCACCTAGGGGACAAAAGAATCCTGACTATCCTCCATACCAAGACCGCTAAACGCATAAACCACGCTGGGAGCTAGAACAAACATCCCAGCAGCTTGTCCTCTGGCTCTTTCGAGGTCAGGAGCTGCGGGCTGGAAGGGCTGGGGTGTAGCTCAGTGGCAGACACTGGCCTGGCGTGTGAGAAGCCCTAGGTTCAATCCTCGGCACCACGGAAACAAAACAAAACTTGGGGCCAGAAAAGCTAAATATTTATCACTGATTTATCAACAAATCTGTGCTTGTCAAGCTCACAGAAGGAAAACAGATAGTCTTGAAATCGTCCCCAAATGTGCACTATCATCCAGGGGTGGATGGGGGTGGGGGGAGTCTGGGGCTTAACTGCTTGTGTTGTTTTTAACTGACCTGGTATTTATAGTTCTGTCTTTGCCCAACGACCTGTGGTTTTAGAACAAAAAGACTAAGCCTCTCCCACAAGTGCAAGTATTTCCCTTTCTCTTCTTTTCCTTGACAGTTGGGTTGTTTCCTCTGTCTCCAAGTTCAGAAGAAAATATACCCTGGTGAGTAGAGCGCCTGCCTAGCATGTGTGAGGCTGTGTGTTTGATTCACAGCACAAAAAGAAAAAAAATAGAAAAAAAAAATAAAGTTACTGCAAACTTTTATACAGTTTCTATTCTGGATTTTTAAATTTATTTTATTCATTTTTAATTATTTTATTTATTTATTTTTGCGGTACTGGGGATGGAATCCAGGTCCTCCCACATGCGAGGCAAGCCCTCTTTCACTGAGCTATACCCTAAGCCCTCATCTGAATTTCACATAGAAATTTTTAAAGCAATAATGCAAATTGTGTTGGAATAGATGAACACTTTGATTCTTTTTTTTTTCTATAAATTGTATTTGATATTTAAAAGATGTTTTTCCCAGAACTGTTTAACTTTTTTAGCTGTGGAGATCACATAGTGTCTCCACATTCCTCGAAGCCTAACTTAGCAGTTTCTGTGAAACAGCATCAACAATATCTACCAAGAACTCTTTCATTTTTATCATGATTACTTTTTTTGTCTTTAGTTTTTGTGGTACTGGGACTTGAACCAGGATTGATTTACCATTAAGCCACATCCTCAGTCTTTTTATTTATTTAAATTATTATTTTTTTAAATTGTTGATGGACCTTTATTTTATTTATGTATTTATATGCTGTGCTGGGCAAGCACTCTACCACTGAGCCACAACCCCAGCCCCCCAAGTCTTTATATTTATTTATTTATTTTGTACTGGGGATCGAACTCAGGGGCACTCGACCACTGGGCCACATCCCCAGCCCTTTTTGTATTTTATTAGAGACAGGGTCTCACTGAGTTGCTAAGTGCCTCGCCATGGCTAAGGCTGGCTTTGAACTTGTGATCCTCCTGCCTCAGCCTCCCAAGTGCTGGGATGACAGGCGTGTGCCACCACACCCGGCTGTCTTTTTATTTTTTGAGACAGGGTCTCTCTAAGTTGCTCAGGCTGGCCTCAAAAGTGCACTCCTCCTGCTTCTGCTTTCTTTTTAGTTTAGTTTTGTTTTATTTTTTGGCACCTGGGATTGAACTCAGGGGCACTCTGACCACTGGGCCACATCCACAGACCATTTTTGTATTTTGTTAGAGGCAGGGTCTCACTGAGTTGCCAAGCACCTTGCTAAGTGCCTCGCCATTGCTGAGGCTGGCTTTGAACTCATGATCCTCCTGCCTCAGCCTCCCAAGTGCTGAGATTACCGGCACACACCACCACGCCCAGCTCAACTTCCTAAGTAGCTGATATTACAGGTGTGGGCGACCAGCTAGTGAGCTGATTCTTTCTTAAAAAATGACTTTCTGGGTGTGGTTGCACATACCGATAATGCCAACGATGATGGAGGCTGAAACAGGAGGGTCACAAATTCAAAGCCAGCCTCAGCATCTTAGCGAGGCCCTAAGCAACTTAGTTAGACTCTGTCTCAAAGTAAAAATAATTGTTTTTAAAAGTACTGGGAATGTAGCTCAGTGGTAAAGCACTCCTGGGTTAAATCCCCAGTACCAAAGTACATAAATAAATAATGACTAAAATCACTCTTCACTGGAAGTAAAGATACTGCAGGTCAAACACAGGGGCTGAGAAACCTAGCAAAGACTGTCCATGAGTATTTAGCATTTTCATTTGTACAGCAGATCAATTCTCTTGCATGGCATCTGTAGCCCTGATACACCCTGCTTAGCTGATATACCTTCTTTACATGATTTATTTCCATTACATGGCAATAATTTGGATGGTGGATTATACAAATAATATTGACATAATTTATACCTGACTTGTGTTTGTTCATGAATCAGTCTAGCTGTTTCCTTCTTCCTACTCTCTATGCAAAAAAAGATGTTTTTAAAAAGTTCAAGGGAGCCGGGCGTGGTGGCGCACGCCTGTAATCCCAGCACTTGGGAGGCTGAGGCAGGAGGATCACAAGTTCAAAGCCAGCTTCAGCAATGGCGAGGCACTTGGCAACTCAGTGAGACCCTGTCTCTAAATAAAATATTTTAAAAAAGGGCTGGGGATGTGGCCCAGTGGTCGAGTGCCCCTGAGTTCAATCCCCAGTACCAAAAAAAAAAAAAAAAAAAAAAAAAAAAAAAAAAAAGTTCAAGGGGAAGCAGATGGAAAGCCCTTCTTATTTTCTGTTAAGTCTTAATTATGAAAATTAACTGAGATTGATGGAATGACCTTGTGGCATCCTCATGCATGCTACAGAAACTCAGGGACATGTGCAGACCCCACCCCAGTGGTCCACCTGCTTTGGGTCCCCCACCCCCTTCCTTCCAATACCAGAGACTGCTTCTCTGTCCTACTCTGAGAACGAAGAAGTAAACACTCGACTTTATTCTCAAACTTGCCCTTTCCTACCACTTCCCCTGGGAATAACCACAGCTGCCCTCCTAAGCAACTGTTTCCCCACACACTGTTCTGTGGTCAGGGGGCAAAAGTGACAAGTATTTGAGAACAGGACCCACTCTTTTATTTACTAAATAAAGAAACTAAGCTCTCTTTCCAAAGTCACATTGGTGGTGGCCCAGTCACTGTTAGGAACAGGACCAGAAACAACCACCAGACTACTTCTCTGCTCCTTCTCAACCATGTTAAAGAAAAATTATTCTGACACTTGAAGGCCAGGCGTGGTGGCACATGCCTGCAATCCCAGCAGACTGAGAGGCTGAGACAGGAGGATCATGAGTTCAAAGCCAGCCTCAGCAAAAGCAAGGTGCTAAACAACTCCATGAGACCCTGTCTCTAAATAAAAAGCAAAATAGGGCTATGGATGTGGTTCAGTGGTCAAGTGCTCCTGAATGCAATCCCCAGTACCAAAAAAAGGTGGGGTGCCTCCCCCCCTGCTGGGGAGGTAGCTTAGTGGTTAATGTCCCTGGGTTCAATCCTGGTACTAAAAAAAAATTAATTCTGACACTTGATGAAACAATCCGGGATACTTTATGCAGGACTGTCATAATAGCAAGGAGAGAATGAGCTCAACTCCAATGCAGCAGAGAACTCTTGGTCTTTATAGCCAGCGAGCAGTGTGTGTGGGGGGGGAGGGGGGGTAAATGGATGGAAAATTATTAAAAAGATACATCAAGGGCAGGGGGTGTCTTGCTAAAGTGGCTGATGTGGTTTAAACAAGTATCCTCCAAAGTCCCCTGTATTAAATGCTTGGTCTCCAGCCCATGGTGCTACTGATAGGTAGTAGAACCTTTAAGAGGTAAAGCCTAGTGGAAAGAAGTTAGGCCTCCTGCCCTCAAAGGATGCATTTGGACCCTGGCCCTTCCTGTCTCTCTTTCTCTCTGCTTCCCAGCTGCCATGAATTAAGTTCTCTGCTATGCACACCCTGTCATGTGGTGCTGGCTCATCACAGGCCCTAAGGCAAGAAGCCAAGAACTTCTAAAACCTTAAGCCAAAGTAAACCTTTCCTCCTTATGAGTTGATTATCTCAGGTATTTTGTCACAATGACAGAAAGCTGGCTAATAAACTGGTCCAATGATTCCTGCCAAAGGCAGGCCAAGAATGTAGAACTTAACATTGTTATCTAAATTGGAAATGAGGAACTTGACCAGATATCTAGAATGATCAGCTATCAAGAGTGAAGGCTGATCACAGTGGTGCATGCCTGTAATCCCTGGGCTAGGGAGGCTGAGGCAGGAGGATCCCAAGTCAAAGCCAGCCTCAGCAAAAGCGAGGTGCTAAATAACTCAGTGTAGATCCTGTCTCTAAATAAAATACAAAAATAGGGCTGGGGATGTGGCTCAGTGGTCAAATGCCCCTGAGTTCAATCCCCTGGTACCAATGCCCCCCACCCTCCCCACAAAGAGTGGAGAGATCCTTGCTAAATTGATTTTCTTGGGTCTCTCTTGTTTTTGTTTTTGTTTTTTTGGTACCAGCATTGAAACCAGCGGCACTTAACCTCTAAGCCACATCCCCAGCCCTTTTTCGTATTTTACTTTTAGACAGGGTCTCAATGAGTTGCTTAGGGCCTCACTAAGTTGCTGAAGCTGGCATTGAACTTGTGATCCTCCTGCCTCAGCCTCCTGAGTTGCTGGGATTACAGGCATGCGCCAATGGGCCTGGCTTAGTTTTTGTTTTTGTTTGAGCCAGGGTCCCATTCCGTTACCCAGGCCAACCTCCAACTTCTGGGTTCAAGCAATCTCCTGCCTCAGCCTCCCAAGTAGCTAGAACTGTAGGTGTGTGCCACTGTGCTCAGCACTCAGTGGGGAGGGTCTCTTTCAAAGGGGCACGTTGGTGGTTTGGACGTGGCTGGTTTAACACAGGTTCATATGCTGGGAGCTTGGTCCTCAGTGCAGCAGTGGAGAGGTGGTTTGGGACCTTTAAAATGTGGGGCCTACTGAGAAGTAGTTAGGTCATTGAGGGGGTACACTCAAAAGGGGTTGATGCAGTTCTCATGGGACGCTGGTTGGTTCTCAATAGAGGACCTTTTGTGAAAGAGCAAGCCTGGACCTCCCTGCTCTCTCTCTCCAGCCCCTTGTCTCACCATTCAATCTCCCTCCTCTCACATACCCCCAAGATTGTGATGCTGTCTGCCATAAAGTCCTCAGCAGAGCTGAGCCAATGCCTCAAACCTCCATAATTGTGAGCTAAGCAAACTTTTCTTTATAAAGTATTCAGCCTCAAGGATTCCATTATAGTGACAGAAAATGGACTAATAATACAGGCACTCATGACCTGCTCACCTCCCAAAGGCCCACCTCCTGATACCATCACCTTGAGGGTTAAGATTTCAACATATGAATTGGGGGTTGGATCTACACATATTCAGATGATAGCCATATTATAACTCTTAATAATTCCAAATTCTGATGGTATCTAAATGCATTGTCCCTGTTTTAAGAAAAATTGTGATACTGGGGGATTATTAATTCTGTTTTTATTGCTTCCGATTGTGGGGATTTGGACATCTTAATCTACCTGGGCCTCAGCTTACTAAATATTAATTCATCATAATAATTATATGTATCTCATATGGCTGTGGTAAAAATAAAATGACTTAGCATATGCTAGAGTTTGGATTTGAAATGTCCCGCAAAGGCCCAGGTGTCAAAGGCTTGATCTCCAGCCTGTGGCACCATGGGGAGGTGGTGGCACCTTTAGGGGGTGTTTTAGTCAGTTTTCCCATCACTGTGACCACGAGTTCTGACAAGAGCAACTTGGAGGAGGAAACATTATTTTGGCCCACAGTTTCAGAAGTTCAGTCCTCGGTCTGCGGGCTCCATAGCTCTGGGCCTGGGGTGAGGCAGAGCATCATGGTGGAAGGGCACCGCAGAGGAAAGCTGCTGAGGACAGGGCAACCAGGAAGCAGAGAGCGCCACTTACCAGGGACAACATATAAACCCCAAAGGCAGCCCCCCAGTGACCCAGCTCCTCTAGCCACACCCTACCTGCCTGCAGTTACCACCCAGTTAATCCATATCAGAGGATTAATGCACTGATTAAGTTCTGCCTCTCATGATCCAACCATTTCACCTCTGAAAATTCTTGCATTTTCTCATACATGAACTTTTGGGGGGAAAGTTCATGTATGAGAACTCACATCTAAAATCAGGAGGGAACTTATTAATCTAGACTTATTAATTTAAGTTATTGGGGTATGTCCTTGAAGGCGATATTGGGCCCCTGTCCTGTTCCTCTTTCTTTGCCTCCCAGCCACTGTGTAGTGAGCAGTCTTGCTCCACCACATGCTCCCTGCCATGATGGGCTGCCTTGCCACAGTCCCAAAAGCAATGGGCCAACCGACCATGGATCAAAACCTCCAAAACTGTGAGCCAAAGTAAACCTTTCCTCCTTATTAAGTTGATTATGTCAGGTATTTTGTCACAGTGACAGAAAGCTGACCAACACAGCATCTGTGAGTTCCTCCGCACATTACCTAGAGCACAGCAACCTTAAAATGTCATCTTATTATTTAGCCATGAAATGATGTTGAACTCTAATTTACATTATATAAATTTCATGAACTTTGGGTTGAGTACACTGTTACATATGGTTAAGGAAATTTCAATTTTGCTGAAAGAAGCAATATTATTTAGCCCCAGAAAGTAAATTATGTGTGAAAAATTATGTAAACATAATTGATAAGAGAGAATATAGGGCTGGGGTTGTGGCTCAGCGGTAGAGCGCTCTCCTAGCACATGCATGGCCCGAGTTCGATTCTCAGCACCACGTAAACATAAATGCATTACATTGTGTACAACTAAAGCAAATAAATAAATATAAAAAAGAGAGAATATAAAAAGATCTTTGAACAAAATCACGATTTATTTTATTGAAAACAACATATTACAAAGATGAGAGGCCAGTCACTGGTTGGGTTAATAATGTCAGGAAGTTCACTTAGTGGCATCTCCAACCAACAAAGATAAATAGAATCACTGTCCTCCACTGGGCTCTGGATTGGTGTAGTAAGAGGACAAGAAAGTAGCCACAGTGTCCCTCCCACAAGGGTGTCTATCATCTCTAGTGTTTTTGTACATTTTACTTTTTTTCTAGTGTTTTTGTACATTTTGTACATATAACATCTAATGAAAGGAGTACTTTGTAAAGTAACTTTAGATGTAAAAATAGCTACTGTTCCAAACAAAGGAATATTATTTGGCACTAAAAATAAACAAGCTATCAAGCCATTACACAGGGAGGAGACCTCTTGCTCAACCGTGCTATGAAACCAAAATAATTCTAAAAAATAAAGCCTTAAAAAATTCACTGAACATATAGCTGAATGCCCATACAACAAAAGATCTGTTCAACATCCCAATGACATTGTTTCTTTACCATAAAACATTCAAATACATTTTTAAAAGCTAGTGCAAGCTAAATGCAATGGTGCACACCTGTAGTCCCAGTGACTCAGGAGGCTAAGGCAGGAGGATTGGGAGTTTGAGGCCAGCCTCAGCAACTTAACCAGACCCTCAGCAACTTAGCAAGACCCCGTCTCAAAATAAAAAGTAAAAGGAGGGGTTAATGTGGTGTGGTAGCTGCTAAGACAACCACGAGGAAAAGGAGACAAGGCTTTGCCTACCATCTCCTTGGCTATGGCACTTTAGCCATGGCTCTGGAAGTTGCTGGTTCAGATGAACCCAGGGTGCAATAACAGCCCTCTCCACCAGTGCCACGCTAGTGTCGAAGCCTCTGGGAAACGAAGCCATTGCGCCTGAATTTACCAACAGGAACCCCCAGGTCTGGAGCTCTTGGCTGCAGCCAGGAAAGAGCAGGGTTGGTGGTCACTGTGGCCCCCAGGTGGGTTCTGGCACAGATGACAGAAGGTGGCAGGGTGCTACAGCCGCCACGGAGGATCTATGAGTGAAATAGAAGCATAGAAGTTTTGAACAGAGCCAGGCACAGTGGCACACGCCTGTAATCCCAGCACTTGGGAGGCTGAGGCAGGAGGAGGATCGCAAGTTCAAAGCCAGCCTCAGCAATGGCGAGGCACTTAGCAACTCAGTGAGACCTTGTCTCTAATAAAACACAAAAAAGGGCTGGGGATGTGGCCCAGTGGTCGAGTGCCCCTGAGTTCAATCCCTGGTGCCAAAAAGAAAGAAAGAAAGAAAGTTTTGAACATATGAATATAGAACTATCATTTCTATAGCCATTGAAAGAAATCATCTGGAAGAAAAACCAGCTGGGACGTTTTGTAACAATGATGTAACAGTAAAAGATTTATTTTAGTTCAGATCATCTCCCTCCCCCTTGTCTGTGTGGGGTTTGGCTGTTTAAATCAAGGGCTAAATTCTTCCCTTTTCTTGGAGGTGAGAGAAGTATAAAGCACACACCTATTAACTTTTGAAGGACAAATTAAAAGTTGCTTGTAAGTTACCAAATAAAGGCATATATGAACTCTTAAGAAAAAAGAAGTAGCCGGGCGCGGTGGCGCACGCCTGTAATGCCAGCACTTTGGGAGGCTGAGGCAGGAGGATCGCGAGTTCAAAGCCAGCCTCAGCAGTGGTGAGGCACTTAGCAACTCAGTGAGACCCTGTCTCTAATAAAATACAAAAAAGGGCTGGGGATGTGGCCCAGTGGTCGAGTGCCCCTGAGTTCAATCCCTGGTACCCAAAAAAAAAAAAAAAAAAAAAAAAAAAGAAAGAAAAAAGAAGTTAAAAGGGCCGGGGATAGCTCAGAGGTACTATGCCTGTGGGTTCAATCCCAGGTACCACAAAAACAAAAAAAGATTAATATGGCACAGAAGCCAATACAAGTAACTGTGCCAACAAGATGAATTTGTATCAGAAATATATTTATTTGAAAGTTAGTATGATAGTGTAATAAGCATGCTCTGACAAGAAATACTTTTTTTAAAAAATTTTTTAGATGTTGATGAGCCTTTATTTTATTCATTAGTTTATACGCGGTACTGAGAATCAAACCCAGTGCCTCACACATGATAGGCAGGTGCTCTCTACCACTGAGCCCCAGCCCCAGCCCAAGAAATACTATCTTTATATACAGTTGGGGGTGGGGAGATAGGGGAAAGTGAGAAATCAATGTTTTCAAGAAAAAACTTGAAAGAAATAAAATGAAGTTAAATAAAAATGAAGCTAAATAAAATGAAGTTAAATAAAAATCATTTTTAGAATTGTCTTTCATAATTATTCCCTTACCCAACCCCAGTACAGGAGATTGAACTCAGGGAGACTCGACCACTGAGCTACATTCAGTCCTTTTTTTTTTTTGGTACCAGGGATTGAACTCAGAGGCACTCGACCACTGCGCCACATCCCCAGCCCTTTTTTGTATTTTATTAGAGACAGGGTCTCACTCAGTTGCTAAGTGCCTCGCCATTGCTGAGGCTGGCTTTGAACTCGTGATCCTCCTGTCTCAGCCTCCCAAGTGCTGGGATTACAGGCATGCGCCACCACGCCCGGCTACATTCAGTCCTTTTTATCTTGAGACAGAGACTCACTAACTTGCCCAGGCTGGTCTGGAATTCACAATCCTCCTGCCTCAGCCTCCTGAATCACTGGGATTACTGGTGTGCACCACTGCACTCAGCCAGCATTCACTTTTGCTTGACTCTGCAGGGCCCCTCGGGGTGTTTCAAAGCCAAGTGGCATCTCTTACCTCACAGAGACATTTCTGTGTCATCATCATCTAACCTGGTTCTATCTTTGGACAGCAGCTGTCCTGAGAGACAATGAATCCTCATTAACACAGTCCTTGTAGACAGAGTGACCATCTAGGTGACCACAGGACCTTTCTGATCATTGATTATCCATCCCTGAAGAGATGAGATGATTAAATGAGCATATTGAATATCTTCCTTTAAGTCTCTCTGACGGGGTTCAGGATAGGTGGCCCCACATAGGGCACCCTGGCATTTGAGAAAACAGTAGAGGCCCTCACCTTCCCCTTGCCCTCCCTAGACCTGGGGAGAGGAAATGTTCTTATCCCTGAAGACACAGAGACACAGAGAAGAATCTGAACAAACAGGCCTTGCTGTGTCTTCCCAGTTTATTACCATTATGTCACCTTTGTCCACTCTTACTCTCGCAAGACTGTCCATTCTCTATCAAGTTTACCATAAATACACAGTTGTCTCCCCTTACCCACATTTTCATTTCCCATGGTTTCAGTTACTTCCAGTCAACTGCAATCTAAAAGTATTTAATGAAAAATTCCAGAACTAAACAATTTGTAAATTTTAAATTTTCTGCTATTTTGGGTATTGTGATGGAATCTGAGGACAGGGCCACCAGGAAGCAGAGAGCGCCACTCACCAGGGACAACATATAAACCCAAAGTCACCCCCCCCCCCAGTGACCCAGCTCCTCCAGCCATACCCTACCTGCCTAAGGTTACCACCCAGGTAATCCATATCAAAGGATTAATGCACTGATTAAGTTCTTCATGATCTAACCATTTCACCTCTGAAAATTCTTGCATTTTCTCATACATGAACTTTTCGGGGGATGCCTCACATCTAAACCAGGAAAGAACTTATTAATCTAAACTTATTAATTTAAGTTATTGGGGTGTGTCCTTGAAGGGGATATTGGGATATTCCCATCCTGGAAGTAAATCATCCCTTTGTCCAGTGTATACACCTTATATATACTACTCACCCTCGAATCACTAAGTAGCCATCTTGCTTATCAGACCAACTGTACCACAGTGTTTGTGTTCAAGTGATGCTGGTAGAGGGTCCAGTTGGAGTCCAGGTTCTTGGTGACAGGAACAAAGAATTGAACAACGCATGCTAAAGTAACACGGAGAAAATAGATTTATTTAAAGTGAGAGTACAAGCCAGGCGCGGTGGCTCATGCCTTTAATCCCAGCACTTGGGAGGCTGATGCAGGAGGATTGTGAGTTAAAGCCAGCCTCAGCAATGGTGAGGCACTTAGCAACTCAGTGAGACCCTGTCTCTAATAAAACACAAAAAATGGCTGGGGGGCTGGGGTTGTGGCTCAGCAGTAGAGCGCTCACTTAGCACGTGCGCGGCCCGGGTTCTATCCTCAGCACCATGTAAAAATAAACACATTGTGTACAACTAAAGCAAATAAATAAATAAAAATGGCTGGGGATGTGGCCCAGTGGTCGAGTTCCCCTAAGTTCAATCCCCAGTACCAAATAAATAAATAAATAAATAAATGTTTAAAAAAATTTAAAAAGTGAGAGTACAATGTATAACAAATTAGAACAAATTAATTAATTAATTTTTAAAAAGTGAAAGTACACTCTGTGGAATTGAGCATGCCAAGTGAGATAGAGGAGCTCAAAGTTCCCACATCTAGGTGAAGTCTTGCTTATATTCCAAGCTCTGCCCCTGTGCCCCCTTGAAGACCTTGCCCTGGTTGTTCCTATTGGTTACTTTATGTTTGCCTAATTAGAATACAGAATTTGTGGCGGGAATTGCCATGGTGATAAGCCCTCCTTGTAGCAGTTGCCATGGTAACGGGACTTACTGTAAACAGGAACATTTCCCCATCTTGTACTCTGGCCAGCATTTTTCTTGTACCCTGTCTCTGCCATCTTGATGTCCCTAAACTCCTACCTCACAAGTAACCCTTATTTTAGTTAATAATGTCCCCAAGGCACAAGAGTAGTGATGCTTGATTGTTATAATTGTTCTATTTTATTGCTATAGTTGATTGTTCAGTTGTTATAATTATTCAATCTTGAGTGTATAATTGTTCTATTTCTGTTATTATTGTTAACCTCTTACTGTGACTGACTTATACATTAAGCTTTATTATAAAACATGTATAGGAAAAAACATAGAGCATACACACTTTGGTACTATCTGTAGTTTCAAGCATCTACTGAGGGTCTTAGAATGTCTCCCTGTGAATAAGGGGGGACCATTGTATACAGGTTTCCCTGTTTCTTTGGGTCTTTATTTCTGCAGACTCCTGTTTTACAGAAAACTTATATAAATTTGAGCCAGGCACAGTGGTGCACCCCTGTAATCAAAGATACTCTGGAGGCTGAGGCAGGAGAATCACAAATTCAGGGCCAGCTTCAGCAACAAAGAGAGGCCCTAAGCAACTTAGTGAGACCCAGTCTCATATATACATATGGATATATGGCTGGGGATGTGGCTCAGTGGTTAAACACCCCTAGGTTCAATCTCCAAAAAAAAAAAAAAAAAGAAGAGGCCGGGCGTGGTGGCGCATGCCTGTAATCCCAGCACTTGGGAGGCTGAGGCAGGAGGATCGAGAGTTCAAAGCCAGCCTCAGCAATGGCGAGGTACTTAGTAACTCAGTGAGACCCTGTCTCTAATAAAATACAAAAAAGGGCTGGGGATGTGGCTCAGTGGTCGAGTGCCCCTGAGTTCAATCCCTGGTACAAAAAAAAAAAAAAAAAAAAGAAGAAGAAAGAAAATAAACAAAAGCCAAGCTGACGCAGGAGGTTAAGGCAGGAGGATCACAAGTTCAAAGCTAGCCTCAGCAACTTAGTGAGGCCCTAAGCAACTGAGTGAAACCCTGTCTTAAGTAAAGGGGGTGGGTGGAGATGTGGCTCAGTGGTTAAGTACCCCTGGGTTCAATTCCTGCCACCCAAAACCAAAAGGCCAAGTGTGGAAGCCCCACCAGCACCTGTCCATCACATTCGCCAGAACCCCTCTGGAAAGGAGAGTGCTTAGAACCAGCCGAGGAGACAAAAACGCCCCCAAAGTATGATGACAAGCCACTGACAGTGCCCTGACCTGGAAAGCAAATTGCTCACTTCTGGTGCTCTCAGCTCTGCCGAGCTTGAGGTCAGACAGCCAGCATCCTGCTGTTACTGAAAGTTCGGTCCTTGTCCCCATGCCAGTCCAATAATGAGGACACAGTTTTGAGAAAAAGGAAAGAGAAGTTTTATTGCTTTGCTACCAGAAGAGAGACACATCACGGGGAACAGGAGGCTTTAAAGAGGTGAGTGAAAGGCTACATTCCAGGTGTTCGCTGTCTGGAGTTGTAATTTGCTTGTTAATTTGGGAGACAACTATTTCTGAGATCTTTTGGTGCCATCCCCAAGTCTGAACCGCTTCTTCGGTTCCCATGGTGGGTGTGTGTGCAAGACAGATGCTTCTGCCTAGGATGAGGAACAAAGTACCTTTCTGTTTTCCCTGAGATTAGGGACGGGGAGAGATTAAGCAGGAGGGAGAGAGAAAGAGAAAGAAAGCAGGTCCTCTTAAAAATAAATTGCAGCCAGGTGTGGTGGCACACTCCTGTAATCCCAGCATTTGGGAGGCTGAGGCAGGAGGATTGCGAGTTCAAAGCCAGCCTCAGCAATGGCCAGGCACTTAGCAACTTAGTGAGACCCTGTCTCTAATAAAATACAAAACAGAGCGGGGGTTGTGGCTCAGCGGCAGAGCGCTTGCCAGGCCCGGGTTCGATCCTCAGCACGACGTAAACAAATGCATTGAATTGTGTACAACTAAAGTAAGTAAATAAATGTATTTTTAAAATAAAATAAAATAAAATACAAAACAGGGCTGGGGATGTGGCCCAGTAGTCGAGTGCCCCTGAGTTCAATCCCTGATACCAAAAAAAAAAAAAAAAAAAAAAAAAAGTTGCATGGGACAAAGCAGAAAAGCAGATACAAGGTCTGAGGTGGATCACTGTGACACTACAAGCCTTCCTGCAGAGCTTCCCTTGGTCCTAAAGGTGGCCACACAGGAGCTGGCACCTCATGGGGTTCCATGCTGGGCCACAGCCAGAGCTCGGGTTCCCAGTCCATGCTGTGTCAAACTCTGGGACAACACGTGATGCAGTTTGGGAGGTGTTGGAGAATCCAGGGTGCGGCCCTTCACCAGCACCTCTGGCCTGAAGGACAGGCCTGTGGGAGAGGGGCGGGTTGTCGTGAGCAGGAGTCTAGGGTGAATGCTAGTCACGGGCACCCAGAGGTCTGCCTCCTGGTGCAAAGGCACGTGCATGTGAAAAAATAAGAGGAGCCGGGCGCAGTGGCGCACGCCTGTAATCCCAGCACTTGGGAGGCTGAGGCAGGAGGATCGCGAGTTCAAAGCCAGCCTCAGCAATGGCGAGGCACTTAGCAACTCAGTGAGATTCAGTGAGACCCTATCTCTAAATAAAATACAAAAAAGGACTGGGGATGTGGCCCAGTGGTCAAGTGCCCCTGAGTTCAATTCCCAGCACCACAAAAATAAATAAATAAAATAAAATAAAATAAAAAATAAGAGGGTTAATTGTCCCCAAGGAAATAAGAAACTCTCCCCACCCTTTTATTGCAGAACTTCTTTTCCTGTCCCTTTTAAATATATACAGCTAAACAAGCCCACTGCCAGCCTCATGATTCTGGGACAGTTTCCTCAAGAATCCAAGAGATGTCTCTTGGAAATGCCATCATCAGGAAAGATAAGTTCCCCAGACAGGAAATGGGCCTCTCTTGTCACCTGACTCCAAATTGCAGCTTCACCTACCGTGATGGCTTGTGGCCATGTGGCTGCACACCAGACTGAGACCTTTCCTTCTGCAGTACAGCGTCTGTGATGTGCATTTGGTTTAATGTTTATTCAATTATAAAATCACTGTGGTCATTTTTGAGGAGGGTTCTTGCTATGTTGCCAAGACTGGACTCAAACTCATGGGCTCCAGTGACCCTCCTGCCTCAGCTTCTGGAGTAGCTGGGACTACAGCCATGTGCCACCAAGCCCACTTCTAAAATCCTTCTCTTTCTCTTCTACCTTCCTGGAGTATTTGGGGTGGGGGTTGGGAGGAGATTTTGTGTTTAATTCTATTCCTTATTTCCCCTTGGGTATTTGCTTTAGACCATCAGCAGGTGAGTGCAGACACTGCCCCCCAATCTCCAGGGCAGGGTGCTTCCCCCTGCTAAGCCCTAGGGGCCGGAGGAGCTCCACCCCCTGCAGGCCTGCAGGCTGATCATCATCAATGAGAATTCCTGGGGATGGGGCTGCTTTTAAAAACTCCCCAGGTGATCTTCAAACAGGTGAGATTTGCTGGTCTGGAAGAACCAGAGGAACCCAGCAGAAGTCCACTGTAGACAACTGAACTGTCGCCTCCCTCAGCACAGCTTATAAAGATCAAAGATAGAGCTGGGGATGTAGCTCGGTGTGGAGGACTTGCCTAGCACATGTGAGGCCCTGGGTTCTATTCCCTGGGCACAGTCCTATCTACAGTCCTTGTAAGTATAAATAACCAACAAAGTTTCAGCCTCTTTATGAAAACACAGATAACCAGACTGAAGCAGATCTCAAAGGGATCAGCAAGCTCGCCTCTATTCCACATCTGAGTCAATCAATCAGGCATGGGAGAGGCTCATTTTCTGGGTAGAAAAATGGCCACCAGTTACAGAAGGGGTTGGAGTTTTATAGTTTACAATGAGGGTGGTTTAATTATTGGAGACTGAAGCAGGACGTGTTGGTTTGGACATTCTGGAAAGAAATTATAAAAAGCCTGAAACTCCTTGTCACTGGGAAAATCTCAGAACTGCTATCGTCTTGCACTGAGACCCATCGTTACCCAGAGCTTCACTATTTGCTTTTCTCCCTGCAGGACTCATGGGCAATGGGAAAGGGTAAAAGTCCAGGGCCCATCGGTTCAGTATTCACCTCCTCCCTCCAGGACCCCTTGTGGTTGGGAAGGGGTGAATGTTTGCTTTAGGTGGAGATGCTGAGGATGAACCCCGGATGGGATGAAGTTTGCTTTTTCCCTCAGGGCCCACTGTTACTGGGGAAGACGTTACTGGGAGAGGTTTAATGATTGCCTTCCTCCTCCATCTTCCTCCAGGTGGCAGAGTTTTGGGAGGATGTCATTTCCCTGTCTTGGGGGTTGTCATTTTCCATAGCCTTCAGTCCTGTCATGAAGAAGAGATGTCTCCAGAGAAGGGTCTGAGGAGTTCCAAGAAGAGAGAGGGAACTCAGCTCAGCACTAGCAGGGTTCTCGTATATGTGATGGAAAAGAATTCCAGCGTGAGCCAGACCAAGACACAGACAGAGGATTATTTAGGAAGGTAGATACACGTTCAAAGGAGAATGTGGGCTGTCTCAAGAGTAAGAAGCCTTGACTTGGGTGGGGGTCCAATATTTAGAGAAGGGCTATATTAGGGGCCAGACTAAAGATTGAACACCCAAGAAACACTGAGGCAAGAGCAAAACGTTTTATTTAAAAGAAGAACCGGGGAGGGGTGGTGGTGGTAGAGAGAGAGGCTTCTCAGGAGAAGAGGGGGTCCAAAGCTGCTGCCCAAGGGAGTGGGAGTGTGCTGCCCCTTTTGTAGATTTTAGATTTTCTTTCTTTTCAGGTTCCTTCCTCCTCTTATTTTGCCTATGTGACCAAAAGGTGGAGTGACCAAGGGTGGGAAAGGAGCCTGTATTTCATTAACAACTGCTTGCTGGGAGGAACCATTCCTTGGAGGCAGGAACCTTGGCAACAGTTTGGAGGAGGGGGAAGTGCTCGGGAGGAATTAGCCTTTTATTTCCCTTTGAATTAGCCCCCATCTTCCTGATTCAAGCATTCATTACTTACCCTGACTGTCCTTTTGCTCTGGTCTCACTCCCAAGATGTTCTGCCTAGCTACCAAACCCATACATGATAGAAATGAATTGAGGGAAACTTCTGAAACCATGAACCCAAACAAATCTCTCCTTCTTTTAAAAGTTGATTTTCTCAGGTATTTTGTCACAGCAATGAAAAGCTACCACACACGCTTCTTGGGCCATTATCTACCTGAACTAAATGTGGGACCCACCATCCTTTTTCAGCCCCAAGCCTCTTTTCAGTTTAACTGCTTCTTTTTGCTTCTGTAAAATGCTTAGCTAAAAGACAGTAGAAGTCAAACCACTGTGACCCCATTTTGTTATCAGTTGCCCCAAAGTGTTGCAAGTCTCTTGTCACAAAGCAGGAATAAGCCTGGATATGATAAGCTAGCCTGGGCACAATAAACTAGGGCAATGGCAGGGCCCTGGGCCCTGGGCCCTGCAGGGCCCTGCAATGAACAGTCAGCACATTCCATAGCTCTGGAGATGGCACCCACCAATGAAAACCTCCTTAGACACGCATGGGCTCCCCTGGCCAATCAGGCAAGCCCCTTCCCCCTCCTTGCTTCTACCCCTATAAAAACTGTCTTTCCTCATTTCTGGGCTCTCAGTACTGATCCACTGTGTTGGTGAGGTCTGAGAGTCCGAGCTTATGCCCGAATAAAGGCTCTTTGTTCTTGCATGCACTCCGGATTCCTTGGTGGTTTTGGGGGATCCATTCTCTGGGCACAACATTAAACACCCCAGAGACAGGTACCAGAAAACCAGGGGATAGCTCAGGTATCCCAGATATGCTAAAATTGTTCAAACTAGCCAATCCTAGGCCTGGCTCACCTGGGTGTCTTATGGAAGCCCTCAGTAAAGGCCTTATTGTACTTTTCCATCTCCTGCCTCCTGGAGGAGTCTAGTGCTTCCTTGTGTACAACCTGCTCCCCTACCCCATCCCATCCCCAGGCATGTTTGGCCTTTGTGCCTGACTCCTATCATTGAGCACCTGAAACCCTTGAGATTTCCTGAGTGGTAGGAGTGTCTTGTTATTCATAAGGAACCCCTTTGGGAATACACCTGAGTTCATGCTAATGAGGTGACTTAGGTGGGTCCCTAGCTTTGCTCAGGGTGGAGCTGGTCACCAGGAAGATCAAAACCCATAATTATAGGGTGGGAATTATCAGCCCCACTGACCCATCTCTGGGAGGGACAGCGGCTGAGATTAGGCTCTATACAGAGTCCTGAATGGAATTTGATGAGCTTCCAGGCTGATGAAATGTAGAGGGTAGGGAGGCCAGAGAGAGCCTGGAAGCCCTGAACCCCTATACCTTGCCCTGCATATCTCTTCCATCTGGCTGTTCCTGAGTTGTGTCCTCTATAATAAACCAGTAAGCATCATTATTTCCCTGAGCTCTGTGAATCTTTCTAGGAAGTTAATGGAATCAGAGGAGGAGGTTGGGTCAAACCTGGTCCAGCTACACCTCTGGTGTATGGTCACTATGGCAACAATTGTTTTAAGAATGTGGAGGTTGCTCTGGTCTAGCTCAAACTAGTTGAAACCCCTGACCCTTCACTTGGGTCTTGGCAGTTGTCTGATGGGTGACCTTGGGACATCAGAGAGCCAGAAGCTCCACCCACATGAATGCCGCCTTTTCTGAACAGCCATCCTATGAAGAGTCAGAAAGTTTGACTGTGTGTGTAGTCCACTGATAACTTCAGGATTTTGTTTGTTTTGGCCTCCAATCACCTTTTCCCATGCCTAAGATCACCCTGCTTCTTTATCCCATAAGCACTCCTAAACCCTGTCCTCAGGGAGACAAATTTGAGACTCACCTTTTTTGTTATTTTTTGGGGGGTACTGGGGATTGAACTCAGGGGCACTCGACCATGGAGCCACATCCCCAGCCCTATTTTGTATTTTATTTAGGGACAGGGTCTCACTGAGCTGCTTAGAACCTCACTTTTGCTGAGACTGGCTTTGAACTTGAGATCCTCCTGCCTCAGGCCCTCAAGCTGCTGGGATTAGAGGCATGTGCCACCATGCCCACCATGAGACTCACCTTCTTCTTCTTTTTTTTTTTTTAATATTTATTTATTTTAGTTGTACACAATGACTTTATTTAAGTTTACGTGGTGCTGAGGAGTGGTGCTGAGGATCGAACCCGGGCCGCACATGCTAGGCAAGCACTCAACCGCTGAGCCCCAGCCCCAGCCCCAGAGACTCACCTTCTTAAGTCAGTACCTTCTCCTGTTTTTTCTTTCATGATATTCGCATTAAATCCAGGGCTTTGCACATTCTAGACAAGCACTCTACCACTGAGTTATACCCCAAGTTCCCCTTTATTTATTTATTTTTATTTTCCATTTTAAAAAAAGGTTCTCATTAAATTGTTGAGGCTAGCCTTGAGCTCGTGATCTTCCTGCTTCAGCCTTCTAAGTAGCTGGGATCGGATCATACTTGTGTGGTACCACATCCTGCTGGTCAGTATGTTCTTAATTAAACTTTTTCTATTCCAGTGGCTGATAGGTTGCTACATATTGGGCACAAGAATCTGATTTAGGGGGTAACAACGCTGGAGTCACTGGGTCCCTCACCAAGCTGTCTTCTGAACATCTCACAGAGTCTTATGCTTTTTGTGCCATAGGTAATACTCAGGTGTTTGGGCTATACTTAATGGGAGAAATAAGGAAACTACCACAATTCATCCATTATCAAACAGATAATTTGAATAGCTGTATAATTATTACAGACACTCGATTCATTTATTTTTTTTATACTGGGGATTGGAACCAGAGGTGCTTAACCACTGAGGTATATTTCCAGCCCTTTTTAATATTTTATTTAGTGACAGGATCTTGCTACATTGCTTAGGACCTTGCTAAGTTGCTGAGGCTGGCTTTGAACTTGAGATCCTTCTGCCTCAGCCTCCTACCTGGTATGACAGGTGTGTGCCACCATGCCCAGCTCAATTCATAATTTAAAACCTCTTAATAAAGGAAAAATTTGAGGCCAGATGATATCACTGGAAACTTCTACCAAATATTTATTTATTTATTTGGTACTGGAGATTGAACCTGGGGTTCAATAGCCAAACCACTGAACCACATTCCCAGCCCCATTTCAATTCATTGTATACAAATGGAGTGCAACATTTCAATTCTCTGGTTGTACACAGATGTAGATGTAGAGACGCACCATTCATGCAATCATACATGTACCTAGGGTAATGATGCCCATTTCATTCCACCATCTTTCCTACCCTCATAACCTCTCCCCACCCTCCCCATTGTCTAATCCAAAGTTCTTCCATTCTTCCCATGCCTCCCCCATCATAGATCAGCATCCACTAATTAGAGAAAACTTTAGTTTCCTTTAGTTTTCGGGATTGGCTTACTTCGCTTAGCATAATAGTCTCCAACTCCATTTACCTGCAAATGCCATAATTTTATTCTCTTTTAATGCTCAGTAATACTCCATTGCATATATGTGTGTGTGTGTGTGTGTGTGTGTGTGTGTGTGTATCACAGTTTCTTTATCCATTCATTTATTGATGGGCATCTAGATAAGTTCCACAGTTTAGCTATTATGAATTCAGCTGCTATAAACATTGGTGTGGCTATGTCACTATAGTATGCTGATTTTAACTCCTTTGTATATAGACGGAGGAGGGGGATAGCTGGGTTAAATGGTGGTTCCATTCCAAGTTTTCTGAGGAATCTCCGCACTGCTTTCCAAAGTGGTTTCCCCAATTTGCAGTCCCACCAGCAATGTGTGAGTGTACTTCCCCCCCCCCCCCCCGCATCTTCTCCAACATTATTATTGCTTATATTCTTGATAATTGCTATTCTGACTGGGGTTAGATGAAATCTAAGAGTAGTTTTGAATGGCATTTCTCTAATTACTAAAGATGTGAATACTTTGTGTGTGTGTGTGTGTGTGTGTGTGTGTGTGTGGTTCTGGGGATTGAATCCAGGGCCTCGTGCATGCAAGGCAAGCACTCTACCAACTGAGCTATATCCCCAGCCCTGTTGAACATTTTTTTTATATATTTGTTGAACACTTGTATATCTTCTTCTGAGAAGTATATGTTCAATTCCTTGGCCCATTTGCTGATTGGGTTGTTTGTTTTTTTTGGTATTAAGTTTTTTGTGTTCTTTATATATCCTGGAGATTAGTGCTCTATCTGATGTATGTGTGGTAAAAATTTGCTCCCATACTAAAGGGTCTCTCTTCCCTCATTGTCTCCTTTGCTGAGAAGAAGCTCTTTTTTTTTTTTTTTTTTTTTTTTTTTTTTTTGGTACTAGGGATTGAACTCAGGGGCACTCGACCACTGGGCCACATCCCCAGCCCATTTCTGTATTTTATTAGAGACAGGGTCTCTCTGAGTTGCTAAGTGCCTGGCCATTGCTGAGGCTGGCTTTGAACTCGCGATCCTCCTGCCTCATCCTCCCAAGTGCTGGGATTACAGGCATGCACCAGCAAGCCCGGTTTTGAGAAAAGCTTTTTAGTTTGAATCCATCTCATTTATTGATTCTTGATTTTAGTTCTTGCAGTTAAGGAAGGTAGGGCCTAATTCAACATGATGAAGATTTGGGCCTAATTTTCTTTTATTAGGTTCAGGGTCTCTGGTCTAATTCCTAGGTCCTTGATCCACTTTGAGTTGAGTTTTGTGCATAATGAAAGATAGAGGTTAAATTTCATTTTGCTACATATGGATTTCCAGTTTTCCCAGCACCATTTGTTGAAGAGGCTATTCCTTCTCCAATGTATGTTTCTGGCAACTTTGTCTAGTATGAGATAACTGTATTTATGTGGGTTGGTCTCTGTTCTGTACCACTGGTCTACATGTCTATGGTATTTGGTGCCCACACCATGCTGTTTTTGTTACTATTGCTACGTAGTATAGTTTAAGGTCTGGTATTGTGAGGCCTCCTGCTTCACTTTTCTTGCTAAGGACCACTTTGGCTATTCTGGGTCTCTTATTTTTCCAAATGAATTTCATGATTGCTTTTTTGAGGTCTATGAAGAATGACATTGGGATTTTAATAAGAATCACATTAAATCTGTATAACAGTTTGGTAGTATGGCCATTTTGAGAATATTAACTCTGCCTTCCAAGAGCATGGGAGATCTTTCCATCTTTTAAGGTCTTCTTCAATTTTCTTCTTTAGTGTTCTGTACTTTTCATGTAGAGGTCTTTCACCTCTTTTGTTAGATTGATTCCCAAGTACTTTATATTTTTTGAGGCTATTTTGAATGGGGTACTTTTCCTAATTTCTCTTTTGATGGATTCATTACTTATGCATAGAAATGCAATTGATTTATGGGTATTGATTTTATATCCTGCTACTTGCTGAATTTATTTATTAGTTCTAGAAGTTTTCTGGTGGAATTTTTTGGATCTTCTAAATAAAGAATCATGTCATTGGCAAATAGTGATAGTTTGAGTTCTTCTTTTCCTATGTGTAAATCTTTAATTTCTTTTGTCTGTCTGATTGCTCTGGCTAGAATTTCAAGGATTATGTTGAATAGAAGTGGTGAAAAGATCATCCCTGTCTTGTTCCAGTTTTTTTGTTTTGTTTTTGTTTTGTTTTTTTTTTTTTTTTTTTGGTACCAGGGATTGAACTCAGGGGTACTTGACCACTGGGCCACATCCCCAGCCCTTTTTGTATTTTTTTTAGAGACAGGGTCTCACTGAGTTGCTAAGTGCCTCACCATTGCTGAGGTAGGCTTTGAACTCGCCATCCTCCTGTCTCAGCCTCCCAAGTGCTAAGATTACAGGCATGCACCACCTCGCCTGGCTTTGTTCAAGATTTTAGAGGGAATGCTTCTGATTTTTCTCTGTTTAGAATGATGTTGGCCTTAGGTTTAGTATAGATAGCTTTTACAATATTAAGTTATGATCCTACTATTCCTAGTTTTTCTAGTGTTTTGAACATGAAGAGGTGCTGTATTTTATCAAATGCTTTTTCAGCATCTATTGAGATGATCATAACATTCTTGTCTTTAAGTCCATTGATGTGATGTATTTATTTGTTGATTTCTGTATGTTGAACCAACCTTGCATCCCTGGGATAAACTCCACTTGATCATGGTGCACTATTTTTTTTTTTTTTTTACAAAAAGAAAAAAAAATTAAAAAAAAAAACATTTATTTATTTGTTTTTAGTTGTACACAATGCCTTTATTTTTATGTGGTGCTGAGGATCGAACCTGGGCCGCACATGTGCTAGGCAAGCACTCTACCACTGAGCCCCAACCCCTGCCCCCATGGTGCACTATCTTTTAAATATGTTTTTGTATGTGATTGGCCAGGATTTTATTGAGAATTTTTGCATCTATGTACACCAGGGATATTGGTCTGAAGTTTTCTTTCTTTGATGTGTCTTTGTCTGGTTTTGGTATCAGGGTGATTATTTATGTTTTATTTAGAGAAAGGGTCTCACTAAATTCTCAGGTCCTCACCAAATTGCTGAAGTTGATCTGGAATTTGCAATCCTCTTGCCTCAGCCTCCTGAGTCACTGGGATTATAGCATGCACCACTGTGCTTGTCTCTACCAAATATTTAAAGAATTAATACCAATTGCATACAATGTTTTTCCAGAACAGGAACACTTACCAACTAATTTTAGGAAGTTAGTATCACCCTAATGCCAAAACCAGACAAAGTACAAACAACAACAACAAAACTATACACCGATATATCTCATGAGTAGAGATGCAAAATTTCTTAACAAAATATTAGCAAATAGAATTTAACAATACAGGGGCTGGGGCTGTGGCTCAGCGGCAGAGCGCTCGCCTCGCACGTGCGCGGCCCGGGTTCGATCCTCAGCACCACGTAAACATAAATACATTGCATTGTGTACAACTAAAGTAAATAAATAAATATTTAAAAAAAAAACAATACATATATTTAATTATATGCTATGATGAAGTAGAGTTGATCACAGGAATGTAAGACTGGTTTGGAAAGGACACTCGCAGAGTCCACGCAAAGCCCAAAGACCACACCACACACGGGATTCTCATGCAAGAGATTTATCATCAGTAGCATGAGGCAAACGACAAGGCTGTCTCTCTGAGCAGCACCATGTTGGCACTCACAGAGCAGCTTTATAGCCCGCAAGAGGAATTTCATAAGCTGCTTAGGAGTTGCGCCATAAACTGGGGTGGGGGTGGGGGTTTGATCGGTTAGCAGGCACATGTTCTTAAGGGAAATTAAGCAGCATTGCCCCAGAATTGAAACTCTGGAACCTCTAGATAAAATGGCTCCTGACCTAAAATGGTGAATCTGATGCCAATATTGATCTGGTGCCAATATTGATCTGATGCCAATAGGTTGAACACAGAAAATCAGTCAGTGTAATCCACCCCAGTAACATGAAGGAGAAATCACACCATGATGTCAATTGATGAGAATAAAACTTTTGACAAAATTCAATATCCATTAATGATAAAAAGTCATAGCAGACAAAAATAGCAAAAAAAAAAGTTGAACCTCTTCAACTTGATAAAAAATATCTACCCCCCTAGAAATAACATTGTACCTGATTGTGAAAAACGAGGATTTCCCTTGAAAATCAGGTACAAGAAAAAGATGTTAGCTCTCCTGAGTCCTTTTCAACACAGTGCTGAAGATCCTCTGCAGTGCAAAAGGCAAGAAACGGAAATGAAAGGCATACATGCCCAAAGCTTGGTCCTTGTCCCTGAAACCAATCCAATAAAGAGGACCTGGTTTTGAGAAAAAGAAATAAGATTTATTGCCTTTGCTAGTAAAGGAGAAACACAGGGGACTCTTGTCCCAAAGGCTGTGATTCTGCCATCAGCAGGAACAGGGGGCTTTTAGAGAGGTAATTCAGAGAAAATGAGATTAGGAAGGAGAGACCAGGAAAGATAAGGGAAAAGATCAGGAAGGAGAAGTTTAGGAAAAAAAAAAAAAACATTTAAAAAAAACATAAGTTTCAAAGTGACAAGGGATATAGCCAAAACATCAAGTGAACCCCTGTTACATACAGATGACATAAATCAGAAAGGAAGAAATGAGGGGCTAGCTGTGTAGCCCAGAGGTAGAGTGTGTTTGCTTACTCCTTTGTTGAATCCCCAGCCCTGAAAAAGAAAAAAAGAAACTGTCCCTTTTTGAAGCGGGTGTGATTTTATATGTAGAAATTTTATTCCTATGTACTAACCACAAATCTGTAAATACCAAAATTAAAATAGAAATTGAGCACAGTGGCACATACCTGTGATCCCAGCTACTCAGGAGGTTGAGGTAGAAGGTCGGCACATTTGAAGCCAGCCTCAGCAACTTGGTGAATGGTCCACCTCATGCTTTGAATGAATATAGCCCTTGCTGCTCTGCTCTGGGGCTTATTTTGAAAGAGACATTTTTTTTCTCCTCTTTCTCCCCCTCCTCCTCCCTAGAAGAAGTAGGGAGACAGAGTTATCTTTCCTTTCCCATCTTAGGCCTACTTATCTGTCCTTGAACACATACCCACCGCAGGAAAGGGATGGCCATCTCCCAAACTACCAAGTGAATCACAATCCCCCTAGAGGGAACACCTGGACTGTCTTCTTTTAAAAAAGAAAAAAACAGACCCTCAGTTCTCCCCATGGGACAAGCGAAATCACAGCTTCTAGGATAGGAGCTTCTCATTTGCTAGCAAAGCAACAAAACTTTTTTTTCTCAAAACCTCATCCTCGTTATTGCATTGGCGTGAATTGGCATAGGGGACAAGGACCTAGCTTTTGGTAATAAGACCCTGTCTCAAAATAAAAAATTAAAAGGACTGGGGATGTAGTTCAGTGGTAGAGTGCCCCTGCGTTCATTTCCTATCACCACACAAAGAGAAAAAGGAAGTGTTAGGGTTTGAATGTGAGGTGTCCCCCAGAAGCTCACGTGTAAAACAATGTAAGAAGGTTCAGAGGAGAAATGGTTGGTTATAAGAGTCTTAACCCAATCAGTGAATTAGTCCCCTGCTAGGAATTAACTGAGTGGTAACTGAAGTGGTAGGTGTGGCTGGAGGAGGTGGGAATTGGGGCGTGGCTCTGGGGTATATATTTGTATCTGGCCAATGGAGTCTTTTTTTTTTTTTTTTTTTTTTTTTTTTGTACCAGGGATTGAACTCAGGGGCACTCGACCTCTGGGCCACATCCCGGCCCTTTTTTTTTTGTATTTTATTTAGAGACAGGGTCTCACTGAGTTGCTAAGTGCCTCGCCATTGCTGAGGCTGGCTTTGAACTCACAATCCTCCTGCTTCAGCCTCCCAATTGCTGGGATTACAGGCGTGCGCCACCACGCCCAGCCCAATGGAGTCTTTCTGCTTCCTGATGATGTGAGCTGCTTCCCTCTGTCACACTCTTCTGCCATGATATTCAGCCTCACCTGGAGCCCCAAGGAATGCAGCTGGCCTTCTATGGACTCAGGCCTCTGAAACTGTAAGCCTCAAATAAACTTTTCCTCCTTTAAAATTGTTCTGGTCAGATCCTTTAGTCACAGTAGCAAAAAAGCTGACTAAAATAGAAAGTTAGTTCTAGAAAAAAAAATTTAAAACAACTTCAAACCACTCTTCAAATGTTCAAAGCCGGGCGCGGTGGCGCATACCTGTAATCCCAGCACTTTGGGAGGCTGAGGCAGGAGGATCGCGAGTTCAAAGCCAGCCTCAGCAATGGCGAGGCACTTAGCAACTCAGTGAGACCCTGTCTCTAATAAAATACAAAAAAGGGCTGGGGATGTGACCCAATGGTCGAGTGCCCCTGAGTTCAATCCCTGGTACCACCAAAAAAAAAAAAAAGAAAAAAAAATGTTCAAGTATAGGTGGGCTGGTGGCATGCACCTATAGTCTCAGTGAGGGGAGAGGATGAAGCAGGGGGATCACTTAAGCATAGTAGTCGAAGGCTGTAGTATGCTCTGGTTATCAGGTATTTTCACTAAGTTTAGCATCAATTTTGTGATCTCCCAGGAGGCAGAAACCACCAAGCAACCTAAGGAAGGGTTTGGCTCAGTTGGAAATGGAGGAAGTCAAACCTCCCATGCTTATCAGTAGTAGGGTCACACCTGTGAAGAGGCACTGTGCTCCAGCCTAGGCAACATAGCAACAACCATCTTTTAAAACAAACAAACAAAACCCTTAGGTACAAATCTAACAAAACATGTACAGGACTTGGGATGCTAAAAACTGTACAACATTAGCCGGGCACATTGGCGCATGCCTATATTCCCAGTGTCAGGGGAGGCTGAGGCAGGAGAATTGCAAGTTCAAAGCCAGCCAGCCTTAGCAATTTTACGGGGCCCTAAGCAACTTAGGGAGACCCTGTCTCAAAATAAAAATATAAAGAGGGCTGGGGATGTGGTTTGATGCTTAAGCACCCCGGTACAAAACCAAAACAAAACTAAACTAAAATAAATGAAGACATACTGGGGCTGGGTTGTGGCTCAGCGGCAGAGTGCTCGCCTTGCACATGCACGACCCGGGTTCGATCTTCAGCACCACGTAAACATAAATGCATTGCATTGTGTGCAACTAAAAGTAAATAAATAAATATTTTTAAAAAATGAAGACATACTACATTGATGGATTAAAAAGCTTCATATAATAAAAATGCCAATTCTTCCTAAATTGATGTACAGGTATAATGCAATTCTTATCAAAATACCAGCCAGATTAGACATAGACAAGGATCATTCTAAAATGTATATAAAAAAGCAAAGAAACTAGAATAGTAAAGCAATTTTGAAAAACAAAAAAGTAGAAGCTGTTTACACAAAGACAGGGACTAACGCAAACTCACAAATCAGCACAGCACTTTATTGAGGAACAAAGTTTCACACAGGAGCAGGGGATGCAGGGACGAAGTGACGCCATGGTGGGACCCACTTTCCTGGTGGAAAATGAGCCCCCTGAACAAAGAAAGGGTCTGGGCTTTATATAGGTTATTCTGAGAAGTGGTCTAGTGAGCATATCAATTTTCTTTGGGCACCCAGGAATTTGGAGTTTGTTTATCCATCAGTGAAGAAGTCAGTTTTAGTGCTTAGGAATTAAGGGTCCGTTTTATGGGGCAAAATGAGAGGGAGTCTAGGGTCAGTGGTCAGTTATTGTACTGGACCTGATGGAGGACCTAGGGTCAGTGGAATAATTTGTTTACAGAAGGGTTAATGCATCGGCCTCTTCCCAGAGACTGCCTTTCCAGGTTTTATGGACACCTCCTCCTCAGGGTTTGTTTTATCACCAGGAAAGAATTGTATTGGGAAAGGATCAGTGCTCTCAATGTATGGCTTTCCTTCTCCCCTTTCCCTGGGTCTCACTACTTTGGGGTTTTGGGGTTTGTCATTTTCCATATCTAATAGGACCAATCAGTTTACTTGATTTCAAGACTTATAATGAAGCTACAGGAATCAAGACTGTCAGGTATCGGTGGAAAAGCAGATGCTTAGATCAACAGAACATAACACAGAACCTGAAATAAACTCATAAGTGTCCCCCACTGATTGAGCAAAAGCAATTCAACAGAGATAAGATCACCTCTTCAACTGATGGTACTGGAGCACGTGTATCTTCATAGGCAAAAAGAAAAAAGAAAACAAATATATATATATATATATGTATATATATATATATATACATATATATATATATATATCCCCTAAGTCTCAAGCCTTAGGGAAAAATTCACTCAAATGGATCATGAAATTAAATATAAAATGCAAAACTATAAAACTGTTAGGAAAAGATCTAAGGAGAAAAATCTTCAGGATCTAGAGCAACAAGGCAATGTTTCCTAAATTTGGAACCCAAAGCCCAGTGTGTGAAAGGAAAAATTGATTGATTGGTGTGTTCATTTCCTGGGGCTCGTATAATAAATTACCACAATCAGGATGGCTTCAAAAACAGAAATCTATTCTCTCACTGAAATCAGGAGTCAGCAGGGCCACCCTCCCTCTGAAGACTCTAGGAAGAGTCCTTTGCCTCTTGCAGTTTCTGGCAGTTGCTGAGAGTTCTAGGTTTCCCCAGGCTGGCAGACACTGCTCCAATCTCCTTTGTCTCCTTTCCTACTTCCAAATAAGGTCATATTCATAGGTACCAAGGGTTAAGACTTCAATGTATCTTCTTGGGGTGGGGAGGGACGCACACAATTCAATCCACAGTTAGACCTCTAAAACTTTTGATCTATGAAATACCCTATGAAGAAGATAAAAGACAAGCTAAAAGTAGCTTCCTCCTCACCAACCTTTTTCTCTGTGTTATAAGAAGCCTATGTAGTACCAGACACCCAAAGTTAAGATTTCCTAGAGTCTGTTGGGATCTCTGGGACATTCTAAGGCCATTCTAGAGTGAAGGTGATGTGCTTTAAGGAGCCCCGATATTGCCATCTGGCTTGCTCTACCAACTCAGGAGCTGTGTTCACAGGTGTCACCCACCAGGAAGCCAGGGTCGGGGGTGTGGGTGTGTGGGGGGGGGGATGGGGGTGGTGGTGCGCCTGGGGGGGCTGGATAAGGGGTATTGCGATGCAAAGATGGTGGGGAGAGTAGGCGTGAGCTGGTGAGCCGTAGGGTTGGGGATTTGCATTGAACGATGATCTGGGATGCATTGGCTAGGGGGATTCGCATGGGGTGGTACACGGGAGAGGAGTTTATTTTGTGTGATTTAGTGGAAGGTGGGGCTGGGGGAGAAGGGGGGGGATTGTGGGGCGTGTTAAAGGTGGCATTGGAAGATGGTACAATTTTTTTTTTTTTTTATTTTTTGATAGTTGTGTACGTTTTCTTTGGTTGTGGAGGGGTTTGATTAGAGATATTGGGTTTATTGCATTTTGAAAATTTCATTGGGGCACATGGTGTATTGTTGGGTGGGATTTTTTCATGCATTTGGGGTGGGGTGGGCTTTCTTTGTATGGTTTTTTTGGGTAGGGGTGGTGGGTTGGGGTGAGTGGACACATCTTGGGAAAAAAAAAAAATAAAAATAAAATTGAAGGTAGAGAAAACCAGCTAAGTTTTGCCAAAGTTTTACATACCAATGAATAGAAATGTATAAGTATTTTAATACAACATGTTAATGTATGCTGTTTCTTTATCCTATTTTTTTTTTTTTTTTTTTTTTTTGGTACTAGGGGTTAAACCCAGGGACACACTACCACTAAGCAACATCCCATCCCCAGCCACTTTTATTTTTTATTTTCAGACAGGGTCTTGATAAGTTGCTCAGGCTGGCTTTGAACTTGCAGTCCTCCTTCCTCAGTCTCCAAATTGCTGGGATTACAGGCCTGTGCCATGGTGCCTGGTCTCTTTTTGGTGCTAAGGATCAAACCCATGTTCTCACGCATGCTAAGCACACACACTCTACCATTGTGCTACATCCCCACGTTAATATAATGTTAATATGTATATATACACATCAAAAGTACAGGCTTTTAACTGTCTGATTAAACACACTGGAATTCATCTATGTGGAATGTTTCAACCCATCTGCCTCAAAGGCGAGTTGATTAGAAGATTGAAGATAACATTTTTGGCTTTTGGTTTACAAAGTAAACTCAGAGCTCCAGGCAGAGATTTTAGTTGGAGATAACAAAGTTTTGAAGTCTACAAGCAGAGTTAGAGACCCAAAGTCCCTAGAAGATATTTACTTTGGGGTATGGGAAGAATAGTTGGTACCAACACTGCTCTGCCTCTGTGATAACCACGCCTTCCTTCTCCCAGGCAGAAGACTGGCCATGCTGGGAAGGGAGAGGGCCTTGAGTCAGGACTCTGAGGCTGAGCATTCTGGTGGGAGGCCTCTCTGGCCCTTTGCTGGCATTGCATGGTGGTTCATTTCTTGGCTATCTCAGGTGGCAAGGGTGTTGTCCTGGTGAAACAGGTGTGTGTCCCCCGAGTATTATCTAGGATGTGTTTTACCTGCTGGAATGCTGAGTCTCTATTGCCTGGTCCTAGGTTTTGCACATCTGCAATTCATCTTTGTACCCAGAAGAGCTGTGGTCAGGCCCAGTACCCTCCTGAGGCTGAGCACTTATCACACACACTCTGACTTAAAGCCAGCAGTTGACTCAATCTTTTCTTTTGGTACTAGGAACTGAACCCACAGGCACTTAACGACTGAGCCACATCCACAGCCCCTTTTTATATTTTATTTAGAGACAGGGTCTCACTGAGTTGCTTAGGGCCTTAGGTTGCTAAGGCTGGCTTTGAACTTTCGAGCCTCCTGCCTCAGCCTCCCAAGCTGCTGGGATTACAGGCATGTAAAACTGTGCCTAGCTTGTTCTGTTCTTTCTTAATAATTTTTTTGGAAATAAAATTAATGTACTGTACAATTTGGCTATTTGAACTATACAATTCAATGGTTTAGTATATTTTCATTGTCACATATTCATAGTCACAATTTTAGAACATTTTTACTATCCCCCAAAGAAACTCTGCACTCCTTAGGCATCACCTCTCCATTTCCCAATCCTTCAGTCATAGGCAACAACTAATCTACTTTTTTTTTGGTACTAGGGATTGAACTCAGGGCACTTAACCACTGAGCCACATCCCCAGCCCTTTTTTTTTGTATTTTATTTAGAGACAGAGTCTTGCTGAGTTGCTTAGGACCTTGTTAAGTTACTGAGGCTGGCTTTGAACTCACAATTCTCCTGTCTCAGACTTCTGAGCCACTGGGATTACAGGCTTGTGCCACTGTGCCTGGCACAACTCATCTACTTTGTGTCTATAAATATATCTTCTAATCTAAGAATACCAGATGCTTCTTATTTTTTTATTTGGAGCTAGGGATCAAAACCAAGACCTTGCATATACAGAAGTACTCTAATACTTACGTATATCCCCAGCTCCTGGAATGCTTTTTAATTAAAAATGCAATTGATTTTTACTTTATTTTTTATTTTTTTTTTGTGGTACCAGGGATTGAACCCAGGGCTTCACACATGCCAGGCAAATGCTCTACCACTGAGCTACAATCCCTGTCCAGAAATGCAATTGATTTTTGTATATGGATCTTATATCCTACAACAGTACTGAACTCATTTGTTAGTTCTAATTAGTTCTTTTTTTTGTTTTTTTTTTTTTTTTTTTTTTTTTAGTTCTAATAGTTTTCTAGTGGCTTCCTTAGGATCAAATGACCTACTCCTCCCTTCCCCAGTACTGGGGTTTGAACCCAGAGGTGCTCTACCACTGAGCTACATCCCCAGTCCTTTTTTGTATTTTATTTAGAGACAGAGTCTGAATTGCTTAGCACCTCACTTTTGCTGAGGCTGGCTTTGAACTTGCAATCCTCCTGCCTCAGCCTCCCCAGTAGCTGGGATTACAGACATGGGCCATCACGTCTGGCTGTCCTATCCTTTTCCTGAGCACTCCATCAGTCCCAATTTTGTCCTCAAACGTCTACTACAAGAACAGGCTTTTATGTGGTCTCCCATAGTTCAAAATTAACTCTCTAAATTCTTTTCTGCTCTATGATGAAACTTCTTGATACATACAGAACTTATTTTGGTTATTATTATTATTTTGATACTGGGGATTGAATCCAGGGTGGTTTACCACTGAGGTACATCCCCATACTTTTTTATTTTTATTTTGAAACAGGGTCTTACTAAGTCACTGAGACTGTCTTTGAATCTGGTATCCTTCCTCAACCTCCCAGGTAGCTGGGATTATAGGCATGTGCCATAGCACCTGGCTAGAATTTTGACCCTTATTTTGATCCTTGACAGAACTCCCTAAGAGTGGGTAGAGAGAGTTTAAAATCCCCAATGTTCTGATATTCACGGACCTTCACTGGCCCTGTATTGTAATAAACCCACATGACCCAGTATTTCCAGAATAAGTCCTTCATTCATTTATGATAAATAGTGGTTGAATCTTCACTGTCATGTAGGGAGCATTTTGACAATAAAACAGACCAGGTCGCTACCCTCTGGCCTTTATAATGAAGTGGGGGCACAAAGATACACAAAAAAACAAACTGATACTAAAATAATTACAAAAGTGATTAGTGTTATGGATGTAAGTAAAAGAGAATCTAGTTAATAAATCCACAACCTAGTCACATGTGTGGTCAGGGGAGGTTTCTTGAGGAGATGACATTTAAAATCATTTATTTGCCTACCTTGTAAAATTACCTCAATGGTTCAGAGGTAGAACCGAGCCCAGGGGCAGGAATATAGCCAGGTCAGTGACCAGAGGCTGTCCCTGCCCCTGTAGGTCTCTTGGAGTCCTTCACTCAGTATACATTTTTGAGCACTATGTGCTAGGCCCTTGTGAAGCATATAAAAATTCTTGTGTTTTTAAGAGCTGGGAATGGTGGTGCATGCTAGCAATCTCAGTGACTCAGGAGGCTGAGGCAGGATCACAGGTCCAACCCTACGGAAAGAACCGAACTAAGGAAATAAAGAGGAAGACATGAGAGGCAGCTCAACAGGAACAGCTTTATTTGAAACAAATCTGCAAAGGGGAACCCTAGTGCAGCCTGAATCTCATTCTCTGCTTACAGCCTAGGGACCTTATAGGAAAGTGAAAGGGCGGGGTTGTCAGGGAAGGGGCCTTATGGTCCTCATTGTCATTCTTTGTGGTTGTCACTGTTCCATGTCCAATGAGGCATTTCTCAAGATTTCAGTCCCAGACAATTACAGGGTATTGTCTGGGGTTAGGTCAGGTTGACTGTTGTTCTAGGTCAGAGTGACCATGGGGCAACATTTGTTTTAAGGTAGAGGATATATTTCAAAATGTCATTGCCTAAGTCAAGTTCTCCCTAACAGAGGCCAAGTTCAACAACTTAGCAAGGCCCTAAGCAACTTAGTGAGACCCTGTCTCAAAATAAAAAATAAAAAGGGCTGGGGATGTAGTTCAGTGACCCTGGGTTCAATCCTTAGCACACACAACACGACCACCACCATTGTTGTATGTGTAGACTGACTGTCCCCAGTAGGTGCCTTGAGCTTGCTGGGAATCCATTTGTATCTGTTCAGATGGGGAACAGAAAGGGCTATTCAGCAGTGCTGTCACAGGGGTGGTTTCAAGTATCAGAGAGAAGTCTGGAGGTGCATGGCACAGTGACTTGGGACTGTGCTGACGCTCCAGGATCATGCATTCAGCTGGGGTATGAAACATAGTGGTTTAGGGCTGGGGATATAGCTCAGTTGGTAGACTGCTTGGCATGCACGAGGCCCTGGGTTTAATCCCTGGCACCTGGCACCACAGACACACACACACACACACACACACACACAATGGTTATAGCATCTTCCATGCGATGCTGTTTGAACAAAAGTTCCACATCGCAGAAGGGAAGTCGAAGAAAACCCCACCCCTTCACGGATAAGATGCCACTCAAACACACTCAAACACCACGCTGAAGGAGTTAATTTTGTCTGTGTCTATTTTCACTGCTGTCTTTCACTGTTCCTATATAGCCACCATATGTCCACCATTTAGTCTATTCACTGTTTGTGCATGGCACTATTTCAATCATTTGATCCAGACTAATTCTGTAAATTTACCCTTTTTGGAATCTAAGCTAGAAACATAGAAACATAGAAAGAATAATACAAACCTTTTTCTATAAGTACTTAATTCCTAGTTAATAAGCTTTAAGAGTCTTTTTTGTTATTGAAAATAGATTTCTTTTACATTTAAAGTACATATAAATTCCTTAGAGTAAAAAGTCCTTCAGAGTTAACACTCAAGCTTTGCCTCCTCCTTTTCCCTGCTTCTAGTTTTATAAACAACTGCTATAAAAGAAAAACAATAGTTCTTTGGAATCCTAGACAGAGAAAGTTAGCTTTTTTCAGATAGCCTGAGTGGTGTGCAGAGAAACGGCTTCAGGGAATCTGTGAGAAATAAATTTTCACCCAAACTAATTAGATAAAAAATGACAAAATTATAATATGCCCAGACAGTCATGTACAGGGCCTTAGAAAGGTGTAAATAACCTCAAAACCTTGAAATGTGTAGGATAAGAAATTTAAATGTCTAAAATGTAACTATAAATTAAGTCATGTCTGTAACAAATCACAAAAAAAACAAAACAATTTGTACTGCCAAAAATTATGCTTAAATACCTACAACAAAGTGAAAGTAAAGAGAGAAGATTCCACAGCCCCGTGTGTGTCGGTTTCTTATTTTTTCCCCTGCTTTCTGCCTTTGTACTCGCTTTATGTTTGTACCTCCTGCTAGCCAGACCCTGCACAATGGTGGTCTATTTTGTGATGCCCTGCAGTTTCTTATCTGTTTCTGTGAGCTTGCTTTATGTTAGAGACCCTTTAGTTTTTTTTTAAAGAAAATCCCCAGTGATAGGATGGGTCTGAGATGATGTCAAATAACCTATAAATATTGTGAAAAACTGTGGACCAGGGCTCAGAATTTGGAGTTTTTGTTTTTCTCTGGGCCCACTGGCATAAAATAAAATTTGGAGTCCTCCTCCTCTCAGAGTGCTGCCTGCTGCTTCTTGACCAGTCTGTTTTCTACATCAATTTCATAGCCCTTACTGCTCTGCCATTGTGACTTATTTTAAAAACAGATATGTTTCTTTATCTTCCTCTCCCCCTCTCTCTCTAATTTTGGGGGAAGCAGGATTTCTTTCTTCCCCATTCTAGGCAGAGTTATCTGTCCCTGAGCACACACCCATCATAGGAATAAAGAAATCCAGACTTGGGGATGGTACTAGAAGATCTCAGAAATGACTATCTTCCAAATTAACAAGTGAATGACAACTCCAATAGAGAACATGTGGAATGTCGCCTTTGAGCCACCCTTTAAAAGTCTCCTATTCCTGCTGATGGGCAGAATCACAGCCTCTGGGACAAGAATCCTCTGTGTTCCCTCCTTTGCTAGCAAAGCAATAAACTTTCTTTTTCCTTTTTCTCAAAACTGTGTCTTTATCATTGGATTGGCATCAGGGACAAGGACAAAGCTTTCGGTAACAAAATGACTGTGGAGATTGGGTGCTTTTTCTTTTTATTTTATTTTGTGGTGCTGGGGATTGAACCCAGGGCCTCACACGTGTTAGGCAAGTGCTCTACCACTGAGCTACACCTCCAGTCCCAAGAGGGGTCCTCTTGAGTAACAGGGATCCATCCTGGGAGGAGAGGAGTCCTGTCTGCCCCTTGTAGTTCTGCTGCTGCTGGACTTCCAAGGAGAGAGGACAATGACAGGCTGGAGCCGGGGAAGAAAAAATAATTTTCCCTCCACCCTTTGAGTTTTTAGTTGGGTTGCACCTCTGTAACAAAAGGTAGGTTAACAAAAGAAAAACAAACATAATTTAAGATGTATACCTCATGAACACATAGTAGATAACTCAGAGAAATGAGTAAATCTCAAGAGCCAGTCTCAAAGAGGTGTTTTTAACTTCAGATTTTAATACTATTATTCCCAAAGAATGAAGGGTGTGGGGGAGACTGTCCAAAAAAGCCTGATAAACAAAAGCCAGGTTTATTATGCAGATTAAAAGGACAACCCTCTTTACTTTTTCAGTAATTTCCACTCATTCTTTTCTTCCCAGTACAGAGGGAGACACCCTTAGGAATCAACATTTTATTTTTAGATGTGCATCTTCTCTCTCTTTGGTAGCAGAAATTGAACCCAAAGGGCACTTTGCCACCCAGCTATGTCCCCAGCCCTATTTATTTTTATTTATTTGGTATGCGGATTGAACTCAGGGGCACTCAACCAACTAAGCCACATATCCCACCCTATTTTGTATTTTATTTAGAGACAGGGTCTCACTGAGTTGCTTAGCGCCTTTGCCATTGCTGAGGCTGGCTTTGAACTAGCAATCCTCCTGCCTCAGCCTCTTGAGCAGCTTTTTTGAGACAGAGCTCACTAAATGCCCAGGCTGGCCTTGAAATTACAATCCTCCTGCCTCAGCCTCCTGTGTAGCTAAGATTACAGACAGGCACCACCATTCCTGGCAGGAAATCCCCATTTGTATTGGAGATTTTTATAATTTTTATTTAACAAAGATAACAGCCAAATCCCCAAACTGGAAAAGTGTTAGCCAGCATTAAGAGGAAGTCCCCTCTGCTTGAACATTACAAGTAAAACATCTGAAGCAGCTGTTTCTGCTTTCTTCATCCTTTTCCACCTACATATACTCATTGCCCACATCACAGAGCAGAGCTCTTTGAACCTCTCCCTTCTTGGGGTTACCGGATCCCTGAAAGGTTCTTTGCTCAGATAAAATGCTAAATTAATTTTGTCTGAAGTTTCTCTTTTATCTGGAAGAATGTTTAGTGTGGAGTTCAGTAGTCAAGGCTTCCTGGGAAGCAAGGTGGAAGGGGAGGGTCCCCACGCCCTAGAGTCTGATTGGCATGGTGAGAGGAAGGGTCAGAGGCCAGGGGGCTGGGCCTAGGATTGAGGGGCCTCTCTGGAGAAATACCTCAGATTGCTTCCCTTGGAAAACTAACTTTACCTGGAGAGGCCATCTATGGACCCTACATGGACTTTCAGTAGAGTCCTTAATGAACCCTTTTTCTCCCCAAGGTATTATCTAGCAGTGAAGACACAGCAGACAGCAGAAACAAAGGGCCCTCCCCTCCTGAAGCTTTTATTTTTTTTTTTTTTTTTTTTTTTTTTTGTGGTACGGGGATTGAACTCAGGGGCACTCGACCACTGGGTCACATCCCCAGCCCTTTTTTGTATTTTATTTAGAGACAGGGTCTCACTGAGTTGCTAAGTGCCTCGCCATTGCTGAGGCTGGCTTTGAACGATCCTCCTGCCTCAGCCTCCCAAAGTGCTGGGATTACAGGCGTGCGCCACCGCGCCCTGAAGCTGCAACTCACCAATCTTAATCTCCTATAATCCCAGTGAGCCAGGCAGACACCTAGAGAGGCTCCTCGTGGCGCTGGGGTATACTCACTTTGTCAGACCCTCCCTTCCCCTGTGTCCTCCTTCCCTCTTCCCCTCATTTTGGTCCCACTACTGACCATCCAGGCCGGCTGTAGTCACAGGAGCCCCAAATTATGGCCATAAACCCCCATGCCTCCTCCTGTATAGAGTGTTCAAGAAAAGTCTGAGGTGAGTTAAATTTAAGAAAGCCTTTGAGCACGAAAGAGGTTCTAGAACCTAGCAGCATTCTGAACCAAAATAGTAGAATGCCCCACCCTACTAAATGTGCAAGGTACATTTATAGCCAGAGAAAAAGGAAGTGATATCCACAAGCAACCTGATTAGCTGGAGCCAGCATTTGCTGTCTATGGGCATGGTGTGAGCAGTTGGTAGTCTGTGCTTGGCTGAAGCCTGACAGCCATGATTGGCTGACACTCAGTTGCCTGGTTACATGAGTATACTCTCAGGTTAGATTTCAATTTGTTTATACATTATTATGTATGGAGACTGGTTTGGGCAACACTTGATAACCCAAGCATAGAGCCAGATTTAGGCCATACAACTTAGCATAAAAGAAGTATGAATTTGGCTTTAAGAGTTATTCTAGTCCCAGCACCTCTTCACCACCAGCCAAGAAGAGCTGCCTCTGAATAAGTCTGGCCACAATCTTACCAGAATTCACAGGTTATGATTGTCTGATCCGCCTATCTATAAATCTGTAGCTGTGGGTGGGAGTGTGAGAGCCAGCATGAATCTCAATCATATTGGTCAATATATTGCAATTAATGAAGCGGGAGAACCTTGAGTGGTTCAATGACCTTGGTACCACTGCATGGGGGCAGATGACCTGACAGTTCAGGGATGACCCATGTAGCTATGAGAGAGAATCCTTATTTACAAGGTGGACCATCAAGCTCACCCACTGTTTAATCTGTATTTTTTTTCCTGTTGCTATTAAAAAAACACAAAACAAAACAAAACAAAAGCAAACACAAACAAAAAACCTAAGGCTGTGTAATGGATTGAAAAAAAAAAAAAAGCTTGGTTAGCTCAGTTTTAGAGGTCGAAAGTCCAAACATGATGGTACAAATCCCCAGTCGAGTCACATCATGACAGATGGAATCATGGTTGGTGCACATGAGAGAGGGAGAGATCACACAGTGAGACAAAGGGGCCAGTCTTGCAAGTTTTTTTTTTTTTTTTTTTAAAATGTTACCAGGGATTGAACCAAGGGGCGCTTAACCACTGAACCACATCCCCTTTTTTCATATTTTCTTTAGAGACAGGGTCTCCCTGAGTTGCTTAGGGCTTTGCCAAATTGTTGAGGCTGGCGTTGAACTCACAATCCTGTTGCCTCAGCCTTCCAAGGCACTGAGATTATAGGTGTGCACCAATGCTCCCAGCAGTCTGGCTTTTTTTAACCACATCTCCTGAGAACTAACCACTTTAGGGTGTACACCTGGGGTGTAGACTCTTATATCACTAACTTAAGTCTATCTAAGTTCTGCAGTTCATATTACATCATGGGTATATTGCTTATATTTTTTCATCCAACACACACATAATTAAAATATAATCAAGCCTGGGCGTGGTGGCGCACGCCTGTAATCCCAGCACTTGGGAGGCTGAGGCAGGAGGATCGCGAGTTCAAAGCCAGCCTCAGCAATGGTGAGGCACTTAGCAAATCAGTGAGACCCTGTCTCTAAATAAAATACAAAAAAGGGCTGGGGATGTGGCCTAGTGGTCAAGTGCCCCTGAGTTCAATCCTGGGTACCAAACACACACACAAAAAAACACACAAAAATATATATATATATCAACACAATAATCCTATAATATCTCTGATACTCATATTACATACCCATACTGAATACTTTCTATTGTGTTGAAGAGTTCTATAAAAAATATAATTGGTAAGGACCTTGAGAGTAGGTTTCCAATTACGTCAGTGCCAGTGAGGTGAAAATATTATTTAGAAATACTTGGTTAACAATATATTATGGTCCACTTTAGGTCTACCTCTCCCCACAGGACTTTGATGACTCTTCCTCCTTCCCCTCCCCACATTACAAGGATATTCTTGGGGGAAGGGGATCCTTCCCTGCTAGTAGTGATGTAGGACAGATGAGGCTGAACACCCAAGGAATTAGCAGGTATCAGGGTTATTGGCTGCAGCCATCCAGAGTGAAGCTTGTGCCTAAAAATTTCGCTAGACCACAAAATCAAAGGCCAAATGTTTTCTCTACTGTTCGGATGCTAAATCACAATAAGGGGTGGGGTGCATTAGGGAAAAATAGCGATACCTTAGATTAGGTAGAGGGAAGTGAAGGGAGGGGAGGGAGGGGATGTAGGGATGGGAAAGATAGTGGAATGAAACAGATATTATTACTGTATGTATATATGTGACTACACGACCAATATGATTCTGCAACGTGTACGCTTTGAAAAATGAGAAATTATATCCCATCTATGTATATTGCAGTGCATAAATGCATTGTACTGTCATGTATAACTAATAAAAATAAATTAAAAAATTAAAAAAAAAGGTCTCTGGACCCTAAGTCTGAAAATTCTTGGAACTTCATACCCAGTCTTGGCGGGGTGGAGCTTGGAGGTTTACATTTTTGCAGGAGTCTTCATAAAAGAATATATATTTTTGAGTTCACAGAAAGTGATTTTTATCCCATTTTTTAGATTAATAAGAGGTTTTACAAGTTTTACTACAAAAGCAGAAGTAAAAACATCACGTCTGGGGCTATGGCTGTAGCTCAGCAGTAGAATGCTCTTCTCATATGTGTGAGGCCCTGGGTTCAATCCTCAGCACCACATAAATAAAATAAAGGTATTGTGTCTACCTACAACTAAAAAAATATTAAACAAACAAACAAACAAAAAACATCACGTCTATGGCCAAACTTAGCTTTTGCAAGACAGAGCAAATTAGTCTTCACAAAAAATAGAAAGTTCTAACCACATTGAGTTTTATTTGGCAGAAATTTTTGCTGATATTCTGTTAATAAGAAAAATTATGGTGAGGGTCTCTGGAGGAGCTTAAATTAAGATTCTTTGGGCTGGGGTTGTGGCTCAGCAACAAAGCGCTTGCCTCATACATGCGCGGCCTGGGTTCGATCCTTAGCGCCACGTAAACATAAATGCATTGTATTGTGTACAACTAAAGTAAATAAATAAATATTAAAAAAAAAGATTCTTTGGTGGAGGAGGGGGTGCCATTAGAGTAGGACTCCAGGAACACCAAGTTAAAAGACAAAGGCCAAGACTGTCAGTCAATTTGCATTTAATCATTTTACTTTGGGAAGAAAAATATATGTAGGCCCTCTGACTCAATCTCCAAAGTGGAGTGTGGTTGAAATCTGTAAAGAAATGAACTATACATTTAAGGAGAACAGGGGTTGCCTGGAGAGTTGAATCAATGTGGCTTAGAATTGTAGACATTAAAAAAAAAAAAAAAACAAAAAACAAAAAAAACAAAACTTGGATTCTGTTTTTTCCAACGTTTTATTCTGAAAAGTTTCAGGTCTCCAGAAAAACTGGATAAGATTATAAAATGAACATTCACATATCCATCATCAAGATTCATCAATTGTTAATATTTTGCTACATCTGCTTTTTTTCCCGTATGAAATACACATTTCTGAGACATTTGAAAGCAAATTGTAGCCATCAGGATTCTTTAAATGATTTAGAAGAACCTCTTAAAAAAACAGATATTTTTATAAGGCATAGCAAAATTGAATGATTTGGTTAATATTCTCCAATATATACAAAGTTCCCCAATTATCTCACAAATCCCTAGCTTCTTCCCCTAACCCCACCCCAGACCCCACCAGTCAACCCAGATCAAAGGTCAGTTGATGGTTTAGTTGTGGTCTCCTTTTTCTGGACCAATTCCCTAGCTTTTTTGTATTTTTTCTGGTAATGAAACTGGAGTTTTGAGATGAGACTCAATTCCCCGCTTTGCCAATTTCCTCTGGGTTCTTGTCTCACAAATTTTGAATAAAATCCATGGACAATCACAGAAGGGAAGAGTAAATGGAGCAGGATTTATGTATGATTTTATTTTATTTTAAATATTTATTTGTTTGCCTTAGTTGTACACAATGTGTTTATTTGTATGTGGTGCTGAGGATTGAACCCGGGCCGCGCACGTGCTAGACGAGAGCTCCACTGCTGAGCCACAACCCCAGCCCTATTTTACTTTATTTTTGATGCTGGGGATTGAACCCAGGGCTTATAGGCAGGATTTATTTAAGCAAGAAGATATAGAACTCCCGCCATTTGGGAGGGGGCCTGATAGCAGAACAACCATTTTGGTGTGTTTAGGAGTTTATACATGATTCCTTTGAACTTGGATCCTCCTGCCTCAGCCTCCCAAGTGCTGGGATTACAGGTGTGTGCACCACGGAGCCAGGCAAGGTCTTTTACATTTGAAATAGGCCTTGTTGGTGCTCATGAATATGTCCAGCCTCCATGTGTGTTTGAATGGGGCCCACTATCCTGACTGCCTGTTCATTTTACTATCTATTATTTATCCTCATTCAATAAGATTTTTTAAAAAATATTTATTTATTTTAGTTGTACACAATGCAATGCATTTATGTTTACGTGGTGCTGAGGATCGAACCCGGGGTGCGACGTGCTAGGCGAGCGCTCTACCGCTGAGAGCTCATTATAATTTTTGTATTTTTCAATAAGATTTTTTTGAAGAGCTCATTATAATTGTTTTACAGTGTTCCTTAGTTTGGATTTGTCTGATTAAACATTCACCTACTTTGATTAGATTCATTTAAAACAGCTTTTGACAGGTATATATGTGCTATCAAAACCCAGCTTGAAGCTGGGGGCCGTGGCATATGCCTGTAATCTCAGTGACTCAGGAGGCTGAAGCAGAAGCAGGAGGATAGGAAGTTGGAGGCCAGCTTCAGCAACTTAATGAGACCCTGTGTGAAAGTAAGAAAATAAAAAGGGTCGGGAATTTAGCTCAGTGGTCAAGTGTCCCCGTGTTCACTTCACATTAAAAAAAAAAAAAAAAATAGGGTGGGGACGTAGCTCAGCTGGAAAGTATCTTTGGGTTCATTTCCTAGTACAGGAAAAAACAAAATAAAACTAAACAACCCCAAAAAAAAACCCAATTTGGCCATTCAGAGCTTTAGAGTGTGGCCCTTTTTGATGCAGACTGTGATGTTTCTGGCCTATGCAATCTTGAAGGCTCCCAATGTTATCATCACTAGGGGCAAAATTTAAAGGGGTGTTTGGGAGTGAGGGAAGAAAATTGGGCAACACATTTGACTCTGCGTTTTGTTAGTGGTGGGGGAGCATCTGCTATTGGCATCTAGTGAAGAGAGACCAAGAATGCCGCCAAATGTCCTACAATGCATAGGACAATCCTCCTCAAAAAGGAATTATCTGGCCCCAGATGTCGATGTGCTGTGGTGGAAAACCCAGGGGTTTTGCCAAGGACATGTACCTATTCCAGCGAGCAGACTCTGCAGGGAGCAGCCTTCTTTCCATCCCTTTTGGTTCCTGCCATGCTGTTATGAAACATCAAATACACAAATGAAAGCTAATCGTTTCTCAATACTCACTAACTGGTTATATCTCTGTATTGAAATTAGCCCTCTAGTTGGCCTGTGAACATCCTGTGCCTGCCAAGTATGTCATCTGAGACCAGCACTTTAATTTATTTGAGCAGGCACATATCAATCTTTTTTAGAAAAAAAGGTGCCAGTAAAATCCCAAGGAGCATTGCTAACTGACAATTGTGTTGCGGCTTAAAGTGAACAAAGTGCTTTCCAATAACATGTCCTGTAATTTGAGCTGACAATAATTTGGGAGGCGGTTTATTATGATGCGGCTGAGTTGTCGCACTCGAGGAACCAAGTCAGAACCAAGTCAGTCACTGGCTCCAGGACACCAGGCTAGGGGAGTGAAGAAGGGAGAGAAGAACGCCAGACTGGATTCAGATCCGGATTCAAACACCAAGTCCTGCACTCTGCTTCGCAAGAATAAAAACCCTTCTGACGCTTCCTCTCTCCTTCCTCCTGCACCCAGCCAAGAAAATGCTCAAAAGGCATCTTAACTGAAACTGAAGTCAAATGGATTCATGTGCGATCGTGGGAATTGTCGGCTCCTAACCTTGCGAGGACAGTGGGTGAGTTCCGTAATGAGGGCTGGAAACAGGAGATTTTGGGCCTTGTAGAAGTCAAATCCCGTCCCTACCTAACCCGGTTCAGGCTTAGTAGGTAAGGCTCTGGGGATTCTAAGCTGCGCTCCCTGGGTCCGGCTTCCTGCGAGGCGGCGGCAGTGCGGTGAGTTGTAACGCCGCCGCCAAGGCCTCTCCGCAGTGCGGTGGTGGAGAAGGGTTGTCTTCAAGGCAGTCACGGGAAGCAAATGCCTTCTTTTAAAGGGCTGCCATTCTACGGCCCTGAAGCGAGACGTCGGAGCTAAGCTGCGGCGTACAGCTTTGTTCAGAGCTCACCTGTGCTGCGCGCGGCCGCGGCACACGACCCTTTCCAGCTGCATCCATCTTTGCGGCGTGCAAGCCTCTGAACGACTGGCTGCAGACGTCCCAGGACAAAGCGGGCCGGTCATTGAAAGCCCTCCTACTGCGCGAAAACGAAAGGCTCCACAGACTGCCGGCTTCCAAGGGTCTGTTTTCTGACCGCCGCTGTATTCCCGGGTGCACTTGGTCTGACAGCCGGCGCCCCGCCTTCTAGGTGAGCTTCATCAGGCCCCGCCCCTCGCTCCGGCCAGGTCCCACCTCGCGCCTGCCTAGTGCTGCCGACGGCGCGGGCGCCGGGGCGGCGCGGCGGCAGTTCGGCGTGCAGTGCGCGTGCGCGTGGCGGCCGGGGGGCGGGCGTTGGCCACGGCGAGGAGCGGGCGCGGGGAGGCGTCGTGTGGCTCAGGCTGGGCCGGCGGGAGCGCGAGTAAGCCACGACGGACCCGCGGGGGCGGCCAGCGGCGGCGTGCAGGTGAGAAGTGCGGGGCAGGCCTGGGCTGTTAGGGGAGCGGGCAGCCGTCGCAACGGTGGCCGGGACTCAGGTGAGCGTGGCCCGCGGGCCCGGGGCACGTTGCCCGCGGGCGGTGCCCCTCAGCGCCCCCTGCTGGCCGGGGCGGCGGGCGGGCGGCTGGGCCTGGGGCGGGCGCGCGCTCCTTTGTTCGTTGCCCCCACGGTCCCTGTCGCCCCCGCCAACATGGCGGTTGCCCCCAGCCCGGCCTGGCCCCAGGCCCCTTCACTCGCGCTTCGTTCGGAGCTGGGCGGGGGGCGGGGGCGGCCGCCTGCGGCAGCGCGGCGGGGGAGCGTAGCTTGACCCCGGCCGACTAGGGGAGGGGCGTGGCGAGACCCCCGAGGGCGGCTCGCTCTGGGGATGCGGGCCCGCCCCGGCAGCCCCTCGAGGTCGGAGGTCGGGGGTCCTGGCGGTCCGCTGCGGAGCCTTCCGGGGGCTGCGTGCTCCGAAGACACCCCCGCCCGGTGCGTGTTGGCAGGGGGCTCGGTACCCCATCCTGCGTGACCTTGGGTGTGCGCGCCGGAATGCGCCCGGATGGCTGTGCGGTGCCGGGACTGCGCAGCGCGCGGGGTCGCGGTCCTCCGCGGCTTCCTGCATGGATGGTGCCTTCTCAGCATCAGGGGGTTCCTGTGAGCAATGGCTTCAGTCAGCGTGGTTTCACGCCCATGTCGAAGTTTGTTTACGCAATTGTTTTTCTATTGATTTGCTGCTTATAATTTGTGAATTGGGTTCCGGTTTTGGGGGAGGATTTTCCATCCATGTTGAAGTGTTTCTACCCTTGATAAAACGGTTAGTTTGGTTAACTAGCGTGTGCATCGAAAAGCAATACCAGGTAACGTTTAAGTGTTTTACAGGATTTCACTGTGTAACGTGACTTGTGCCAAAGAGGAGATCCATTCCGAAATGCGAATACCTCAGTAACTTTCATATGTTCTAATTTTCTGGAAGGAACTCTATGCAGTCTGAAAGGATTGATGGAGAGTACAGTAATTGCTTTCAGCATAGCTTTTGTTAGGCGGTGAATATTAAACTTAAACTTGGGGGTTTATACCTGGACATCTTGTGCACTCGTGAACACTCTTAGAGGTTGTGAAATTTTGGAAAGGTGAAGTGAAATGAGGAGGCTTCTGTCAGCCCCCCCCCCCCCCCTTCAACTTTAGTTAATGAGCAAACACCAAAAAATTGTAACTAGTAATTTACAGAACGTTCATTATCAGATTTGGTAATTACATATTAAGATTGCACAATATGTTTATGCCAAAATTGTGGGTAGTGGGTATTAGTTTCTTATGAGAAAGTGAAATTTATTTTTAATCTTTTTAAGTAGTAGTTACCATTAAAAATGATTTTGGAATGGATCATGCAAAAAGGTCAGTGTATACTTTTAATTTATCTCCTTATGCTAATTAAAAGGAAAAAAGCTGTTTTCAACGATTTACTAATTTCACTAGTAAATCCACCTTCAATGTCCAAGGTAGGTTGGTTCCAGGACTCCCTCAGATATCAAAACCTGATGCTTAACTTTCTTACAGAAGTCTAGTATTTACATGTAGTTTACACACATTGCAAATTTTCCATATATTTTAAATAACCTCTAGATTCCTTATAAAAACTAATACAGGGCAAGTGCTATGTAAATAGTTTTATTTAGGCAATAAGGACAAGAGGGAAAAGCCTGTACAGGTTTCGTGCAGACACTATTTTTTTTTTCTCCAGCTATTTTCTGTTAGATCCCTTGAATCTCTGGGTGTGTAGATAATGGGAAAGCTGGACTCTCCTTTTTTTGATGTACAGATAATGGGAAAGCTGGACTGTCCTTTTTTTAATTGTCATTTGGAAGTAAATAACAGTATAAGATATCAATAACATTTTGGAACCTGTGGGCTTAAGGTGGCATTCTTTGTGAAGCTAGTTCTCCCAGATGCTATAGGAAAAAGAATGTTCCTTGATCAGTTGAGTTTGGGAAACACTGGCATATCCTTTACTTTTCTCTTGAGAGTCACAATTCATTTACCATATTGGAGACTCTGAGAGTTCTGCCATAGTGTTTTCCATAGTAGGCCCCAGAACTCTTTGTTCCCAGTGGGACATCTGTGAATACCGATGAAATCCAATAAAGGGATGTTCCCTGGAACAGCCATTGTGAAATGGGGGTCATGATTATTATCTAAGAACAAATTTACAGTAGTTTAAAGATCTTCAATGGTTTTGTGATTTTAGAATCTGGCAACACTTCATTCTGTAGAATAGAATGTGTTCCAATAAGGTGAGGGAAGAAGCTGGTTTTTTTTTTATTTTACTGGGTCTGTTTTTCACTATGTTGCCCTGGCTGGTCTTGAACTCCTAGTTGCAAGTGATACTCTGGGACCTCAGCCACACTGCATTGGGTTTATAGGCAGAATAGGGCTGAGCAAAGTAGAAGGAAGGAAGAGTGGATTGGTCTGGTTGCTTCAAAGTTACTTTCCTTATAAGGCCAGTTCAGGGAGAAAACAACAGAGAAATAACTGATTGGTTAACACCAGATTTCTTCAAGGTTACTATTTTGTCAGGTTTAAAGCAGAGGGAAATTCATTGTCATTGGGTTTAAAACTAGCCTGTTGGGGAAATTTAGCTCTCTCTCCTGATTTCTATGAAGGTCAGATAATAACTGAGTTTCAGTTTGGTTAACCTTAATATGAATGAATTTTTTGAATTTTTTGCTGGTCTGTTGTGGCCTAGGGGCAGAAGCCTACTAAAAACAATGGTCTCCTGTAGTTTTTATTTAACAGTGTCATTACACTGTAGCTAGATAATGGATTCCACTTACAGCTGGCCTTACATTGATTGGAAAGTTATGGCCTTACATTGATTGGAAAGTTATTTTTTTTTTTTTTTTTTGGTTCTAGGAATTCCAGATGTACTTTCCCACAGAGCTACATCCCCAGGGCACCCCCTTCCCCCACCCCTTTTTAAGCTTGGGTGTCACTAAGTTGCTTAGGGTCATGCTAAATTGCTGAGGCTGGCTTTGAACTGGCAATCCTCCTGCCTCAGCCTCCTGAGCAGCTGGGATTACAGGCGTGCACCATCCATTGGCAGAGTTACTGGTCTTTAGCTGGAGGAAGTTTAATTATAGTGTTTTTACTTTTCAGTAGCTAACCTGATTGCACACTCTTTATATCTTTACTTCTTAATTGTTATCATCTATTTTTTTTTTAATGTCTTACTGGTCCATGGTAGTTCAGAATAGTGGGTTTCATGGTGGCATATTTGTCCATGCATGTGCCATGATATATGAACAGTTTCACTCCTCACTATCTCCCTTTACTCTCAGGTCCTCCCTCCCTCTGATCATTTTCCTCTACCCTAATAGTCTACCTTCTCCTTTCATGGTGATGTCTTTTTTCCCTGTAGCTTCCACATGCATATCACAGAAAACATTCAATACTTGTCTTTGAGTCTGGCTTATTTCACTTAATGTGATGTTCTTTAGGTTCATCCACGTTGTTGTAAATGACAGGATTTTTTTCCTTTCTTTGGTTGAATAAAAATCCCATTATGTATATGTACCACATTTTCTTTGTCCACTCATTTGATGAAGGACACCTAGGCAATTTTGAATTGTGTTGGGATGAACTGATTAAATGGATAAGTACTGAGGCGTGGTACAGTTGGGTCATATGGTAGCTGTATTTTTATTTGAGGAACTACTGTACTGATTTCCATAGTGGCTGTACTAATTTACATTAAGAAATCCCCTCCCCCCACTCACTTATAGTTATTTGTATTCCTGAGGATTGCATTCTGGCTGGAGTTACATGGAATCTCAGTGTAGGTAGGTCTGGTGTTGTGTCTCTACCACTGCTACCTCCTCAACCCCCACTTTTTTTTTTAAGTTGTAGATGGACCCAATGCCTTTATTTTATCCATTTATGTGGTGCTGAGAATTGAACCCAGTGCCTCACACGTGCTAGGCAAGTGCTCTACCACTAAGCCACAAACCCAGCCCTTCTCAGTCCTTTTTAAATTTTTGAAACAGGATCTTTCTAAATTGCTGGTCTTGCATTTGTGATCTTCCTACTTCAGCCTCCCCAGTCACTGGGATTATAGGCTTGCACTACCTACCAGCTCAATGTAGCTTTGATTTGCATTTCCCTGATTTAACTAAAGGTATTGAATATAATTTTTCAAGTAATTGTTGGTCATTTGTTGTTGTTGAGAGAAGTTTATTTGTGAATGTTCAGTTTATTTTGCCCAGTTTGTTTATTTTATTGAATCGAACCCGGGCCGCACACATTTAGCTCTACCGCTTTTTTTGGTGTTGAATTTTTTGAGTTCTTCATATATTCTGGATATTAATCCTCTGAAGAGTAGCTGGCAAAGACTTTCTCTTATTCTGTAGGCTGTCTCTTTAAGCTGTTAGTTGTTTAGTATCTTTTTAAAAAGTATGTTAGAAATACATGAAAAGGCTGGGTGCCATTGGCGCACGCCTGTAATCCCAGCATTTGGGAGACTGAGACAGGACAATCCAGGGTTCAAAGCCAGCCTCAGCAATGGCGAGGCACTTAGCAACTCAGTGAGAGTCTCTAATAAAATACAAAAAAGGGATGGGGATGTGGCCCAGTGGTCGAGTGCCCCTGAGTTCAATCCCCTGTACCAAAAAAAAAAAAAAAATACATGAAAAAAAATACTATTTCTGGAGTAGTTGTGGATTATTTAGAAGTTAAAAATAAAGCCTGTGGGCTTTTCTTTTGGTATAACTTGTTAGTGACCTCAATTTGCTGAGGAGCATATAAATATTTTATATTTATTAGATATTTAATTAATGTTTTTTTTTTTCTCTTTTCCTGAATGAGAAATTGGAGGAAGAGAATTTTGCTCAGTTATTTGGTAGAGTTTGGAAGACATGGTATTATGAAAAGAACATAGAGGCTCTAGAGTTGATTATTCAAGTCAGGACCCTCTGGTTTGAAATCAAGCTCCACTGTTTACTGGTCCAAAGCCATACAGCTGATTGATCACGTAACCTTTTTAAAAATCAATTTCTTAGCTGCAAACTGAGATGAAACCTGTCCTATAAGACTCTTATGATAATTAAATGAAAGGAATTCATAGAGTTCTTAGTATAGTTCCTGAAATACAATCACTGGCTGTAGTAAACGTTGATTTCCTTTCCCTTTCCAATTTTGAGGGCCCAGTGGTAGAGTGCTTACCTAGCAAGTGCAAGACCCTGAGTTCAGTCCCCAGCCCCTCAAAAAAATAAAATTGACCCAACTTTGAGGTACTTGTTAGTATTTTTTTAGTTTAATTAATTTTTTATTTTTGAACTGGCAGAAGCCACTCAGAGCCGGCAAGGGGGGACAGAGGGACTAGGCCCATTTTTTTTTAGTTTTAAGTTTGCTTTTAATTTATAAAGTTTAAAAGTTTGTTTTTTAAATTTTAAGTTAAAAATTTTTACTTGGTGTCTCCTTTCTACAAGTTCTGTGTGACTTAAGTACATAAACAGACCTGGGGATGGGGTGGTGGAGCAGAGGCATGAGAAAGGAGTTGAAGAGACTATCCAGGATTTGAGTCTCTAAAAGATAGTTGTTGTCCCCCATCCCTGCCAATTTTTTATTTTTTTTTTTGTACCAGGGATTGAACTCAGGGGCACTTGACCACTGAGCCACATCCCCAGCCCTGTTTTGTATTTTATTTAGAGACAGAGTCTCACTGAGTTGCTTAGCACCTCGCCTTTGCTTAGGCTGGCTTTGAACTCTGGATCTTCCTGCCTCAGCCTCCGAAGTGGTTGGGATTCCACCACCATGCCAGGCCCCTGCCAATTATCTTTTATTCTTTCTGTATGTTTATCTTGTGGAATAAGACTTGCCTCATCAGGTGTAACCTTAAACGCAGTGATTAGTAGGGCTCCTGACATAGGTAAAGGTACAGTGGACATTGATGATGATGATGATATAACTGTTTAACACCACTTGGAGTTTCATATGGCGGGTTTGTTTAGGGATGAATTTGGGGCCACATTTAAATTTCACATTTCACATGAATGCGGGTAGGGTTTATGTTTTTGGTCTGGAGGAGACCCATTGAAGGCTCCTAGGGCCAGGATTGGACCTCTGCTTTAGAGAACTGTGGAAGGTGGGTTGGACAACTGCCAGTGAGGACCTCTAATCTGAAGAGTAGTTGGGGAAGCAGATGAAGTCATTTGAGGCAAAGAGGGGGAGTTGGTTTAGTGTTAGGTTAAATGTGTGATCCAGTAAACATGGATATTATCTGAATGTTGAGAGAGTAAGTGAAGAGCTAAATGCCTTACTAAAGGCATTTAAAAAATACTGTTTATGTTTTTAGATTGTAATAGTCTTTTTGAAAAAGGTAGAACTTTAAAAAAAAAAAGGATTATATTTGTGTATAGTTAATTGTTCAGTTTGCCCATAATTACACCCTTATAATTTATGTTGGACCTGTGTGCAAATGATGTTACTAATCATACACACCTGAATTACTGTTAGTACTTGCATTTTGGTCTTGATACAGGTGATGAGAAGAAAGAATGCTTGTTTTCCTGTTTACAAGATTCTTTTTGGCCAGAAGGTTTGAATTGTTTTCTCTCTTTTTGCAGCCCTGGGGATTGAGCCCAGGTGTGCTTTATTTGCCACTGAGTTACATCCCAGCCCTTTTTATTTTTGAGACAGCAGTTACTGAGACTGGATTCAAACTTGTTCTCCTGCTTCACCCTCTAGTGTAGCTGGGATTATAGGCGTGTGCCACCATGGCTGGCATTGAATTGCTTTCTTTCTTTTTGATGATCATTGTAGACACATGGGTTTTTAGGTAGCCAGTATATTTTAATCAAATAGTCATTCTTTTTCGTCAGCTTGTCACGACTACAGTATGTCCAGGTCCTTTCAAGCGACTTCCCTTTTCTTTGACATGATACATGAGTCTTTGAAGTTTTTCTTGCTTTCTGATTCAAGATGTCTGAGGTAACCATTGTTCTTTTCCTGTCAAATATCTACTATCTGTTTCAGCTCTTCTCATTGGGGGGTGTAATTTAGATACCATAGTGTGGGCTCTGTGCGTCCTTATTGCTGCTAGGATGTCTGCTCATTGGACAGACTTGGAAGTATTCATTTTGATTTTAGTACAGATTTACTACATAAGGTTTTTACTTTGAGTCTTTTTCCTCCAACATTGAAAATTTACATTTTTGTAATGTTAATGTAATTACTTTATCCTATGGTGTGGATGTTGAAGTTTGAAAGTAACACTAATGACACTGAAGCAACTGTAGGTTTATGTGGGTTTGGTTGCAGGTTTTTAAATTTTATTTTTGCAGTGTTGGAGATTGAACCCAGGTCTTAGAGCATACTAGGCAAGCACTCTACCACTAAGCTATATCCCCCACTCTTTTTATTTTTGAGATACAGTCTCCTTAAGTTGCCTAGGCTGGCCTCTGCCTCAAACTTGAGATCCTCCTACCTCAGCCTCCTGAGTAGCTGGGATTATAGGCATGTACTGGGCTGGTTCTTTTTGTTCTAAAACATAATGCATAATATAAGGATGTACAATTGTATTCCGAATTATAGCTATTTGAAAATACTTTAAGTTGTTTGGATCAGTTTGATAATTAATTTGGTTTATTTGAAATCCTTAACTTTTAACAATTATTTTAATTTTTTATTATATTTTTTCACTATGTAAAACATTTACATGGACATTAGTGTAATTTGAAAATCAGAACTGTTCTAAGAAGTTCAGACTCTTTCCTATTCTGTCCCTTCATCAGACCCCTCCTGCCCCAGTTAAATTAGTTTCTGCTCTACCAGGATTTCAGTTTTCCAGATAAGAGCAATATATATTTCTTTTTCCCTTTCTTATACCATAGATAACACATACTGTTATTCTTAATACAGTTGGCCCTGTGTATCCATGAGTTGTGCATCCAGTGATTCAACCTTCAAAAAAAAAATTGCATCTGTACTGAGCAAGTACAGATTTTTTCTTGTCATCCCCTAAACAACTCACTGTAACAGCTATTTACATATCATTTACATCGTATTAGGTATTATAAGTAGAGGTGATTTAAATTATAGGGGAGGATTTGCACAGGTTATATGCAAATACAACCCATTTTATATAAGGGAACTGAACTTCTGAGGATTTTGGTTTCTGCGAGGGAGGGTGGGTGTTGGAACCAATTCCCTGTGTGTGTGTATTCTGGAATGAATCATTCGTTTTTTTTTTTTTTTTTTTGGTATTCAAGATTGAACCTCAGAGGCATGCGATCACTGAGCCACATCCACCAAGCCCTATTTCGTATTTTATTTAGTGACACTGAGTTGTTTAGTGCCTTGCTTTTTGCTGAGGCTGATTTTGAACTCCAGTCTTCCTGCCTTAGTCTCCGGAGGCCCTGGGATTATAGGCGTCTACCATCATGGCCAGTTCTGGATGTCATTTTTTTTTTTTTTTTTTTAATTTTTATTGTCAATGGATCTTTATTTATTTACATGTGGTTCTGAGAATTGAACCCAGTGCCTCACACGTGCTAGGCAAGTGCCACTGAGCTACAACCCCAGCCTCTGGATATCATTCTTTAGAAGTTCTGTTGCCACCTTTTGTACTTACAACTCATTTACTAATGATGAACATTTGGCTTGTCTCTGTTCTGTTGCTGTTATAAATAGTTGCTGCAATGAATTAACCTTGTGCATATATTGTTTATGTTTTTTTTGTGGTGCTGGGCATTGAAGCTGGGGCCTTTGTGCATGCTAGGCAAGCATTCTATGTCAGAGCTATGTCCCCAGCTTGCATATGTTGTTTTGTATTTGTGCGGGTACAACTGGCTTTAAGATTGTAAAGTTGTTGAATAAAAAGTAAATACATGTATAATTTTGTTACTGTCAAAAAATTATATTTTAAGAAAGTTAATATGATTATGTCAATGGCTTTATTTAAAAAACTCATGGCTTCCATTGTTTTGAGGACAGAAATTTAAAATGTGGCCTCAATGGTATAAGGGGCCTTATATCTGGAGGGTATGCTCCAAGACTGCCAGTTGATTCCTGAAACTGCAGATAGTTTATATTATACATATAATATATAATGTGGTCTATAATATACATTATGTTTTTCTTATTGTACAAACCTATGATAAATCTTAATAAATTAGAGTGCATAATATTCCTTATTCGCAGTAAATGGCTTAGTGTCACTCATTTCAGGGAATCTGTTGGCTAAAGTCTTTGTGTAGGCTCAATGCTTTCTGGCTTAAGTTGCCATCAGTCAGAATACATTTTCTGTTTGTCTTCCACCCACAAGTTTAATGTCTTTTCCATCTTATTGCACCATGGCTGTAACTTGTAGGTTGAGGTACAACAGCAAAACTAGAATGAGTTTTTTTTTTCCCCTTCTTCACAGTTTTACTGATAAATTCATTTTTGATCTAGGTCTTGGCCACTTTAGCATTGTATAATTTTTTCTTCTTAAGTCTAGAACTTTCACTAAAGGATGCAGTTTATGGCTTCTCTTTTGCATATCTGAATTGCCACCATCACTATTTTTGCATTTTTGAGGCCATTATTAAGTAAAGTAAGAGCTTATTTGAACACAAGCACTGGAACAGTGCGTCCAATAACCCAGGTGGCTACTAAGTGACTAACGGGCCAGTAATGTACAGCATGGATATGTTAGACAAAGGTATAATCATGTCTTGGGCAAGACAGAGCAGGATGGCACAAGATTTCATCACACTCAGAACAGTGTACAGTTTAAAACTTACGAATTGTTTATTTCTGGAATTTTCCACTTAATATTTTCAAACCATGGTTTCTATGGGTAACAAAATCTGTGGAAAGTATAACCATGGATAAACTACTGTGTATAATTCCCTTTGGTTGCATCCCCATCCTGTCCAGCATTTCCTTTGCTTTCTTTGTTCCAGCTGTACTAGGCCTTTAGTCTTCTTTGCCCACCACTCTTTCTTCTCCAGGGATCTTGGCACTTGCTCTTTTCCTCTCCTGGAATGCTTTTCTTTGCTTTGAAAAATTATTCCTAGGAAGTCTTTCTTAAGAGTTTGGCTCAAGCATCATTTTTTCATGAAATTTCTTTTTGTGTGAATAGAAGTGGAGAGATTAGTCTCCATTTAGTCTATCACCTGCTACAACAACCATCAGTTTTCTGAAATTCTTGTTCTTTTTCCTTAGACTTCTTGAAGCCGAAGTCCTCCTGTGTTTTTCAAAATTAGTACTGCATTGGTTTATGAAATAAATTAATTTTAGTGTCCCCAAAAGGTTCAACTTCATGAAAGCAGAGACTTGTTTTTTGCCCGTAATTACTTTTCTAGTACTTAGCTTAGTGTCTGGATTGCAAGTGCTCAAACTACCTTACACAGTAGCTAGGATTAAATAATGAGGAGTTTGAGGATGTGAAAGTTAAAGGTCTGGTCTACTGTATAGGTATCTATCATATAGTGGCTATTAAGTAAACATTAATTGTAATTTTGGGGGGTGCTGGGGATCAAATCTGGGGCCTTGCACATTCCTAGACAAGTGCTCTACTACTTAGTAACACCCCCAGCTTTGTGTTCCCTGCCCCTGCCCCCGGAATCACAGGATTCAGTCAGAAAGTAGAACCACTAGGATGAATAAAGAAAAAATGTGTGCATGTATGTCTATATTATTTGAGGGATTGGTATAGTGAATTCAAGTTTACCCAATGTAGTAACTATGGGAGTAGCTTCTATAAGGCTGTTGTAGTCATGCTTGATTTGAAGTTAAAAGGGCAGGCAGACAGACATTTGGGAAAGAAGATCAATGTGAAGTGAAGAGCAAGACAAGCTGGAAGCCACAATAATGGTGGAGGGAAAGCAATGCCAGTTCCTGTTGTTACTGACTGTAGTTGTATGGGCAGCCAGGGCCCTAGTATGGGAGCAGGGCCCTTGGCAGGTAGCTGTACCTACATATTTAGGCCAGGCATGATGGTACACACTTGTAATCCCAGCTAACTTGACAGGTGGAGGCAGAAGGATTACAAGTTCAAGGCCAGCCTGGGCAATTAGGTGAGACCCTGTCTGAGAATATTTTAAAAAGGACTGGTGATGTAACTCAGTGGTAGACCACCCCTGAATTCAGTCCCTAGTACACAAAAACTAACCAACCAGCTACACACTTTTGTCCAGGAGGTAGAGATGCTCAGGGAGCACCCCAGGGGAGAGGCTAGTTAATTCAGCACAACTGTGTGTGCAGAGCCATGGGATGGCTGCTCCTTCTCTGCTCTCCAGCTGCTGCACAAGACTGTGTGGTCAGAAACACAAGGGAAAGGTATTCCGGGGGAATGCAGTTCTGCTTAGCCAAATTAAAACACCATAAAGCAGATGGATGAGTTTAGGATTGTAAATTCTCAGCTTAGTTTGCACATAGGAACCTGGAATTTTCAGTGACTGCCCTAAAAGATGGTGCAAATGAAACCCCCAATTTATGGGTGAAGGTATTGATGGTTAAGGAATGGAATCCTGAAAATTGTTTTGGTGGTGAATGGTCAAAATCCAGTTAAGCTGGAGACCTTGAGAGCTGCTGTATTGCTGGTAGGAATAGCGCTTTCAGCCCCTCCTGGAGGAACTTCGTCCCCTGTGCCTGAAATGCCTGCATTTGGCTTCTTTTCCTGAGAACCTGAGCAACCATTATTCTTTGTTCTAGACCTGTAGTGAGGTAATACTCCAAATGGTTGTGTAGTTTTGCCACTATGTAGACAGGAACCTGGGGCAGTATTTGTGGGAATAGATCTTAAGGGTGTGGAGTAATTGTGGAACATAAAGTTGGATCATTGTATTGGTAAGTTGACAGTAGGTAGAGATTCTGGATTCAGTGTGTTAACTTGAAGGATTGGAAAGGGCCTGAGCAACTTTGTTGGTTGGCTGAAAACAGCCAAAATGTGACCTGTACTAAATGAAGTTGAGATGCCAGAACTACCTTGGTATACTGTAGAAGGAAGGGGTCCAAAAACTAGATTGGCATGTTAAAAGTGAGTTTATTACTGAACACACCTGCTCACCCAACCTTGGAGGATTTGGAGCTCATGTCTTATAGATTGTATCTGTAAGAGATAAATTTGTGAGGAGAGCACCAGTTGTCCTTGAGAGCTTTGTAGGTAGTCACTCTTTGAAAGTCCAAAATTACTGTGGGAACTACTGCCATTGAACTGGGATCCTTAAATGCAATGTGGGGTAATTGGACCTGTGGTGACAGGAGCCCAGCGGCCCCACCTAATTAACAAAGATGAGGACAGAGGAGCCAAAGCAGTAATCAAACAGTCTGGCGAATGGTATTGGCTGGTTAATCATAGTATTCCTAGAATTGAAATAAAGGGACAGGATCCTGAAGTCCTAGTTGATTTAAGTAGAAAAAAAACTAGATCTAGTTAACAGAATTTTCACCTAAGTGGTCAAAACAGAGGTTTTGGCCTTAAATTTATAGACTTAATTTACAAAGTGACAATTTTTTTTTTAACCTTCTTTACTAGAGTGTTTGAAGGTGGGGTGGGGAAAATACAACCTGTTAATAGAGTTATTTCATCATTTGTATATTCTCTATTCCTATCTTTGCCCATTTCTTATCTATAGGGGTCAAATATTTTTTAATAATACTGCTATTGATAACAGTATAGTATAAATGTATCAGAATTTTCTCTGATGGTTCAAGATAACATTGCTAATTGGTAATAATACTGTTCCCTAATGGTGAGGTACTTAGCAAATAATTCCAAAAAAACTTGCTTGTGACTAATACTTGCTTCTGACTATATTTTTTTTTTTGGTACTGGGGATTGAACTCAGGGGCACTTGACCTCCCAGCTCTATTTTGTATTTTCTTCTTTTAAAAAAATATTTATTTACTGAACCCCACCGGGTCCCAGCTCTACAATCCCAGCCCCCATATTTTGTATTTTCTTTAGAGACAGGGTCTCACTGAGTTGCTTAGTGCCTCACTTTTGCTGAGGCTGGCTTTGAACTCTTGATCCTCCTGCCTCAGCCTCCCGAGCCACTGGGATTAAAGGCGTGTGCCACTGTATATTTCTTTGTGGAAACTAAAGATGCATGTAGTTTTGCATATTGTTACTGAACCCAAGTTTGGAAGCTCATCCCACAGAAAAACCAATGTTTGAAAGATAAGTTTTGGGGAGAAAGGCATTATTCAGTGGCCAAACAAATGGAAGAATTGTTGGGGTACTCTGGTAATCCCAGAGATTTAGGAGACTGAGGTGGGAGGATTGCAAGTTCCAGGCCAGCCTCAGCAACTTAGTAAGGCTCTAAGCAATTTAGTGAGACCCTGTCTCAAAATAAAAAAGACTGGGGATGTGGCCCAGTGGTAAAGCATCCCTGGGTTCAATCCCCAGTAAACCCCCCTCCCCCCAATGGAGAAGTGGGAGCTTTGCTTGCAAATCAACTTCTCAACAATTCCAGCAGGTTGAAGAGTTATAGATATAGGATAGGAATAATGAGCAAGAGGACTATTCATGTCTGGATATCTTTGGAGGAACTCTGGTGCCACTTTTTTTTTTACTCCTTTCATGGTTTTGGTGTTTCCAGTCATGGTGACTGGCAGGTGCCTTTAGCCTTGAAAGAAAGACTAGGCAAGTCTAGGTTAGTGTTAGAACTACCAGGTGCTGCTGAAAGAAATCAGACACATGCTTGGAAGTGGGTGGGCAAGGCAAACTTTGGCCAGAAGGGTGTGCTACAGAACCTGGCCAGCAAGTGCTTGGGTGGGCAGTCCATCTGCTTTTATTCCTAATGCAGCACTCCCCCTTGCTCTGATTGGAGGAGCTCTGGGGCCAGCAAAGGGAAGGGCTATAATTAAAATAGCTACAATTGGATCTCCCATCCAATTAAGGCTAAATATTCTGAAAATGGACCACCAAACTTTCCATTTCTCACAGTCGGGTTAACCCTATGTTATAGTTTTGGACAAAACACTTTTCAAATGATCAACATGTCCACATGAAGAGCTGAGTATAAAATCTGACCCAAAGATTAAAATGGAACAAAGGAGAGAGGCATAACATGAAGACGGATGCCAAGTGCTCTCATCTTGTCCACTCTCCCATAGAACAGGTGCCTGGCCTAGGTGAGGAGTTGGTGTTTTCAGCATAGGCTGCCTTCTGGTTCCTGGAAAATAACCTGGGCAGCCATTATCACAGTAGCCCACATGTCAGAGCTGTTACCTATGAAAAAGCTAGTGGGAGACTAATAACGATTGCCCAGCAGTGTGACCTCCAGAATTAGTAACTTTTAAGTCAACTAAGAACAAGTAAAAAAGAGGTTTATTTAGGTTTTTCCCAGGAACAGTATCAGGTGCTTCACATAACTTCCAAGGCCAAGTTTTTGCCTTTCTCAAATGTAGTGAATAATACATTGATGACGGTTTTGTAGATTTTGTTTTCTAGTTCTCTATGCTGTCAACTCAGTAGTCTGTGGCTTCAAGTTACACTAAGTCCAACTCCAAGTTACACTAAGGCCAAGTCCGAAAAGCTTTGGGATGGGGCTTTGGGAGTTAGGGGAAGAAGAGATGTAATCACAAACACAAAGTACAACAAATAATGCAGGAATAAAATCCAGTGATGTTGGATGAGGTCATAGGCAACATGAAAGTCCTTGTTTAATGACAGTGTCATATTTCAGTTGGTTAGCACAAGTGAAGGATTGTTAAAAGATAAAGGAAATTTTGAACAGTTTTAGTGTGAGGGAAAGTGTGGAAAAGGAGAGGAAAAGGCTACCTCTCAATTCTGCATGAGACAGGGATTGAACTAAAATAAAAGAGGGTCTCACATTCTTCGCCATTTGGGACTTAAATCCTCCAGTGATACCTCTCAATTCTGCATGTCATTTTTATTTACTAGAGAAATGACCCTACTCTGCCTAACTAGATTGATGATTGTGAGTGGTAAGAAAGTACTGTAAGTAGTCTGGATAGGCAAAGAGGGCTGCGACTTGAGAGGCTTTCCCATTTGCGCTTATGCCCCTGCCCTTATGTGAGCTTGCTCTCCTTACAAGGTGCAGGTCTCTGTGCTGGTGCTGTGCTCTCATTTTCTCCTTCTCTGTAAATGTTTATTGACCCAGTATTGCCTTCATTTTGGATCTGCCTATTTTTTTTTTCCTGAAAACTTTTGAAGTATAGCTGGGGATGATATTAATTAGTAATTACTATACAAAGTATTTGATAAACTCTTTGCAAAAAACCCCAAAAAACCCCCAAAAAACCAGAATAGAGACTCCAAATTAACCAGGACATTAGATTCCAGTGTGTTTGGTGTGCAGTGTGCTCACACCCCTCCCCTCCTGTTTGAATGCGGCTAGCATTGTTAACGAAGTACCATTTTCTTATTTACCCATTCTTTAGATTGAGGGCTTTGAAATCATTTTTCCAGTTTTGGTTAATGACTTTTTTCTTTAGATTTTTTTTTTGGTACATTTTTCCAGGTTAATGTGCTGGAGATTGAACCCATGGCCTTGTAAATGACTGTTTTTGAAGGTTAATTTTTATGAGATTGTTTTCGTTCTAACAGTGCTCCATGAGTAAGTGCAGCTAATATTTAATTAAAAGCATTTTGTGTAGAGGTATAATTCAGTATTTGTAGTGGTCTCTTGAAAATTTCTGAAAAATTTTAGAAGTTAAACAGCATTTAAACACCTTTAAAGCACATATTGGATGACTGTCTTTGTTAAGTAAGGTCTGTTGAATGGTTTTTTTTGGGGGGTCTTATCTTGGTGTTTAACCTTGAGATATTTCTTTTAAGTCGATTCAGCAAAAGATAAATGTAATTCTATGTACTTTTTTATTCATGATTACCCTTCATCACCACCTTTAAAATATTAGTCCGTAAAGTAAGTTTCACCTAAATTACATAGTCTTTAAATAGATGACATATTGTTTGTGGGTCTATAATTTAGTCCTTTTTGGAGGATGGTTCCACTAAGACTTAAATGCACATACACTGTTGACCCAGTTCCACTGCTTGAAATTTACTGTATATAAATCTGCATAGGTATACAAATAAGTGTAATGTTTTTCATTATAGTAGTGTTTGTGATAATGAAAAAATTAGAAACAATTGTTCAATAATGGAATTAAGGGAAAATAAATGATGGTATCCATATACCAGAATGTTCTGCCACTGTTGAAATTAAAGAGGTTGAAAGCTAGACGCGATGCAGATGCCTGTAATCTCAGCTACAGGAGGCTGAGGAAGGAGACCACAAATTCAAGGCCAGACTGGGCAACTTAGCTAGAAGTGTTTTCCAAGGAAAAAGGTTGGTAGGGAATTTATTGCATGAGAAACTTAACATTTGATAAGAGAAGCAGGTTGTAGAACTGTGTGCTCTTGGTGTTAGATTCATAGCAGTCTTAACAATTATGGAGGAAGCAAGGTGGATGGAAGGTATTTATTGTGTGCTCAGCTCCAAATAACTTCTTTTTTAAAAATTATTTATTTATTCTAATTTGTTATACATGCTTGCAGAGTGCAATTCCTTTCATATTACATATAAAGGGCACAGTTTTTCAAGTCACTGGTTTTACACTAAGTATTTTCACACCATTTGAGTTTTTATACATGCACTTAGTGTATTGATGTCCAACTCATTCTGCCATTATTCCTATCCCCTGCCCCTCTTTCCCCTCCCTCCTCTTTGTTCTTTTTTTTTTTTTAAAACATTTATTTATTTGCTTTAGTTGTACACAATGCCTTTATTTTTTTTACATGGTGCTGGGGATCGAACCTGGGCTGCTCATGTGCTAGAGTGCTAGGCGAGCTCTACCACTGAGCCACCACCCCAGCCCCCCTTTGTTCTATTTAACATTCCTTCATTCCTCTCATCCCCCCTCCCTTGCCATTATAATTCAGTATCATCATAGCAAAGAAATCATTCGACCTTTGGTTTTTTGGGATTGGCTAACTTCACTTAGCATATTTTCTCCAACTCCATCCATTTACCTGCGAATGCCATGATTTTATTCTCTTTTAGTGCTGAGTAGTGTTCCATTGTGTATATATACCAAAGTTTCCCTATCCATTCATCTATTGATGGGCATCGGGGTTGTTTCCACAGTCTAGCAATTGTGAATTGTGCTGCTATAAACATTGATGTGGCTGTGTCCCTGTAGTAAGCTGTCCAAATAACTTCTTACACTTTGAGTTAATAGCAAATTCCCCTTTGGTTTGAGCACTGTTGACATCTCGAGTTTTTCTCCTTGTCCCCTTTTAAAATTTTTATTGTTATGTTTAAGTACAGAAGTAGTTACAGAATTCTGGTTTTTGACAGACATCGACTGTGCAGCTACCACCCATTTCATCATGAGTGTCATCCATGGGTTCCATGTGGTTGTAGTTTGTTTCATTATGTATGACTGCAGGGTAGGTAATTCATTTTCCTGTTTATATTGGATTAGTTCTGGTTTACCCAGGAACAAGAGGATAGCAAGTTGAGGTTAGATTGACATTATATTAAGAGCCATGAGACCCACACAGATCTGATGGTTTTTGGAGGAGGAAGGGGGGATGGGAAAGAGGGAATATCAGGAAAAGTCTTAGGACTATAGTGCATTTCCAAGGCAGTTTGAGGCAAGGAGTTCTTCAGCCATTTGCCATTTAGAGGGGTCCCTTGTTCTGCAGGAATGGGCCTACTTCAGTCACTGGCTGAAAGAGCCTGTGGGAAGTGTGGTGCCAGAGGGAAAGCAGTGATGGATTTAGAGCAGAGCCTCGTAAGTCATTTATTTAGTTGAGCTCCTCATGGTAGGTGATCTGTGAGACTCATTTGTATGATGTCATGGGCTAATGTGAGTGGTATTGACATAAACATTCATGTTCTTATGTCTTGCCTGGTTTTCTGTTGGATAAATTGAGGAATGGAATTGCTGGGTCATATATTATGCCTGCGACAAATACTAGTCAACAAAACAAACTTTTCCAGAGTGGTTATACCAATTTTTCTTCCCACTGCAGCGAATATTCTTGACTCCATATCCTCATTGACAATGTGGTATTGTTAGTCTTTCCAATTTTAGTCATTCCACCTGTTATGTACTGGTATCTTACTGTGGTTCCTACCTTCTTCTAAGTTAGGTGTGGCTATGTGATTTCCCTTGGTCACTGAATGTGAGCAGGAGAGACTTGTCACACAAACTTTAAGAGCAGTGGTGAGATTTGCCACATCCCCTTCTTCCTGCCAGAGTGATCCTGTTTACAGATGACCCAACTGTGGGGAAATGTTGGAGAAATGAAGGGAGGCTAAGGGAAGGAAGCTGGGCAGGGCAGGGTGTGTGTTAGTTTGTGTGTGTGTGTGTGTGTGTGTCTGTCTGTCTTTAAGTAACTAAGATTTCTGAAGTTGTTCATAGTCAGTGAACTTATTAAGCTATCTTAATAAATCTTTTTCCTTTCCCTCTCTCTGTTTTGTCCTGGGGATGGAACCCAGGGCATGGCGGGGGCTAGGCAAGCACTTCTAAAGTACACCCCCAACCCCTTTTTCTTAAGTAGACTTAATTTTCTTAGAGAAGTTTTAAGTTCATAGCAAAATTGAGCACGACGTGCAGGACTTCCCATATATCTCCTGACCCCACACGTACATAACCTATCATTAACATTCCTACCAGAGTGGTATATTTGTTACAGTTGATAACCTACCCTGATACATCCTTATCACCCACAGTACATAGTTTACATTCCTTGGTTTCTGACAAATACAAAATGACATGTACTCATGGTTATGGTATCATAGTGGTCCCTTCTGTGTTTCACCATTTTTCTGAGTTCTATCAGCCATTGTAGTAAAAAAAAAAAAAAAAATACACACATACACACACACACACTCAAGCTTATGAAACTTTTTGAAGCTTTATGGCCCAGCATATGTGCAGTTTTTGTTTTGTGGTGCTAGGGATTGGACCCAGAGTTTTGAGCATGCTAGGCAAGCACTGTACCACTGTTAAGGTTTGATTCTGAAATGTCTTCAAAGGGTCATGTTGAAGGCTTGCTCCCCAATGCAGCAGTGTACAGAAGTGGGGATTTAGGGTAGTGATTGGACTATAAGGGCTCTTACCTCATTGATGGCTTTAATCCATTGAGGGATTTGTAATTTGAATGGACTGCTGGGAGGTGGTAGAAATAGCAGGAGGTAGGACCTACTTGGAGAAGGTGGTCACTGAGGGCTTGCCCTGGAAAGGATATAACTTGTCCCTGGGCCCCTTTTGACCTCTGTGCTTTCTGGCCACCACATGAGATGAGCAGCTCTGCCTTCAGTGCCATTTCTGCCATGATGTTCTGCCTTAACTATTGTCCATAACAGTGGAACCAACCATCAAGGACTGGAACTCTGAAACTGAGACAAAATAAATTTTTCCTTCTTTGTTTTTCTCAGATATTTGTCGCAGAGACAAATGTTGACTAAAACAACCAGTATGCAGCTTTTAAAGTGTTACATGTGGTTGGAAAGAATGTGTTTCTGTATTTGTTGGGTACAGTGTTTTGTCAGTTCAAGTTGATTAATCATGTAAACTTGTTATAGCCTTTTAAAATTATTTTTTCATGGTTTCGCCTATTGGTTCTATTGATTACAGAGATGTGTTAATATAGGTTGAGTATCTTACCTAAAATGCATGGACCCAGAAGTGTTTTGGGTTGCCCCCAGTGTAAACCCCCCACCCCGTTTTTTTTTGGAGTATTCTTATATAATGAGATATATTGATGATGAGATCCAAGTCCAAACATGAAATTAATTTATGTTTTTACTTACCCCTTAACCACATAGACTGAAGGTGATTTTATACAATATTTGTAATCATTTTGTGCTTGAACCAGTTTCATGGTGTGGAATTCTTCTGGCGCTGGCCACATGTCAGCACTCAAATGTGTTTTTCTAATATCACAGATGTTTTTTTTTTTTTTTTTTTTTTTTGTATACGGGGGATTGAACTTGACCACTGAGCCACATCCCCAGCCCTTTTTTGTATTTAGAGACAGGGTCTCACTGAGTTGCTTAGTGCTCATTTTTGCTGAGGCTGGCTTTGAACTCATGATCCTCCTGTCACAGCCTCCCGAGCTGCTGGGGTTACAGGCATGTGCCACCACGCCCAGTTTTTCTTTTTTTTTTTTCTTTTTTTTTTTTTGGTACCGGGATTGAACTCAGGGGCACTTGACCACTGGGCCACATCCCCAGCCCTTTTTTTTTGTATTTTATTAGAGACAGGAGTCTCACTGAGTTGCTAAGTGCCTCACCATTGCTGAGGCTGGCTTTGAACTCGCGATCTGCCTCAGCCTCCCAAGTGCTGGGATTACAGGCGTGTGCCACCGCGCCTGGCACCTGGTTTTTCTTATATCACTGACATTAGGTACTTTTTTTTCTTATTATTATTTGTCAGGTGAAGTACTAGAGATTGAACTTGGATGCTTTACCACTGAGTTATATCCCCAATCCTTTTTATTTTGAGACAGGGTATCTAAGTTGCTGAGACTGACTTGAAAATTTACAATCCTCCTCCTGCCTCAGCCTCCTGAGGCACTGGGATTACAGGCATGTGCCACTGTACCATTTGTAACATCAGTTTTAAGACAACTTATTGCAGCATAAATTTCAGTTTCTACTTGACTGTTTGGCTGTTAGTACTTGTGTATACTTTTCCATTAGTGATCTTTGTGTTAAAATTTTAGGATTTAATATTTTTGCTTAAGCAGTTATAGTAAAAATAAAAATATATTTTCTTTATATAAATAGCATTGTTTGGTGATAGCAGCTAGCAACCAGTATTTTGGTATATAGCTTCTACTTTGTGGTGATTACTGCTTTTATGTTTGAAATTTTGAAATATTTATTCTTTAACCTTTTTGGAGACACAATACATTGTCATTTATTTTGTGGTACACTATCCTTTATGGGAACAATCTTTAAATAGGAAATTTGTTTAAGCTGTGCTATTTGCAGTCTGTATGACTTTTGCCAAATTATTATAAATTCTGTGCTGCTGTTTTTAAATTTCCAAAATGGCATAGTAATAGCATGACTTTGTGGTATAGTGGTTGTGAGGAAGATATGAATTAGAAGAAGTAAAGCACTTAAAATAGTGTTTGACAGGTAGTGAATGTTCAGTAAACATTCATTTTGTTTTTATGGTAGAAAAGTAGTGTCAAAATTTTGTGAACATTTTGTGATCTCCTTTGAGCTAATTGAGTAGAAAGAGAATTTTGAGTGTCAAAATTTTAAGTTCATGACACATTTTTAAGATTATTTAGCCAAAGTGCAAGCCTGGATATTTAGTTATACTTAATAAAGATGTGCTTAATGAAGGAAGATCCAGAATCTTTTGCCCTTTTTATCATGAAAATTTTGGAACTAAAAACAAGTTCAAAGACCATTATTGAACATTAATATACTGTTTACCTAGATTAAAAAATAACCATATTTTGCCATATTCATTTTATCCCTTGTGCATGTATCATTTTCATTCTTTGGGATCATCTGACATTAACTGCCTCTCTAGAAGTCTCTCATGCATATCCTGAGAATAAATATTCTCATGCATAACCATAGTGTCCTCATTGTGGTTTTCAAGTTTAATAATTCCATAACATCTAATATTTAGTCTGTACTGAAATTTCTCCAATTGTCTAAAAAACATATTCTCTTGTCCCCCCTCCCCTGCGGAGGCCCCCCCCCCAGCCTCCAAAACCATCTGTTTAGGTTTCTGTATTGCATGGAATTGTTTAGCACCTCTCTCTCTCTGTCTCTGTCTCTCTCTCTCTCTCTCCCTCTCTCTCTCTCTTCTCTCTGTCTCTCTCTCTTTGCAGGGGTGGGGGTATTGGGTGGGGTACCGGGGATTGAACTCAGGGGCACTTGATCACTGAGTGACACCCCGGCCCTATTTTGTATTTTCTTTAGAGACAGGGTCTCACTGAGTTGCTTAGTGCCTCGCTTTTGCTGAGGCTGGTTTTGAACTCCATGATCCTCCTGCCTCAGCTTCCCCAGGCTTGCGCCACTGCACCTGGCTAGCTGCTTTCTCTTAATCTAGAGCATATGTCTACCTTTCTTCTTTTCTATGACATTGAGGTTTTGAAGAATATGGCTCATTTATCATGTACAAACTTCTCCTTTCTGAATTTTTCTAAACAGACCAATAAACAAACAAACGTTCACAGTGTTGGACTTGATCCTACATTGCCTATGTTTCCTGTAAACTAGAAGTTAGAGTTAAAGGCTTGACTAGAGTTAGGTAAACCCTTCTTTTTTGGGGCAGTGCTGAGGATTGAACCCAGGGATGCTCTACCACTGAGCTACACCCCCAGTCCTTTTTATTGTTTGTTTTAATAGAAACAGGGTGTCTTTTAAGTTGCTGAGGCTGACCTCAAGCTTGGATCTGGGTCCTCCTGCCTCAGCCTCCCAAGTTGCTGGAATTACAGGTGTGCGCCACTGTGTCTGGCTTGGTAAAACATTTTTGACAAGAGTGTACTTTATAAGTGACGTGGTATTTTATCCATCACATGAAGAAGTGGATAAAGTGAGGTTGACTCACTATTTTAGTAGTGCTAAATTGGATTTCCCCTGATGAAAGACCAGTCTTTACCACCTTCCTCGGTTAGCAGGTAAACTGTTCAACCTTTTTAGCAGATAGTTTTGTATCTGTTGGTGACCTCTCAGAATACAGATCTCTCTCTCTCTATTTTTTAGTAGTGCTAAATTGTTGGATTTCCCCCGATGAAAGACCAGTCTTTACCACCTTCCTCAGTTAGCAGGTAAACTGTTCAACCTTTTTAGCAGATAGTTTTGTATCTGTTGGTGACCTCTCAGAATACAGATCTCTCTCTTTCTCTTTTTTTTAGGTCAGACCTTAACATGCTAAGTACCCCTCCATTACTGAGCTACACCCCAGACCTGGCTCTTTTTGTATCCTTGACCACATTTTCCATAACACTTTTAAAAAACTCGGTATAACTTCTCCTATTTTAGCAACAACAAGAGATTTTTCTATCAGTGTTTCAAATTTCTTTAAAAACAATTTCCTTCACTTTTTCTTATTTACTAAAGTAACCATTTAATAGAATAACAAGCTAAAGGTGGAGTATATACCATTTCAGAAAACTGGAACAAATTTAGTTAAACTGCTTTCAAAGAATGGGGTTTGTTTTAGCAAAACTAATTTGTCTTATGTTTTTCAGAGCATTATATGGCAACTCTTGAAACAAAACCAGGGTTTCATTAGTTAGCACTCTGCAGTATTTTCCTTTTGATTTGTCTTTACATTTCTTTATGGTTTTAACAGGAGTTGGGATAAGGTGAGACAATTTAAGTATTTATTAGTTGTTAAGTCAAGAATGGGTAAGTTATTTTGCATTCTTTTGGGGGGGATACAGGGGAGGTGGGCAACTAGGGGTTTATTCAATCCACCAGGGTCCCCAGTTCCACCATTGTGCCACACTCCCAGCCCTATTTTATATTTTTTTTTTGAGCCACAACCCCAGCCCCAATTCTTTTTTTTTTTTTTTATTTAGAGAGAAGGTCTCACTGAGTTGCTTAGTGCCTCACCATTGCTGAGGCTGGCTTTGAACTCTTGATCCTCCTGCCTCAGCCTCCTGAGCTGCTGGGATTACAGGTGTGTGCCTATGTGCCCAGTTTGCATTTTTATATTGTTCAAAAAGTCCCCTTGTTTCCTTCCCCCACTGCAGTTCTTCCTTCAGCTTCTCTTAAAAGTTTGTTAACCAAGTTCAACTTGTAAAGTTTAATGAAGTAGAAAGAGAGAAAATATTGCCAAGATAAGCTTAAATCTGCCATTGAAAAGGGTGCACATTTTAGAACATTAGCAAGTGAAAAATCCCATGCCACACAACAAATTTTAAGTTAGAAATCAATTTATATTTGTGTAGATTAACATTTTCTTTAATCTTTTAGGTAGTTTTGGAAAGAAGAGTAGAGAAAGAGGGTGGGGCCATGGAATGTCTTATGACAACATTTATTGTAAGCTGCTGAGAATGTTCTAGTGGTTAAGTGAGAGATATGCAGAGGGCAAGGATGGGATTAGGTAAAAACTGACAGGGCTAATTGTACATGGCTCAGGACAGTTCATCTGTATTACAGGAGCAAAGGGCACTTTGGTGGTGGGATGGATGGTGCTGTTTTCCTAGAAGATAGCAAGCCTATTTGCTGAGGTCATGGGCAGTATTGCTGAATGTGCCTTTGAGATTACAGCCTGATAAATTTGAAGTGGAAGTTTGTATGTTTCTCATCCATATTTAGTGCTTTAGTTGTAAGCACAACAGGAAGGGAGTTGGGTTGGGACTTTGTACATTACAGTGAAGGAGAAGCAGCCTGGGGAAATTGAGCACAGCAAGGGAGCAGCCACTGTGGTTGCACCATCCCTGAAATCTTAGCCAATGATAGGTCAGTCAGTTCCTGAGGGACATAATAGGACAATGAAGAAATGATAAACTGTGGACTAGTTATGTTAAAATTTAGAAACCAAGAAATAGCTGAAATAAAAGGGTTATTAAACTGTTACAGATGTTAGCCAAAATTAAAGGATTGGGCCTACAACAAATTCTGTCTAGATACCACATCATTGCTATGTAGCATTTGGAAAAATGTCCTCTAGATCCAAGAAGCCAAGGTATTTTATAATGAAAACCTGTGGAAGCCAGGTGTGGTGATGCATGCCTATAGTCCCAGCAACTCCAAAAGCTGAGGCAGGAGAATCACAAGTTTGAGGCCAGCCTCAGCAACTTAGTGAGGCTCCTGTCTCAAAATAAATAAAAGGGGCTGAGGATGTAGCTCAGTGATGGAGAGCTTGCCTTGGCATGCACGAGGTCCTTGGTTTGATCCCAAGTACTGTATCAAAAGAAAAAAAAAAGGATGTGGCTCAGTGGTTAAGTGGGCCTGGGTTCAGTCCCCAGTACCAAAAGAAAGATGATCTGTGGAAAAAAGAAGTTGCTTCATTGGCATTACATTGGCTATAAATAATAAGGACTGGGTCATGGCGGGGGGGCAGAATGACAAAGATATGAGCGAAGTCCTGGGATAGGAGGACCTTCCATAAGGAGAAGCACTTGTTGCTTGGTTCTACAAGTACAATGCTTTCCTTGATGGCTGATCTTCAACATACAGAAAGGGAATGTGGAGAAGGCACCTCTCCCCTGACACTATGTTGGTTGAGCCCAAATCTGTCAGTGTAAAATGAACTCTTTTTCCCTCCATCCTCTGGTCTGTAACTTAATTGAGAACATCTCAAAATTCTTCTGTCAATTGCATCAAAGAATTGTTGGAGTGGCAGTGTTAATGTAAGAAATCTGGAGTGATCAGAAGTGGTTTTGAGTGTGGGGTGCTTTAAATAAAATTTTGGAGGTATTCACAGTTATTGGTGAGAAAAGGTCTGGGTTGTGACTGACTGTGGGAATAGTTGGTTCATATTGGTAGGTGGTTTGAAGTGATGATGTATGAGAACCCAGGGGACAGGCATTGAGAAGATCATATGTTTGGATGATGGGGTTGCCAAGAATATTGATTAATTTTGGTGGTAAGGAAATAAACCAGTACTAAAGTCTTTAGTAAAGCTGTGCAGATGACCAGGAGACTTAACAAAAAGGAATAGCTGTTAGTACTAGTGTATGGGATGTGTTTCCAAATGGAGGTTTTGGGTAGGAGAACTTGTGTAACAGTATTCAGTGGTGAGAGATACAAGCAAATATCATTGGAGGGAGCTGTCAGTGGGAAAGGTCTTTTTTTTTTTTTTTTTTTTTTTTTTTTTTTGAGTACCAGGGATTGAACTCAGGGGTACTCGACCACTGAGCCACATCCCCAGCCCTATTTTGTATTTTATTAGAGACAGGGTATCCCTGAGTTGTTTATCGCCTCACAGTTGCTGAGGCTGGCTTTGAACTCTTTGAACACTTAACATGTTGAACTTTGCATTTAGAAATAGTTAAGCTGGTAAATTTTATATGAATTTCTTACCAAGCTGCTGGGATTACAGGCGTGTACCACCTGCGCCCGGCAATGGGGAAGGTCTTTGGTTGGTAGTAGGCAGCACTTTGCTGAAGATGGTCTTTGCCTTCTGGAGAGGTGTGGGCAGGCATGGGAGAAGAGGGAGATATGGCACCAGGGGAAAGAGTTAAATGAAGGAAGCTTAGGCTGAATAAGGTAAATGAGCCATGTGAGAGTTGGTGTGGCAGGTGGGTAGGCTAGTGGGGGAAGGTGGGTAACCTGCCAGTTGTCCTGGTATCCTTCATCATAGGCCTGGTTTTCCTAGTTGGGTAGGATGGGAGGCAGACTGGGTATAGCTTCCCAGTGAGACCCATCTGAAGCACTGGAGAATTTGCTTAAGCCTCAACACTGAGAGGCATTACCCACAGAATAGGTGCTATTCTTGTGCTTTTCTCAGTACTTTATATTGCTGTTACAGAGGACACACTGACACACACACACACACACACAATTTATTTTTGCTTGTTTGCTTGCTGTCTCCCTGTCTACCCTAAGCTTCCAACAGTAAGGCACAAGCACCCTCAACATTTTTGGAATAAATTAATCATGAAATCATTGATTTAAAATCTATCTTCCTTGAATAATATAAAAGGTTTATGTAATTTAGAATTTATTTATTAATTTTGAGATGGTTTTGCAATGTCAGCCAGTCTGGCCTTGAACTCCTAGGCTCAATGATAGCTTCCTGAGTTTGTGGGACTACAGGCTGCTCCACCACTCCTGCATAGTTGAGAATTTTTACCTTAAAAGTTAAACTGCCTTCTTCCTCCTTCATCAGACATTTTAAGTATTTTAATGATTTGGATGTATTTTAGTCTTTTAGATGATTAAGCTTTCCCTTCAGTTCTTTAAATTGGACATAAATTATAAACAGTGGATGTAAATTGTAGACATAAAGACTAAAACATGAGAACCAAACATCAGTGAAATTTGTAGTGGATTTTTTTTATGCTTTCTGAGAATATATATGGAGGTATGTTTCACTGTGGACTATAAATTCCTGGAACTAGATTTGTTTAAATGATAAAGCTGTTTGCATAAAATGACTTAACATTTGCATGGGTGAGGACGTTTCTGGACCCTTCCTCTGGTTTCTGGAAACTTGGGAGGAGAAGTGGAAAAGTGAAGTTTTGTTGGCCAGAATCCTTTTTCCTGTCCAAGGCCACTGGCCTACTCACCTTCCACCTGATTGTGCCTCCCTTGTGACCACACATCCCTGTTGCCCTCCCCATTGTCTTGTTCATTGTGTCCTACCAGGAAGATGGGCCATGCCAATTAAACTTTCTGAAATCCCAGCATTCACTCTTTACTATTTTCTACCAGCAAAATGCATTAGGATAGTGAGGAAATATGTCACCTGATCTGAGTAACTACTTTTGGGTCTTGGGATTATCCTATTTTGTCTTAATGGATCAATCGTTTTGTTTTTGTCCTCCTACTTTGTCCTATGCTAGGAACTCAGGTCTTAGGAAACAAAACTAATTTTGGGGGGAAAAGCACATTTTAGCTAAAACATTTAAAATTTAGGTTGTATTTTAATGGCTCACTAGGCATTTTGCTGCTTTGATTGCTCTAGTAATTAACTATTTCACTATTTTACAGAGTACTTGTGATTCCTCACATTTTTGCTGAGCTTATAAAAGAGACACTTGGATGGTGAATTAACAAGAAAACTGACATTTTGTGGAAAGTTTCCAATTGGAGAATATTGAATTTTCACCCTAGTCTAGCAGCTCTGCTGCTCACATAAATACAGATGAATGAAGACCCCATTCGGAAAGATAACCTGGCCAGCCGTCCAGAGCTGATGCAGGTAAGCATTGCAGCTCTGCACATATTTTAGTGTAAATACACTTTTAAAGACAAATATAAAATTGAGGAGTACTGCTCTTCACAGTATAATACCTAGTGGTTTGCTGCTCTTGAAGCATGGTGATTTCCAATATTTTATACACATATACACATGTGAAAAAAATCTTTATTTCTTAGTTTCTTGACAGGAAGGGGTTTTATTAATTTTTTTTTGTGTGTGTATGACCTAACAAATTGTAAATATGTGGTAAATTCAGCACATAAGTTGGAAATACGTGTTTAATGGGATTACATTAAAACCTAGGAGATACTTGTTGAAAGAATCTAGTGAAGCCCTAGATGAGTATTGCATTTAATGAAATTAGGATATTGAGCAGCTTTATAAAGAAAGGTAAAAAACTCAAAAGAGTTTTTAGTGTGCTTATTTGAAGGAAGTATAGTGGTATGAAAATGAAATGAATATTTAAGAGTAATTATATCAATTTTTATTTTGTGGCAAGAGCTAGTACAACAGAAGTTTGGATCTTGCTTTTTTTTTTTTTTGTACCTGGGATTGAACACAGGGGTGCTTAGCCAAGGGCCTCACTGAGTTGCTGAGGCTGGCTTTGAACTCTGATTTTCCTGCCTCAACCTGCTAAGCCTTTTGGATTACAGGTGTGCGTCACCAAGCCTGGCCCTTGCTTGGTTTTCACTTTCCCCCAAACAAAAATAAAATTGTATAGAACTATACTATAAATTAGGTAAATGATACTTTGTTTAGTACTTAATTGGCTCTGACTTTTTGGTATCTCTGCTGATCACATAGTCTTAGAAAACTGAGCTGACTTCTTAACCTCCTGTACCCAGGTGTGTTATTTTAAATTCTACAACCTTGAAGACTGGTCTACTTTTTAACTCAATTTTCTGGTATGTCTGTTAACCCATAAGACAGAACTAGCTTGACTGTTTCTGATTTAGATTTTTAAGTAACCCTTTTTTTTTTTTTAATTTTAGCTTCTAGCTCTCTTTTAAAAGCTAACATTGATTTAAATGTTCAATATTTATTAGTAAAATTTATTTGGAATACTGATGACTGACCTGTAAGTCATATGAGACTTTTTTTTTTTTTTTTTTTTTTTTGTGTGGTGCTGTAGATTGAACCCAGGGTTGCTCTACCACTGAGCTACATCCCTAATCCTTTTTATTTTGAGACAGGGTATCCCTAAGTTGCTGAGGCTGTCCTTGGACATGGGATCATCATCTTAGCTCTCCCAGCTACTGGGAATACAGGCATGTGCCATTATGCCTGACCATCTGAGAACTTTCAGAATCCCGGTTTTCTCTTACTTGCTATAAACACTGATGTGATGTGTTTCTTAAGTTTTCTTAAGCCTTAGCTTTTCTCATCTAAAATATGAGGCTGTTGCTGTACCTGTTGAGGTTAAGGACAAAATGAGATACTGTGTGTCAAGTGTTTCACTAGGTGCCTGGCACATTTAATAGTAATAGTACTAGTAGTAGTAGTATTGAAAACAAAGTATTTTTATTTCATTAAGTGAAAAAAATTGCTCTCAGGCTTTTATTGGTCAGAGAGTATAGCCTCCCAGTTAGTTCTCCATTATTTGAAATAATGACTTATTTCCCAAAGTTCTTTTACATACACCATTCCAAAATCAAACTTTAAAAAAAAAAATTCCTCTTAGGCGAAAGCTGGCTGATCATAGTGATGTGTACAATGGTAGAAGTAATTTTTTTTTTTTTTTGTTTTTCTTTTTAAATAAAGCGGGAAGTTAATCCTAACAAGTACTTTGGTTTCTCTTTTCTTATTCTTCACTTATTTCCGATAGCATCAAAGTATTTCTCATTAAGATATTTTATCATGGGCTGGGGTTGGCTCAGCGGCAAACTCGCCTCACACGTGCGCGGCTTGGGTTCGATCCTCTAGCAATGTAAACATAAGTCATTGCATTTGTACAACTAAAGTAAATAAATAAATAGTGAAAAAATTAAGATATTTTATCATGAGAGAGCATGGATGGGGTTATTTCTTCTTTTTTCACTGTGTAGTTAAGGAGTAAAGTGTGTGTGAGGGGAACAAAGTGGACCCCCCCCCCCTTTTCATTCTCTTTATATAGTCATTAACACAGCATCTCTGGTCACTAGAATGTGGAATGGAGGGGTTTCTCTCTACCAGCAATCAAGCAGTTTTGCAGTAGACACCAGCTGGGCATCCTCCACTTAATTCAGTTCTGATACTGCCTGAACATAGTGTCAGAACTGGCTATAAATTTGCTTTTCCATGATCCCATTTGCTAGAGCAGCTCATAGAACTCAGGAAAATGCTGAAGTTTACTTGTTTACTATGAGATATTAACAAAGGGAACAGATGAACTAGATGGATGCCCTTTCTAGGGTATGCCACCCTTCCAACACCTCCAGGTGTTAGTCAGTTGAGAGGCTTTCCAAACCCACTCCTGTGGGGTTTTTTATGAAGGATTTATTACATAGGCATGATTTATTACATCACTGAATGCTGGTGATCCAAGTAACCCTCAGTCTTTCCCCTGCTGGGAGGGTTAGAAGGTGGGGCTGAAAGTTTAGCCCTCAGTCTTTTCAGTGGCTAGCCTCCATCCTGAAGCTAGGGATCCCCAGCCATCAGTCATCTCCTCAACATATAAAAGACACATATCACATTAAGCGATCCCTATTCTAGGAGTTATGTATTTGGAGGTAGGGGGTGGACACCAGATATGTATTTCAAATTAGCAGTACTATACTCTTTCAAGAGTGCTGACCTCTTGATCAGTATTGTTGATAATATTGAGTTTTATCCATTCTTCCTCTTGACAGAGAACTGCTATGCTGCTTTTAAATCCCTCTATCAATTACTGATATGGCCATGTGCAAAAAAAATTCACCCCAAAAAGAGGCTAATTCATCTCAAATAACAAGAAGCCTGGATAGGCATGTTCCATAACTGGTATGGTGACCCTTATGCCCTTAGGCAGGGCCCAACTAAAAGGCTTATAACAAAATACAGAAGGTATTCCATAGGTAACATTTTTAACTCCTTGTTTTTTACCTTTAAAATTTACAAATAAGTGTATACAAAATCCTCTTGATCCACCAGTATTAAATGTTTTGTATTGGCTTCTCTTGAGTAATTTGGCTCTTTAACATAACATCTTCCTCTTGTACTAACCTCCTAGTAGTAACATTTTGACTATATAAATGTTGAATGCTGAGCCAAGTAATGCAGTGTAGTTTCTTGGGAGTTTGTTTGCTTATCTTTTCTTTTTTTATTTTCTAAACTCTTAAGTATGATTTCCTGCACAGTCAGATGTGATAATTCATTTGTTTTTCCTAGAAGCCTTTTTTTTTTGTTCTTTTTCATTTTTGTGGTGGTGGGGGGTGGGGGCATGTACTAGGGATTGAACTTGGGGGCACTCGACCACTGAGCCTCATGCATGCTAGGTGAGCGCTGTACCGCTGAGCCACAACCCCAACCCCAGAAATTTTCTTCTTTTATATTGAATTCTCTTTGTTTCCTGGATGCTATGTTTTCTCTTTTTTGATGTGTATTCTTTCCAGGCAAACATGTATATCTTCAAGAAGTGTCAAGAGTAGACAGTGAATGAGTAGATTGTTAAAGTTACAAATGGCATTTGTGATGATTCATTCATATTCTCTGTTATTTTATGTGTTTGAAATTGTCTTTAGTAACATTTTTCAAAAATGCTCATAGATCAGTTTTTTAAAATTTATTTATTTGTTTTGTACAAATGCGCTTATTTTCATGTGGTGCTGAGGATCGAACCAGGGCCGTAACTGCTCTAGCTGAGCCACAAAGCCCAGAAGATCAGTTTTTTTAAAAAAAATGCTCATAGAAGATGCGTTTAGTTTTTGAAGACTTCACATTGACATTGTCAGTTTTTGAGACGTCACTTCATTGTTTTTATGCTCAATACTTTGGGTAAAAGTCTAGGTTGGAAGTACTTTTCAGTTAGAATCTTCAAAGCATTGCTGTATTTGTTGTCTTTGGAGCTCTATTGTTGCTGTTTAGGAAAGTTGGGTATCATTTTTATTTCTCATCATTTGTATGTGTGCAGTTATTATCTTCCTGTTCTGGAAACTTAGAAAATTTCCCTTTTATGTCTTGTGAAACTTTATGGTAATATATGTAAGTGTAGGTCTTTTTATTGTTTCAGGTTTTCAGTCTGTAGATTCATATTTTAATTGTGGAATTTTGTTTCTTTGATCTTCTGACCCCCCCACCCCCCTTTTTTGGAATACATGCTTTGTGGATGTTGGGTCTTTTAGGTTAATTCTTTTTTCCTTTTCTGTTCATTTCATCTTATTCTTTCTAAGGGTGGTTATTGACTTTTATTTTCCAGCCTTTTTCTTTTAATCTCAGTCATCATTTTAAATGCATAAGAGCTCTTTTTAAATTTTCATACTTGTTTATTTCATAGATGTATATAGCTTACTTTTTTTGTGGCTCTTAGTTAAATTTTTAAAGTCCTTCTGGAATAAGCTGCTATACTACTTAATAGTTTCTTAGTTTGTCTTGCTTTTAGCTTTTGTGTTTGGCCTGGAGATTTTCCTAAAGTTTTTAATGGTCCTATACTGATCCTCTAGCAAGGCACTAAGTTGTTGGGTGGGAAGCTGTGTGAGAGAAGTGACCCTTGTGGCTTGGTAGGCTTCACTTAATTTATTGGGGACTTCATGGGTCTGTATTTATGGGTGTTTTGTATAGAGATGGATTTTCAGATTTCCTACGTTTCAGATTTCCTGATTTCTCCCTTAAAGTTTTAGTCATATTCCCTTAACACTTTTTTTTTAACTGTACCCGTGACCACTTTTTTGCCTGTCACACAAAGCTGAGCTTATTAGTAAATTGACTGAAAACAGGAGGGAGCATATCACCTTGACTTTCAAAAAGGAATAATAGTCGTGGGGAAGATTGAGTCATAGGTCTGAAGTTATCAGGGTTGGTATGGATGGGTATTGGTTAGAATTTCTAGTCTAAATGAGTTGCTGGTCTCTATCATTGGAACATCTGAGTCTATACAAAGTTCAGTTAAACAGTTTGCCTCATTTTGGAACATGTACCTGAATGAGCCTCTGTTAAAACAGTTTCAGGTGTATGTTTCTGTTGTGCCTAATGGTTTAGTACAGTTCAGTTCTTTTTTGTGGTACTGAGGATCGAACCCAGGGCCTTACACATGCTACTGAGTGCTCTACCAATGAGCTATATTCCCAGCCCCAGTTTAACTTTTTGACTCATAGAATATCTAGCTCATCTTGTAAATCATGTTTCTGTTTCTTTATTCTGCAAATGGATATAAGGACAGTACCTAATAAAGGTTTTTTTTTTTTTTTTTCCCCCTGAAAGCCAGTGATTGTTAGATAGATGATAGAATGCCATTTTTTCAGTGACAGACTGATACCAGTGCCCAGTTAGTACATATGTGCTTTCTACTCTTCCATTACTTGTTTTTCCTGCTTAAAATAGTTTGTATTGGTGATCACTCCTAAGCAGCATATGGAGGTCTTCCTCATTATTTTTGTTACAACTGAACAACACCCCGTTGTATAGAGGTACTATATTAGTTTATTCAGTAACCACTAATACTGGACATTTGGGGTTTCTGCTTTCTGCTGTTGCAAATAGTAGCTGTGATGAATAGCATTGTCCATATGTCTTGCCAGCATGTCACTGGATAAATTTCTGGAAGTAGAATTGAGTGAAAAAGTGTACATATGATTTTATTATAATCACCAGAATCCCCTCTGTGGAATCTGTAGCATTTTGCATTTCTCCCAGCAACATGGAAACGTTTCTTTCATTCTACACAGTCTTGCCTGTGGCAGATGTTGTCAGATATTGGATGTTTGTCTTATGGGTAAGAAATGGTGTTTTAAATGTTGTTTCATGTGTTGAATATCTTGTAAGGGCCTGTTTGGCTTTCCTTTTTCTATTATCTTTTTATGCCATTGTTATTACTCTGTGTTGTCTGTGACATGGGTTATTTATCATCATCTTTTGTATGGAGTCAGGTACATAAAGAGATTTCTTCCCTGAGTCCCTAGTCTCTTGCTCCCATCTGTATGGATGCCTCTATCAAACAAGTCATGCTGAAACCTCTGTACTTCTAGGTTGAATCTGTCCTGCTCCTGGGATTCTGTATGTTTATGTTCTTTTTGTCTCTTAAACTGAAGGTTATCTTCCTGTAACTAACACAGAAGACATAAGTTAGATTTGATGGAAATGTGTGTGGAAATGTCTCTGTAGTCCAGGGTTCAAAATAATTTTGTCTCAACTTTGAAAGTACTACTTAACCCTTTTTATTCTAATCTAATGTTGATGACAGAAGAGTAAGTCAGAATAATGTTTTTTCTTTTTGAAACTTTTTTTTTAATAGTTTTTTTTTTAGGATGATGAGGGAGGCTGAGGCAGGAGGATTTCAAAGGCCTTAGCAATGGCGAGGCACTTATAGGAGACCCTGTCTCTAATAAAAACAAAATAAACGGCTGGGGATGTGGCTAAGTGGTAGTGCCCCTGAGTTCAATTCCCGGTACAAAAAAAAAAAAAGATGATGCCTCATTTCTAAAGATTTTTTTTTTTTTTTTTTTTTTTTTGTGGTACCAGGGAAACTTTCTAAAGAATTTTTAAAAATGGACTTTTTAATAGCAGTTTTCAGTTCACAGCAAAATGGAGTGGAAAGCATGGAGAGTTCCTATGTATTTCCCTTTCCCTCACAAGTTATAGGCTCCCCATCAACATTCTATACACAGTGGCCCATTTATTATAATTTATGAGCTCACACTGATATTTAACATCCAGAGTTCACAGGTTTACATTAGACTTCACTTTTTTTTTTTTTTTTTTTTTTTACCCAGGATTGAACCCAGGGGTGCTTAACTACTGAGCCACATCCTCAGCCCTTTTTATATTTCTTTAGAGACTGGATTTCACTGAATTGCTTAGGGCCTTGCTAAGTTGCTGAGGGCTGGCTTTGAACTCATGATCCTCTTGCCTCAGCCTCTTGGGTTGCTGGGATTACAGGTGAGCGCCACCCCACCTGGCTAGGCTTCACTCTTGTTTCATGTATATTCTGTGGATTTGGACAAATGTTCATTGTAGTATTATACAGAGCAGTTTCACTGACCTAAAAGCCCTTGGGCCCACATTATTTCTCTCTCTCTCTCTCTCTCTCTCTCTCCCCCCCCATTAACCTCTGGTAATTGCTGATTGATTGATTGGTAATGGGGATTGAACCCAAGGGTGTTTAACCACTGAGCCAAATCCCCCCCATTTTATTTTTTTAACATTTTTTTAAAAAAAAACATTTATTTATTTTAGTTGTACACAGTGCCTTTATGTATTTTTACATGGTGCTGGGGATTGAACCCGGGTGTGCACATGCTAGAGCAAGTCTCTACCCCTGAGCCACAATTTTTTGAGACAGGCTCTTTCTAAGTGGCTGAGGCAGTTTTGAACTTTCGATCCTCCTGCACCACTGGGATTATTGGCATGTGCTGCTGCACCTGGCTATAATACTTCTTTTTATTTTATTTTACTTTTTTTTATCAAATATGTCATTTGCAGATATTTTCTTTCAGCCTGAGACATGTCTTCTCACTGTCTTAACAGTGTCATATGCAGATAATTTTTTTCTTTCTTTTTTTTTTTTGGGGTAACAGGGATTGAACCCAGGGGGTGCTTAACCACTGAACCACATCTCCAGTCTCCAGCCCCTTTTATTTTTTATTTTGAGACAGGATCTCATTAAGTTGCTGAGGCTGACCTTGAATTTACGTTCTTCCTGCCTCAGCCTCCCAAGTTGCTGGAGTTACAGGCATGAACTTTCACACCAAGCAAGAATTTTCAATTTTAACAAAGTCCAACTTCTCACTTATTTCTTTATACATTGTACCTTTGGTGTGTTGTATCTGAAGTTATCTGTGTACCCTACCTCAGTCATATAGATTTTTCCTCCATTATGTTCTAGGTGTTTATAATTTTTGTATTGGGTCTGTGATCCATTTGTACTTAATTTTTTGTGAGGGGTGTATAATCTGTCTAGATTCCCCCCCCCCCCCCATTTCCATCTCTCTACACTACCCATCTATTCTTGTGTGTTGCATACTTTTTTTTTTAATTAGAATATTCTGTAGTCCTGTGACTATGTCTTTTAGTGACTCTGTCCACCAGAGCTGTGAACATCACATGTGCTTCATAGTCCCCTACCCTCTTTTAGGGGTCAGGATGGGTTGACCAGGTACTCAGTCTTCTGGAAATAAAACTTGGGGAAAATGCAGGTACCTTTCTAAGAGTGCTCCATCTTCCCCAGTCTTTTGCTTGTGTCCCTCCTGACCCTCTAGCAATGCCAGTTACAGTTTAGGTCTCCTACTGTAGCACTGCTTCCTATGGAGGTGTCTGATTAGATTATAGTCCTTGGTATTTGCCTGTCTTTCCCTTCAGTTTTAGGGGCAGTTGTTTTCTCTGACTTTGATTCTCTGGCTAATCTAAGAAGACTTGTTTTCCTTTTCTTTTTCTTTTTTTTAAATAGTTTGTTCTGTTTGTTACTTGCTGTCAGGACAAATTGGCAATTTCTGAACTCCCTTTGTGCCAAACCAGAAACCACAAGTTGTCTTTTTTTTTTTTTTTTAAAAAAAAAAATTTTCAAGAAATTGAAATTGGCTTAGTGGTAGAGTGCCCCTGAGTTGAATCCCCAATTTTGAAAAAAATTTAAGAAATTGTTGTTTTACTTTTTAATCTTATTCTATCAGTTTGTAAGAGAGTTGAGTTGTATAAGTATAGTTACACACATGACCTGGTCTTCAATTCTGTCAGTTTTTGATTGACAGATTTTAGTACTCTAGGTTTATTTATTATATGTATGTGTGTCATAATAATCTTATGACTTCTTGATAAACTGACCTTTTTATCATTTTGAAATGTCCTTTTTGATCTCTTGGAATAGTGTTTGTCCTGAAGTTAATTTGCTTATTAATAATTGGCTCTTCCTTTCCTAGCCTCTTAATTGGTACAGTTAGACTTTTTGCATTTAATATAATTGTCATTGTGTTTGGGGCTGGAAGATACTTTTGCTGTGTGTTGTCTATAGGTAAGTTGGTTTGCTCATTTTGCAGCCACCTTAAAGGTTTATTCTTCTGCTTTCTGCCTTACATTATTTTTGACAAGCAAATCTGGAACCACTTCTAGCTGTTTCCCCCACTTTATCTGAAATCTTGTTCCACTTTCATTGTACTTGTTGGCCACATGGTAGTGTGCTTTATTACATCTGGAAAGCTTTCTTGGAGTCTAGTTTCCTATATTGGTACTGTGGCAACAATCTTTGAGCCTGTGTTCATCCTCTGTCTCATTATTTTCTTTGTGTGCCATTCTGGGTAGCATATATTGCTGTTTATTTTTTCGATTTGGGTAGCATTTTTTTTTTTTTATGTGCAGGTCTTTTTTGGGGGGCGTGGGTACTGGGGATTGAACTGAGGGGCACTCTACCACTAAGCCACATTCCCAGCCCTATTTTGTATTTTATTTAGAGACAGGTTCTTACTGAGTTGCTTAGGGCCTAAGTTGCTGAGGCTGGCTTTGAACACACGCTTCTCCTACCTCAGCCTCCTGAGCCCCTAGTGCAGGTCTATTTTGCTGTTAATTACATACAGTGAATTTTTCATTTCACATCATGTGTTTTCCACTAGTTTGTTTTCTTTATATATTTTCCATTTTCCTGTTTTAAGTGTGCTTTCCCTTAAGTATTTGAACATGTTTATCTTTTAATGTCCTTATCTGCTAAATAGTTCATTTTGATTAATACCTACCCAGTTGGTTATATGGTTACAGCCTACCACTTTTCTGTAAGTCTATAATAGTTTTTATTTATTTTGTGATGGTAGGGAATCAAACCCAGGGTCTTGTATATGCTAGGCAAGTGATCTACGGCTGCGCTATTTGAAACACTGTGTTGTTGAACATTGGGATTTTGTTGATGTCTAATTTTAAAGAGTGTTGAAGTTTGTTTTGGCAAGTAGATGTTGCTTATGGACTTTTAGTAACCTGTATTGTAGTCCTACAATACTGCAGACTTCTCAGGAAGGGGTCACCTTTGTGTGTGTGTGTGTGTGTGTGTGTGTGTGTGTGTGTGTGTGTGTTTTAAATGAATTGCTGCAAGTGTTCAAGAGAGGGCTAGATGAAATTTGAACAACTTTATCCTTTTGTGATAATTTGTGTCTAGGTAAAGACTTAAGCTTCTTCCCTTGAATGTAGAGCTTTGGACTTCTATTCTGAGTAGTTTCCTTCTTGCCACAGTCTGTTCCTCATTTCAAACCACCATTTTCCCTAACTGCAGTCTGACTTTCCACTTGGCAAAACCACATTGTTCTTCCTGGGCCCCCCCCCCCTTCATATAATCATCTACAAATTGTTCTCAGGAATGAATTCAGGGTCAGTGCAGAACTGCTGCTTTTGTTTTTCTGCTCCCAGGTCCTATAGACCTTTGCTGCCCATCACCTCATTGTTCTGTTTTCTAGCTATTTATGACAGGAAGACTAGTTCTCTACTGCTCATTGTAGTTGTAGTTTTAGCTACAGAACTCTGATTTTGTGTTGGCTGACTTGTGAGTGGAGAACTGCTGCCTTTAGTCTGCTCAGAATAAGTAAACAAATGACTTTCTTACACATTGGCTGTTAATGATTTATTTTCAGACACTGTGTAGCAGCTATTTGGAACTGAAGTTTTTCCCAAGTTCTAAAATATTTTTAGTGTACTTTTCACTGATTGTATCTCACCTCTTTCAGGCCATGCTGGAGTGTCTGCAAACATGATGAAGAAGAGGACATCTCACAAGTAAGCAACTTTGAAATAGCATGTTGTTTTTAGATAGCATGTTGTGACCTTTGGTTGCCGAGCACATGGGAGCCGCTCTTGCGTGAGGGGGTTCATAGCTCACCTTACCTGGTGCCTAATAAGTAAGAGACTTCCCCATCCCTTTCCTCTTCTTGGCCTGGCTGAAGTGTTCCAGGTCTGTCCTTGAGCAGTGAAAGTTCTTTGTGTCATGATCTTTCCCCCAGCCTAATGGGAAAGAACCTAATGGCAGGAAAGAGCAGTAATGATGACAGTAACAAGCCCATGGTGACCCTCTTCCATGTTTCTCCTTGGTCAGGGAGATGAGGTCCGGGTTGCAGGGTTCCTTTCCTGGTCCTCATGTGCTATTACACCAGGAGCTCCTTTTCACAGGAAGGTGTCTTATGCTGGAGGGCTGCCCAGCTTGCTGTTTTATAACATTGTTAAATGAATTAAAAGCTTGTAATTTAGAGAAAGTGTACCCATGTTCAAAAATGCTTTAGTAGTCATGTATTTAAAATGACAGATGTGTGTTCTCAGCCCTCTATTGTCAGTGCCAGGGTACTAAGCTGCTTTTTTCCCCCTGCACCATGCACTGGTGACTCTGCTACTGTATCTTGTAAATACCACTCCAACACCCTATTGTGACTGAAAGTCTTCTTAGTTATAGATTGTTCAATATGGGGAAAGCCCTCCTTCACTCTACCACCACCACCTGAGGTACTCATTGCAGCAGTTATTTCCAAATTATTTATGCCCCTTAGTCACCACACTGTAGTGGGAGTGCCCTTCACTAATGGTTAATGCTTGAACCAGTCTCCCATTCAGATGAATGCATGATGTATAATTAAATATTCATAATATTCAGTTTAAGAAATGACCTGAAAAACAAAAATTTGAAGGTTAGATGAGTTCACTTGTTTCCTTGAGGTTTAATAAACAAAGTATCAATTAGATTTCTTTTTTTCACTCATTTCCTTCATGATTTTACCATGTCAAGTGATGTGATAATTTATGTGACATGTCTGTCTTTATTATTATGTCATTACCATAAATGGTAAGCCATTTCTTGTCTCTCAACTAGAAGATGATAATAAGAGAAAGATAAGCCATAAATACTAGGTAATGGGGGAAAAGCAAGTGAAATATCAATTATGAGAATGTTAATGTGTATTTGTTTTAGTGTTATCACATGTGTTCAAATAATTATCTGTGATTAAGATATTATTAGGATTTCAGACATTTATGGGTTTGAGCCCTTGGTGTGGTGTTATTGCATTTGTATAAGGTAGATTCCATATCTGGTACTTGTTTATAAGGAATACTATGTACTCATTATCTCACAGGTTTGATTCCTTAAAAGCATAAGAAATAAACATGTACCTATTAAAAAAGTACTTTAAAGTTCATATACATAGCAACTAAAAGAATCTCATGTGGAACTTGATTTGGTGCTTTAATAGGCATACTTGTTTTGAAGACTAAAACACATCACTGTGTAGCAGAAGGGAAAAGTTATCAATCCTATTTTTCTGTTCTGTAATTCTGAAAGAAGGGTAGAGGGTACACAAAAAAGACTGAAACAAAAGTTTACCGATAGAGTTCACAAATGATGGTTATTAATGTCTTTTGAATGGAGTGAGTAGGGATGGGTGCGTGGAGCTTTGGAGAGGCTGCCTGGTGGCAGTGAATTTCCTGGGGCTGGTCTTGGAGCCAACTGAGGTTTTCGCAGGTTCCTTAATGTGTCCAGGGTTCAACTTACCCATGTGTGTTGGACCAGAACGGTGAGGTTTTTCGGCATAAATTGCTTTTTACAAATGAAAAATTTGTGGAAAGCAAATATTAAGAAGCAGAACTGTAGCGCGCCCACCCCCATTTTCTTCAGCTATGACTTGAGAGGTTGCAAGGAGTAAGGCCCCTCCCACCCTTTGGTCTGGTGACATTGGGTTCCTATTGGTCACCCCTTCTGTCACTTACCAAGCTAGTGTGGAAGAACTGAGGAAGAACTGTGTGTGTAAATGCATCTGGTTGCTTGAGGGAGAGTCACAAAGCTGTACTCAGAGGAATCACCTCTGACCCTATCAGGTGCTAAGGAGCACTTGGGAATTGGGTCTGGAGTACTGAGACCAAAAGGAAATGTAATGTAGCTGGGGTGTGAAGGGTTTTTTTGTTTGTTTTTTTTATTTCTTAATTCATTCTTTTTGCAGTGCTGTGGATTGATCCCAGGGCCTTGTACATATTAGGCAAGTCCTTTACCATTGAACTACATTCCCAGTCCTTGATTTTTTTTCCTAAGTAAATAGAAATCAACCTGTGTGCTTCCTTGGGCTGGGTACCTTGCTGTGTTTTGGGGACAAGTTGGTGGCTGGGGCTTTTCAGACTTTCCACAAAGTCAGAAAAGCTGCTGCATTAAAAGTACATCTTGAAGGGGAAAATATAGTTATGAGTATCTAAGAATAAGTTATAGTGGTTCTTTGTTTTCATTTTCAAATATCAACACCCTATTCCCCCAATTTGAATAGGGGACACTTTTCCATTTGAATGTATTATTGGAAAGGGGTCTTTGTCTTAGATTTAGAAAGCAGACTAGGATTTACTAATTTTTGTAGGAGTTTTTTTTTTCCTTCCATTTTATAAGACACAAATACTACCTACTGATAGAGAATGTCATCCAGCTCCTTTTTAATTTCTGGTGTGCTCTCATTAGTTTTCATGGTAACCCTGTTGAATAGGAACTACACGTCTTATTACAGATGAGGAAACTGATACCTAGGGATATTAAGGAACTTATCCAAGGTTATACATCTAATCAGTAATTGAGCTAGGGCTAAGAAATGGGACAGTTTGATTCTAAACCTGTGTTATCAACTATCACACCATATTCACAGAGCTATGTGCTTTGTTGTCTCATCTGGAAAATGGGTTATTTCAGTTGTGAATATGAAGACTAGATAACACTCCGTGCATGTGTCTAAATGCACCATGGTTGTGTTAGGCAGCTTTTTGTTGCTGTGACACAAATGCCCGACCCAAATAATTTAAAGGAGGAAAGGTTTCTTTGGCTTATAGTTTCAGAGGTTTCAGCCCATGGTTGACTGGTCCATTGCTTTGGACCTGAAGCAAGCAGAATGTAATAGCAGAAGGGTGTGGAGGAGGAAAACTGCTCAGCTCCTGGCAACCAGGAAGCAGGGGTGGGGGTGGGGGACACAAGGGAGAGAGACAAGGAAGGGGAGAGAAAGAGTGAGAGAGACCATTCAGATTATTAATCCATCTAATGGATTAATCCACCGATGAGGTTAGATCCTTAATGATTTGGTCCCTTCCCAAAGGTACCCCCCATGCACATTGCTCCATTGGGGACCAAGCCTTCAACACATGAACTTTGGGAGATATTCCAGATCCAAACTGTAAAGGTGATGTGGACAGTCTTTAGTTTGTGAGAGCATTTAATACTTTATCATCTGCAATAACTCTTGTCATTTATGCTGTGAGGTGAAATAGCACTTTGAAGATCCTTTGGACATTTGGAAGTTTGCAGTAAACAACTCTCCTGTTATCAGAGTGCTGCACAATGTATAGAGGAACTTACAGTGACTTGAATGGAAGACTGACTTCTTTTTCTCCACCTTGTTTTTATGTTGTCACCTTAAGCTGGGAATGACAGTAGCCATTATAGAACTTTTATAAAATAATAGTTACCAGCAAAGCAGTTTTTTTTTTTTTCCCTCTACTTGCTGGCTTTATCTTGCAAAAAGACACTTATTTTGATTTAGCCAAATTTTTTTTCTTGTAAAATCTGCTGGAACTCTTAAGTAAGGGAGTTATTTTTATATAACAATACTAACTAGACTTGAAAGAGCATCAGTAGTTAATCCATACACCAAAGTATGTAGTATGTGACAGGCTTTTATTGATTCATAGTAGAATTGTGATAATTGAAGTTAGTTTTACATGTATAATGTTTTTAAATATTGACCTCTAAAATAAGATATTAAACAAACAAATGGATAGAAGAAATGATTTTCAACACAGGACCTTCCACCAACCTTCCTTTCCTTCCTTCCCTTCCTGAAACCAGGGATTCAACTCAGGGCACTCAACCACTGAGCCACATCCCCAGCCCTATTTTGTATTTCATTTAAAGACAGGGTCTCACTGAGTTGCTTAGCACCTCTCTGTTGCTGAGCCTGGCTTTGAACTCGAGATCCTCCTGCCTTAGCCTCCCAAGCCACTGGGATTACAGATATGTACCACCACACCCAGCATGACTTCTATTCTTTCTTTTTTTTTAAAAATATTTATTTATTTGCTTTAGTTGTATACAATGTGTTTATTTTATGTGGTGCTGAGGGTCAAACCCGAGCCGTGCATGTGCTAGGCGAGCGCACTTTACTGCTGAGCCACAACCCCAGCCCCAGGACTTCTATTCTTGATGACAAAGTAATTAGAATTTAAAACTTCAGTATTGAGCAGAATACTAAATGTCACCTACAATCAATTTACCCTTTTGGAACATGAACACAGAAGTTGTTTTTTTATTCTAAATCAGTACTGCCCAAAGTATGGTATGTAGACCAGCAGCAGACCTTATCACTTGAATGCTTGTTAGAATTTCCTAGACCCTCTACAGGCTGCCAGATGCAGAGGCTTTCTGGGCTGGTGTAGGGTGGGAATCTTGCATGAGCTCTCCAAGTGATTCAGATGCAACTGGCCTAAATTGTTACTGAAAGTGGTATCTCGATCATGTTGGAGAACGAAATTGTTGTTGGAAATTAGTACCAAAATTATATCAATGAAAAGAGGTTGCACTGCTGTGTAATTGGTCACCACTTACACTTACGGGAACATACCATCTCAGCTAATTCATCATCAGTTAATTCCTGATGATGCTAACTTCCTTTTCACCACTTTACTTTTTTTCTTTTTTCTTTTATTTTTTTTTGGTACCAGGGATTGAACTCAGGGGCACTCGACCTCTGGGCCACATCCCCAGCCCTTTTTTTTGTATTTTATTAGAGACAGGGTCTCACTGAGTTGCTAAGTGCCTCGCCATTGCTTGCTTTGAACTCGCGATCCTCCTGCCTCAGCCTCCCAAGTGCTGCGCCACCACATGCCCTGTTTTTTTTTTTTTTTTTTCTTAAATCATTTGTTTTAAGAAAAGAGTTTCTAGAGATTAAAAAAACAATACAAGATATTTAATTTGTGGCTTCCTCTATTTTTTTTTGCTTGAATTGTTTCAATTATAACACAGTATAGCCTTTTATTAATAAATGGAATCAGATTGTCCTAGGTTAAATTGACTATCTTGGCATTTGTTTTATTATGTTGCCCTTCATGAGGGCTGTTATTAACTGAGAGTTAGTATTAGACTCTTTTTTAAGATTGAAGGAATTTTTAAAAGGCATATTGAGAGAGCATTTAAATCAAAGTCACTATATCAAAGAAAATCACTATATTTAAAATCATTACATTCAATTCTGATTTTTTTAACTCATCTATAAAAGCTTTTTTGTTTGTTAAAATTTTTGTTTTCTGTTTAGCAACTAAAATACTTCATAAGAACTTGTTCAATATATTATTACCTGTTATGAAAGATTTAAAATATATATAAAAACAAAGTAACATATAATAAACCTTTCATTCCTTACCCAGCTTTAATAATTAATGACATTTTTAGCTGAGTGATAGAACACTTGCCTACCATCTGCAAGGTTCTGGGTTCAATCGCCAGCACCACAAAAAATAAAGTACTGGCATTTTGTAAAATAAATATTCTTCATATATCACTTGTTACTGAAGTTTTAAGCCAATTTTTAAGTAGATGCTAGTTGGAAGAAATTAAGTTTATTTTTTAATTCACATATTGCCTACCTTATTAATACAGAGTATGGCCTAATTTTTTAAAAACGCCTTCCTTGCTTGTTAGCTTTGGCTTGTTAGCTTGTGCATTCAAGACCCAATCAGAAAGTTGACTCCTGATTTTAATAAGTATTATGTCAATATTAATTACTACTCATGTTTACCTTTAGTTTTTGTTAGTGGAAAGACTATCTTTTGTATATTTATAAGTTGTTCTTTAAATTAAATGGGAATAAATGTATCTAAATCAGATACATTTTAGTTCTTTTGGAATTAATGGAATGACATTCTGAAAGTAGACTTGCTCTCCACCAAAAAAAGGCAATGGAAATAAAAAGTATCTAATTCCCCATTTGTGTACAATGTGTCAAAATGCATTCTACTGTCATGTATAACGAATTAGAACAAATTTAAAAAAAAAGAAAATCAGTAAAAAAATTCTAATGCCATTGAAAGCCTTTTTCTACATATTATATGGATAATTATGTATGAAAATTTTGTGTTTTCTACATTTCGTATTTTTAAAAATGTCTTCTAAATTATTCTCTATGCAAGTGTTAATATGTAGTTATTTCATTACAGTCACAGTGTTATAGTGATATGCTAATGATTTAATCACTGGGGCCTATTTGAACATTTTTTAAAAAGCAAATAATTTTGTTTTAATGCTAAGTGTTAAAATTATTCATTTAAATGAAAATTCTTCTGTGAAAAAATGATTTCAGTCAGCTTTTTCATCGCTATGACCAAAATAACTGCCAAAGACAATTTTAAAGGAGGAAAAAGTTTATTGTGGCCCATGATTTCAGAGGTTCAGTCCATGGTCAGCCAACTCCATAGCTCTTGACCGAGGGTGAGGCAGAACATTGTGGTGGAAAAGCATATTGGAGGAAAGCAGCTCAGGACATGGCAACAAGGAAACGGGGAACAGTGAACTTTTTTTTTCCTCCAGTTTCCTCTGTTACCTATATCTTTGCTTACATCCATTATTTTCATTCCATGAACTAGATGTGTACTCACTGGGACATGTATACTATGGATGGTAAGACTTTGTGATTTGTGGGTGGTCCCCCCCACCCCTCCCACAAAGGAGGGGTGACCTTGGGGATTGAACCCAAGGCCTCATGCATTCTAAGCAGGCAGTGTACCATTGAGCTACATCTCCAGCCTTAGACAGTAACACTTCAGACATATGTTGTCAAAGTGTTCACTAGAAAGGCTCTTTCTCTTATATAAGCCAATAGAAAATGGTATCATCAATATCTGAAGGTTTTTTTTTATTCATATAGAAAAGTAACTCTATTAGCAGACCAAGACAGTGAAAATATTCTAGAATGTCTGAAGCACATGGAAAAAAGCTATATCAAAATTCTACTCAAGGGCTGGGGATGTAGTTCAGTGGAAAGTGCTTTCTCAGCATTCGTGAAGCCCTGGGTTAGTTCCCCTGAACTGAGGGGAGGTGGGTAATATGCTGAGCTGAGGAATTTAAGTGCTTGCAAAAAAAAAAAAAAAAAAAAAACAAAAAGCCTCCCAAAGTAAACATACAATGTTGATCCTAGACGATACAGCAGACTGGCTTGGGCACAATTGCAGTCATTCACAGGTGAGAAGATTAATTGGATAGAAATGAATTGGCATTGGAATGGAAGGTGCTAGCATCACCTCCTCAACCGTGGAGTCACCTGTTACTTCCTGGCTGCTATGCATTTGCCTTGGGTCATAGTTTCTGTTACCTGAACCTTCATGTGCTGCTTAAAGGCTAGAGACTCTTGACATAACATTGCAGCTACAAATGGCACTCAGACTTGACTTACATTTACAAATAGAAACACCAGGAATCATCAGGTATCTAAGGAGCACTAAGCTCATAAAAGAAAGTTACTAATTTCTGACAGATGTACAAACCAGCATTCACCAAATATGTGAGAAAAAAAACCCAACACATAGGAGACCAACCTGAAGAATTTCTTTATAGAAGAATCAGGAAAAAATGAAGGTTCTCCTTACAAACTGGAAAGCATGTTTATTAAAATCATTCAAGATTAGATTATAAAGAAATAGTTTGTTCTTAGAAATTAAAAGTATTATGTAAGATATGCAACAGATGGGTTGAAAATAGAGTTCTCAATTCAAGAACAATTGATCTCAGGATTTCTGCAAGATGAAAAGTGTGCAAAGGTAGTGAATGAATCTGGGATGATTGATATAGATGTGCCAGCATTTGTCTAATCAGATCCTAATGGATGAAGGAGGAGAAAAATAAGAATAAATATGCAAGAAAATTTGCTCATTTCTCTAGGTTGACCAGCTTCTGGTGAGGGATAACTTAAAATATGTCAAAAATGCTGGTGACATTTCACAATCTAGGAACAAAGAAAATTCTACAAACAATTTGAAGAGAAAAACAGATTGTCTTTAAACGAACAAGGATCAGATTGGCGTCTAATATCTGTAACTCAAGATTGTAGGAGAAATGAAAAAAAAAAATTCTCAAAGTACTGAGGTGTGGGGAAAGTGTGTCGTGTGTCCCCCCTCCCCCGCCATGCACCCCTTAGTGCTGGAGATTGAATTCAGGGCCTCATGCATGCGAGGCAAACACTTTACCAACTCAGCTGTATCCCCAGCCCTGAAATTCTGAACCTTCCTTGTATATGCAGGCAGTTTAGAGATGAGTACAAAATAAAAATTTGAAGCTTGCATGCATGAATCTCGGGAAGATCTGAACTCTGTTTGAAAGGATTACTACCCAGAGGATGTATATAGAAAAAACTGAAGAAATATGACCACATAAGCAAAGAAACAAAAGACAAACCAAAAAAAACAATAACAACAAAAAACTTTCTTGCTAAAATATTTCTAAATACAGTAGTTTTTTTTTTTTTTTAATACTCTTAAGATAGTAGCAGAATTAAAAATAACAGTTTCCAAATAACAATTTGGAATAAAAGCCTGAACTTCAGCAGTGCTGTAGAAGTAGCCATGTATGACTTTAATTTTTCCTTCTTTCACTAAGGATTTCTGTCTGTTTTGGTTTTAGAATTGCCTTATTTGGGCAGAGTTTAAAAAAAGTGTTAAGGGAGCTGGGCGCAGTGGCGCACGCCTGTAATCCCAGCACTTGGGAGGCTGAGGCAGGAGGATCGCGAGTTCAAAGCCAGCCTCAGCAATGGCGAGGCACTTAGCAACTCAGTGAGACCCTATCTCTAATAAAATACAAAAAAGGGCTGGGGATGTGGCCCAGTGGTCAAGTGTCCCCGAGTTCAATCCCTGGTACCAAAACAAACAAACAAGATCAGAAAAAAGATAAATTGCTTATAGGAGAAGATTCATTTGGTATGAAGGAACCTCATTTATTATAACTACATGGATAAAAGAAAAAAGGGAAAAGAGGAAATGAAAACAAGTCAAATTGAGAACAAAATGTGAAGAATAATGCCATTAATATTGTTTATCACAGCAAAAGTTAATGATTAAAATTTTCTTATTAAGAGAATGTGAAGGAAATAAAGTCTACCTGAAAAGAAGGATTGTGCATCTTTAAAATTGAAGTACATGGGAGGGTCTCTGAGGAGGATCCCAGCTGCTTGTAGAGCTTGAAGGAAGGAGGAGACTTTATTCCCACCCTAGGAGATGCCTGGCATGAAATTGGCTTATTCTGAAATGTGATTTAGAGACTTATGTCAAGAATTATGTGGAAGAACTGCAGATTCCTCTTTTGCAGAAGAAGTAAGTGTAGGAAGGAAGCATGACTGAACTAGAAATGCTGTTGTTGTTGGCTGTTTCTTGTGGTTTTGTTGAAAAATCAAAGTGGTCGATTCATTTCTCTGAAGCTAGTAAAGAACTATTTCTTCACTAGAAAAGATTTTCTTTTAATTTTCTGTGGGGAGAGAAAATGAAAGGAGAACCTTTCTCTGGGGAGACTGCATGTGTACATACGGGGGGTGGAGTAAGGAATCAGTTCACACAATTGTGGGGGCCTGACAAATCTGGAATCTGCCGGTCTGACCAGTGGGGGAACAAGCTGATGTTGCAGCTTGAGAGCAAGCCCCTTCTGTGAGTCTCTGTGAAGGCAGCAGCCGTGCCTCCGCGGCCCCCCCCCCCCCCAAATGAGGCCTGCCTACCTTGTGAAGGCATTTTGCTTTGCTTAGAGTATGTGGATTTAAATGTTAATTCCAGCTGTAAAACAAAAACAAATCCCTTCACAGTGACATCTATACTGGTGCTTGATCAACATAGCCAAGTTGACACATAAAATTAACCAGCACACTGATGAAGGAAGGGGCTGTATGATTTTGGTGGTAGTGATGAAATGTCTGAAAACTACAAAAATGGTACATGTACTTTCAAATCCTTTCCTTGGTGAAGTCTGGGAACCTACCTTAGCCTTTGCTTTAAATGTGAAGAAAGCCTGGTCTTGTAAAGGGAAATCACAGAGATGTTTGCCTAAAAATCAAAAGAAGGTATGTAATTGGTTATTTATTTGATTGGGGGGGGGGGGGGAGAAAAACAGATATTGCTGAAAAGGATTCCTCTATTCCAAAACAAGAAACGTAATCTTTACCAGCTGTTTTCTGAAGAAGCCAATTGGCTATCATTGCCTGTTCCTAGAAATTATGAAAATACCTAGAAATCTACTTTCTTTTGCCAGAGTGTTAGTAGTTAGAAGTTACAGACTTGATAATGCTTTATATATGCTTTTTTCCTCCCCATTAAGTTTCAGATTGCAGTCTTTTTTGGTTGTTGGGATTGAATGCAAATCTTTAATTATTTTTAATTATATTAGTTGGTTCCTTTACTGTGAACAATAATCTAGCTCTTTGCCCTCTCCTTTCTTTCTCCATCTAATATACTTTTGTCTAAAGTTGATTAGGAGTCAGCCCCCTTATTCTATTTTGCATTTCCTTTACTCTTAGTTTTGAGAGTTGTATTACATCTGTAATGTCAGAACAGCTGAAAATTAACACCCTCAGTTGACCTTTGAATAACATGAGCTTGAACTACTTGGGTCCACTTATGCAAGGGTGTTTTTATGCGAGACTTGGGGGCGAGGGAAACTTTTAGATGAACAATGGAGTGTAGAAATACTGAAATAGTTAGGAAAAAAGGTATGTCATGAATAACATAAGATACATGTAGGTTATTGTCTATTTTATCATAAATTACACACTAATGTCTTATTAGAAGGTAAAATTATCAAAATTTATGGTCACGAGCACTGAAAAAAACCATACATGCATGATTTGCAGGTGAGAGAAATGTGAACCAATGTAAAGATGTAGCATCGAATCATAACTGTATAAAGTTACTGTTTTTACCCACTGTTCTGTTGTTGTAATTTCATAGTCATCTCTTGTTGCTGTTGCCTTGTGTGTAAGTATGGTGATCATCCACTTAAACTACCATTTGACATTTTTTCTCCACATGAGCAAGGAGTTCCTCTCTCCTGGGTGTCACAGCAAAAAGTGATCTCTCATGGTTTCTGCACATTTTTCACTGTACATAATACATGTACAAAATATATGTTGATGTTATCAGTGAGGCTTCTGGGCAAAAGTAGGCTACTAAGTGGACATTTTAAACTGCCATCTAGGGGTTGGTGTCCTTACTCACCCCTGCATTTTTCAAGGGCTAATTCTATTCCTTCCTCTTCTTTTCCTTGTTCTCGTCATTTGTTCTGTAGTTAAATACATCCATCCTTTGCTTTTATCAGTCCTAATCTGAAGCCTCTTCCATGAGCCCTTGATGATTTGAAGCACAGGGACCTGTAACTTCTTTAGAAAACATTTGTGGGGACACTGTTTCCACTTTCTCACATGTCTGCAACAGTTTTATCTGGCTGTTATGCTTGAAGGTTAATACACATTCTTAGATGATTGTTAATCCTGGACTAGGTTTCCTTTCCCTAAGCTTGTTACCCCATTGTCTTCTGGCACAAAGTGTTGCTGCTAAAATACAAATTTTCTTTACCTGACACATGATTCCCCCAAAAGGGGTGTTATTTTCCTTAAGATCCATTTACTGGGATATATTTGAGCATCAGTCTTTCTGGGCCAGATTTCCCAGGGCTTGTGTTGTTGAAGTGTTTTATTTTAGGAAAGTTATCTTGAACTATGGTTTTTAGTTTTTTTAAGGCGTCCTCTCCCCACATTTTTTTTAAGATTGTGACATTTCTGTTATATTTTCATTTTTTGCCCCATCTCCTTTTCATCATGTATTTTCCTTACAGAGCTCCTGTGGTGTTATTTCTTCTCATATTCGTCTAGTTTAGTCTTAACGTCTGAAAGAATTTTTCAAATTGCTAGTTACTGCTTTACCTTGTCTGACTTTTTCTGACATCGTGTCTTGTCTGGCTGTCTCATTTCTGAGCTTTTCTATTTTTGATATCTATTCCTATATTTGAATTCTCCAGAGAAATAGAACCAGTGGGAGATAGATAAACATAAAGGAAATTTATTACGTGGTATTGGCTTATGTGATATGGAGGCAGAGAAGTCCCATGGAAGACTGCTGCTTGCAGGCTGGAGACCCAGGAGAGCTGATGTTGTCTTTTTAGATTGAAGTACAAAAGCCTGAGAAGCATGGGGCAGGTGGGGCAGGTGGGGCAGGGCGGGGCCTGGTGCACCTGACCTGTGTCCTGCTCTGGCAAGCAGACTGGAAGAAAAGGAGTGAATTCCTCCTCATTTTCTTTTCCTTTCCTTCTGTTCCGGTTTTCAGCAGACTGGGTGAGGCCCACCTACACTGGTGAGGGCAGATCTTTATTCAACCCATGGATTCACATGCTAATAATCCCTTTTTGAAAGCACCTTCAGACACCCCCAGAAACCCTGTTTAATCTAGGCACCCTGGGTCACTGTCAAGTTGTCCTATAACATTGACCCACTACAGTTCTTCTGCAGTGCCTTTTGTTTGCTTAATGCTAGATAGCAGTTTCCATCTGCTTCAGGGACATATTTTCCTGCTTGTCCTCATTGCCCATGAGACCGTCAATCAAGAGTGTTTGTTTCTTTCCTCCTTAAACTGTCTTTATGTGTTGTACAGCCATGATCCTTATGTCACCAAGAAGGGGTGAGAAGATTTCAGGATGACTTCACTAGCTTCAGAGCTCTGAGGCTGCCTCTGCTATTTTCCTGTGACATATTTAAAATAAATCCCCTTCCTATAGTCATCTCTGTCTACTTCCTTCAGGAGGTGGATCATTCGTCTGCCCTCTGCTCTCATTTCCTCTGTCCTCTGCTTTCATCTTGCTTAGTTGGGATTGGATTTTTAATGGGGTGTCCTCAAGGCAGGGCTCTGCCTCTTTGGAAGGGTGTGCTGGGTATTTCCAGAGCTCTGCGGGCAGAGGCAAGATGGGGTGGTTTCCTAACCTAGTATTCCTGCACTTAACCTTGTGACCCTTTTTCCAGGATCCCAGCTTAGGCTCCATGCTGAGTTGTTCTTCTCTTGAGGCAAGTACTTCTTGTTGGCTCCAGTGTCTCCCCTCCTGTTTTTAAGAGGCCCCCTTTGTCATCCCTCCAGGAAGTCTGACTTGGCTAAACTTATGTAACCAGTCCAGAATAAATTCTTCCTACTTTGACTATTTATATAACTATTGCTTTAAGTATTATAACCTACATTTTTTTTTTTTTTTTTAACTTAACCTGTGTCACATACTAGTCTCTTTCGTTCATGGGGTACCAAATGAGTTCCCTGCCTGTAGACCTATGAGAAGGGATTCTTTTCAATACCCTTAATTTTTTCACTCTTGGTGTATATCAGCATCTGTTAGGTTGATTTTGGGCCTAAGCTTGTATGCAAGCCAATTCTTGTCCTTTGACATTGGCTTTCAGTTGCTAGTAATCTAGACACTACGTAGTTCGATGTCACTCCAGTGATTTTTAATATTGCATTGAGTATTTGTTATGAACTCAAGTGTGTAAGATTGTATTTTTCTTAGAGATGTAATAGTGGGTGGTAAAACACATTGAGATAAGCCATCCTGTACTTTGGTTTAAGTACAAGTTAAATGTGTAGTTTATTCTTACTGCTGAAGCCAGTAGGAGCAGAATTATTAGGGCATTAAAATGGGCAAAATTGAATAGTTATAAATTTCTTTTGATTTGAAATGAATCCATATTACATAAGAATATGAGTTTGTGGTGATTGGTGTAATCTATTTCATGTGGTTAGCCCTTCTTCAAATTGGGTAGTTGTGGGATGATTGAATTAAAGGAAACGCAGAAACCTGTAAAACTGGTGCTTATGAGTGGGGCCCACATTCCTACGGACAAGTAGTTTTGTTTTTTTTTTTTCTGTCAGTACATGGTTTAGGGGTCCAGCCAGTTCCTGTTGCTAATGAACTGTGTTACATATTTGTTGCTGGAGGAGGCCTCAACACCTGTGAGCAGCACTGCTGTGGGGTAGGAGCTGAGCACCTCGAGTTACCTGAAGTGGCGCTGTGGCAGACAGGAGTGTGCACTCACATTGGGGACTTCGGTAATAGAACTTGCTAGTCAGTGGTTGTGTTGGATCTAGGCATGCATACTTGTGAGATAATACCTTGTGTGTGTGTGTGTGTGTGAATACAGAAAACATCGGAGCAGTGTGGGGCCAAGCAAGCCTGTGTCTCAGCCCCGGCGGAACATCGTAGGCTGCAGGATCCAGCATGGGTGGAGAGAGGGCAACGGCCCTGTCACCCAGTGGAAGGGGACCGTCCTGGACCAGGTGCCCGTGAATCCTTCTTTGTATCTTATAAAGTACGATGGATTTGACTGTGTTTACGGACTAGAACTTAATAAAGATGAGAGAGTTTCTGCGCTTGAAGTCCTACCTGATAGAGTTGGTAAGTTGTTTTTACTGTTTGTGCATTATTGCTTTAAAAGTGATAATTGAAATACATGTTTTTTTGATTTTTCTTTTACATTGTTGGTATTTTAACTTTTATTGAAACTCAGACATCTTTGGTAAGCATTTAAATCAGTCATATAAAACCACAAAAGTTGATCTAAAGTTCTGAAACCACAGTTCAATGAATTGTAAAGGATATAAAGATGTATACAATTCCCCGCCCCCCTTCAGAAATGTAAAATATAATGATCTTTCGTGTGGTTATTTTTGACATTTCTCCATGACCCCCTTATCTGGGCTTTGATAGGTAAATTGTTAAGATATCTTGTGTGTTGATTTTTATCAGGTACAGTACCTAACAGAAATAGCAAGGAATTTATTTTAGAGTCTTTGAAGTGTATCTTTCATTGTATATTACATTAATGATAATTGTTTGTACTTTAACTCAAAATGTAAGCAACCAAAATGTGATCTTTGCTGTTACGTTCTTCAGGGCTTGTTTGAACAAGGTTTGTGGAAGTGAATGGCGCTCTCTTTTTTCGTGTGTTATACAGTATTAGCTTTGCCTTGCAAATGTTGAATAATAATTACTGTATTTAGTAGGGTGGATATACCCAAGTTAATGTTACTTTCTTAAGAGTGTTTACTTTGGACTTTTTTTTATCACAGTGATGTTGTTATTGCCTAAAATACTGGTTTATGCTTTAGAATCCTTTTTGAAAGTCTGTGCCATTAAAAAAAGCTTCAGCTGATCTAGACTTGGAGATTAGGAATTTTGGGGTCAAATTGTCAAGGGAAGAAACTAATCTACCACCCCCTCCTTTTGTTTTTCTTCAGACTGTCATTGTATTCTCTGGACAAGAGTTTCCCAACAAATTAATAACTGCCAAAAAAATCATTCAAACACTTATATCAATTATTTGTGCTAAATAATTGTTACGCATTTTTTTCTGACCCAGAATTTTAGTCTCCACCCTCTCTAGGCAAGACTCCTAGGTCTTGGAACCACTCACTTCCTGCATGTTGGTGCATGACCCAATCCTTTTCTCAGCATAGGACCATAGCTCTGGTGGTAGGATCCAGGTTTACATAATACTGCTCTTTGTAGTGTTCAAACTCCTGTTTCTATAGGAAACATGGACTGTAAATGGTAAAGCAGTTAGACAAGAGAAATTAACAAAAGTGTCTCTGCAAATCAGCAACATATAATGTGCCTAATTCAGTTCATACCACTACCATTGACCTTAGTAGTCACTGCAATACTTGAGTTAAAAAAAATTTTGCCTTTTACTTATACTCTGTGTAGGAAGAAACCAGTCTTCCCTAATTTAGTTCAGGCAGTCCATTAGACTATAGCTGTAATTACCTTTTCCTTAAGCTAGAGGTGGAGCAAAAGGAAGTCTCTCGGCTGAAAGGGATGTAATGACAGAGCAGTACGGTTTCCAAGGCAAGGTTGAGGGACCCTTGGGGTTTCCCGAAATTCTTTCATGAGGTTTGCAGGGTCAAAATAAGTTTCATAATATTGAGATAGAATTTTCCCTCTTCATCATTCTTTCACATTTGTATAGTGGAGTTTCCCACCATCTATTTGGAAGATCTGTATAGCTCAGCAGACACAAACAATGCTCAGTGTTACCAAACCCTACTTTGGTAAAAGATCCGTTCAAAGGGCAAGACTGACAGTTTTTAAATGTTGACAGTTTTTAAAAATCGTGATATAAAGCACATAATATAAAATTTACTATCTTAACCAATTTTGTAGCATTATGTTCACATTGTTGTGAAACAGATCTCCAGAACTTTGTCATCTTGAAAATCTGTGTTGCAACTAACCTTTAAATTAAATGACTCCACTTTTCTCCTTCCTTCCCCAGCCCCTGCCACCCACCATTCACCTTTTTGTCTTATGAATTTGGCTAATCTAGATATTGCATGTAAGTGGTATCATACAGGATTTATCTTTTGTCTGACTGGCTTACTTCACTCAGCATAATGTACTCAGGGTTCATCCCTGTAGTAGTGTATGACAGGGTTCCTTTTGCTTTCACACTGAAAATGATATTCCAGTGCATTGACAAAATGCATTTGTTTATCCATTCACCCACCAATGAACTTTTGTGTTGCACCCACTTCTTGGTAGCATGTAAAGTTGTGAATAACGCTGCTGTGATCATGGGTATACAACTCTCTGTTTGAAATCCTCTTTTTGATTTCTGTGGTTATGTGCAAGAAGTGGGATTGCCCAGCCATGTGATTATTCTGAGTTTTTTAAACAGAACTGCCATATTGTTTTCCTCCACAGCTGCACTATGTTTCAAGCCCATCAGTGGTGCACAAGGGTTTCACCATCTCTTTGCCAGCACTTCTCTGCCTCGCCTTTTTCCTTACTTAATGGGTGGGAGGTGATACTTCATTGTGATTTGTAATTAATGAAGTTGAGTAGCTCCTTTTGAGCTTCTCTTAGGGTCTTGTTAGCTAATTGTGTATCATCTTTGGAGAAATGTTTTAAGTCATTTGATCCTTTTGTAATCCAGTCATTTTGGTTTTTGTTGTTGAATTGTTGTTCTTCATATATTTTGGAGACCAAGGGTTTTATTGTGGGGAGTATGAAAAGTTTATCGGTAACTGTTTCAGATTCTGTGTGGCAACTAACCTTTAGGAACTACACTTGTTGACTTTTGATGTAATTTCATAAAATATGGAAAACTATCTGAAATACAATTAGGATACTTTTTCTCAATAGCGTATTTTTGTGAAGCTAGATGCTTATGTATCATTTTAACAGATCACAACAGGATGAATGGTGAAGCATATATGAAAAACAAGTTGTATTTTTAAAAAGCTAGATATTAAGAGATTTGCACAAAATGTAAAATTGTGCCCTTGCACTGTTTTGTTAGAAAATAGTTATTTAAAATACATTGCTATGTAGATATTTTAAGATATTTTGAAATTTGTTTTATTTTCTAAAACAGTAAATATTGATAGGTAGAATCCGTATGAACAAATGCTCTTTTATGTTCTCAGTAATTTTTGAGAGTCATAACCTCAGGTCCGCTGGCATGAAGAGCCTGATAGGTTTTGTTTTTGTTTTATTTTGTTTTTGGCGCGATGCAGAGGGGAGGTCGATGTAATTTCTTTTACTACATATGTAAACAAACACACCGCCATGTATGTTTGAGTATCCTGATTAAATTGAATACCAAAACATTTATTAAGAAACTTGAATTTTTGTTCCTTTTAACAGAGGTAAAAACCTGATGAATGAGGAAAATGGAAGTGCTGATCTGTTTTTAGATTGTAGTCTGAAATGTGAGAACTGGAGAAACCTTCAAGTTGAGAGGCTCTTCCATAATTTTTACCTAGTATTTAAAAAATGCAGCCATTAATTTTCCACCTACTTGTTTTTTTGTTTTTTGTTTTTTGGTACTGGGGATTGAACCCAAGGGTGCCTTACTGCTGAGCTATATCCCCAGCTCCTTTTATTAATTTATTTATTTCACATAAGAGCTCACCAAGTGGCTTAGGGCCTTCCTAAATTGCTCAGGCTGGCCTCAAACTTGGAATCCTTCTGCCTCAGCCTCCCTAGTTGCTGGGATTACAGATGTGGACCACTCTACCTTTTTAAAGCATCATAGAGTAGGGCTGTGATGTACTACTACTAGGGAAGCCTGTGCTGTCAGCCACATAGGCTATCTCATGAAATTCTGTAGTGGCATCCCCTCCTCCACCAATGCATCTTAATTAAGCTTCTTCTGAGACCCTCACCACAGTTGTTCTTGTTAACAAAATATCAGTCAAGATCTCTGCAGAAGGGCTCAATGTGGTTAGACACCCTATTTCCTGTTGCTCTGCTCTGTCTTGCAAAAAGTAAATTTAACTGCAGACTCTGGATGTACCCTGTTTTTGTGGTATATCCTGTAAAATCCCTGACTGTTCTAAGAAATGGAATGAAGAGCACCTTCTGAGAACTCAAAGAAGAAAAATTATTTTTTATCTAAAACCTCCAAGCCCCTCCTCCCACTGGATATAAAGTTCAAAGAATTTCCAAAATCTTTGTTCAGAGAATTTTAGGTGAGAGCCCTCTCTGGTCTGACTGCAGCCAATAAACCTGCTTCCTGAAAATTCCTCCCATGTCCAGCCTCTTCTGTCATACTTCTCTACAGCAGATATCAGGGGAAGGCTACTGCTTTCATGAGGACATTCAGACAGTAAACAAATAAATAAAACAAGGTAGCTTTAGATGATGGGAATGTTGTTAAGAAGTATAGCTGGATAACATGACTAGAATTGGTGGGGTCATGGAGAGGCCCCCCCTTCCCCGCCGTGGCAGGGGACATGATGCAGAAAGAACATTTTAGAAAGAGGCATGTCCTACCTGGGAGGGTTAGCAGGGTCATCTAGGAATAGAGGAGGGTTGACTGAGGTATGGACAGTGAAGAGGAAGATGGTAAATCTGAGGGCAGAGGCTAGATGGCCCAGGCCAGTGGGCCTTGGACAGGATTGGTTGTTAAATTGTGCAGGGAAGGCATGGGAACGTTTTAAATTACTCAATCTGATGTAAATGTCACTATGATCACTGGTTGCTATGGAGAATAGATTGTAGGGGCAAGAGTAAAAACTATGCTTTAACAGAAGATAGAAATAAGGTTAAGAGAAAAACCACAGTTTCATTTAAAATAAAAAAAAATCTCAGACCTTGAATATGTTAATCTGTTTTAATGTTCCTTGGTTATATGAAGAGGGTTAATGTGAAGGGGGGAAGCAAGGTGAACTGTCTATAAGAATTCTAGTTTTGCAACTCTGCTATAAGTCTGAAATTATCTTTATTTAAAGTAACTGTTAAACAACAACAAAAAATACTTTATACCTTGAATGAACAGTTAAAAGTTCTAATTTAGGCACAGTACTCAGTCCAGAGAAAGAAAAGATTCAGTTACCTGATTGGGTCCAAAATACTTCCCATCACATTTGTCTTTTGGGCTGTGGCTTTGTTTGATGGTTGTACTTCTCTCCTCTCAGTGATTTTTATGTTTTCTAATGTATTGCGTGGGCAAAATTTCAGGTAGCCTCATTTTGTAAATTCAGTCTTCATAATAAATATACAGCAAAACACTTTGCCGAACTCCCCCCCTTTTTTTTCTTTAAATCCCCAGCAACATCTCGAATCAGCGATGCACACTTAGCAGACACGATGATTGGCAAAGCAGTGGAACATATGTTTGAGACAGAGGATGGCTCTAAAGATGAGTGGCGGGGAATGGTCTTAGCACGGGCACCTGTCATGAACACGTGGTTCTACATCACCTATGAAAAGGACCCTGTCTTGTACATGTACCAGCTGCTAGATGACTACAAAGAAGGCGACCTTCGCATCATGCCCGACTCCAGTGAGTACATGTTGGCAACTTTTATTTTTCATAATTCAAAAAGAATTTGGATTTTAACTTTAGATAATTAACTTTCCAGCTATATTTATTAAAAATATTTTTAGCTGTAGATAGACATAATATTTTTTTACGTGGTGCTGAGACTCGAACCTAGTGCCTCGCACATGCTAGGCAAGTGCTCTACCACTGAGCCACAACTCCAGCCCCTATATTTATTTTTGAATATGTTGTTCTTTTTTTTTTTTTTTTTTTTGTGGTACCGGGGATTGAACTCAAGGGCACTCGACCACTGGGTCACATCCCCAGCCCTATTTTGTATTTTATTTAGAGACAGGGTCTCACTGAGTTGCTAAGTGCCTCACCATTGCTGAGGCTGGCTTTGAAATCGTGATCCTCCTGCCTCAGCCTCCCAAAGTGCTGGGATTACAGGCATGCTCCACCGCGCCCGGCTGAATATGTTGTTCTTTTAGTCATTCACAAGAATAAATTTGTGCAGTTTTCAGCCTCTCATCATGAATTTTAGATTAGAAAATGTTTGATAATCACTTTTGTTTGGCCTTTGTAATAAAATAAAGGTTATTTTAAAATTATGTTATTGACATTACTGCATATTATTTCTTTATTTAAAAATATATGAAAAGCTGGGCGTGGTGACGCACACTTGTAATCCCAGCCATTGCTGAGGCTGGCTTTGAACTCGTGCCTCAGCCTCCCAAAGTGCTGGGATTACAGGCGTGCGCCACCGTGCCCGGCTCGATATACATATTTGACTTTAAAGAATACTGATTTCAAGCTGGGCGCGGTGGCACACACCTGTAATCAAAGCACTTGGGAGGCTGAGGCAGGAGGATCGAAAGTTCAAAGCCAGCCTCAGTCAACAATGGCGAGGCACTTAGCAACTCAGTGAGACCCTATCTCTAATAAAATACAAAAAATGGCTGGGGATGTGTCCCAGTGGTCAAGTGCCTCTGAGTTCAGTCCCAATACCAAAAACAAAACAAAACAAAAAATACCTGATTTCAGAAAACTGTTAAATTGGGGGACTTTTCAGTAGCAACTAAATCGCTGGGTCGGTATTTAGACAGACCATTATGCTATTTCCCCAAGTACTTTCAGTAATTTGAACTCATGTGGGGAAGGTAGAAAACACTGTAATCTGCTTTTATCAAGCTTGGTTTTAAAAACAGTTTTATTGTAATATGATTTCTATACCTCATAAACCATTTAATGTACAATACGGTAGCTTTTATGAATATCAGTGTATTTATAAATACATGCGGTCCTCATAGCAGACAATTCTAGAACATTTTCTTCACATTAAAAGGAACTTTGTGTCTTTTAGCTACTATTTCTTTATCCCTCTCCCTCTTCCTCATAGCCATAAATAACAGGTAATTAACTTTTTGTATAGATTTTGTTTTTTTTTTTTTTTTTTTTTTTTTTTTTTTTTTTTTTTTTTTTCCTGTTTTGTACCTTCATATTCATGGATTATGTAGTATGGGGGTCCTTTGTGACTAGCTTCTTTTCACTTAGCACATTTCCAGGATTTATCATGTTATAGCATGTATTATTACTTAATTTCTTTTAATGACCAAATATGATTCTTTGGTATGCACAATGCCACATTGTTTTTGTTTGTTCATTCATTGATGGACATTTGGGTTGTTTCCACCTTTTGGTTATTCTGAATGTTGTTGTAAATATTTTGTATACAAGTTTAGGTGTGGACATTTGTTTTCAGTTCACTTGAGAATGTACCAAGAAGTAGAATTGTTAGTTCATAATGGTAACTTGATGTAATTGAGTGAACTGCCAGGCTAATTTTCAAAGAATTGCATTTTACATTCTCATTAGCAGTTTATGAGGGTTCTATCTTCTCCCCATCCTCACCAGTACTTGGTTTTACCTGACAAGCAATTCTGCTAGTGAGTATGAAGTGGTATATTATTGTGGTTTTGATTAGTATCTTACTGGTGACTAACGATATCAAAGGGATCTTTCCATGTGCTTACTGGACATTGGGTATCTGCTTCGGTGAAATGTCTATTAAGGTCTCCTGTGGGTGCCCCCGCCCCCATTTTTTATTTTGAGACAGGGTCTTGCTAAGTTGCTGAGGCCGGCTTTGAACTTTAAATCCTCCTGAGCTTCCCAAGTCACTGCACTGTGCCTGGCCCCCTGCTGATTTTCAAGTTGACTTTTATTATAGGTTGTAAGTCAATATTCTAGATACAAGTCCTTTATACCTGATATTCAAATGCTTTCTCCCATTCCTTTTGGTTTCCTTTTTCACTTTCTTAATGGTGCTTTTTTTTTTTTTTTTTTTAATATTTATTTGCTTTAGTTGTACACATGCGTTTATTTTTATGTGGTGCTGAGGATCGAACCCGGTCCACGCACATGCTAGGTGAGCCCTCTACCACTGAGCCACAACCCCAGCCCCATTAATGGTGCTTCTTGAGGCATTTAAGTTTTTAACTTTTGTGTTCAGTTTATCTTTATTTTCCCTTTTGTTGCTGTGCTTTTCGGGGTCATACTGAAGAATCTCTTGCCAAATCCAAGGACTACCACTGTGTTTTCTTCTAAGAGTTTTATAGATTTTTACATTTTGAATTAATTTTTATGTATGGTCTGAGGTAAAAGTTTAATAATTTTTTGTATGCTCTCCAGTTGTCTGAGCACCATTTTTTGGAAAACTTTCCTCTTGGGCTGGGGTTGTGGCTCAGTGGTAGAGCGCTTGCCTAGTACATGCGTGGCCCGGGTTCGATCCTCAGCACCACGTAAGAATAAATGCATTGTGTACAACTAAAACAAATAAATAAATATTAAAAACAAACAAACAAAAAACTTTCCTCTTTCCCATAGAGTGGTTTTGGCATCCTTGTTGACAATCAGTTAGCCATGTATATTATTTCTGAACTCTCAAGTCTATTCCATTTGTTTGTCTATTACACAACTTCCACACTATCTTGATTACATTGCTTTGTAGTAAATTATGAAATTGGGAAGTGTGAGGCTCTTAATTTGTGCATTTCCAGGGCTTCTTTGTCTATTCTGAGTCCCTTGCAATTCTGTACAAATTTTAACATCTGCTTCTCAATGTATACAAAGAAGTCTGCTAGTATTCTGAGTTGGGGTTGTGTTGAATCTGTAGACAAGTTTGTGGAGTATTGCCATCTTAGCAGTGTTAACAAATCCTTTGTTTGTTTGTTTGTTTGTTTGTTTATTTTGTGGTGCTGGGGATTGAATCCAGGGCCTTGTGCATGTGAAGCAAGCACTCTACCAACTGAGCTATATCCCCAGCCTGTTAACAAATCTTAATAAGCCTTCCAATCCATTAAGCATCAATATTTTTTTTATCTATTGAGATTTGATTTCTTTCAATAATGTTTTTATTATTCTGAGTGTAATAGTCTGAGTGTAAGCATTGCATTTCTTTTGTTAAAATCTTGCTCCCAAATATTTTATTATTATTATTTTTTTACTGTTGTGAATGAAATTGTTTTTACTTCTTCCTTCCTTCCAACCTGAACCAGAGGAATTTAACCACTGAGCCACATCTCCACATCCTAGCCTTTTTTTTTTTTAAAGTCACAGTCTCACTAAGTTGTTGAGTCTGGCCTTGAACTTTTGATCCTCCTGCCTCAGTCTTCTGAGTCCCTGGGATTACTGGCATCTGCCACTATGTCCAGCTTCTTAAATATTTTTTGTTGTTGTTGTTGTTGTTGTTGTTGTTGTTGATAAACCTATTCTTTTTAAAACTTCTTTTTAGCCTTTCCTCTAAACACATGGATCCCTGACCTAGGACAGATGTGTCTGATGGTCACTTCTTATGTTAGCAGTGTGACAATCATCGTATTTCTTTTGTTTTATTCTTAAGTGTTTCCTGTGGAGAAACCAGTTAATGAAATTACTCATCTGCTCATCTGGCCTCGAATTTCTACTTCTTAGATTTTTTTTTTTAAGTTACAAAGGAATAATGGTGGAAAATTGGAAATTAAATTTTCATTAGAATATTCCATGAAAATATTTCTCCAACCTGTATGAAGTTCATTTTAAACATTTTAAGAGAAATAGCCAGTCAAAACAAGTTCTCTTAACCTAAAATTAGACAGTGCGTGATTACCTTTCTGATTGCTTCTTGCCCTTCTCATTCCTTTCTCCAAATTTCTAAAATTTTTGTGAATGGTATGGAAGTCTATTTACCATTAGAAACAATGGTGATGCTCTGGTATAAGGAGTTCTAAAATGGTTCTATCACTGAGGTTTGAATCCTGGCCCTGTTACTGATAAAGTAAGCCTCGGTAGGTGTTCTTTGATTCTCTTGGTCACTGTAAAGTTTGTGTGAAGTTATGTACTTGGAATTCTTTTTAAACTCAAGTTCTGTGAAAGTATGGCAGGATGATGCAGTAGATATCTTTTCTGTTTCCCTCTTTTAGAGAACTGAATATTTGCAGGTATTGTGTATGGCTTATTGGTGTCAAGGGTCAGAATAGCAGTTTCTGGAGTATCATTCAGTGAGAGAACTTATTGTAATTAAAGAGACAAACTACTGCTAATTAAATGGTCCAAACTAGGACAGTTGTGAAAATAAAATGGTGCACTATTACTAATCATACCAGGGCAGACTGCTTTGTGGACATCTGGTCACCATACCTGAAAGACCATCTGTTACTGTCAGGAAAAGAACCTCGAGTTATTCAGAACCCATGAAGAGTTTATTAGAATTGCAACTACCTTGTATCACACACACCCCCTTTCTTTTTCACTTTATCTTTTCTTGTTGATGGTGATGGTTTACTGCTGATTTTTGTGTTTTCCTAGAGGTTGTAGAGCATTGCATTTCCCTTAGGCCCTGTTAGACAGCCATCTTCAGAGATTCTGTTATACTTAGCCTGGGGATAGGGTTCAGATATCACCTATTTTAAAAGTGTGGGGCATTTTTAAAATTTTAAAGTTGGTTAGTAAAATGATGTGAAATGCATTGAAGTTGAGATTCACAATAACTTTAATAATTACTTAAGACATTTTAAGTGAGTAGAATATTCTCAAGCAATCCCTATAGGAATTGTCTGCTTTGAAATTATGTTTCAAAGTGTCTCGAATTTTTAGGTAATTTCAGCAATAATTTAACATTAGCCAAAGTAATTTTGGGTTATCATTTTAAAAATTGTTTATATATTGATCTAGTGAGGTCATTGACAAACCGTTTTGTAAATGTTTTATTGGAATACAGCACATTCAGTCATTGCTGTATCATTCTTGGCTGCTTTCTTGTTGCAGTTGCAGAGTTAAATGGTGGGAACAGAAACCATAAGGCCCATCAATAAAAAGTTAGTTCACTGCTGGTCAAGATAATGATGATGAATTCAGGATACTTCAAAAAATTTAAAATTGTTATAATAAACATGAGTTGGTATCTAAAATCGATTTTTAAGTTTCCTTCCCCCCCATTCTTTCTGTCAAATACAGATGACTCACCTCCAGCAGAAAGGGAACCAGGAGAAGTTGTGGACAGCCTGGTAGGAAAACAAGTGGAATATGCCAAAGAAGATGGCTCGAAAAGGACTGGCATGGTCATTCATCAAGTAGAAGCCAAACCATCCGTCTATTTCATCAAGTTTGATGATGATTTCCATATTTATGTCTACGATTTGGTGAAAACATCCTAGATGTCATCATGAACTTGGCCAAATTTGTGGAACTATTAAATGTATAATTTGTAGACATAAAGACTTGATTGCTTTCCAGTTTAATGAAAGCTTAAATGTCCCTGCGAACCCACAATCTCTGCCAGCAGAACTGGTTTTGTTCTGAATAGTACAGATTGATGTGAACACAAAGCATTTTGTGTAAGGAGGACTCCTTCTCTTATAAGAAGTCTGTTGGGAGGGGAGTTACAGGCAAGTTTGGTAAAAATTAAGCTAGTATCATAGTCATTTAAATCTGTAATAGATCCTAACCATTTCCCCCATCACTCTAACACTGTCTTATTCCGCTGCCACAATGCAAGCATAGTTTGGTATTTTTGTTACTGCCTTTTTTGAGATATGTGTTGATATTTACTTGTCTCTCTCTCTATATATCTGTGTGCTTGTGTGTATAATATGTATACACACACACAGAGGTCCACGTGCACACATGCGCCACTGGCAGTCCTTTCCTTGTGGATTAGGATGGGGTGATACTGTTTTCTCCAGTTTAACAGGAGTGCTTGACCTAAGTCAATCATGTTTATGATATTCCTGCTCTTTATTTACAATGAAATTGAGGCACAGAAAGCACATAGGGATGTTCAAGTTGTTTTGAAAGTCAGAAGTTCAGAGCACCTTTTCAGTCTGGAGGCTTTAAACCACAAGTCCAAAAATGAATTACTTGTGAACAGTTAATGGCCCACATTACAATTTGATAAACTGGTGAGAAATCTGGGTAAAAGGCTGCCTTTAATTCTAAGCTTTGTAAATTTTTTATTTGTTTACATTTTAATTTTAAATACTTTGAGCAAATCCCAGGTTCTTGTAGGTGTGTTTTGGAAGGCATATTTGGTTTGTTATTTGTATATACCAATAATCTTAAATTTTAGTACATGGATTGAAAAGGCAACAGTACATCAATGGTTTGTGAGTATGTGGTAAGTTCCTGGAAGAACAGTGCTTTTATATTAGAAGTGTAAGTTTTAAGAATGGCCTTGTTGCCTTCTAACAAGTTCTCTGGGACTTTCTAATTTTTCTTACCAATATTACGATTATGGTCAGAAGGCCTCTTCTTTTCCCTGTCCCTTCCCTCCTGCTTTTCTCCCTCAAAAAATGTCTGGAAAAATAACAGCTTAATCTCTTGACATCATTTGTGGTGGTGTATGTTCTTACTTCCAGGTGTGCTGTTAAGGTGGGTTCATTCCCTTCAGTGGCCCCTCGGGGTTTGCATGTCAGTGAAGTGTTACCATAGAAGGCCCAGTCATCTGAGTTGGCTTGTGGGTGTAGTAGCAGCCCTTCGCCAAGGAGTCCTTTTGTGGTTCATTCCTGCAAGGTTGTTTGAAACTGAAATAGAATCGCAAATGTGGTTGGTTGATCAGCCAAATGGCTACTTTCCCTTTGTTTTGAAAGAACCTGGTGGTTTGATAGCCAGGATAAAGGCAGTATGCAAAACCAGTCTTGTGGAAATCTTAACCTGCAGTTTGAGAAGAACCTATGCGTGCATGCTGTGAGCCAAACACCAGAGGTTTTTGAGGGGTCCGAACGATCTCTGTTGGGGCTGTTCTTGATGTTAGAAATCATTCTGTAGCCTCACAATGCATGGTTTGCTGGATGCCCTTTTTAGCCTTCACGAGGGCTTGTGCCTTGTGCTTCTGGATGGTAATGACCGCTCACCATGTGAACACAGTACCTCAGTTTTCTTCTCTCCCTGGCTGCAATTGCCCTGTGCTCAGGACTTGACCACAGGCAGCCAGGGACAAGCTTCTCAAAGCATTGTGATACCCTAGTCATAGATGCTTTCTGTGCGTGTGTGAGCAGGTGTCATCCTGCACATTTGCTGTTTTTCCCCTGCATGTAAATCTCAAAGCTGAGCCTGGCTCCCGGAGCCCATACTGACATTGGTGGTACAAGTCGGCGAGTGTGTCCAACACGCACAGTGTGCAGAATATGGTGCAGTGACTTCAGGCCGGAAAATAAAGTTCCTTTTGAAGTATTCTGAGGGTTGGGTCAATTGAAACACTTCTAGCATTACCTAATGACTTGCATTGTGGTATTTTCTGCAAGCTGCTTTAGCAACTTAAATATAATATACCCACAATCTCCCAGTCTCTAGAGGAATGCAACACGATGATAATGATGAAGATAATGTTTTTAATCATTGTTCCATTTGTTGCCTTTAGGGCTGAGGGAAGGGGAAGGGTTTTTTGTTTGTTTGTATGTTTTTTCGTTGTTTTTCCATTTTTTCCCCCCATTTTTGTTTTAAATTTTTTGTGGCTTACACCACACTTAACGACGCTGTGACTAATTCTGCTCCCACGCCCACTTATCTTGGGCTTCGTTTTAGGCTCATGTTTCAGATCTGCATGCATTGCTTGCATTTTTCTGGTATCTGAATGTTGGTTCCTTGTTCTAGGAATTCAACATTAATTTCCAAAATTTTCATGGGACTTGTGAAAACACAAGACATGACTATGTATAAAATTTATTGGCCTTTCTCATTTACCTGCTCTAGTATTGTGTCGTGTGTGCGTGTGTGTGTGACGTCAGGCTGCCACGTAAAACTTCAGAGAACCGTAAAAGCAGACCATCCTTTTTTGCATGCTCTATTCTAAGTAGAATGTTCAATGTAATAACTAAAATTGCATGTTAAAGATATTTAGGTTTTGTTTTCTTTCTTTATTTTAATTTTCTTTCAGTTTCCTGTATATTTGCTTACTGTGCTGTTCTAGTGGTTGTAGGATAAAAATGCACTGGTGAAGCAAATGTAGTGCCAACAGAAGGTGATTTTCCAGTTGTATATGTCATGCAGCATTTGAAGGGACTGTGCATTCTTTAAAAAATCACAGTCACTTCTAAACCAGATTTCATTTCTATTCTTCTTTTATGTGCCAAACCCCGAAGTGCATTGGGCTTGAATCTCTGAACACTGTAGACCCATTTGAAGACTGTTCTGATTGTTACAAATTGTAGTGCCTGAAAACACTCTTAAACTGATTGTCTTAAAAAATGAAAGTTCTCCAAAGACAAAACAGGAACAATTATTATGACTAATTATGATTGAAATGACTGTGGTTCCTTGGAAATGCTGCGCTCTCTGTATTTTCCATCATTAGTGCAGTTTGAATGAATGTGTATAGTTCAGAGGTCTTCGTGTTCACATTTTAAAACTAGGTAAATGACCTCATCATTCGCGCTTGAATTCATTTTTAATTTTAATTTTATTTTATACAATGTGTAGACAGTTCCCTGTTCTCTGCATTTAGAAGTATACACAATATAAATCTGTTAATTCTGTAAGTAATTTTTATAATTATGATGTAACTCTATCCTATCCTTAAAACATTTAAAATAAACCCTTTATGTGCAACTTCTGACTGTAAATTTTGTGCTCATGAGCAAAATGTGATGTGTTAAACCTGCTACTGATAAATGTCTTTAAGCCAAATAACCTTTTTTCAGCATGTGTAAATGTCAGATATGAATAGAAACAAATAGAAGTTTTGTTTGATAACATTCAGTAATACTTGAAAGGGTGGAGGCAGTAATCAATATTGCAGGTATTTTAACTATTAAAATTTAGGATTTAACAATAATAAATTTTTGTTTATCATAAAATTTTAGACAATTTTAAGTAGAATTAAATAATGTGTATTTTATACCATCACATCTATTCTTCCTTTGAATATACCTTTATTTATATTTAAATATCCATGTGAGACTCTACAGTGAAAAGTTAGTCCACAGTGTTAAGGCTAAAGAAATGAAGGTGATATTAACACCTATGTGTGTTCTGTATTTTATCTTGCTAATTATATTCAACAGGTTGAATACAGAGTTTATGATGTGCAATTTATTTAGATTCCTTTTGATTTTTTATTTTTATGTTTCCCTTTTGACTCTGGCCAAAGGATTTCATGCTTAAGGTTAGGCTAGGGAAGGTCACCTTTTCCCTGCTTTTAGGAGGATGATTGATACTTGGTGAGGGATCAGTGTGAACCTGGGCTTCGGGACACTTGGATTCTAGGCTTGCATTGGTGTGACAATTCTCACCCAAGACCACAGGAGTCTCTGAATCAGGAGGAGGGCAGAGTCTACCTGGCTTGAGGGGTGAAGGCTGCAGGGAGGTTAGAAGTCATTGGGATACACAGGTGCTTACCTCAGCCTAGATTCCCTAGCCTGCCTTCCTAAGGACAGATTAGTCATTTTCCGCCAATGAATTGAAAGCACAGCTTAGTGTTTCCTAATGAAGTAATCAAGCTTAGTCTGAAGGGTGAAATTTGATGACTGGTATTTGTAAGCCAATAAATAATGTCTGTGTTTAAGTTATTATTCTTTGTTGGACAGTTGGAGGAATTGAAATTTTGAAATTACTGGTGCAGTAAAGCTCAGTGATGACAAAGAATTTGACATTGATAAGGCATTAGTAAATGCTTAATAAGTACCTTACTGAGCATGTCGTACACATTTCATTGTTAGTTTCTAGCATTTCAGCATAGAGGATATCACTCTCCTCCTGCCTTACAGGTGAGGATTGGGCAGGGGCTGGAGGCTACTGTCCAGGATTGCAGGGGCCGTGGGAACTCCACCCCTTGGCTTTATGCCGTGAACGGCTCTGTGGATGCCTCATAGTTAAATTAGTTCAGTGGGGTGATTTGAATAATCTATCCTGTAATCACCATGAACAGTGTTTTGTAACCCTATTTCATGAGTTAATAGCATGAAAGTGTTTTATTTCCAAGTTGAACCTCATAGAGGGTTTTATGTCAATCACTAGAATATAGGTGTTTATTTATTGTATACTAAGAATTAGAACTGGTTCCAAAGTTACTCTTTAAAGATACTTTAAATGTATTATAAAATTAGTATCTTTGTAAATCCTGAGTTTCTTAATACACAATCTTATTTTTACAGTAATTGGTTTGCCCTGTGTCATATAATTCTAAGTTTATGGGCTGCAGAATTTCAGAGAATTGAGTGAGTCTTTATTTCTCTGGTCATACCTAGTCTCCTCTGTCCTTTTGGTTGTGATTGGTGTTAGCAAACTAAATAACAGGTAGTCTTGGATATTCTCTTGGCCTAAAAATGACAGCGGCGTTTTCTCTGCTTAATTTTTACCCCGGGATCTGAGCCATCCAGTGTTTCTGCCCTTGCTAGCTCTGACATGGGGATCCTCTACCTGCATTGTCTGTTACAGTAGCTGACTGGGCTTACTTCTGGCTCTACTTATTATCATCCTTTCCCCACCATTACTTGGAATGTATGCATCCTGGGGGAAAACAAAGAGCTTATGTACCATGTGAACCCCCTAAAATCCTTTATAAGATAGGCTGCTTGTATACAATGTTAGAATACTGTTTTCATGGCAAAAATGTTGAAGCAAATCATGAAAGGTTGTGAAAGGACAGAACACCTCTTTAAAACTTAGGTGTTAACTTATCAGCAATCCAGTGTTAAATTTCAGCATTCTGAACTGTCTTTACATATACACTGTGAAATTAACTTTAAAACTTTTTGTCTTGAACTTGTCTCCTCCAGTTTTGTAAGTAATTTGATAGTTGCTTTCTACTGTCTGCCTTTCATACATGCCTAGGTGTGAGGGTCTCTGGCATTCACTAGAAAGATGAGGAAAGTCCCTGACAACTGTTTAAGAGGGAGGACATTGCAGGAGCTCTTCCTAAGTTCTTACCTTGTACTGTGTTTACTTTGTGCTGCTTTGTGGGGGCGGGGGAGGGAGCCTGATTTTAACAAAATGTTGCTTCAAGTTTTCCTGTAATTCTGTGGTAATAGTTCTAATCATGTGCGTGTTTCTTAATTTAACCTAAATCTGATAGATACATTAGGAAGGACAAAGTTGTGGTCGATTTTAGAATATTCCTACAGAAGTGAACCAATGTGTTAATTTTAAAAAAATATGTCTGAGATGACAGACGTCACAAGGTGCATCATACCAGGACTAGAATCATCTCTGAGTACCCTGCAGAGGGTAGAGATTATTGGGGGGCGGGGTGGGGGAGAGTATCGGTGTATATGAAATGTGTGTCTGTGGATAATACAGTCACATCTGGTTACCTAGGTGGCCATTAGTTTATTATAAAAAATGCATTTGTAAAAAAGTGCAGAAGTGCTTCAACCATTATCAGTGGCTTGTGTGTGTGTGTGTATGTTGGGGGGGGGGTGCGTGTTGGTAATTATATCCTTAACGAGAGTCATATTCAGATTAAACACATGCCATAGTCTAAAGAACCGTTTCTGTGTGTGTACTTTGCAGACCATACTTATTAGCTCATCCTGCTGCAGCAAAGTATCACACCAATAGCTTGAACATCAGACGTTTATTCTCAGGAGTCTGGAAGGCTGAGATCAAGGGTGCTGGTAGTGTTAGTTTCTTCTGAGGCCTTTTGGAGACTTGCAGATGGCCATCTTCTTGTGTCCTCACATGAGCATCCCTCTGTGTACATCTGTGCTCTAATCTCTTGTAAGAAAACTTGCTGTCAGAGCATTATTCTTGGCAGAGACTTATAATTTTTAATACTACTACTAATATTCCATTTTGGTATAAAAGGGACTAGGGAAACTATTGTACTAAAAGAAGCACTGAAAGTGTCAAGTAGCTGTTTCAGACCACTTGTATGGTGCCATCTCAGGTAAATTGGCTTCTCTGACCTGTTTTCTTTGTGTGCAGAATGGGGACCTTCCTGCCCTTCTCAAGTTTCCAATGAAATCTAGCAGGTGAGCATGGCTCAACCCAGTCTGATACTGTGCTCTCTGACATCCAGGACTTGAAAGGTGCCAGTTCTGTTCTTTAAGGCCTTTTCCGTGTTCTGCTTTGATTTGATGTTTGCCATCATGCTTTCAGTCCCACGGTCTGTCTTGTCGTATAATGTCAGTCAGAAAGATATTCATTTTCATAGTTATTTAGAATAACACTAGCCTCTTCCAGCATAGAATTTTAATAAGCAGTGTGGGAATGGGAAGGTTAGTGGGCTGTTTCACATTGTCTATTGTAACTGAGAAGTAGACTACAATCCACCCCTTCTAAAAGAAAGTACACATCTGTGTTTTACGGTCATTTGTTAATTTCTGGTATGGATTTGTAACATTGGTCCTCACATTCTGGGTAAAGCTAGCTACTTGACTTGAATTATAACATTCTCAATTCTATTTTAATGTGTACTCAAATAACTACCAAGATTTTTTTTTTTTTTTTTTTTTTTTTTTTTTTTTTTTTGTGGCACCAGGGATTGAACTCAGGGGCACTAGACCACTGGGCCACATCCCCAGCCCTTTTTTGTATTTTATTAGAGACAGGGTCTCACTGAGTTGCTAAGTGCCTCGCCATTGCTGAGGCTGGCTTTGAACTCGCGATCCTCCTGCCTCAGCCTCCCAAAGTGCTGGGATTACAGGCGTGCGCCACCACGCCCGGCTACTACCAAGATTTGAGAGTGATTTTCAAAGCTGGTATGTACTTGTAAAAGTGCCCTGTCATTCCATGTGGAGCTTTGTAAAATGGTAGAGGGTGAGTGGCCTCAAGTAGCCAGGCAGGAAGACTCCAATGTTTTGATCTTTCTGAGAAAGTGAAGGGTAGTAGTTATTTTTCTCCAGGGCAAACATTTTAGGTAACATTCCAGACCTGTAATCAGGAAAATGTAACTGGATGTCAGGGTTAAATTAAGCTGATTTAGAGTGGAATTTCAAATGTCAATATCTTCCAGGTCTTTCTAATTCCAAGGTAACCTAGTTTGGCTTTTTTTTTTTTTTTTTTTTTTTTTTTTTTTTTTTTGGGGGGGGGGTGTTCTGAGTATTGAACTTGGGGGCTCTTAGCCACTGAGCCACATCTCCAGCCCTTTTTAGTATTTTATTCGGAGACAGGTTCTTGCTAATCTGCTTAGAGCCTCATTAAGTTGCTGAGGCTGGCTTTGAACTCATGATCCTCCTGCTTTGGCCTCCTGACTTGTTGGGATTATAGGTATATGCCACTGCACCTGGCTCCTACTTTGGCTTTAATGCTATTCAGGTAGTAGCAAAAACATTTATTTTCTTTAATATATTTTTGCAGAGGTTTGCATGTGCAAGTAATTTTGTAATCCACCTAAAAATCTTTTATGAAACAAAAAGTGATATAAATAGTTATAAATAGTTATCTTGCCCTTGCAAGTTATCCATCATTTAATTGTGAATTCTTAGTTTGTCATGTTGAAGATTGCCTTTTCTAACCAGATAAATGTGAACTGATGTGGTATTGTGTCACCAGTCCTCAGAGAGGCAGTTAGCAGATGGTTTCTAAAATCTATAGTCACAGTTATATATTTTAAATCTGCCAGTCAATGAAGTTCTTTGGGACTTGGGGAGAATTGGGAAGTGCTGTGCTGGGGCAGCAGTTGACTTTGCAGATAAATTAATAAGGTCTATGAGTTAAGAGTTACAGTCTGAAGGACAAGTCTTAGAGACTTTGGAATATAGGGTTATTTTATAATATATCTGTGTCTCAGTTCTTTCCTTGTAGCATTTTTTTTGGGGGGGGGGGTAACCAGGAATTGAACTCAGGGACACTTGACCACTGGGCCACATTCCCCAGCCCTTTTTTGTATTTTATTAGAGACAGGGTCTCACTGAGTTGCTAAGTGCCTCACCATTGTTGACTGAGGCTGGCTTTGAACTCTTGATCCTCCTGCCTCAGCCTCCCAAGTGCTAGGATTACAGGCATGTGCCACCGCGTCTGGCTTGTAGCATTTTTAAAAAAAATTTTTGTTGTTGTTGTTGGACCTTTACTTTATTTATTTGTATGTGGTACTGATAATTGAACCCAGTGCCTCACACATGCTAGGCAAGCACTCTACCACTGAGTTACAACCCCAGCCCATTTCCTTGTAGCATTTTTAATAATAATGTTCCCTAATTTTTCAGAAGCATTTTGGAAAAATGAACTTTTTTGCATAATTTGTCAGAATCAATGAAAACCCTTATTGCCTATAAAACTAAGATGGCTGGTCATGGTGGCACAATCCTGTACTCCCAGATACTAAGACTGAGACAGAATGATCACGAGTTTGAAGCCAGCCTGAGCAACTTAATGAGACATCGTAAAAAGTGGGAATGTAGCTCAGCAACGGAGCAGCCCTGGGTTCAGTTCCCAGTGCTGCCAAAGAAAAGGGAGAAGAGGAGGGGAGATGCTAACAGGCTCCTATCTGTAAGTCACTGTTCTGAGTATGGCTGTTACAACTTAGCTGGCGAAGGCGGTCCAGCATCCACTGTGACAGGGTCACAGCGTGGGGAGTTCAGCAGCAGGGCCACTCTATCTGGAAAATGGAACCATGGAAATTATTTGATTTAGCAATGTGTTTTTTATTATTGATACTTAGGATATGGATGATGGGAAACATGCCAGTTCCAGTTCAGAAAACTTTTGTTCAGACATGCAAAAACATTCCCAGAATGAGACGGAAAACAAAATTGAGAAATGTCCACAGGTGTGTAATGCTTCCCAAGAAACAGAATAACAACAGTGTTTCTCAAGAAAATCACAAAAACAAGATGATAGAACAGGATTTCTGGGAGAAGCTTAGGCAACAAGAATTATTTACCCCTCAGTTAATAATTCCTATTTAGCCTCCTGTTTTAAAGCCACAACCCTTGCAAAGGCCTAATTACAGAGGAAAAATTATTTTACCTACAGCACAGGGCCCACCACACATAGCCTACTTGATTAAAGGGTGATTATGGTATCCTCCGAGAGGAGAAAAGACTAATGAAAATACATTTCCCCTGCCAACACACCCTCCTTTGCCTTACAAAGGGACTTATGATGAGGATGGAAAACATAGTTAATATTGGCTGCAGGTGGACTGATGTATAGAGCCTGCCTTTTAGTCAGAGATTACAAAGATTTAAGAACTGGTGTACCTTGACTAAGGAACAAAGGAATTCTCAACAGACATTATCACAACCAGTTACAGATTTCTTTGAACCTTCTCCACTCCCACTGCTTCACTTGACTAGCCTTTAAAATGTAGGCACTGCATGTTAAAATTAGAATAGGTTTTCATAGGACACGTGCTTCTTAAAAAATAACTACAAGAGTTATCAATGATTATAGAAATACTTTTAGACTCATAAGCTTTCAGGTGTGTAGGTATACCTTAAAGTTAAAGGTTAATGATAGGTTAGGAGACATAGAGTCTAGTCACGTAGTCTGACACTTGATCATTGGGATAAAAATATGAAAGGTTGATCAAGATTGGTAAAGGTTAAAAAACTCCTAGTGGGATATAAAAATAAAGGATCCTGGAGGAGCAGCAGACTTGAAGGCTGCTTAAAGATTGCAACCAGTTCATTGTTTGGCGCTGACGCCACTCATCATTCAGGAGCCCATGGATCCCGCTTAGCCATTGCCAGCTGTTTAGCCTGGTACTTTCACTGTAGATTCCTTAAAACTTAACAGTGGTGTCAGGCTTTGGACTGGGAACACTTAGGACAATGCAGACATGTTTTACTTAGCAGTGTCCTTCCCCCTAGTGCTTGAAGGAGCATGATCCTTTAGGCCTTTTAATTATTTGTGAATTCAAAGAGTAGTATGGTTTAACTTTTAGGAACAGAAAATAAAAGTAAAATATAAATCACAGCATATTCTCAGTTTACAGTCACAGTTCTCCCAGCTGGCCATTATTGGACAGAATTTCTAAAAAGCCCAGAAACAGCACCGATTCTGCTTTGGGGACTTGGACTGGTCGAGCACTGTATCTGCTGCTTCTCAGTTCTGTGTGCACAGTCCTTCAGTTTTATTGTGAATGGAAAGGTGAATTTTCAGTTTACTTCCCATTACTGTCAGAAAAATCCAAGAACCTGACTAGCTTCTATGTCTTTACTATTTATTTAAAGTTTCTTAAAACTGTACTGCACCTGTTTTCTTATCCTTTAAAGCAGCTCTAGGTACCACGTGCAGCTGGAACAGGAGGAGGTGCCATGGTATGATTTGGCTGGATGCTGTGTTCAAGGTGATTGGATGAAGATGAGTTGCCCACTTAGACAAAGGCCTGTGTTCTTATCTCTACTGTGCATGAGAAGATGCTAGCTTGATCTTTCTGATGGGATACTGTGGGATTAACAGACTGAAAGACAAAAAAGACTTTTTTTTTTTTTTTTTTTTTTTTTTTTGAGGGGAAAAAAACTACTAGAATGTGACTTAAGTGAACCAGAGTATTTTAGTGTTCTCTTTACACTGGAAAGAATGTTAGTGTTGACAATTTTTATGCTGTTTTTCTTTTACCCCCAGAGTTGGTATTAGATTGGAGGCACTCGTTAACGTTAATCAACCAGTTTATTCTGAGACTAAATTATTAATTTTTCCAAGGAAAAGAAGGTTCTTTTTACAACTAGCCATAATATCAACTGTGAAAATCATCATGTCTATGAATTAAAGTAAAATTGTCATACCTTTAAAGATCCTTATTAAGGCTCATGAAACATCACTTTGTGCTTTTTTTTTTTTTTTTTTTTTAATCTTTAAAGGCAAGATTTTAAAACTCTCGTCTCATGAAGGATATTTTCAGACTGTCAAGTCATAGTTCATTGTTTGAGACGTACTATCTAGAGTTAGTGACATTTTGAAAACATGCTGGGTTTAAGTGAGTTGGAGAAGAAAAATCCCTGGAAAGGAAAATGCGTGATGATGCATTGCTAAGAAAAGGAATAAGTTAATTCATACTGTGCCCGAGGTATCTTTAGGCATTAAAATAAAAAAAAAGCTCTGCAAATTCATGTGAAGTTCAGTAGAAAGTCTTCAAATAGGTCTCCAGGTCAGGCAGCTGGTGGCACTGAGATCGATGTGCTGGTCTGTCATGTAGTGTCGTCCGTCCCCCCGTCCCCCTGCCCCGCTTGCCTCCATGTGATGCTCTCACCTAAGGCAGAGTTGTTTAGACACAGCATTTCCCATGTGTCATGATTGGTATTAACAGGCCACCTGGTATTGTCATCCTCACCTATGGAGGTCTCCAGCTCATCTAAGGAATCCTGGCTTTGTGACCAAGGAACATTCTAGTCTCTGGTGCAGAAACATGGATCTTGACAGAATGCATTCTGCTGACTCTTAAAGCTTTTGGCCTACCTAAAAGTCCTGCTGCCACCCACCCCTTGATGACTGGAAGGAGAAACCAGGAAGCCCTGAACTGGCGACAAATTCCTGCTGTGAATGGTCAGGAGGACCATGAAGAAAATGTTTGCAGACAGGAGCCACATCTGAATCCTGTGTCACCATGTCACCACAGTGGATTTACTACCTTGCAAACTAGCCCAGTGGGACCCCCAAATGAAGAACTTGCATCTTCGATCAAAGCTTTTGTCTTGACAGTTGGGGAGTGTTTTGTTGACAGTTCATACTTTTTAAAAAGTACATGAACTCATATAAGCCCTTTAGAAAACTGACTTGTTTATCTTAGATCTTTAAAAGGTGGCATTATGTGCCAGGGCAAGTGGCAAACGCCTGTAATCCCAGGGGCTTGGGAAGCAGAGGCAGGAGGATTGTGAGTTCAAAGCCAGCCTCAGTAACTGTGAGGCATTAAGAAACTCAGTGAGACTCTTGTCTCTAAATAAAATACAAAATAGGGCTAGGGAAGTGTCTCAGTGGTCGAGTGTCCCTGAGTTCAGCCCTCAGTAAAATCCCCTTCCACCAAAACCCAAAACAAAAAAACAAAGATGCCGGGCTGGGGTTGTGGCTCAGTGGCAGAGCGCTTGCCTCGCACGAGCGCGGCCCGGGTTCGATCCTCAGCACCACGTAAACATAAATGCATTGCATTGTGTACAACTAAAGTAAATAAATAAATATTAAAAAAAAAAAAAGATGCCATTTTGTATTTTTCTTTCCTCTCCTTCTATCATTGTCTGACATTGTGCTTCTGATTCCCAATTAGTTATTTGTTCTTCTGTGGTAGATAGGGAGTGAGGATCCCAGACACAGAAATGCATCACACATTTTTTTGTTGTTTCTTATCAAAGATGGATGGTTTTAGTAATGATCAATAAGAGTGCAAACTTGTTAGTACTAACCTGTGCTGCACCAGTGGTGAGTGTGGCATGAGAGCCAGTCTATACATCTGGGTGGGGGGTTACTGGATGTGGTGGTTTGTGTGTCCCCCAGGCAATTGTGTATTGAAATGTAATCCCCATTATGAGACATTAACAGGGTGAAAGCTTAAGTCCCACCATGGTGTTTACAGATTGGATCTTAGGGGAAGTGACTGGGATTTGACAATGTTGTTATGAGTTGAGACCCCATGATTGAATGCTGGTGGCTTTGTAAGAAGAGGGAGAGAGACCACAGGAGATGCACATGAGCTCCCTGTTGCATATCACCTTGGGACTCTGCCAGATTCAGCACCTTGACCTTGGGACCAGAACTGTGAGCCAAAAAAAAACCTCTTTTATTAAAAAATCATCCAGGCTCAGATACTTTGTTAAAGTAATGCAGAAGGAATTAATATGAACATGTTGGGCTACATATAGTCTGAAATTGAGGCGGCCCAGGTTACTGCAATTTAAGAAGCACTTGCCCCACTCAGAAGTAATTTTGTGGGGGAAGACCTACCATCTCTCAAGTTGGAGATCCATCGTCACTGAAGTTTGTGACTCACCATCTTGGCTTAGGGATAGTTAAAAGTCATAGAGAAGGTGTGTGTGTGTGTGTGTGTGTGTGTGTGTGTGTGTGTGTGTTTTAATGTGCAAGGTTGTATCTTGGATGAGGAGAAAATGCTTTATTTCTAATGACTTTGACCTTTCTGTTTTGTACTTCCAGATTTTTAGATCAGTATAAGAATCTTATTCCTTAAAGTTAATGGAACTGTGGAAGCAATTGAAGCCATGAGCTTACAGTTCTGTGCGTGTGTCTTCTGGGCCTCTCAGATTCTCTCTCAATCTGCAGATGGGGTGTTTCCTGGGTTTTACCTGTCAGTGAGTTAGGCTGGGTTAGTTCTGCTTTTGTCCATTGAGACTGTTTCCTAGCGGTAAAACCCCTCAGGCTTTAGTGTCCAGATGATGTTGATTGCTTCTTCAGAAACAAAGCTCAGTCACCCTCAGCTTAGCTCTTTTTAGTTCCTGAAAGGATATAAGCCATTCTGAAAAAAAATAGAAAATGCCATAGGACAGAGAAATACCTTGTACCAAAATGAGCTTGACTTTGGAAGACAACCTGCTTATGACAAGAAACAACCACTCTTTTATAGAAATATACTTTATTCCTTGTGTGCTCATGAGTCTCTTCTAAACAATCACATGTCACAGGAACAAAATTGTATCTAGCCATAATCCGTTTGCTATCTGCACTGGGGTTTGTCACGGAGTTCGAGTTTGTCTTGAAGAGGTGGGAACTTGGTCTGCAAACTATCAGAATCACAACATGGGTATGTGCTGAGACTTCTCACAGTCTGATTACTGGGCTCTATTTCTGATTTTCAACATAAAAAGTGTAATATGCTTGGTGTTGCTTGTCCGTGTCTGAGAGGCAGAGCTTGATTTTGGGCAATTAACGGCCTTGTTACCTTTCTGGAAGGGAGTTACTGTTAAATACTGTAATAAGTGACTATTAAGAGTACTGAAGTAGGAATTTGAACTAGTATCCAGGTGCAGCTTTACTGGTAAGTGCTGCCAAGCACTTACGGGAGAAGATAGAAAAGATGGGAGTTCTTTCTGCTGTGGTTTGGGTGAGTGTACCTAAAGGTCCATGCCAAAAGTTTGGTCCCCATGGTGGCACTGTGACCTTGACCTCCAGGTTAAGTGTTTTTTTTTTTTTTTTTTTTAAATATAAGAATCTTTCTGTCTTTTTAAATTGGTGTATCATAATTTATTCATAATGGAGGATTCATTATGCCATATTTGTAAATTCACATAATTTGATCAATCCCAAATTATTTTTTTTGATCAATATAAGAATTTTATTAGAAATTGTGTACCTTTTTTTTTTTTTTTTTTTTTTTTTTTTTTTTTTGGTACCGGGGATTGAACTCAGGGGCACTCGACCACTGGGCCACATCCCCGGCCCTTTTTGTATTTTTATTAGAGACAGGGTCTCACTGAGTTACTAAGTGCCTTGCCATTGCTGAGGCTGGCTTTGAACTCGCGATCCTCCTGCCTCAGCCTCCCAAAGTGCTGGGATTACAGGCGTGCGCCACCGCGCCCGGCTGGAAATTGTGTACCTTTAAAGGCAGGGACTGGTGGTCATACCACAGTTACCTGGGGGGGGGGGTGCCCCTAAAAGATTGTGGGACCCTGGTCTCTTTCTCCTCTAACTTTGCTCCCTGGTTCATGAAGTGAGCAGTTTTTGCTCCACCATCTGCTCCCACTGTGATGTGCTACCTTATCAGAGGCCCAAAGAAATGGGGCCATTTGATCTTGAGCTGATCTTTTTCTGACACTTCAAGTACTTATAATACCGTATTATACAATACACTCACCAGTTCATCTGTGAAGCGCTGTTACTCTGATGCCAATGCCAGGCAGAAATATCACAAAAAAACAACAGGCTAATATCCCCCAGAATATTACAGGAAAAGACCATGAACAAATCTAATAACATATAGGAAGGTTTGGTACATGACCAATTGACATTTGATGTCGAAAACCAATTAGTGTGTTAATACGCACTTGACAGAAGGCATGAATCAGTGCAAAAGATGGTCAAAGATTATTGTACAAAGCCTAATACTTGTTCATGATAACTCTGAAAAAAATCTGAGATATGAGAAATTTGCTTCACCTGATAAAAGACATCCATAAGAAAATCTGCTAACTTCATACTAGTGATGAAATAACTACCTATAAAAGTCAGGAAGAAGTCAAGACTGGCCACCCACACCACATTTGACATTGTATTTAACCAGGGCATTCTAGAGAGAAGAAAGTATCCAGATTGGAAAGGAAGACATGAAATCATCTTTATTTGAAGATGACGTGATTTTATACATAGAACTAGTTGAACAAAGTTGCAAAGAACAAGCTCTGTATACAAAAATCAATTGACTACTGAGTAACCTGAAGATGAAGCTAACCTATACCTTCCACAGCAGCATTAGAAAGGTCACAATACTAGGAATTGGGCAAAAGCACAAGATTTGTACATGAAAAGTACAGATTTGCTGACATAAATGAAAGAGCTAAGTGAGAGACTTTCTATGTTCATGGATTGGAAACCTCATTATTCAAATAGAAATTCCTATAAAAAGCCCTGCAGGTTTTTTGCAGGAATTAGCAGGCTGATCCTTTTTTTTTTTTTTTTTTTTTTTGGTGGTGCAGGGTGTGCGGGTGGTGGTGATGATGTGTTGTTACCCGGCATTGAATTCAGGGACACTCAGCCACTGAGCCACATCCCTAGCCCTATTTTGTATTTTATTTAGAGAAAGGGTCTCACTGAGTTGCTTAGTGCTCTTGAAAAAATAATGCATTTGGAAAACTTCCTGATTTTAAAAATGTACTGTGAAGCTGTAGCAGTCAAGGTAATGTGGTACAGGTATAATGATGAACACACACATAAATGAATAAAAACACATATATGAAATAATTGAGGGTTCTGAAATTGACTTAAGTGTTGATAGATTTTTTTTTTTTTTTTTTGGTACTAGGGATGGAACTCAGGGGCACTTGACCACTAGGCCACATCCCCAGCCCTTTTTTTGTATTTTATTTAGAGACAGGGTCTCACTGAGTTGCTAAGTGCCTTGCCATTGCTGAGGCTGGCTTTGAACTCGCGATCCTCCTGCCTCAGCCTCCCAAGTGCAGGGATTACAGGCGTGCGCCCACCACGCCCAGCTTGATAGATTTGATATCATGGTTGATAGATTTTCCTCAGGGGTGCCAGGGCATTTCAATGGAAAAAGATCGCCCTTTCAAAAAACGAGGGTAGAGCAATTGATAATTCACGTGCAAAAGATGAATTTAAACCCATACACCTTCCACAGAAACTTGAGAAGAAAGCTTAAGTGAGAATCTTCATGATTCTGGGTCTGGCAAAGATTTTTTTTTTTTAAGTTGGTCCAGCTTTATTGAAATCTCTTATAGAAGACACAATTCAAATAAGAATCACCATCTTTGGTTTTAAGGCCTGTTAGAATCTGAGTTTTTTCACCACACAAGAATACAAAATATATTAGTTTAAACTACAGTGTAAAAACAGATTCTAAAAATGAATACTGTGTCCTGATTAAAGGTTTGCAAAGGGTTTACTCCTAAGCATTTAACAACTATTATAGCTCTTTAAAAAATTCAAACAGTTTGGAATTTAATGAGAAAACCCACATTTATTATAATGTGAAAGCTGTTCATGTTCAGCCAACTTTCACAAATTACTGGAAGATACTTTGAAAAATAATTCACATACTTTTATATCAGGGAAAATTATACTCACATGATATTAGAAATCATGTCTTGCCTTACTAATGTAAATTCTCTAGACTCCCCTGGCTTGAACAATAGTAAGCACAAATTAGGAAAAATAAAACAGACTTCAGTATGAGAAGTAGCTGAAATAGACACTTTATTTAGGAAGCCTTCCTCTGTTTTTGTAAAGCATTCTCTCAATCATCAAGCTCTTTTAAAATGAAACCATTCTATTCCCAAGACTGCAGCTAAAAGGGAAAGAATGAATCTGATGGTCGTTACAGCAAACTTCATCATTTCAAGGCAATCCCTTAACTCACGTTTTCTGATATTTCATTCTATTTCCTACTTATAGCATCTTCCCCCACCCACTACACCCACTAGAATTTGTGAGGTTCTCTGTATTACAAACCCTTATTTTGTTGTTGTTGTTGTTATTGTTAGCTTTACTTTTGAAAAATGTGTATAATTCTTTAAACCCTGCACTTAGTTTCTGAATATGTAAGGAATGGAAGCGGGACCAATCTCAGGTGTACTTACTTCTGTGCCAACTATTTAGGAAGGTCCCTTGACCCTTTAGAGATTAGAATTTAACATAGAAAACATATTCAGTTGTCAAACGCCTGTTGCTAATTTAGAACAAACTATTCCACATAGCAAAATTCCATTTATTAAACTTTATCTCATGCAAACTTAAATTTTAAAAAATAATCATTCCAGGCCCCAATGTAGATCATGAACCTCCTTAAGACACAAACATGGTAAGACAAATTCTTACATTTTTACATCTTCCTTTAAAAAGTGTGGCATTTTTGGCTGATAGAATAATCAACATTATAAACCAAACCTGTTGCTAAGGAACACTTTGTGTGTAGGGTGTGGGTGTTTCTGGGGATCGAACCAGGGTCTTGCACATGTGAAGTAGGCACTGTACCACTGAGCCACATCTCTAGAGAAAACAATTTTAGACCTGGTAACAGAAAAATCATCTGGGAACTTGATACATGGCCAGTATTCGAAGACTAGAATTAAAGGCATTCTTTTGTATTCTGTCCTTTAATAATTTTCAGAGGAAACCATGTAAAGGCTTCCAGTTCAGTAGAGACATTGATCAGACTGTGGGTAATGTTCTTCAACAAATTCAACAGGCCAGTGGAGGGAGTTTTGCACTGATGGGGCTCTCACCACTCACTGCTTTTGTGCCAGTTTTCCATAGCCGCCTCTCCCAGTATCATAGTCTTGTCGATACTCATCTTGAACCTGGCCCCCTGATCGCGCACGTCCATACTGCCAGCCTTCCTTAAAACCTGCATCCCAGTCTGTGCGAGTGATCCGGTCATCCAGACGTGTTCCATTTACATACCGCATGGCATTTTCTGCATCTGCTCTTGAATAGTATTCAGAATCCACATGCTGGTTTTTTTTTTTTTTTTTTTTTTTTTTTTTTACTTTATCCAGACCCATAATGATCTTCTTTATGTCACCACTTTTGCTGAAGAGTTCATAAATTTGTTCTTCAGTTGTATAAAAGGAAAGATTTCCAACATACAGTGTACAGCTTTTCTTCAGTAATTTTTCTTGTTCTTCATTGTCACCCCGGAAGTGCTGGTCCCGGTACTGGCTCAGCTCCACATAGTAGTCGCTGCGCAGTGCCTTCTGGAGGCCACCCAACAGTGCAGAGAGGTCACCGGTCGCGGCAACTCGGGGAACCTGGCAAAGATTTTTCCTATGTGACATCGGAAGTATGATCTATGAAAGGTCATCTTGGTAAGACTGGTAGAAAATATTTGCAAATCATATCAGTGAAGGATTTGTATACAGAATATATGAAGAACTGTTCAAGAAACAAGTAACCCAAGCAGAGGTTGGCAAAGTACCTGAAAAGTCATTTCTTTGGACAGTGGTTTGTAGGAGCCCTAATTAAAGAGATAGCTAAGATTGCAGTTTGCTGTGAGCCATAAAGATGTTCAAGCATTACCACCATTTGCATGGTTTCGCGAGACTTGGCCCAGGACATTGCAGATCGGGCCGGCGCCATTTTGAGGTGGTTGGAGGAGTGTGGATTGCGGGCAGGAGTTGTTGTTGGAGCCAGAGAGAAGCTAGCAGAATAAAGAGCCTGTTCGTTTCCAGTCTGCCTTTGAACTTATTCCCGCGGCTTTGTTGCTGCAGGCGGCTATAGCTGCAGTCAGCAACAATGGTTTGGCTGTTTCTTTAAGTTTACATATAAATTTGCCATATGACCGTAGATCCTGGGAATGTAACCATAAGCATGAAATTCTCTACGGAAACTGTGTAAACTAGTATCTGTAGCCACGTCACACAGTTCAGATGGGTCTTTGCATCCAGATTTATAGACCCAAAGTGGAAATAACCCAAGTTTCCGTCAGATGTGCTGTGACTGATAAACATGATATGGCCTAGCCTTGCTGTGGGATCCTGTCAGATGAAAAGGAATAAAAAGCTGCTCCTACAACGTGGATGAGCTGCAAAACAAAATGCAGCCAGATGGAAAGGGCCACACATTGTGTGAAATGTCCTGAAGAGGAAACACTATTGAGATAAAAAGTAGATCTGTGGTAGGCTGGGACTGGGCGAGGAAGGGTAACTGGGTACTGGCCTCCTTTTGGGGATGAGAGAAATGTTTAAAATTAGGTTGTGGCCAGGAACACTTTTATGTGCCTATAATCCCAGCTGCTCAGGAGGCTGAGGCAGGGGGATCACAAGTTCATGGGCAGCCTCAGCATCTTAGCAAGGCCCGAAGCAACTTAGTGAGACCCTGTCTCTAAATAAAATATGAAAAAGGGGCTGGGGATGTGGCCCAGTGCTTAAGCGCCCTTGTGTTCAATCTCCAGTACTCCTCCATGCCCCCAAAAGTAGTGGTTGTATAGCTCCATAAATGCACTATTAGGGCATCTCTGTCAGTCCTGCCACAACAAAGCTGCTCTGAACTCCTGAGGTGTGAATTATAGGAAGGAAAGGGAAGGAGGGGCTTGTGGTCCTGGAGCTTTGGGGAGGTGCCTTAGGATTTGTATTTGTGACAAGCTCCCAGGTGGTGGTTTGCCTCCTGTCAGGATGGAGCTAGGCCCAGAGCCTTGTCTGGGAGGATACTGGAGTGTGTGAATGAGGGGATTCCCCAGAGCCAGCCTTGGTCATGACAGGGCACGTGTGGTGCTCTGGGGGAAAAGCTGGTGACCAGTGTCAGGGCTTCAGTCATGAAAAACCAAAGGTTTCTATTTTTAGGAAAGTAGCTGGTGGGGGACACAGAGGGGGCCATGACAAGTGGGTGGAGTGCTTGGGGGCCAGGAACCTGAGCCATGCTCCTTGTACTGGCAGAGCTGGGTGGCCCCGCACAGCCACAGTTGCACTGCAGGAGGCAGGCGGGTGCCTGGCTTCCCGGCAGTGGCTGGGTGAGCAGGTACGTGCTGGGAGGCCCAGAGGTGAGCCTCCCGCCTGGTGTTGCCTCCTGGTGCTGAGAGTGATTCTATGTGAAGTGCTCAGAACTGTGCTTGCGAGGTGGGTGAGGCTGTGAGAAGGCCCAGTCCAAAGAGGTGGCGGGGCAGCAGAACAGTGTGAAACAGCCAGCAACCAACAGAAAGACAAACCCAAAGGATTTGTGCCAGGCATGGTGGCACACACCTGTGATCCCAGCAACTCAGGAACTGAGGCAGGAGGATCACAAGTTTGAAGTTAGCCTGGGAACTGAAACCCGGTCTCAAAAATTCAGGGCTGGGCAGCCTGGCACGGTGGCATACGCCTGTAATCTCAGCAGCTGGAGAAGCTGAGGCAGGAGAATCGTGAGTTCAAAGCCAGCCTCACCAACAGTGAGGCTCTGAGCAACTCAGTGAGACCCTGTCTCTAAATCAAATACAGAATAGGGCTGGGGACATAGATCAGTGGTTAAGTGCCCCTGAGTTCAATCCCCCGTATAAAAAAAAAAAAAAAAAAAAAAAAAGAATCTGCACTTCACTTCAAAATGGACTCTGCAGGGTTCCCAAGTGGGGCCAGTTCCTCATGCTAGTGGGCTGTTTTGTTAGACGGACATTCTGGTGAGACCCTTCAAGACTGACAGGAGGGGAGTTCTCAGACACAGCCTGGTGACCTGAGTCCACCTTCCCACACACATTTAGTTCCCAGACTGACTCATCTAGAGCAGAAGGTACCAGATAATGAACTGTCAGTGGAGCACTCAAGCCAGAGATTCCCTGTCAAAGAAAGAGCTTGAGCTTATGAACCCTAGGATGCCAGGTATGTGCCAGGGACTTTGATCAGTTTGTGAATATTCCATAACAAAAGATAAAGTCTCTACAATAACCTTTTCCTCATAGTGAGGCCTACCACTCCTATTGTACAGATGGCCATTCAGGATAGAGTGGGAAGGTCAGTTGGCATATAACAAGAAGGGGAGGTGTCTTTTACTCTGCAAAGAAAGGTATTTTGAGCTTCACACCCTCTAGAGTGGCTCTGATTTAAAAATAAAAAAAAAAGCCGGGCGCGGTGGCGCACGCCTGTAATCCCAGCACTTTGGGAGGCTGAGGCAGGAGGATCGCGAGTTCAAAGCCAGCCTCAGCAATGGTGAGGCACTTAGTAACTCAGTGAGACCCTGTCTCTAAATAAAATACAAAAAAGGGCTGGGGATGTGACCCAGTGGTCGAGTGCCCCTGAGTTCAATCCCTGGTACCACAAAAAAGAAAAAAAAAAAAAAAAAAAAAAAAAAGACTGTCATGCCGGCAGGGTGGTGCACATCTGTAATCCCAGCAGCTCAGGAGGCTGAGTCAGGAGGATTGCGAGTTCAAAGCCAGCCTCCACAAAGCCAGGTGCTAAGCAACTTAGTGAGACCCTGTCTCTAAATAAAATACAAAATAGGGCTGGGCATGTGGCTCAGTGGTCAAGTGTCTCTGAGTTCAATCCCCAGTACTTCTCCTGCCTCCCCCACAAAAAAGACTGTCAGAGGTGCTGGTAAGGATCTGAAGGAATGGAACTCATGACTGGCAGGAACGTCAGATGGTGCAGCCTCTGTGGAAAAAGGTGGTTCCTCAAAAACTCACACGTGGTTGCTGTATGACCCAGCACTTCCACTCCTAGGTAAAGTGAAAACACATCCACACAAACACTTGCGCACACAAGTTCATAGCAGCTTGATTCCCAGCCACCCCAAAGTCTAAACCAGCCACGTGTTCACCAGCTGACGGATGGATAAACCATGTGGGGGATCCAGACCTGCGCTGGGCCTTTCAAAGGAGAGACGTACGTACCTGCTACGCATGGACAGACCTTGAAGCCTGAGGCACCAAGGGAAAGAAGCCAGACTCCAGTCAAGAGTGCGTGACCCCACCGAGGGGAACGTCCGGAACTGGCAAATCTGTAGAAACGGACACTGGGTCGGGGCTTCCCTACACTGGGGAAGGGCCAGGTGGGGATGCAGAGTGACTGTTGGATGGGTCTGGAAATACTTTGAAGGACTATGGACACATTGGAATCTACTAGAGTCTATGGAACGACACTTTAAGAAGGTGAATTGTATGGTACGTGAGTGACATCTCAATACCTAAAATCTTCATGATCTCACCTGAATAAAGTGTGCAGGCCCCACTTGTGCAGAGCATGCTGACCCCCAGGCTGCCTGTGGTTCTGTGGACCTGTACGGTGACAGAATCAGCATGCAAGGCCCACAGGGCTGTGCTGTCCTCCTGCCCACGTTCCTCTTCCCGAGTGTCCCATCTACTCCTATGTTTGCCTTGATGTTCCAGGGCTTGCCGGGGCCTCGTGCTAACCTCTGCTCTGTCCTGGTACATGGTGAGCAGGGCATGTCACAGTCTGGCGAGGAGGAGACAGGTGCCAGGAAGTTACAGCAAGATGCGGTGGAGGCGCTGGGCCAACCCAGGCCCAGGATGCCCAGGAGGAGGGAGTGCTGGGCCCGGGAGTGTGTTCTGAAACCTCCCTGGGGAGGTGACTCTTGAGGTTAGACTTGACAGGCTCTCCCAGTGGCTGCAGGGCCACTCGGCTGGACTCTCAGCTGGACAAGACTGTCGCCTGACCAATACTGAGAGAGAGGGAGACTGCTCACCAAGGGAAACTGGGCATCTTAAGGCAACAGGAAGCAATTTTACGAGACATAAAGAGAAGAGTGACACTGGGATAAAATTGAAGTGCAACGTGCTGTTGGCAGGCTGAGGTAAAGGGGGCCATGTGGGGGGTGGAGGCACTGCAGGCCTGGACCAGAGCAGCCATGTCTGGTTTCCCCGGAACCCTGGCGTGGAGCGTGCGGCACCTCTCTGGAGCGTGCGCCTGCTTGCGTCTATGAGGCTCGGGGCCTCGGGCAGCCGCAGGCCACTTCATCTTCTGTGCTAGCATTTCAGACTGCGAGAGTTTGACATTTAATGATTTCAGAAAATAAGTTTCTCAATGAGTCAAAACAGCAGTCACTCAAGGAAAAGTGTTGTCCTGACAGCTGTCCTCCCGAGAGAAGCTGCCGCGTGGTGTCTGCGGCTGCTCTTGTCTGGCTCTGTCCTCTACCCGTGGAGTGGCAAGAGGGCTTTTTCTCTTCACTGTGGACTGTACCCAGCCACAGCCCCCTCCTCAGGAAGCTCAGCCCTTGGGGAGTGTGGATGCAAAGTGCCAGCTGTGTTAGCACACACTAACATTTATATACTTCCACGTAATGTAAAAGATGTGCAAGTGTATTGTGCTAACCATGAACGCTCATCAGCTACCCTTGTGAAACATGCAGAAACACGAAGGTGTCACTCTCTGTCTCCTCCAGAGACCAGGTGGAAAAGGTCAACCTCTAGCAGAGGACATTCCAGCAATGATGCAGGTGTGCATTAGCTTGAGGGGCAGAGGAAGCAGCGTGTGCAAAGGCCCAGAGGCACCACAGCACGTGGTCTTTAGGTGAGAGAATCTGGAGGGTGTGCATGCACCTGTATGGGAAGAATGATGGGAGGGCAGGGCCAGGTGAAGTGTGACCTCACCAGTCACCTTAGGCATTGTATTTAATGTCACATGTCAGTGTCCTCAGGCAGGGATGGTGGTATGCCATAAGAGCTATACCACACCGGCTGGTAAGCCTGTGTCTCTTCCTCCTCCTCTAACTCGCACACCCACGTGTGCGCCTGGGGTTGGCAGCTCTATTTTGACTCTCCAGCATACAGACCTCTAGGTGCCCTCTTGCTTATAAAGGTTCCCAGATGCCTGGCGTGGTGGAGCCACCCTTCCAACCCTGGGAGAGGCCTCTGTGTGTCTGTGGCTTCACCCAAGGGCACTGCAAGGGTCTCATATGTGATTGAGTCATGGATGTTGGAAGCCACTCTCTTGTTCTTAGAGTGACAACCCAGCTGCCACCTCAATGCCACGGGAAGAAAACTGGTCTTTAGTGACCAACCTCTGCGAGCAGAAGGAACGCTAAAGGTATTGTTATGTGCTGGCAAAACCAAACATGAAGTGGCGTGGGGGACAGGGACAGGAGGACCCTGGCCTCTGCTCCTGGTCTGTGTTGTGCGTGTGGTGCGTGCCATGTGTGGTCTGTATGTGGTGTGTGGTTTGTGTGATGTGCATGGTGTGTGTGTGTGGTGTGTGAGGCTGTGTTGTGTGTGGTTTGGGCCAGGGGTGCACTGTGTGGTAACGGGTGTGTACAGGAAAGGAGAGGGCATTTAGGGCACTGCTGTTTGCCATCTGCCCTGGGATCCTGAGCCCCGCTGTCACGGCACCCTCTTGACCATGCTTCTCCCTTGCTTCAGAGTCGGTGTGGAGGGGCAGATAGGGCCACCAGGAATCCATGGGAAAGCGTTCGCCCAACAGTAGCTGACTTAGGAAATGGTTCCAACGGTCAGTCCCGTCCTACCTGTCAGCTGCCGTGTGCCCTATCCCAGGGCAGGGGGTCAGGCCTGGGGTTCCCCCTTGAAGGTGGGGCTGCTGCCTTCACTGGGGGGTTGGCGTGAACTCCACCCAGGAGCTCCCATGGAGGGGCAGTCGCCGCTCTGCCCTGCCTGCAGGACAGTGTGGGGACACCAGGGGCACAACACGTGGCCTGTCACGTGGGATGTTTGCTGCAGCAGGTAACAGGCGTGGGTCATCTCCCATGACTAGAAGTCCACAAACAGGTGGTGACTGGACAGCACATCAGGGTCACCTGGATCTTTTTCATGAATTGACTGTGTCTACAGTCTAATGACAGGTTGGCACTGCTGTCACAGCTGTCACATCCAGACATGGTGTCGCCCCAAAGAGGCCGTTCTGTCTTGGGTCTGTTGAGGAGGCAGGAGACCCCTCCCAGGGGAACAGACTCCTGTCTCTCAAAGCCTTCCTCCCTGTGCTCATTAGGAGCTATTGCCAGCAAGACGGAAGAGCTTGGGTCTTACAGCTGGACTTTCACAGGAAGGACCAGGCCTAGTCCTGGGTCATCACATTGATTCAGTGGATCTCAAGCAGCATGAAGGCAACGCACGCGCACGTGTACACACCCCGAGGATCAAGGGAAATATGAGAGGTTTATAGGGAGTAAGGGCAGATAATTATCATAAAGTTTTACTAGGTACCCTTGCGTTTGGGCTCCATCTAAAATATATTTCTCATTGTGGGTCCCAAAAAAGTTTGAGGAGTCTGTCTTAGTTGATCATTGTGCATGTGCATGAGTCAACCACAAATCATTAACTAAATACCTGTTTTTGGCCTTAGCTCAATCAGAGAATTACATACCAAGGCATGTCTTCAGTGTAGCTGGAGCAGATGTTCTAGTGCCTGGATTCCAGGGTAGAAATCATTTATTGGAGCCAGGTGCGATGGTGCACGCCTTTAATCCCAGCACTTGGGAGGCTGAGACAGGAGGATTGCAAGTTCAAAGCCAGCCTCAGCAATGGCAAGGCACTTAGCAACTTAGTGAGACCCTGTCTCTACATAAAATACAAAAAAGGGCTGGGGATGTGGCCCAGTGGTTGAGTTCAATCCCCGGCACCAAAAAAAAAAAAAAAAAAAAAAAAAAAAAAAAAATCATTGATTGGGATGATAAAATTATCCCAGCAACCTTGCTGCCTGTGGACCTGAGCTGTGTATGAAGGGAGCTGCAGCCACGTGTGGCCATTGGACCTAGAAACATGCCTGATCTGAACAGAGACGTACTCCAGGAGGAAGACTTGGGTGTACATTATCCATGACTAATCATTCAATGTTGGTCAGCTGTGGGTAGTCCTAACTACTAACATGAGGGTTTTCTATGCACTCAGGATGCCAGTAGGGAATATCTCTGTGGCCCCCAAAATGCATTGTTCAATGTGCCTCTTTTCCATTTGGAAGCCCCTGCAAGTGTCTGGAAGCTCCTGGGTTTACCACAAAGCCCTGGGATTGGGCAGTGGGCCCAGCCCAACATCATGGGGCTATTTGGGAAGCCCTGCAAATGAATGAAAGCCTGCAGTAGCATCTAGTTTCATGACATGCTTGAGAATAAACCTACTCAGGGCATTTTTGTTAACTTTCCATCTAGCATCCAGAGAAGCGTGTCTGTGTTTTTATCTCCATGTGCTGTTATATGGTTGTCTTAAATGATAGATAGATAGATAGATAGATAGATAGCAGTGGGAAAGCAGTAGAGAAATTAACTGAAATTCCCAAGGTATGTTAATGCCACATAATGCTAGTGATTCTAAATGTAGAGGAGTCAGGGCCATTTTTATAGTAATGGTCACTGAGCCATCTTACAAAAAGAAGAATGTGAAATTACACTAATGCACATGTGGTACATACTAATTCAATGATCTTAGAAGAAAACACCATTTTCAGTCCACATGCAATATGCTATTTTCAATAGGAATTAAAATGCAATAAAATCTGCAGACATTAAGTTGGTGACCAAAATGGGTGTCTTGGTTCTTTTTAAACGTCCCTTTTTGGTGGACCAAACAGTTGAAAAATTCAATTTATCTTTCTGCGTGAGAACACTGCGGGCCTGCCCCACCAGGCTGCCAGGTGTCTGGCCTTGCACCTGGGTTACTGAAGCCCCTGCAGGTGTGGCTTCTCACTCATAGGGCCAGGTGGATCATGAGCCAGTAAATTGTCAAGGATGGGGACAGAGGAACAAGCTAAAGGACACCCAGAGTAGCCATTGGCCAGACACAGGGTGAGAAAGGCCTCGCGGCCTCCACTAGAATAATTGGGGGACATTGAGAAGGGAAATGGTTCTAAATGAATAGAGACCTAAAAAACAAAAATACCAAAGAAAAAAAGAAAGAGAAGACTTTGGAAGCAGAAATCAAACATAACAAGTAGACCTTGTTTAAATCTTAATTTGAGCAAATCAATTATTAAAACCATATTTATTGACAGTTGGGGCTATTTGAAAATGGACATTAGAATAATATAGTCAGATTATGGCTTAATTTTATTAGATGTGTTAAGTTACAGTTTTTTGTTTGTTTTGTTTTCCAGCATCAGGGATTGAACCCAGGGGCACTTAACCACTGAACCACATCCCCAACCCTTTTTATTTTTTATTTTGAGACATAGTCTCTCTAAGTTGCCTAGGGCTTTGTTAAGTCACTGAGGCTGGCTTTGAACTTGTGATCCTCCGGCCTCAGCCTCCCGAGCTGCTGGGATTACAGGCGTGCGTCACTGCACCCGGCAAGTCATGGGTTTGTAGAAAGTACCTAGGGGTGCAAAGAAACCATGTCTGGGATTCACTTTAGAATGTCCCTGCAAAATGACATAGCTACACAGAAGAGGGAGCCAGGATGGCACAGGAGTAGCTGAGGTGGAACCAGGTGCCTGGGGCTTTGGGGTGGATGAACTCGATGCCTGTGCTCTCTGCTTTGGGACATGTTTGGAGATTTTCAAAATAGCCCCAACAACCCCTTTTGTATGGATGTCTGCTGTGGGGAAAGCACTCTGCACGCTCCTGGGACAGTCACAGAGGTGAACAAGACCCCTCTCCAGTGAAGGTCGAGGGGGCATCCTAGCTTCTAAGTCCATCCCTGGCCACGTGTCCACTGGAGTGCTCTGTAGATTGGCAACCAGGGTGGGGAGGAGGGAGGGATAGCAGCATGATCCCAGATGCAGCCAGACCCCAAATACAGAGGTGGCCTGCTGGAGGAAGGGTCATGTGGCCAGGCCGAGTGCAGTTCATGCCACTCCTCGGATGGCCTTGCCCTGTGTTCCCTGATGCCCTCTCTGACTCTGTCTTGGTTGCTGGCTTTCTTCTGTTTCCCCCAGTGGCTGGTAAATCAAGGGCTTGTTTCTTCCTGGATCCATTACCTGGTCCATCAGTCCACTGAAAGTTATTTTTAGATTTGCAAAAACTCAGTGTGTATCCAACCAAAGAACATTCTTAAAGAAGTACTCTCTCCCAGATGAGGAAAGAATTGGAAAATAAGACCTCAAGACAGAAGAAGACCAGAATAGGCAAAAAAATCTAGCTATGTAAATACATAGATCTACAGGAATGTTGATAATGGACAATGAATTTTTCATAAGTGTATTAAATAAGGACACTTGAGACTGAGATGCTAAGCAAAAACTAAATAGAGTCACCCCTTTGTATTTGTAGGTTTTACATCTGTGGATTCAGCCAAATAAGAATTGAAATATTTAGAAAAAAAATCGTACCTGTATCGAACATGTATAGACTTTTATTTTTTTCTTGTAGTGCTGGGGATCAAACCCAGAGCCTCGTGCTCTAACACTGGGCTACACACACGCCCCAGATGTTTTTTCTTGTCTTTTTCTCTAACCAATACAGTATAACAACTATTTATGTAGCGTTTGCTTCATATCAGGCATTATAAATCATCCGGAGATGATTTAAAGTATGTAGGAGAATGTGCACAGGTTGTATGTAAATACTCGGCCATTTTATACAAGAGAGTTGAGCATCCAAGGATTTGGAGTTCTGATGGGTCCTGGAATCAATCCTTCATGGATCCTGAGGGATGACTGCAATAATGTGGAAATTATATGTGTATATAATTATATCTAATATATGTATATAAATTATACATTATATATGTGTATAAATTATATGAACATATATATGTGTGCATTTTATGCTGGGGTGGAACCCAGGGCTTTACACAGGCTCTCTACCACTGATAGAAATACCTGTTGCCCCAGGATAGATATTTTAAACCCTTTCAATGAAGTCCAAGAGTTTCCTGTTTTGGAGGCCGTAAGGGTAGAGTAAGATAGAGGTGTTCTCCAGGGGGGCATCCACAGAGCTGCTTTAATGGGAGCACTGCTGTTAGATTTTTGACTCAGGCTATGGAGAGATGTCAGGGTGACCTCTGATCTTAGGGAAGGGAGATGGTCATGAGCAGAGCCAGGAAGCACACTCATGATATCCCTTCATAATAAATAAGTGTTTAGTGGGGAATATATGTGAGCTGTATTCAGATATTTGTAAGTAATATTATTTTTTTTCCCCCGGTACTGGGATTGAACTCTGGGGCACTCGACCACTGGGCCACATCCCCAGCCCTATTTTGTATTTTCTTTAGAGACAGGGTCTCGCTGAGTTGCTTAGTGTCTCGATTTTGCGGAGGCTGGCTTTGAACTCGCAATCCTCCTGCCTCAGGCTCCCGCACCACTGGGAATACAGGTGTGTGCCACCGTGCCCGGCCAGTAATGTCATTTTTATTGTTACTTGGAAATTATCATACTTATACTGTAGAATAAAGTATCTCAGTAACTTTTCTTAAATTGAAATAAAACTTTATAGGGTAAAAGAATAACATTTTTTTTTTTTTTCTTTTTCCCTGTGCTGGGAATCCAACCCAGGGCTCATTCATGCTAGGCAAATGTTCTACCACTGATCTACATCCCAACCCGCAAGAATAAAAATTTAAAAGTTTAATGAAGCCTGTGATTTTAGATCTGTAATAGTTTTTTAAATAATTTTGGATACTGAAATTAGAAACATCAGAATGAACTCAGGGTTTATTTTCTCTTTTTACAACATACGTATCTCCTAGCCTTGACCATGAAAATACCTAGAAGCAGCAACAACCCAGTAGCAATGAGCATTTTTAATTTTCTCATGATTTGGTTGCTAGATACCATATCTCCTAGAGAGACAGAGAGAGAACAAGTAGTAGGACTCTTTGGAGAAATGACTGATTTCTGCCTGGCCCAGAAATACCCAAAACAAAAACCCAAGACACCTTTTATGCCAAAAAAAGCTTGTTTAAAAAAGGACATAGGTGTTAACTGGAAAGGATTCTCCTGGGCAAAAAAGTGACAACTGCCCCAATGGACGACTGAAACAGCAAATTTATAAAAATCAATATGTATTACCAAAAATAATTATAAAGGATGCTGAGTGTGCACTCATTTTTGAAAATAAAGAATCAAGCATTTATTCAGCTTTTTGTGCATGAACTGCACATCAGGGATACCACAGCAGAGGAGAGAAAGCTTCGTCTTCTTTGTGGAAAAATTCCAATGAGTTGTTCGAGGAAAATTCAGTGTCAAAGAAGCAGGCACATCCAGGATTGCACCTAGTGCAGTTTATTGAGGACTTACTGACAGAAGTGTGGTCAAGGGTGACTGCGAGACTTGTGTGGGTCCCTGTATCTCGGGTCAGAGCGGGGAGGCTCTTGTAGTGGTCAGGACAAAAGTGACTTCCAGCCAGAATGTGCCTGCTTTATATCAAGCTAATATCAAAGACATCAGGCACATTCTTGGCACTGGCAGAGCCAGGGTCCTGTTGTAATCTCCACATCAGCAGTCTGACGGCTTTGTTTATTTATAGGATGCTGGGAAACTCCACGGGGAAGTGAGACCTGGGTTACTCAGAAGCAAACATGATGGTTATGACTCAAGACAGCTGCCATCAGGTCAAGCTGGGTGCTTATATGCCAACACAGCTACAGGCAGAATCGAGTTAGGAAGTCACAATATTTCCACCAGACAAAGTAGTGGACTGAGACAGACAAGATGCTGGGGATGGTACCGGCCCCTCCCACCACACATACACACTTCCACATATGAGAGAAAACATGCAGTCCTTCTCTTTCTGGTTCACTTTAACATGATAGTCTCTAGTTCCATCCATTTCCCAGCCAATGGCAGAATTTATTTATTTATTTATTTATTTATTTTGGGTACCAGGGATTGAACTCAGGGGTACTTGACCACTGAGCCGCATCCCCAGCCCTATTTTGTATTTTCTTTAGAGACAGGGTCTCACTGAGTTGCTTAACGCCTCACTTTTGCTGAGGCTGGCTTTGAACTCACCATCCTCCTGCCTCAGCCTCCCAAGCTGCTGGGATTACAGGTGTGTGCCACCGCGCCTGGCTTGAATTTTGTTATTCTTTATGGCTGAATAAAACTCCCTTGTGTATGTGTACCGCAGTTTCTTTCTCCATTTGTTGATGGACACCTAGACTGGGACCGTAACTGGTTCTTAGCTGGTTATTGTGGATGTGCCGTGATAAACACGGGTATGCACAGATCTCTGAAGTATGCTTCTAATTCTTTCGGATAGATCCCAAGGAGTGGTAGAGCTGGGGCACATGATAGTGGTAATTGTAGTTGTTTGAGGAACCTCCATACTGGTTTCCATAGTCTGCTCCGCCACTCTATGTGTGACTGTCTTACCCTGAGTTCTGCAGTGAGCCCGGCTGGGGGTGTGACTTCTGCCCACCCAACCTTTGCAAGGGGTGAGGCTGATGTGGGCTCGGTCTCCCTCCGGTCTCCATAGCAGGGTCTTGGCTTGTGTCCCAGCTGCGTGCGCAGAGTCAGTGTCCAAAACAGCACCAGGACTGGGGTGCAGCTCAGTGGTGGTGCTCGGGCAGCATGCGCCGGGCCCTGTGTGCACCCCAGCACCACACAAAGACGTCAGCTGCTCGGGTTGGTGCACTGGACAAGACTCTACCCAGCGGGGCGCTTGCAGACAGCCATGCCTGTGTTCTCATCACTCCAGGGAGAACCTTCTTCCCTTGGAGAAGCTCCTGCTGACACCCAGCATGGTTTCCCCAGAGCTACCTCCTGGGGTGAGTGCATGCGTGGCAGAGGAGGGCACAGGCTGGAAAAGGGAAGAGGTAGAGGTTCCCTGCAGTGAGTTCTGATATGAAGAAAAGGAAAATGTAGTTTCGGGTGTTTCCTTTTGTCTTCAAAACAGGAGGGCATTCCTCTGTGCTTTCACCTAATCCTCTCCCCAGCTGCTAATTAGGGGTGATTTCATCTCTGAGCTGCTCTCTGGAGGGCCTGTGGACTGTGCTCGGAGGCTGCTTTGAAATCTGCAAGTTTGTAAACGTGGCTCTGCTGGAGAGAGGCCCCCACAGAGGCTGTGGCTCTGAGCAGAACAGGGTTGTGGGGGTCCACTGGGTGTGGATGTGTCCACCCCGACACCCCAGGGAGTCCCGTAGACTTGTAGCAACTGCAGCCTTTAGAGCGTCCTCCTGGTAAAAAGACATTAGCAGTGTTGTTTTCTCTTTTTAAAAACACATACCTTTTACAACAGCTGTGATTTGGGGACAAAGCAATGTCAAATGCTATGCTGGTGTTACAGGGCACTGGCCTGCCCAAAGGTGAGGCAGCCACAAAGGTCCCCTCTGTGCCTGACTCTTGTGATCATACAAGAAAGATTTCAGACATGTCACTCAGAGTACCTGGCATGAGTTTATTGAAGGGATGGGAAAAGAAGAAAGGGGACACTCTCAAGGGAGAGAGTGGGTCCTCTCAGAGAAAAATGGCATGCCCCTCCTTCCCTCCAGTTTTTTTTTTGGGGTCCCAGGGAGATTTCCAGAGAATCTGCCCAGGTCTGCCTCTTGAATCTTTTATTAATTTTTTTTTTTTTTTTTTTTTTTTTTTTTTGGTGCTGGGGATTGAACCCAGGGCCTTGTGCATGTGAGGCAAGCACTCTACCAACTGAGCTATATTCCCAGCCCTGCTTCTTGAGTCTTGACTGACAGCAGGATGACATCAGACTTTCAAGTCCCCACTGTGCATGGTAAAGGTCCAGGACAACTCTAGGTGTCTTTGACCCATGTGGACTGGGCCAATTTACAACAATTGGAACCTGTTCTGACCAATTTTATGGTTAGGGGGGAATTATCCTTGTCTCCCCAAGTTCTGGGATCTGGTCTGTGTATGGGTCACAAAGGTCACGTTTTGGGGGTAACTTGTGTTCTTCTTACTAATATTTAGGGCCTGCATTTCTCCTGCAGATAACAGATTATTTGTAGAAGAATGTTGACTTAAGCCAGGCAGGGCTGCAGGTAAATTTCCAAAGAGAGACGAGAAAGAAAAGAAGAAAGACAGCAGGCAGGCAAGCATGTGGGGGTCGGCACAGCGGGCCCAGTTTATAGAATCATTCCCTTAACCTCGTGTTCCCACCACGCACAGCTGGATGTCCTGTCACCAGCATCGACAATACATGTTCGGTGCCTTGTGAATGCAGGTGGGGTGTCTTCCAGAAGCATCACCTCAAGGCAGGAAGAAGGAGGGACTCAGAGGCTCCTGACTCCAGTGTCTGGAAGGAGCAGAGCAGAGTTACAGAGCCCAGAACCAGGCTGGACCTGGGAGTGGCCCAGCTGGCTGTTTCTTCTCCTCGTCAGACGCAGGTCTCTCCTCAGGCCGGAAGCTTTGATTCACACGGGGAGTTCAAGGCAGAGCAAGACAAACATCAATTTTTTTTTTTTTTTTTTTTTTTGGCTTTCTAGCCATTGCTTTCTTTACAGACATCCATTTTTCTGAGGGGGGTGTCCAAAGCCATCCCACCCTCCAGGGCCTGTCTCTCATCCTCTCACCTCTCCAGACCCTGACATCCACCCGCTGTGGACACACAGGGTCACTCTGGGTCCTGAAATCATGAAGTCTTGTCTATTCCAAAGGGAAATCACATTCTCCCTTCTCAGGGTGACTTGTCAGAGACGAACAAGGAGGATGCTCTGCTGTCCTAGGGCACAGTCCAGGATGCTGTCACATCTGAGGGGCCGAGGTGACCTGGGCTGGTGGCACCTCCTGTCCTGGAGTCAGGAGCCACCTGGGAGAGGGCCTAATTTACAAGCAACCCCTGCCCTGAATGCAGTCCCCGAGACAGGCATTTGGGTGCAAATCATATATTTGGGGCCATCTTGAGAAGCACAGCCAGAGAGGGGCAGTCAGGGCAGGGAGCAAGGAGCCTTCAACAAGTGAGTTGTAAAGGGCAGGGACATGTGAAGGAGTGTCTTAGAGCAGGCTGCCGTGGCTCCCCAGGAGGACATGGCTGAGAGATGGAGAAGGCTTTGGGGTGCAGCTCCCTCCTGGGGAGGGGCCCTGGATGACCCTCTGCCTGGGTGGCAAATCTGTTTCTCACCTTTTTTTATTTAAAATTGTTTTTTTAGTTGTAGGTGGACACAGTACCTTTATTTTTATTTATTTATTTTTATGTGGGGCTGGGGATCGAACCCAGGGCCTCACCCGCTCTAGGGGAGCGCTGTAGCGCTGCCCACAGCCCCGGCCTGTTCTCACCTTTTAAGGTAACTTGTTCAGCTGTGTATTTGCTTTGTGCGGTTTTCTGAATCCCATCTTTATTTTACAGTAAAAGCTCAAAGTAACACAAGGATAAGGAATGAAATCTTGGTGGAGCCAGAGAAAGTACCAGAAGAGACACATCTCCTCCTTGGCGGGCTGCTGGAAAGTCAATACCCACTAAGAACGGCTGGCAGACGTTGGGCAAAAGCACTTGCCTTTGTCCTTGACCCTGTTCATTAAGAGTCGAAATGATTTTTTTAATGCCGATGCCACCTGGCTTCCTGGGTTAATTGCTTTGTGCTCGTAAGAAAGATGAGTACACCTGGTATTTTTATGTTTTTTTTTCCTTTTTCCAAAGGTGTGTCACTCAGAGCCTCCAGGTTTGTCCTGATGTGAAGCTGCTTGTTCTCATGGGAAGCCGAGTGGCCCTGGAAAGGTGTGATGATTTCTGAGCGGAAGGAGTCCTTCCTTCCCTTTGGCCTTCCTGGTGGCCTCCCATGGGGGTTGGGGACATTTGCCAGGCTGCCCAGCACCTCAGCAGGGGCTGGGGAGGGGGATGGAGCTCAGCGGTACTTACCTACCATGTGTGAGGCCGTAGGTTCGATCCCCAGCACTGCAAAAAATAAAAATAAAAATAAAAGAAGCTAACAAGTGTCCAGAGCAGGGAGGGAGAGGAACACCCATAGACATTCTGATGAAATGACAGAGCAAAGACAGCTCTCAGAGTACAAGTACTGCTGGGTATTAAATTCAGAAATAAAACTCAGAGGAAAAGCCTTTCAGAGTCCCAATGATTGCAACCCCTTGCCCCTCCTGCCCCCCACAACTGCGCGTCTGATTCATGACAACATGGTTCTCGTACAGCTCCTTCTTCCTGCAGATTTCTTGCCTGGTGAGATTAAGTCTTTGGTGATGGTTTAACCTAGAATGACACGACATTTCAGGGCAGTGTGATGGGGTTGGGTGACCCCAGGGTCCACAGCCAAGGGCCTTGGCCACAAGCAACACAAGTTCTTTCTCCAGGTCACACAGGGGTTGTGTGTGTGTGTATGTGTGTGTGTGGCAGGGGCACACACTTACGCACACACACATCTCAGGAGGGCTGGAGAGCTGGCTCCACAGACAGGCATGACCCAGGGTGGGCCTTGCCCTTCTCTGAGTTCTGAAGGACACTGTCCCAACCTCTGTGAGTGACACTTAAATGCTGCTGGGAGAGAGGAGCCACTCCTGCAGACCCCACCACTGTGTGGGCCTGGGGAGGGAAACTGAGGCCTCCTCCATGGTGGGTGAGGCCTGACCTCCAGCCCCAGATGGACCGCGCAGGCCGGGTGGGTGTCGGCACTCGTGTGCCCACAACACGCCCACGCATCACACGCAGTCTGCTGACTTTGGAACTGGATTATGACTAAATGCTGGTTTGGGATTAGGGGGGGTGGTGTGTTTTCCTGACCTGGCAGCGCTGTGGTCAGGCTCAGAGTGGATTAGAGGGCCCCGCTGCTGCGGGCTTTGCTCTGCAGCTGAAGGCCTGAGCGTCGGTGACCAGCTGCGGTCCTCATCCCAGGGCCTGGTGTGGTTTTGGGGGAGTGTAACAAAGTGTGGGTGTTATCAGTGTTTGGATGCTGCAGGAAGGAAGAAAAAACACCACCAACAAAGACCCTGAGCACCTGGTCTCAACCAGTACTTACACTGGAAGAGACGCAGTCTTTTGAAACTTGCTCCGTGTTAAAGGCGGAAGCATCTTTCTGGTGACCATAAGTTTGTATGTTTCTGGTGACCATAAGTTTGTATGTTACTGAGAGAGGAGTTGGTGATTTGGTGTGGCAGGTGGACTTTGCAGAGTGACCTTTTGCTCCTGTGCTATCTGTGGTCCTGGGCGGCCTCTTCAGCCTCCTCAGCCTCTTGCCCTATTCTCACGCCTTGCCGTGCCTCTGAGCCTCCGACTCCTTGCAGTCCCTTACTGGAGACCAGCTCTGCCTCACCAGGCTCCAGGTAGGACATGGCAGGAGGCTGGACACCCGCAGCCCATGCCCGCCACCCTCTTCCAGCACCTTCCCACCGCTGGTACTTTTTGTACATGGGTCACCTCCCAACCTGAGAGCTGTCTGGAAGCAGGCGCCTCTGAGTGGTCCCTCTCCACCCAGCCAGCTGGTGCCCCAGGAGGCTCTGCTCTATCAGGGTTAATGGCAAGGGCAAAAGGACACTGGGCGCAGGACTGACCACTCAGACACACCAAGGACAGGCAGAAGCAGACGGGCTGTCTCGCGCAGAGAGAGCGACAGCGCTTCCCTTTGAGCAGTGCTTTTTATAAGTCAGAATCTAGGCCGTGAAGTGGAGAGCAAGCTTCAAAACTCCAAAAACCACAACGTGGCAGGGGGCAGGAGGGGCGAGTACATTGTCACCAAGTTCTTAGAACTGGCACCTGTACATACTCAGAACGGAGACTAAAGTCTGTGAGCGTTGTGGTCAGGGGGCATGTGGGTGGGGGCGTCAGCCTCTGTGAGTGGGCTCTTACAGGAAGTTGGGGGTGGGGCGAGAGCACCGGGCGAGATGTCTGAGCAGAACGGGGTCAGCTCCACTCGCCTTTTAAATCAGCTCATAGTCAGGCCAGCGATGGGCGCAGCCATGAGTGAATGGATGTGGCCACTCGCTCCCTGGGGCCACAGTTCTTGAAATAATAACCCACGCTCTTGCAAATAGTAGTTGATTCTTGTGAAGGTTCCAGAAGAAGTTTCCAAGGCAGATGTGCAGGACTTTGGACTTGCGATCCTCCTGCTCAATCTCCCGAGCTGCTGGGATTACGGGCATGGGAAGCCCCCACAAAGTGTGTACACCGCGCAGTGTAACCACAACAGCTAAACCTCAGAGGAGCGGGCGAGCTGGGGGCAGCCCTGTGCTCACTGCTCTGGGCGGTCAAGGCGTCCTTTTGTCTTTCCTTGGCACTGAGCTACCTCCTGGCCCTGCTTAGATGACAGGTATCATTAGATAAAAAGACAAGAATCGCAGGGCCCATTGGTGGACACTGAGCATGGGAAGAGATGAGGAAAGCAAAGGGAAGCCCAGCCCGGAGTGGACAGGAAGGCTGGAGAGTGGACAGAGGGCGCTGCGTGCTCAGGACCCGGATGCACCAGATCGCCAGCAGGTGGCGCTGTGTTACTCAGGTGAAGTCTTCAAGTAGGGGGAGGTTGTTGGGTTTATGGTCCTGGGTATAAACCAAAAAATTAACAAATTAACAAAATTTTAATTTTTGGTTGAATGATATCACAGGCAACAAATAATGTCAGTTGTTTTTCTTGAACCTATGGTTTTATCTTATTGCTGAGGTAATGTCTGCCAAATGATTAAGTCTAAATTTTTTTGTGGGGGGGCGGGGTTCGGTGGGGAGGGTGGATTGTACCCAAGAGTGCTTAACCACTGAGTCACATCCCTAGGTCATTTTAATTTTTATTTTGAGACAAGGTCTCGCTGAGTTGCTTAGGGACTCACTAAGTTGTTGAGGCTGGCCTCAAACTTGCAACCCTCCTGCCTCAGCCTCCTGAATTGCTGGGATTACAGGCGTGCACCACCACGACTGGTCCAAGTCTAAATCTTCACAGTTCATCTGCCAATTGTTTTTTCAAGAAGAAATGATGTCCCGTAAAAACGTGGTTAGTTCAGCTGGCAACTCAAACAACCGCGTAAGTGTATTTCCCCAGGAAAACCATTGATTGGATAGTCCCACACTGCATAGCAGTGTTGTGGTTGACAACAGACCACCCAGGTGACCATGGTTCCGCAAGATTACAATGGAGTTGAAAAATTCCTTTTGCCTGGTAGTGTTACAGCCATGGTAATGTTGTAGCACAATACATTACACTACTGTGGTGATGCTGATACAGTAAGCATGCTGCCTTGCCAGTTGTATGTGTGTGTAGTACATGTAACTATGTATAGCACATAATACCTGATTGTGACAACAGATGGCTGTTACTCGATTATGTATTTACTATACTTTTTTTTTTTTTTTTTTTTTTTTTGGTACCAGGGATTGAACTCAGGGGTACTCGACCACTGGGCCACATCCCCAGCCCTTTTTTGTATTTTAGTAGAGACAGGGTCTCACTGAGTTGCTAAGTGTCTCGCCATTGCTGAGGCTGGCTTTGAACTTGCAATCCTCTTGCCTCAGCCTCCCAAGTGCTGGGATTACAGGTGTGCGCCACCGCGCCCAGTTTATATATTTTTTTATTATCATTATTTTTGGGTACCAGGGATTGAACTCAGGGGCACTCGACCACTGAGCCACATACCCAGCCCTATTTTGTATTTTCTTTAGAGACAGGGTCTCACTGAGTTGCTTAGTGCCTCACTTTTTGCTGAGGCTGGCTTTGGACTTGCGATCCTCCTGCTCAATCTCCCGAGCTGCTGGGATTACGGACGTGCGCCACTGCGCCGGGCCTACTGTACATTTTTGTTGTTACCTTAGAGTGTACTCCTACTGCTTATTTAAAAACAGTTGACTGTAATAGTACGTCTGGCTACACAGGCAGCAACCTCGTACATCTGCTGTCTGCTGTGTCTCTTGATTGACCTGTGCCATTGAGGTCTGTGTGAGGACACTCCAGGATGTTTGCACAATGATGAAATTGCCTACATACATATCCTGGCATCAAGTGAGGCAGGACTGTGCTTTGGTATGCAGTGGAAATGCCTTTGCAAACTCCCCATTTTGTCCCACAGTCTCAAAAAGGCTTGTACTCAAGGTATGACATTAAATAAAATCCATATCTTTTAGAGTTTCCTCATGAACATTTTTATTTTTTGGTACTGGTGTTTGAACCCAGGGGTGCTTTACCACTGAACTCCACCGTCTTTTTCTTTTCTGAGACAGGGTCTCACTAAGTTGATGAGGCTGGCCTCAAACTTGTGATCCTCCTACCTCAGCCTCCCAAGGCATGCCACCATACTGGCCCTTGGAAACATTCTCCAGTGAAAAGGTCTCATTGTTATTGTGAATGTTTGTCAGTGAAGCACTTAGTGATTAATGAGTACAGTTTGGTACTATTGGCTTAATTTGGTCATGCCAGCAATGGTACTGTCTATTGCTTTTGCATCATCAAGGAGATAGTCCAGCCAACAAAACAGTTTTAACTTTATAAGCCACCTCCAAGGGTCTTGATTTATCACCCATGGCTCTGGAATGATATTTCTCTCACTGACATAAGAGGAATAGTTTCACTTTGAGAACTCTTTGCTATTAGGATTTATTTTTCTTGTAAGGTATCTGGTCATTTCCTGTTTGGGTTTGGAGGCTCAACAATGTCAGAGTTTTAAGCAGATGTCTCTGAAATTCTTTTGGCTTTTGGTCTCTGAAATTTTTGTCTCTGAAATTCTTTGGTCCTAAGATGGCTGCAGTAGCTCCAGCAGCATGACCTCACTCAACATTCAAAGTCAGAAAGAGAGGGAGCACCAAATAGGGGGTCTTATGAAGTCTTTTCCAATCCTGCCCCTTGATGTGAATTCTCTTCAAAAAGATATGTGGAAGTCCTAAACTCTAGATCAGAGTGTGACTTTATTTGTAAACAGAGTTATTGCAGATGTAGTTCAGATGAGATCATACTGGAGTGACATTACTGAGCCTCCAAATCCAAACCACTGATCCAATATAACTGGAATTCTTATACAAAGAACACCAAGTGAAGGCAGAGACACAGAGAGAGTGCACGTGAAGATAGGTGGTCAGAGAGATGCAGCCACGTGCTGAGGAATGCCAAAGAGTTTAGCAACCACAAGAAACCAGGAAGGGCAAGAAATGACTCCCATGCAGGTGCCACCCTGAAGACACTCTGACTTCTGACCGCTGACCTCCAGATGGGAGACAATGCCTTACTGTTGCTTTAAGCCACCTGGGCTGTCTTTGTTATAGCAGCTCTGAGGAACCAATCCAAACTCCACCCATGTATGGAATACACTTGGAATACTATGGAATGCACTGTGTGGTAGACTGAGCTATATCTTCCCCAAGTTCATGTGTTGAAGTCCTACTCACACTACCCCAATGTGACTATCTGGAGATGGGGCCTCTGTGGAGAAGATGAAGGTTAAATGAGGTTCATAAGGATGGAGCCCTGATCTGACAAAACTGTGTCCTTATAACAGAGGGCACTGGAGCTCTCTCTGTAAGTAAGGCAATAGTAAGAAGGTGGTCCATTATCTACAAACCAGAAAGAACCCTCACCAGAACCTGACCATGCTGGTACCCTGGTCTTGGACTTCCAGTCTCAGGAATGGTGAGAAATAGATGTCTGTCATTTAAATAAATCAGTCTATGGCATTTTGTTACAGCAGCCTGAGCTGACTAATACAAATTGCCATCTTCTCTCCATGCCTGTACTTTCTGTTCAAATCCATCTAGTGGAAGCAATCCAACTGCTTCTAGAATCATCTTAAAGCATCCCTTAGAAGAGGCAGATTGGGGGGACTTGCCTGAGGACCCTCAGTTCATCACTGCCCAACCCCAGCTTCTGATTCTCATTTCTGTGTGCTTTTCTGTGATGGACTGACTATTCTGAAAATAATTCATGAAGACCTTACTATGTCAATCCCTAAGAAAAATACTGTATCAATACAGAGAATAAATAATTCAAGCATGAATATTTAAAACCAGGAAATTCAGAATGTTATATTTGTACTCTGGGATGTCTAATTTGTTTGCTATGCTGCTAAGAGCAAAAAAAAATTTCCATAATGATATTTGTATATTCATAAGTGGTGTTAGAAATAAATGGCTCATCATAATCGTCATATGCCATCTTAGTGGCAAAAAGAGAAAGTCGATTTCACATCAAGAAGCCAAGGGTTACATTTTCTTCACACGCTCCTACTGTGTGATGGAGAAGCACTTTGCTGTGTGTCAACAAAGAGGCCTGAGAAGGGTAACTGGTCCAAGAGCTTATCAAATACCCACACTCAGGGGACTTTCTTTAATGAGAAATGCCCCCTGCTTTAGAAGGAGGTGGAGCTTGAATGCTGAGTAGGGAAAGGCAGAGTCAGGATCACCTGATGGTCTTCTTCCCCGAGAGTCTTAGAAAACCTTCCCACCAGTCAATCATAGTCAGCTCTGGAAGCATTCTGCCCTTAGGTCTATGTCACTTGTACTGGGGATTGAACCCAGCAGTGCTTAAGCACTGGACCACATCCCCAATTCTTTTATTGTATTTTCTTTAGAAATAAGTCTCAGCCGGGCGCGGTGGCGCACGCCTGTAATCCCAGCACTTTGGGAGGCTGAGGCAGGAGGATCGCGAGTTCAAAGCCAGCCTCAGCAATGGCAAGGCACTTAGCAACTCAGTGAGACCCTGTCTCTAAATAAAAATACAAAAAAGGGCTGGGGATGTGACCCAGTGGACGAGTGCCCCTGAGTTCAATCCCCGGTATCACAAAATAAAATAAAAAATAGAAATAAGTCTCTCTGAGGTGCACAGGGCCTCACTTAGTTGCTGAGACTGGCTCTGAACTCGTGATCCTCCTGCCTCAGCTTCCCAAGCTGCTGGGATTACAGGTCTGTGCCACCGTGCCGGCTTCACAGCCTTTGATAATGGCTAAAAATTAGAGCTAGAACCTAGTCAAGGCAATAAGACAGATTTTATTTAGTACTATTGCAATGAGCTGAGCTCAATTCTAAATACAAAGACAAGTGGGGACTTGTAGCCAAGGAGCAGGTTTGGGCACCAGTGCGAGGCAGGCAGAAGATGGAAAATAACTCAGAGGAGACGTCAGGGTAAGGGAATTCTTGCCAAACCCATGTAAGAGAATTCTTGCTAATGGCAGGTCAAGGCAGTCAGATAGCAGGGTGGATTTAGCAGGATTCTTTGCCGAGACTGGTTTAGGTGGGCCCAGGGTAGGGACTGCGGTGGCCTAGCTGAAAAGAGGATTGGAGGATCCTGCTGAAAGTTTGGTCAAGGTCAATTGGAGGAAATGCAAGAGAAGATTGTCCTCTGGTTGGAGTGGACGCCACAGTTTGGATCTGGCTTTAGTGTGTCCCCCAGAGTTTCATGTGCTGAAATTTAATCCCCAAGGTGAGGTATTAAGAGGGTGGAGACTTAATCTGACTATAAGGTCATCAGGGTGGGGGCCCCTGATTGAATCCTGATGGCTTTGTAAGAAGGAGGACAGTGACCAGAGGATACACATGCACACTCCCTGTCTCCTGCTGTGTGGACCCCTTGCACCAACTTGGGACTCTGCTAGGAAGAAGGTCTTCACCAGATGCCGACCTCTTCATTGCAACTTAAGAAGTGTGAGCCCAAATCAACATCTTTTCTTTATATCTTAGCCAGTCTGTGGTATTGTGTTCTGACAACAGAAAATGGAGTAAGATGGTGGCGAATGTATGATAGAGTAAAATATAAGTCACAAACTATTTTTAAAGTCATTGGAAGGATGAGGGGAGGGGCCCAGGGAGAGCAGGCCTGCATCTAGCAGGACTTACTGCTGTCCCCTGGGATTGACCAGTGTTGGATTCCAGGCAGGAGGCTGCGCCTCCCAGGCAGAAGGCCACACCTCCCCAGGTGCTTTGTTAAAAACTACACCTCCTAAGATCCTCAGCATGACCAGAAAACCTGACCAGCAAGTGCCCTGTCCACTAACCTCCTGACCTCTGGTAGCCTATAGGGCAAGGACTCACTCCAAGGGGGTTTTATGACCCCTACTCTATTTAAACCAGCCCCGGACTGAAATCTCTGTTCGTGCTTCTCTCTGTTCCTGCCTCTCTCTGTTCCTGCTCACCCCGCTCCCGTCCGTTCCCCATTCTTCCTTCGCGGGTCCGTCCCCATCCCCTCCACGTGCTTCTTTGGTAATTCAATAAACCCCCTTCCCTTTTCCTATATGGCGGTTTCAGCGTGTGTTCATCTATCCTGCAATTTTTCTAACATTTGGTGCTGAAACCCGGGAGGGAGACGCGCATCTAACCCGTCTCCGTTCATCTGTCCACCTTTTCTACGGCATCGTGGGACTTCGGTAAGCCCCCCCCCCCCCCCCCCCCCCGTCCACCCCGAGTTCCTAAACCTGTCTGGCCAATGCGTGGTGAAAATTGACCGTCAAGTTTCCAGCAATCTCGCCCGTGGCCTAAACAGGGGGGAGAGCACCCCACCCAAGTCTTAAAGGCGACGGTGGACCCCGGAAACTCCCCTCCCCCTCCCCCACCTTTGTCTGCCCGCTCACCTTTATCCACCCACTCTAAAATTTCCAGCTGTAAGATTAGGGCTCTCGGCTGTGAGTGGCTAGAGAAGTTCCCCTCCGCACTCCAGACTTGAGCTTCCTCTTTTCCGTTCGGAACGGAAAAAACCCCGAAAATCTCCACAGAGTAAGCTCATAATCCCTCGGCATCTTGAGAAACCCCCCATCCGGGATGGGACGCGGCTTCTCAGATGTCCCATGTTCGTTTGACCCAGTGACGGCTGGGCGAGCGGACTTGGATCTCACTCTGATACATACTTTGAGAGGGACGCCTTTCAAAATACTGTATCAGCCTCTCCCCGTTAACGGGAAATATGGGAACTTCCCTATCAGCTCCAGCCGACTCACCCCTCAATTGCCTCCTAAGAAATTGGGAACGTTTGGGCTTAAAACCCCGGATTAAGAAAAACAAATTGATAAAGTTATGTACAAAAATCTGGCCTTCTTACCCAGTATCCAATCCGTGGCCAGAGTCAGGATCCTTAGATCCCCGGGTTTTACGGGAGCTTTCCAGCTTTTGCCAGCAATCAAAGAGATGGACAGATTTGCCGTACATGGACGCCTTCTCCCTTCTCTGTTCGAATCCTTCCTTGTGCACTAGGTGTAGCCCCAAGACAGTGTTGCTTGCCTGCAGGCCTGCGGACTCCCCTCCATCTTCGATTGACTCCGATTCCGACCCAGGATTAGAGGCTCCACCTCTCCTGTACCGGCAGCCTAGGACGCTCCCAATCTCTCCCCCGCCCCCAGCTCAGGCTTTCGAAATTGGCGCGCTTTCGAGCTCAGACCCTCCTCCCCTTTGTCTTCATTCTTCGCTCTGCCCCCTCCTTCCGCTCCATCAGAATCCTCCTCTGTAGACCCGCCTTCTCTTCACATCATTTCCGGTGCCTTCACCGCCGCTACCCACCCCCCGCCCACTCAACCTCCTGTTCCTAGCTCCGTGCCCCTTCCGCCGTTATCCCCACCCTCTCAGCTTCCGCCGCTTGGTTCTGAGTCATTTCCGGCCACGGCTCCCCAGCCCTCTCCGGCCATGCAGCTGTCACTGGACGTGCTGCCCCAGACTTTAGTTCCCACTCCCTCGGATTCTGCGACGCCTCCTTTACCAGACGCGCCGCCTCGGGCTTTGGACCCTCCCCCGATTTCGTCCCCAATGGCTCCGAGAGCGGCGCTGGGAGAGAGTTACACAATCCGCGCTCCTTCCCCAGCATCCTCCACAGAATTACTCCCGGACCCAGCAGTTCCCGTAGCGTCCCTCCCAGACTCGCCTGATACTCTGCCGCACCCTGCGTTCAGTCCTCCTATGACTCGCTCGAGAAAACAGGCAGCTCAGATAATCGCGCCGTTAAGGGAGGTAGCTGGGACAGAGGGAGTTGTACGGGTGCATATCCCGTTCTCCATGTCCGACCTTTCCCAAATTGAACGGCACTTGGGTTCATTTACAACAGACCCTACAACCTACATAAAAGAATTCCAATGGGTCACCCAAGCATACAGCCTTACATTTCATGACGCATACTTTATTTTGTCAAATACCTTACTTCCTGAAGAGCGTAGACGAGTCTGGGAGCAAGCAAGAGCATATGCAGATGAGACTCACAGAGTGAACCCAAATTCCCCCTTTGGTCCTGAGGCTGTCCCAGATAGGGACCCACACTGGGATTACAATGCCCCAGGGGACGTGGTCTTGAGAGATCAGTTTTTAATGTGTATAGTAGATGGTCTTAAACGAGCAGCTCAAAAGCCTGTTAATTTTTTTTTTTTATATTTTTTATTTGCTTTAGTTGTACCAATGCATTTATTTGTATGTGGTGCTGAGGATCGAACCCAGGCCGCGCAGGTGCCAGGCAAGCGCTCTACCGCTGAGCCACAATCCCAGCCCAGCCTGTTAATTTTGATAAGCTACAGGAGATTATTCAAAAGAGAGAAGAAACCCCCTCTGAATTCTTAGATCGGCTCACAAAGGCCCTCCAAAAGTACACAAATTTAGATCCCGAGTCCCAGGGGTCCGTCAAGTCCTTATGACATACTTCCTATCCCAAAGCTACCCCGACATTCGAGCTAAGTTAAGGAAATTAGAACAGGGCCCTGTGACCCCCCAGACCGAGATTTTGGCCACGGCTTTTAAAGTCTATCATAACCGTGAAGAAGACGCCGAACGTCGCAGGTTTCAAAAGTATGAGAAGGCTGAGCGGTAAAAGCTCCAAATGTTAGCCCAGGCCCTTAGGGCCCTGATGCTCAGGCCTCAAGAAAAGGGGTACATAAGTCCACACAGGAGGAACCCCCAGGGCCTTGCTTCAGGTGCGGGAAAGATGGACACTGGGCTAGAGAATGCCCTAATCCCAGGCCCCCTAAGCGCCCGTGCCCAAAGTGTTCCAAGATGGGCCATTGGGGCTTTGACTCCCCCAGTTCCCGCAGGGGGACTGGACCGGTCACAAACCCCAGCCTGCTGGCACTGGCCATGGAAGACTGATGGGGCCCAGGGGCTCCTCTCCCGACCGTTGACATCGCATTGAAGGAGCCCAGGGTTACTCTCCTTGTTGATGGACACCCCGTAAATTTCCTACTAGATACAGGAGCCACCTCCTCGGTCTTGAGGGAGTTTTGGGGCCCCACCACCATAGCACCATCCCCTATTGTCGGGGTAGAGGGAAATGCTATTCGCCCCCGCAAGACTCCTATGCTGTCTTGCTGTCTTCACCACCATCCCTTCACCCACCAGTTTCTGGTAATGCCTCAATGTCCTGTGCCCCTACTGGGCAGAGACATATTGGCCAAATTCCAGGCCTCAATTGTGTTCTCCAATCTGCCTAGCTCAGTTGTGCTCCCTGGTTCGTCTTGCTCCATCTCCTCCCCCATTTTTCTTCTCACTGTTTCAAAGGCCACTGACCCATCACCCCCTACTGATGCTGATGAGGAAACCCCATCGCCCCATAGTGATGTAAGATCCCCTCAGCCCCCTACCGAGGCAGAAACCCCCCAAACTTCTACCGACACAGAAACCTTTCATTACCCTGTCCCCGCCGATTTAGTTGACCCCAAAGTCTGGGATACTCAGACTCCCTCCCTTGCTCAGTGTGACCCCGTACAAATATACCTTAAAGATCCCCAACGTTTCCCCAATAAAGCCCAATATCCACTTCCAGCCGTGAGCCTCAGAGGTCTTCAACCCATCATCTCAGATCTTTTGCGGAAACGTTTTCTCAGGCCCACCCATTCCCCTTATAATACCCCTATATTGGCAGTTCAGAAGTCCAACGGGTCCTTTCGGCTAGTCCAAGACCTTCGTCTCATCAATGAGTCTGTCAAACCTATACACCCCGTGGTCCCAAATCCGTATACTATCCTCTCCTTAATTCCTTCCTTATCCACCCATTTCTCAGTAATTGACCTGAAAGATGCATTCTTCACTGTACCCTTAGCCCCAGAATCACAAGACCTCTTTGCCTTTACTTGGACAGATCCAGATACCCGGCGTTCCCAACAGTTGACCAGGACAGTCCTCCCTCAGGGTTTTTGAGACAGCCCTCATATCTTTGGTCAGACATTGGCTGCAGACCTCAAAGATCTTAAATTCCCTAATTCCACTCTCTTACAATATGTAGATGACCTCCTCCTCTGCAGCCCTTCCCTCTTCACAGCTCATGAAGACTCTTACACCCTTTTAAATTTTCTTGCTTCTCGTGGGTATCGTGTTTCCTCATCTAAGGTGCAGCTTGCCCAGACCCAGGTAGTATATTTAGGAGTTCAGATTTCCCATCAATCGAAGGCCATTACTGTGGACAGAAAGGCCCTCATCAAGGAGCTCCCATGTCCCAAGACAAAGGAAGAGATTCTCTCCTTCCTAGGGCTAGCAGGATATTTCCGTGCCTGGATTCCTAATTTCTCTCTTTATGCAAAGCCCCTATATGAGGCAGCTAAGGAGATTGAGGGAAAATTCCTTCCTGACAGCATTCAGGCTGAGTTTAAACATTTGCAGCAGGCCCCAGCTGCAAACATTGTCACAGGCCCCAGCTCTTCACCTCCCAGACCTCCTTCAGCCATTTACCCTTTATGTCCATGAAACCAAGGGTTTGGCTCTTGGTGTTCTAGGCCAATACAAGGGCCCCACCTTTGCTCCAGTTGCCTACCTCTCTAAACAGCTTGACCCCACCGTTCGTGGATGGGCCCCTTGTCTTAGGGCTCTGGCTGCTGCCTACCTACTTCTGCAGGAATCAAAATTAAGTTGACCTTTGGTGCCCAGGTTACTGTTGCCTCTCCTCATCATTTAAAAGACTTACTAACCTATAAGAGCCTTCAAACTCTCCCACCCTGTCGCGTTCTTTCTCTCCTCGTTTCCTTTTTGCATGACTCCTCAATCACCTTCCAACCCTGCTCCTCTTTACACCCAGCTTCCCTCCTCCCAGTCTCCTCAGAGCCCCCAGAACATGATTGTATAGAGACACTTGAGGCTTTAATGCCCCATCCCTCCCATATTCAAGAGGGACCACTTCCTGATCCTTCCTTAATTTGGTTCACAGATGGCAGCTCTTTCTTTAAGGATGGGCAACGTTTTGCTGGTTACGCTATTGTTTCCCTATCAGAGGTTATTGAGACAGCACCCCTACCCCCCAACACCACAAACCAACGGGCTGAATTAATAGCTGTTATTCGTGCCTTCGAATTAGCTGCTGACCAAAACCTTACCCTTTACACAGACTCAAAATATGTTTACCATATTTTGCTTTCCCATTCAGCAGTATGGAAAGAGGGAGGGCTCCTGACCACAAAAGGTTCTGCAGTTACTAATTCTAAATTAATATCAAAACTTTTGCAAGTCTCTCTTCTGCCCAAGCTAATAGGGATTTCCCATTGTCCTTCACACCAAAGTGGAGACTCTCCCATAGTTCAGGGAAACACGAAGGCTGACAGGGCAGCAAGGGAGGCAGCACTATCTTCTCCTTCTCTTCTGGCTCCAGTCCTACCTACTACCCAGACCCCCACATCCCCTTCCACACAATCAATCCTCTCCTATCTCCATTCCCTTTTCCATCCTAACCCTCAGGCCCTCAAGACTTTCACTACCTCCTTCCTTACCCTGACTCCGGAAGACACACAGTTTCTCCATCAGCTCACCTCAGCGTGCACTGCATGTCAGCGCACCAACCCATATACTCCCCTTAAACCAGGAGCATTTCCCTCTCACCAAGCTCAAGGCCAGCTTCCAGGAGCCAATTGGCAGATAGACTTCACCAACATGCCAGCTGCCCGGAGACACAAATATCTCCTGGTTTTGGTAGACACCTTCTCTGGATGGGTGGAGGCCTTCCCTACTTCCAATAAAAGGGCCTCCACAGTAGCCTCCATTCTAGTCTCAGAAATCCTTCCCCGTTTCGGATTGCCCACGTCCATCCAGTCTGACAACGGGCCTGAATTTGTTTCCCAGGTTACCCAAAGCGTTTCTACTTCTCTTAATATCCCTTGGCATTTTCACATCCCATATCACCCCAAGTCCTCAGGGAAGGTAGAGAGGACTAATAGGACTCTTAAGGATGTCCTGACTAAACTCTCCCTAGAACTCCACTTAGACTGGGTCAAGTTACTCCCTCTTGCCCTTTTTAGGCTCAGAGTCCTCCCAAAAAAGCCCTCCTTACTATCCCCTTTTGAGGTTATATTTGGGCGACCAGCCCTTCCACCCGGAGTTTCCCCAACTCAGGGACCCTTACCCAAAGACCTTTCTTTCCCCATCTTGTCCTTCATCAGACATCAGCTATAGATGTGCCAAGATTACATCCTACCCGACCCAAGTAGACTCACTGCTTCATTTCCATTGGCACCCGGTTCTTGGGTATATTTCTCCCCTCCCCAGGACACAGGAATAGTCTCCCTTGTCCCAAAGTGGACAAGACCTTTCCAGGTTGTGCTGTGCACACCCACAGCTGCTAAGCTTCGTAAAATCTCAGAAAATTTGACTTCTTGGATTCATATTTCCAGACTGAAACCAGCTGCTCAACCAACTGAAGATCCACAAAAGGACGACAAACAACCACTTCAGTATACTTGCTCTCCCATTCCCACCAATCCCCTAAAAATTCGTTTCTCTTGTGTTCCTGATACCGACTCAAAATAATCTTCTGTTTTTTCTCATTTTGAACCGTTAACCAGTTTTTTTCTCAGGGACTATCAACTGTTAAAAAAAACAACAGATGACTTTCCAACCAGAGAGCCCTGCTGAGTCCTGCCCTTATGCTGCCACCTGACGCTCATTATGATGTGCTTCACACTCTCCATTGGCCTCTTCACCGTAAGTCCCACCTGGTGGAATACAGGCCTACAGACAATAATCCATCTCACCTTCTTTCCCTTTGTTGCTTCCATAATAGTGTTACCTGCAAACTCACAAGACCCACAATTTCTACATGCTCTCCGGCTGACTCCCTCAGTGACTTTCTGCAGAAGCCTGGTTTGACACCCTCACCGACATATGGCTTCAAAGAAACTTCATCCATCCCATACCTGGACAGAGTCATCTTTTCCACGCCTACCTCCTGGGAATTTTTTCACCCTCCAGCTGGACCTGCCTGCCCACATCTCCTCCCCTCATAACACCCCACGTCGCCCCACTTCAGCTCTGAAGCAGCCAGATCGAAACACGATGCCCCGCTTCCTAAGAAAACATAAAGGGGGGAATGTTGGATTCCAGGCAGGAGGCTGCGCCTCCCAGGCAGAAGGCCACACCTCCCCAGGTGCTTTGTTAAAAACTACACCTCCCTACCGGGCGCAGTGGCGCACGCCTGTAATCCCAGCACTTTGGGAGGCTGAGGCAGGAGGATCGCGAGTTCAAAGCCAGCCTCAGCAATGGCGAGGCACTTAGCAACTCAGTGAGACCCTGTCTCTAAATAAAATACAAAAAAGGGCTGGGGATGTGACCCAGTGGTTGAGTGCCCCTGAGTTCAATCCCCGGTACCACAAACGCAAAAAAAAAAAAAAAAAAAAAAAAAAAAAAAAAAAAAAAACAACTACACCTCCCAAGATCCTCAGCATGACTAGAAAACCTGACCAGCAAGTGCCCTGTCCACTAACCTCCTGACCTCTGGTAGCCTATAGGGCAAGGACTCACTCCAAGGGGGTTTTATGACCCCTACTCTATTTAAACCAGCCCCGAACTGAAATCTCTCTCTGTTCGTGCTTCTCTCTGTTCCTGCCTCTCTCTGTTCCTGCTCGCCCTGCTCCCGTCCGTTCCCCATTCTTCCTTCTCGGTCCATCCCCATCCCCTCCACGTGCTTCTTTGGTAATTCAATAAACCCCCTTCCCTTTTCCTATACGGTGGTTTCAGCGTGCGTGAAACCCGGGAGGGAGAAGCGTCATCTATCCTGCAAATTTTCTCAAACATCCGAACGTTTGGGCTTAAAACCCCGGATTAAGAAAAACAAATTGATAAAGTTATGTACAAAAATCTGGCCTTCTTACCCAGTATCCAATCCGTGGCCAGAGTCAGGATCCTTAGATCCCCGGGTTTTACGGGAGCTTTCCAGCTTTTGCCAGCAATCAAAGAGATGGACAGATTTGCCGTACATGGACGCCTTCTCCCTTCTCTGTTCGAATCCTTCCTTGTGCACTAGGTGTAGCCCCAAGACAGTGTTGCTTGCCTGCAGGCCTGCGGACTCCCCTCCATCTTCGATTGACTCCGATTCCGACCCAGGATTAGAGGCTCCACCTCTCCTGTACCGGCAGCCTAGGACGCTCCCAATCTCTCCCCCGCCCCCAGCTCAGGCTTTCGAAATTGGCGCGCTTTCGAGCTCAGACCCTCCTCCCCTTTGTCTTCATTCTTCGCTCTGCCCCCTCCTTCCGCTCCATCAGAATCCTCCTCTGTAGACCCGCCTTCTCTTCACATCATTTCCGGTGCCTTCACCGCCGCTACCCCCGCCCACTCAACCTCCTGTTCCTAGCTCCGTGCCCCTTCCGCCGTTATCCCCACCCTCTCAGCTTCCGCCGCTTGGTTCTGAGTCATTTCCGGCCACGGCTCCCCAGCCCTCTCCGGCCATGCAGCTGTCACTGGACGTGCTGCCCCAGACTTTAGTTCCCACTCCCTCGGATTCTGCGACGCCTCCTTTACCAGACGCGCCGCCTCGGGCTTTGGACCCTCCCCCGATTTCGTCCCCAATGGCTCCGAGAGCGGCGCTGGGAGAGAGTTACACAATCCGCGCTCCTTCCCCAGCATCCTCCACAGAATTACTCCCGGACCCAGCAGTTCCCGTAGCGTCCCTCCCAGACTCGCCTGATACTCTGCCGCACCCTGCGTTCAGTCCTCCTATGACTCGCTCGAGAAAACAGGCAGCTCAGATAATCGCGCCGTTAAGGGAGGTAGCTGGGACAGAGGGAGTTGTACGGGTGCATATCCCGTTCTCCATGTCCGACCTTTCCCAAATTGAACGGCACTTGGGTTCATTTACAACAGACCCTACAACCTACATAAAAGAATTCCAATGGGTCACCCAAGCATACAGCCTTACATTTCATGACGCATACTTTATTTTGTCAAATACCTTACTTCCTGAAGAGCGTAGACGAGTCTGGGAGCAAGCAAGAGCATATGCAGATGAGACTCACAGAGTGAACCCAAATTCCCCCTTTGGTCCTGAGGCTGTCCCAGATAGGGACCCCACACTGGGATTACAATGCCCCAGGGGACGTGGTCTTGAGAGATCAGTTTTTAATGTGTATAGTAGATGGTCTTAAACGAGCAGCTCAAAAGCCTGTTAATTTTTTTTTTAATATTTTTTTATTTGCTTTAGTTGTACCAATGCATTTATTTGTATGTGGTGCTGAGGATCGAACCCAGGCCGCGCAGGTGCCAGGCAAGCGCTCTAACCGCTGAGCCACAATCCCAGCCCAGCCTGTTAATTTTGATAAGCTACAGGAGATTATTCAAAAGAGAGAAGAAACCCCCTCTGAATTCTTAGATCGGCTCACAAAGGCCCTCCAAAAGTACACAAATTTAGATCCTGAGTCCCAGGGGTCCGTCAAGTCCTTATGACATACTTCCTATCCCAAAGCTACCCCGACATTCGAGCTAAGTTAAGGAAATTAGAACAGGGCCCTGTGACCCCCCAGACCGAGATTTTGGCCACGGCTTTTAAAGTCTATCATAACCGTGAAGAAGACGCCGAACGTCGCAGGTTTCAAAAGTATGAGAAGGCTGAGCGGTAAAAGCTCCAAATGTTAGCCCAGGCCCTTAGGGGCCCTGATGCTCAGGCCTCAAGAAAAGGGGTACATAAGTCCACACAGGAGGAACCCCCAGGGCCTTGCTTCAGGTGCGGGAAAGATGGACACTGGGCTAGAGAATGCCCTAATCCCAGGCCCCCTAAGCGCCCGTGCCCAAAGTGTTCCAAGATGGGCCATTGGGGCTTTGACTCCCCCAGTTCCCGCAGGGGGACTGGACCGGTCACAAACCCCAGCCTGCTGGCACTGGCCATGGAAGACTGATGGGGCCCAGGGGCTCCTCTCCCGACCGTTGACATCGCATTGAAGGAGCCCAGGGTTACTCTCCTTGTTGATGGACACCCCGTAAATTTCCTACTAGATACAGGAGCCACCTCCTCGGTCTTGAGGGAGTTTTGGGGCCCCACCACCATAGCACCATCCCCTATTGTCGGGGTAGAGGGAAATGCTATTCGCCCCCGCAAGACTCCTATGCTGTCTTGCTGTCTTCACCACCATCCCTTCACCCACCAGTTTCTGGTAATGCCTCAATGTCCTGTGCCCCTACTGGGCAGAGACATATTGGCCAAATTCCAGGCCTCAATTGTGTTTCTCCAATCTGCCTAGCTCAGTTGTGCTCCCTGGTTCGTCTTGCTCCATCTCCTCCCCCATTTTTCTTCTCACTGTTTCAAAGGCCACTGACCCATCACCCCCTACTGATGCTGATGAGGAAACCCCATCGCCCCATAGTGATGTAAGATCCCCTCAGCCCCCTACCGAGGCAGAAACCCCCCAAACTTCTACCGACACAGAAACCTTTCATTACCCTGTCCCCGCCGATTTAGTTGACCCCAAAGTCTGGGATACTCAGACTCCCTCCCTTGCTCAGTGTGACCCCGTACAAATATACCTTAAAGATCCCCAACGTTTCCCCAATAAAGCCCAATATCCACTTCCAGCCGTGAGCCTCAGAGGTCTTCAACCCATCATCTCAGATCTTTTGCGGAAACGTTTTCTCAGGCCCACCCATTCCCCTTATAATACCCCTATATTGGCAGTTCAGAAGTCCAACGGGTTCCTTTCGGCTAGTCCAAGACCTTCGTCTCATCAATGAGTCTGTCAAACCTATACACCCCGTGGTCCCAAATCCGTATACTATCCTCTCCTTAATTCCTTCCTTATCCACCCATTTCTCAGTAATTGACCTGAAAGATGCATTCTTCACTGTACCCTTAGCCCCAGAATCACAAGACCTCTTTGCCTTTACTTGGACAGATCCAGATACCCGGCGTTCCCAACAGTTGACCAGGACAGTCCTCCCTCAGGGTTTTTGAGACAGCCCTCATATCTTTGGTCAGACATTGGCTGCAGACCTCAAAGATCTTAAATTCCCTAATTCCACTCTCTTACAATATGTAGATGACCTCCTCCTCTGCAGCCCTTCCCTCTTCACAGCTCATGAAGACTCTTACACCCTTTTAAATTTTCTTGCTTCTCGTGGGTATCGTGTTTCCTCATCTAAGGTGCAGCTTGCCCAGACCCAGGTAGTATATTTAGGAGTTCAGATTTCCCATCAATCGAAGGCCATTACTGTGGACAGAAAGGCCCTCATCAAGGAGCTCCCATGTCCCAAGACAAAGGAAGAGATTCTCTCCTTCCTAGGGCTAGCAGGATATTTCCGTGCCTGGATTCCTAATTTCTCTCTTTATGCAAAGCCCCTATATGAGGCAGCTAAGGAGATTGAGGGAAAATTCCTTCCTGACAGCATTCAGGCTGAGTTTAAACATTTGCAGCAGGCACTGTCACAGGCCCCAGCTCTTCACCTCCCAGACCTCCTTCAGCCATTTACCCTTTATGTCCATGAAACCAAGGGTTTGGCTCTTGGTGTTCTAGGCCAATACAAGGGCCCCACCTTTGCTCCAGTTGCCTACCTCTCTAAACAGCTTGACCCCACCGTTCGTGGATGGGCCCCTTGTCTTAGGGCTCTGGCTGCTGCCTACCTACTTCTGCAGGAATCAAAATTAAGTTGACCTTTGGTGCCCAGGTTACTGTTGCCTCTCCTCATCATTTAAAAGACTTACTAACCTATAAGAGCCTTCAAACTCTCCCACCCTGTCGCGTTCTTTCTCTCCTCGTTTCCTTTTTGCATGACTCCTCAATCACCTTCCAACCCTGCTCCTCTTTACACCCAGCTTCCCTCCTCCCAGTCTCCTCAGAGCCCCCAGAACATGATTGTATAGAGACACTTGAGGCTTTAATGCCCCATCCCTCCCATATTCAAGAGGGACCACTTCCTGATCCTTCCTTAATTTGGTTCACAGATGGCAGCTCTTTCTTTAAGGATGGGCAACGTTTTGCTGGTTACGCTATTGTTTCCCTATCAGAGGTTATTGAGACAGCACCCCTACCCCCCAACACCACAAACCAACGGGGCTGAATTAATAGCTGTTATTCGTGCCTTCGAATTAGCTGCTGACCAAAACCTTACCCTTTACACAGACTCAAAATATGTTTACCATATTTTGCTTTCCCATTCAGCAGTATGGAAAGAGGGAGGGCTCCTGACCACAAAAGGTTCTGCAGTTACTAATTCTAAATTAATATCAAAACTTTTGCAAGTCTCTCTTCTGCCCAAGCTAATAGGGATTTCCCATTGTCCTTCACACCAAAGTGGAGACTCTCCCATAGTTCAGGGAAACACGAAGGCTGACAGGGCAGCAAGGGAGGCAGCACTATCTTCTCCTTCTCTTCTGGCTCCAGTCCTACCTACTACCCAGACCCCCACATCCCCTTCCACACAATCAATCCTCTCCTATCTCCATTCCCTTTTCCATCCTAACCCTCAGGCCCTCAAGACTTTCACTACCTCCTTCCTTACCCTGACTCCGGAAGACACACAGTTTTCTCCATCAGCTCACCTCAGCGTGCACTGCATGTCAGCGCACCAACCCATATACTCCCCTTAAACCAGGAGCATTTCCCTCTCACCAAGCTCAAGGCCAGCTTCCAGGAGCCAATTGGCAGATAGACTTCACCAACATGCCAGCTGCCCGGAGACACAAATATCTCCTGGTTTTGGTAGACACCTTCTCTGGATGGGTGGAGGCCTTCCCTACTTCCAATAAAAGGGCCTCCACAGTAGCCTCCATTCTAGTCTCAGAAATCCTTCCCCGTTTCGGATTGCCCACGTCCATCCAGTCTGACAACGGGCCTGAATTTGTTTCCCAGGTTACCCAAAGCGTTTCTACTTCTCTTAATATCCCTTGGCATTTTCACATCCCATATCACCCCAAGTCCTCAGGGAAGGTAGAGAGGACTAATAGGACTCTTAAGGATGTCCTGACTAAACTCTCCCTAGAACTCCACTTAGACTGGGTCAAGTTACTCCCTCTTGCCCTTTTTAGGCTCAGAGTCCTCCCAAAAAAGCCCTCCTTACTATCCCCTTTTGAGGTTATATTTGGGCGACCAGCCCTTCCACCCGGAGTTTCCCCAACTCAGGGACCCTTACCCAAAGACCTTTCTTTCCCCATCTTGTCCTTCATCAGACATCAGCTATAGATGTGCCAAGATTACATCCTACCCGACCCAAGTAGACTCACTGCTTCATTTCCATTGGCACCCGGTTCTTGGGTATATTTCTCCCCTCCCCAGGACACAGGAATAGTCTCCCTTGTCCCAAAGTGGACAAGACCTTTCCAGGTTGTGCTGTGCACACCCACAGCTGCTAAGCTTCGTAAAATCTCAGAAAATTTGACTTCTTGGATTCATATTTCCAGACTGAAACCAGCTGCTCAACCAACTGAAGATCCACAAAAGGACGACAAACAACCACTTCAGTATACTTGCTCTCCCATTCCCACCAATCCCCTAAAAATTCGTTTCTCTTGTGTTCCTGATACCGACTCAAAATAATCTTCTGTTTTTTTCTCATTTTGAACCGTTAACCAGTTTTTTTCTCAGGGACTATCAACTGTTAAAAAAAACAACAGATGACTTTCCAACCAGAGAGCCCTGCTGAGTCCTGCCCTTATGCTGCCACCTGACGCTCATTATGATGTGCTTCACACTCTCCATTGGCCTCTTCACCGTAAGTCCCACCTGGTGGAATACAGGCCTACAGACAATAATCCATCTCACCTTCTTTCCCTTTGTTGCTTCCATAATAGTGTTACCTGCAAACTCACAAGACCCACAATTTCTACATGCTCTCCGGCTGACTCCCTCAGTGACTTTCTGCAGAAGCCTGGTTTGACACCCTCACCGACATATGGCTTCAAAGAAACTTCATCCATCCCATACCTGGACAGAGTCATCTTTTCCACGCCTACCTCCTGGGAATTTTTTCACCCTCCAGCTGGACCTGCCTGCCCACATCTCCTCCCCTCATAACACCCCACGTCGCCCCACTTCAGCTCTGAAGCAGCCAGATCGAAACACGATGCCCCGCTTCCTAAGAAAACATAAAGGGGGGAATGTTGGATTCCAGGCAGGAGGCTGCGCCTCCCAGGCAGAAGGCCACACCTCCCCAGGTGCTTTGTTAAAAACTACACCTCCCTACCGGGCGCAGTGGCGCACGCCTGTAATCCCAGCACTTTGGGAGGCTGAGGCAGGAGGATCGCGAGTTCAAAGCCAGCCTCAGCAATGGCGAGGCACTTAGCAACTCAGTGAGACCCTGTCTCTAAATAAAATACAAAAAAGGGCTGGGGATGTGACCCAGTGGTTGAGTGCCCCTGAGTTCAATCCCCGGTACCACAAAAAAAAAAAAAAAAAAAAAAAAAAAAAAAAAAAAAAACAACTACACCTCCCAAGATCCTCAGCATGACTAGAAAACCTGACCAGCAAGTGCCCTGTCCACTAACCTCCTGACCTCTGGTAGCCTATAGGGCAAGGACTCACTCCAAGGGGGTTTTATGACCCCTACTCTATTTAAACCAGCCCCGAACTGAAATCTCTCTCTGTTCGTGCTTCTCTCTGTTCCTGCCTCTCTCTGTTCCTGCTCGCCCTGCTCCCGTCCGTTCCCCATTCTTCCTTCTCGGTCCATCCCCATCCCCTCCACGTGCTTCTTTGGTAATTCAATAAACCCCCTTCCCTTTTCCTATACGGTGGTTTCAGCGTGCGTTCATCTATCCTGCAAATTTTCTAACATCCAGGGCGTGTAAAGCTGGTCTAGGATGGCTACTCTTGGCCACCTTTATTTGTCCTCGAAGGAGGTTTGGTATGAACTTGGGGTAAACACTACTGAGTGACTAGGAAAGCTTGCAGTGAGATGAGGACTCTAAAGAATGTGATAATGAAGGAAAGGAAGAGGGGGAGCTGGCCATTTCCTGTCTCTAATCTTTAGGTGAGAATCAAAGCATAGTGACCTTGGTTGTAAAGTAAAAGAATGTACACACAAAACACCTGAAGAATTGCACCTGTGCAGTGAGTGTGCACCCCATCCTATGCATTCCCCTGCTTGCAGGGGTGGGGCAGCCCTCCATGGTATCCCAGCCCTCCCCCGCCAAGGAGGATATGAGTAATCAAATGTCCAAAACCTCTCCATTGAGTCCTCCAGGTTCTTTCTTTGGGATTGGAAAACTATGCCTGGGTCCTTTGCAGCCCTGGGTTTGGACAGAACTATCCTGTCTAGTCCCTCATTCCCATTCTAATTGGGATGTCAGGGAGTGAACAGCACAAAAGGCCATAGGAAACTCCCTTTGAAAACTGCCCCAGTTTTGCCCCAGGAGGGTCAACGATGACCTTATGAATGCCCTTTGGAAGTGGAACTAAATGAATCGTTTTTTTTTTTTAGTTGTTCCCAGAATCTCGGTGCAGAAATGTGAAGGGGGCTCTTCCTGGTTTGCGCGCGCGCGCACACACACACACACGGTCTGTTGGGGAGAATCACACCTCCCTGGAGGGCTCCCTCACTTCACCATGCTCCCTGGTTGGGTCACTTTCCAGGAGTGGGCACCCCCACCTCTCCCACAGCACCTTGAGGGCAAGCAGTACTTATATGAGTGGTGGGAGGATTTTCAGGGGTGAGCGGTACTGTTACCTAAAAGGAATGCACTGCTTTAGTGCAGTTCAGTGAACTTTAGTTCACTGGTCATGTTCAAAGATTAAAAGCCAAACAAATCAAGGATATTTAGAATTTAGCTGCATTTCATTACTCTTATTTCCAATCTAAAATATTTTCAGTTGACATAGTAAGTGTATTTATTTATAGGGCACAGTGTGTCATTTCAATGCATGCATACCATGTGTAACTAGCACATCAGAGTAGCTGGCATATCTAACTTCAGACACACATCATTTCTTGTGCTGGGAATTTTCAAAATCCTATTTACTAGTTACTTTGAAATAGTCAATTAATCAATGTTAATCAACCATAGTTATCCTACTGAGAACATTAGAAGCTCTTCCTCCTTTTCATCTGTACCATGTACCCCTGTCCATCCTTTTCCCCTCCCTCCTACATATTTCTAATTTTTATCAAAACTAAGGGATTCCACATCAGGATTGAAACTGCTCACAGCTCCTTTCAATTTTTTCTTCTTCTTCTCCGCTTTGTCTGTCCATTTACCTGGCCTTCCAAGAGGACAATGAATTGAAGCTCTGGAGCCTGCTTCCTGGAGCAGCATCAATCAGTGCTGTCGGCTTCCAGCCGGCTAAGTGCATTTACACAGCCCACGGACCGGTTGGGCCAGCAGTGATCAAACTTCGCCTCTTTCCGTTTCAATTAGCGGCGAGACAGGAGGGAGCCAGTGCCAGGGACGCTCCAATCTCACCTTCCCGGACTTCCCTGATCTCTGGATTTAAATTATACTCTTCTCTCCTGCTCTTCTCTTTGCTTTCAACAGCGCCTACCAAATCGCTTCATTGTTTGCTTTATTTTTTGTTCTGGGCGTTGGAAAACAAGCTCTAGGGCGGAACCCAGGGGTTGGAGCGGTGGGCTTCCAAAGTCAGCGTGGGATGGAACCTGTTGTAGGCGGGCAGAGCCTTCCCAGAAGCCTCCTAGGGTTCCATAGTTGGGTCTGTTAAATGACCTGACAACTGGCAGGTTCACAGGTGAAAGGGCACACACATTTATTAACTTTTAACATAACTGGCACGAGGGCTGTTAGAACAAACAAAAAACCCGAATACCCATAAAAGCGATGAGAGTTTTTAAGTGAGCATATTCGGTCTTAACAGGGGAAATGGGCATTTAATCTATTATCCCTGGGAGAATAGTTGGGATAGGTGGTGACAAAGTGTGTGTGGCTGTGGTGGCAATATCGGCTTGCAGGGCCTGGGTCGACCATATTTCCTGGTTGATGAGACTTCTGAGAGGAGGACTGCGACAATTCCTATTGGAGAATCTGTCTTTAGGCGAAAGCTTCTCCCAGCATTTGCTGTTCTTAGATGCCTTTGGCTCAAAATAACCAATATACCAAAGCAACCGATATACCAAAGCAGCATATTTTGGGGCGCATTATTTGGGTTTCATTCGCTGTCTATGCTATTATTTTTAATATTTTGTTCATCATGGGCTTTTAACATTAATTGTGAATTGTTAAAATATTGCATTTAATCATTATTTATATGGATTGCTGAGCTTTTTTTGGCTCGCTCTTACATGCTGCTCTCAGGCCAGTGTCTCCTCCAAGTGAAATATTCTTTGAGATCCACCCCCACAGGAACCCTCCCAGCCAGTATGTACGTCGGGGTAAACAGCCAGAAAGAACAGAGCCCAGGCTTCCTCGCCGTCTGCCCACTCTCTCTCTACTGTCCTGCTCCTTCCTGTCGCCTTCAACCTCATTACTTCTTCCTCCTTCCAAGGCGCTGGGCTGGGGCAAGAGTTCCAAGGCAGGGTTCAAGTGCTCTAGGGCGGGGAGCGCTGGGACGGAAGAAGGCTCTCGGGAGTACAAGATGGGGAGAAGGCAGCGTTTACTGGGTGGAACCGGGCGTGGGTAGCTGGGGAAGCGACGGAAGAGGTGGGCAGGACCGGTTCGTAGGGGGGAGGAGGTGGAGTGGGGAGCCGGACTAGGCCTAGGACTGGGGGTGTGCAGTCCTGCGCAGGCTGGAGGGCGCGGGGGCGTGGGGAGCGGGGGCGGGGCACAGGGATTTGGGCGTGGCGCATTGGCGGGAGAGAGAGGGGGTAGGAACGCAGTGGGCGGGGCAGGGCGCAGTTGAGGGTGGTGCCCGGGATGTGGAGCAGGCGCCGGGTCTTCGCTCCTGGAGGCTGATGCTGCGCTACATCCGCCGTTGCAGCTGCATCTGGGGCCGCCGGTGTCTGTGAATCTCCCCCAGCGCCAACTCCACTGCTTCAGCCAGAAGCGTGGCCAGAGGTGGGCGGTGGGGTTCAGGCGGAGCTTCTGGTCCCGGAGTCCCTGGGGTGTGTCTGTGCGGCCCAGGAGCGGGCGGTGCGGAGGGAGGCAGAGCGCGGCGGCCGCTCCAAGCCACCTGCCTGCTAGTGACCGTCCGCCGGCGGGTGTTCTCCGTCGGCAAGTGACCTCCACCCCGAAAAAGTTCTCCGTCCGCAAGTGACCGCCCGACCGCGCCATGGTGGATGTGCTAGGCGGGCGGCGCCTGGTGACCCGCGAGGGCGCGGTGGTGGAGGCCGAGGCGGCGCTGCAGAACAAGGTGGTGGCTCTGTACTTTGCGGCGGGCCGGTGCGCTCCCAGCCGCGACTTCACGCCGCTGCTCTGCGACTTCTACACGGCTTTGGTGGGCGAGGCGCGGCAGCCCGCGCCTTTCGAGATCGTCTTCGTGTCGGCGGACGGCAGCGCGCAGGAGATGCTGGACTTCATGCGCGAGCAGCACGGCGCCTGGCTGGCGCTGCCCTTCCACGACCCCTACCGGCAGTGAGTGCGGGCCCTGGGGCTGGGGCCGCCGGGCGCGTCGCCCCGTGTCCCCTCAGGCCTCCTCTCCTGCACTCGGTTGCTCTGCCAGACGCTCCTTTCCTCACTCCCTCCCCGCCTTCCTGTCCAGGTCCCGGGTCAGGTAAATCACACTCAAGTCTGTTTCAGCTCCCCCAGATTCGAAATCGCGGTGCATTAGCACCCCCGGGGGTATTTGAACACACAGGCCCGCCGGAGTTCCGGACTCGCGGATCCAGGGGTTCGGGGATCTGACTTTCTATGGAGGAGCTCCGGCTGGTGCTGATGCTGGCGCGAGTCAGTTCATTACTTTCTCCTCCCCGTCAGTGGGCGGGAGGCTCGGTAAGACCACAACCTTGGGTCTGGGAGCAGGTGAGTGTGACCCGGGGGGATCAGAACTGTGATCGGTGCCCGCAGGGCAGTGGTTTGTGTGGGAAGCGGAGGAGCCAGGGCTGGAGGAACCCAGGTGCTGGTCAACTTCGTGATTTCGTTTTTACCAGTGGCGAAGGAATTTCAAAAGGCGTTGAATTCATTACAGTAAATGTTGTTGTTGTGGATGTTGGAAGAACCTGGAGGAGGCAGAAGTTGGAAGCGACAATCTGCTTCCCTATGGGACTTAGGCCCCCGCCGTTGCTTAGATCCTCACCTCTGTGCTGGATGTTTGAGTTTGTGAAGGAACTGGAAGCTTCACAAGCAGAGATGGCCAGGGCACGGGGCCACCCCATGCTCAGAGTGGCTCCTCTGCCTGCGGCTGGGGCACATGGACTCAGACTAGATCATCAGGGGGACTGGAGAGGAGTAGGGAGTCCTGGGGATTAGGGAAGTGCAATATGGGAGGGTACTGATTGTACCTGCTTGTGTGGTCTTCTGTGATGTAAGAGTCCGGAAGGAGGTTTAAATCACACGTCACAAAGCCTCATAAAGCGCATTGCTCCAGCCTCACGCCCTTCCTAGTGCAGATGTGAATATCCGGGTATCGCTTGAGGCTGGTTTCTAATTCAATTGTGAAGTTATCCCCTAACTTAATTATCCCGAGATGATATTCTTTCTGGAAAAACGGAAGTTAATTTCGGGGAGTCCCAGTAGAGTTGTACTAACTGGAGGAAGTCTGATTTTTCTCCCAAACCCTTGCTTTTTGGTGATTCCCAGTGAGGTGGAGGATCCAGGCAGTAAGCCAGCCTTGGAGGTGTGTGGGGACTCATCCCGATGATAATGTGTAAATGATGGCTGATTAACTTTACTGAAGATTCATTAGAGAATCTCTTAAAGCAGCATGTTTGATTGGACTTCTCTGGCCTGGCACACAAGCTGTACACTTTTGAAAAGACACACTTGTTTTGAAGGTGATATGGTGGTAGTGTTAGTAATGTGGCAGAGAGCTCAGGCCCTGGGGTAGCACTGTTCTGGTATTACCCAGGGGGAAGTCGGGGGTTTTATTGCTGAGAATGATACAGCTAGTGGAGGGCTCTGGTCCATTAAAAGGCTACTGGAAGTGTGTGGTCTGGTTATGGACCAGCACTCTGGTCTATTGCCCCATTTTACAGACGTGTCACTGGGGCACAGAGCCCAGAGTGAGGTTTAAACCACACATCACAAAGTTCTCCAGGCTCTGGGGACCATCTTTCTGCCCTGACCCAGTTGCTTTTGTAGGGGGTGATGAGCTGCGTTGCCCAGGGGCACACAGATGGGCTCAGGAGGGGCATGACTTTTAAGGCCATGCAAAATCATCTGTCCCCTGGTTGTCTGCTCAGAGCCTGTTGCTCTAGCTGCAGGCAGATGAGCCACTTTGAGTAAGGGTGACCTCAGATGACTCTGGTCATCTCTGCCTGGTCTGCCTGGCCGCCCTTCTCAGAGGGATTTTTCTTTCTGTGAACTTAGCATTTTGTCCCTACCCCAGACTGAATTCTGTTAACCCTGGCATAGCTATTCATTAACTATGAAGTCAAATGAATATTCTGTGGGCATTGTTGGAGCCATGCCCTAAATTCTGCTTATCCCAACCTGGATTTATGAAACCAGATCATGAGCCAAATGGAAAAAGCCACCACCAAGAAAACACTAACAAAAGTACAAAGCATCCAAGAAATGTTGGGAAAATTTGTTTCTGTGTGCAATACACAGTACTTGGTGGTTGGTATCCTTGAGAGGAGGCTGGGACACCAAATCACAGGCGCTCCACCTGGTAGATGAGTGGGGAAGTTACCTTGTGCTGCTTTCCCCAGAGGCCTGAGCTCATCACAATATCCACTGAATTTCTGAAGAACCACTCAAGTAGATAGAAGAGAAAAGAATCTGAGGCTCCAAGGAAATCACTGTGGGGCACCCTTGGGGTTACCCCTTGACATGACTGGAGGCAGGTGACAGCTGCAGGTGCACCTATAGGGAGGAGAGAAGATGCCTAGAACCTCCCAACCTTTTCCTCGAAGTTACATACATGCTTTCCAGTGCAGCCCAGAGAAGTAGTTGTTTATTACTAGTATTTGGGGGCCCTAGAGTTATGGGCCCATTTCCTTGTCCACATGCCCATTTCCCTGGCCAGTGGTACGTGCAGGTGGGCTGAGAGGAAGGCCCTCACCTGAATGGGGGGATGGCACCAGGGACACATGCCATCACTCACTGGAGGCATTTTCTCAGCATGAGGTTCCATCCTACCCCACCATCTTCCTTTCTTTGTGACTTAAGTTTATGGGTCAAATTCAAGAAGACAGGAATAAGTTCTAAATTCACCAGCAGGGATTCCTGCTGCGGGTTGTGGGGATTTCAAGGTTCGTTCTGCTTGCCCTCTTGAAGTAGAATGTGAGTGGACCCCAAGGGGGCCTGGAGGGGTCCCCCACCTGTCTGCTCAGCCTCTGGCCCCTGCCTCCCAGGCTGGGGCCCCTCACCTTCCAACTAAGCTTATCTGATGGAAAAGCACACTGGCCAGGGCTTCGTGTCTTGGGTGGAGAGTGGCTGGGTAGAGCCTTGGGCTGAGTAGGGAGGAGTCAGTGGCCATGCAGACTGTTTTTGATTCTGTCACCACCCCTGGCCTCTCCCCAACCCTGTGTGCAGTGCCTCCTGGGCCCTCTGGACTCAAGGCATCCATTGAGCCCTCTGATCCTGGAGCCCTCTCTGTCTTTCTGCTCGCTGGGTGTCCTTCATTCAGACACTGGACTGGTAATTGTGTTCCGCTGATGGCTCTCCTCCATCGAACTGGCTGTTGGGTTCAAAGACCGTTCTGGTCCAGCAGTACCTAGTCCTCCAGGGGTTTCCTGATTCCTGCTGCCCGCAGGACCAAGCCAGACCTGGTTCAGTACTGGGTACCCACAGGGTGAATGTTTGATGGGCGTTTGAAATAAATGAGCAAAAGAAGGTGCTTTAGAGAGATTTGCCTGGCAACAGCTGCTGCTGGCCAAGATGGAAAGAAACTCCAGTCGGTTGTTGCCATAGCAACCGGGAAGCACTTAGGTCAGGGACAAGGATGTGGCTGGGTTAGGTGAAGGGAGGGACAAAACATTGCAGCAGCATTGAGGAAGAGGATGAACTGGGCTCTGGGATTTTCCCAAAGTGGTTAAAAATACTCCTGAGTTATGTCCACGTCGCCTTTCCCTGCAAAGCACTTCTGTTCTCTGTGCACACAGTGCAGCGCCCAGAGGGGATTGAGATGACTTCAAGGGCTATTGGCTTCTCCTCTGTGGTTCCAAGGCTATGTTTGTTTCCAGGAAGAGGCTGCCTGGTGAGGATTTGAGGGCCTTCCTGAAGTGAAGCGAGAATAAGTAAATGACACCTTAGGCCCCTTGTCCTCAAAGCTTGCTTAGTCTCCCTCTAATTGAATCAGGACTCAATTTAGTATTGCAGGTGATTAAGGTAACAGTGCTTAAGTAAAAACAAAAACAAAAACAAAACAAAACAAAAAAAACGGGAAGCCAGGAGCTAGTCTTTCGGGAGGCTGGAGGCCACTGAGGATGCAGCTTCCTGGATTGCCTTTTGCCATGTTTTCTTTGAGCTCAGGCTACAGGCACTGGCTGCCTGGCAAACTGAGTTTTCCTCATGGTGGCGGAATGACTGTGTGTCTCATACTACATCCTCACACTTTCCTCTTTCTCAGCACACAAACAAATGTTCCACAGAGCCTTACTTATTCTTTGTCTGCTAGTTACCTATTTCTGTACCAGTGATAGGGGCCAAGGGATATGTTGACTGAGCAGTCAGCCCAGCTGGAATTGGGGGTAGGTCCTTCCTGTCCAACAAGTGTTACTGAGCAGTTATTGTGTGGGGGACCCCATTCATTGTTAGGCTGTTCACATATTAATCATTTAATCTTCACAACAACCCTAGGAGGTAGGTTCAGTTATTCCCATGGTGCAGATGAAGAATCTGAGGCACAGGGAGGCTAATTAGCTTGCTTAAGTTACACAGCTGACCCATGCCAGAAAACGGAGAAAGAAGGTAATGGATGCCAAGTAGCAAACTCCAGGTCACTACTACTTACACTGTCAAGGGCACTGTCCTCAGCACCTTACCACCTCCTCCCTCCTCCACGGTGAAGGAGGGGATGCAGAAAGTCCTGGGAGAGACCAGCAGGACTGGCCAACGTGAGCACCCCCAGGTAAGCCACCCAGGGGTATTAAACCCAGATCCTAGCCCCCTCAGGGTCCTCAGGGGCTCCTGGGCCTTCCTGAGGCTGCTGCCTGGGGACCTCATTGAGAAAAGCAGACAATGCTGTTGGTCACCCAGGAACCAGTCAGGAATGCAGGTGCTGGGTCGGCCTTCGGTGGGCTCAGGGATCTGTGGGGAATTGCTGCTCCAGCCTTCCTGATCAATTCCCCCACCAAAAGCTTGCTTCGCACTCCTGGCTAAGGTCCCAAGTTCCTGTGTGTTGACAGCCCTGCCCGGTCTGGCTGAGGCCAGACCTCTGTCCCTTTCTGAAACTTGTTGGACTCTGCCTGCCAAGTCCTGGTACCCAAAGTACAGGTGCTGAAAAAACCCACTTGCCAAAACTACCATTTTGCTGTAGTTTTAATGTAAAAAGTGTTAAAAAAAAGCTTTTGGGGTTGTTTCTCTTCATTTTATTGATTTCATATCTTTGAGAAAAGTCGGTTTCTTAGACATTCAAGTTTCAGGCTTTATACAGAATTCTTAAAACACTGGGGAGGAACATCCCCCCCCCCCCCCCCCCCCCCCCCGCCGCCACATCTCTACTGCCCACAGCACATTCCTGGGCCTGTGCGGGCCCCACTCTGCCAAGGTTTCTGGGCTTCGGTTTGACATGAATTTGCATCTGCTGTGCGTTTGTGGCTTTGGTTTATCGTCTTTCCAAATGAAGTTTTAGCACAGTGGCCTCTATTTTTTAAAACCATGTATGATAGTTTTTATGTCATAGTTGACATGTTTCCTTCTCCCACGTTTGCTGTGACTTCCTAGTTGGTGGGCATCGCGGGGAAGGGCTCCCAGAGAGCCTGGCGTGCTGGCTGCGTGCCGTGTTTCCTTGGTAGACAGGCCTTTCCTGGGACACAACTCCAGGACAGGCCAGGACCCTGCTGCCAGATCCCCATGAAGAGGGTTAAGTCCATGCTGGGCCCCTGTACTAGCCAGACCTGCCCGACTTCTGTTATTCGTGTGTCTTCTCCTTTTCTCTTGCTCAGTCTCAGCAAAGATTTCTTTCATATTTTAGAACTTCCAAAGACTCAATTGGGGTTTTATTGCTTAAACCCTCCAGTTAATCCATTCAAGTGGATTAATGCACTTACTAGGTTAAAAAACCCCCGTATTGACTTTCATTGGTTGATTTCTTTTTTCAGTTATTTCTGTTATTTTTCTTGTTTTGCCTTTTTTGTGTTTTCTTTGCATTTCCTTCATCATTATCCAGCTTCTTGAGTTTAAATACATAACTCGTCAACATGTAAGCTTTGTATTTTTCATTTGTGTTTTGTTTTGAAAGGTCTTGCTGTGTTGCCCAGGCTGGTTTTATACTCCTCGGCTCAAGTGATTCTCCTGCCTCAGTCTCGCAAGTACCTGGGACTATAGGCTGTTTGAGTTTTGGATAAATGTATCTAAGATTATCGCTTCCTAAGTGTGTTTGCTTTTATATACAGTTCGCATTTGTATAGTTGTACCTTGGTATCCAGGGTAAATTGGTTCCAGAATTTCCCAGAGGTACCAAAATCCAAATATGCTCAAATTCGTTATATAAAATGGTATAGTAGCATGGTATTTGTATTTAGTCAGTTTCTTTGTCGGTATGACCAAAGGACCTGACAAGAACAATGTAGAGAAGGAATAGTTTATTTGGGGCTCATGTTTTCAGAGGTCTCAGTCCATAGACAACCAGCTTCAGAGCTCTGGGCCCAAGGTGAGACAGAACATCATGGCAGAAGGGTATGGAGGAGGTAAGCAGCTCAGGACTTGGCAGTCAGAAAGCAGAGAGAGCTTTGCTCACCAGGGACAAAATATAAACCCCAAGTCTCTCTGTCTCCTCTAGCCACACTCCACCTGTCTACAGTTACCGCTCAGTTAATCCATTCAGGTGGATTAATGCACTGATTAGGTCAAACCTCTCATAACCCAGTCATTTCACCTCTAAACTTTCTTGCACTGTCTCACACAAGAGGTTTGGGCGGGGGGGCGGTGGGGGGGGGGCGCTCATATCCAAACCATAACAATTTGCATATAACCTACACACATCCTCCAGTAGATTTTAAATCATCTTTAGATTACTAATAGAAAGTCAATGCTATGTAAATAGTTGTTATATGATATTGTTTAGGGAATGCTAAGGACAAGAAAAAAGGTATGTACATGTTCAACACAGATGTAATTTTTTAGGAATATTTTCAGTCCCAAGACTGGTTCAATCCATAGATGAGAAACCTTTGGTAGGAGGGCCGACTGTACATTCATATTCATTCATATTGTTCTAAATATTTTGTAATCTGAATGGCTATTTCACATACAACATGTAGTTAGGTTTTTTTTGTTGTTGTTGTTGTTTTTTGTGGTACCGGGGATTGAACTCAGGGGCGCTCTACCTCTGGGCCACATCCCCAGCCCTTTTTTGTATTTTATTTAGAGACTGGGTCTCACTGAGTTGCTAAGTGCCTCGCCATTGCTGAGGCTGGCTTTGAACTTGCGATCCTCCTGCCTCAGCCTCCCAAAGTGCTGGGATTACAGGCGTGCGCCACTGCGCCCAGATTGTTTTGTGTTTTGTTTTGTTTTGGTACCGTGATTGAACAGGGGCACTTAACCACTGAGCCAAATCCCCAGCCCTTTTTTAAAAAAATTTTGATTTAGAGACAGGGTCTCACTGAGTTGCTAAGTGCCTTGCTAAGTTGCTGAGGCTGGCTTTGAACTCGAGATCCTCTTGCCTCAGCCTCCCGAGCGCAGCCACTGGGATTACATGTGTGTGCCACTGCTCCTGGCTTATAGTTAGTTTTCAAACTCATTCTTAATCATGATTGCTTATTGGTATTCAAGTCCATTACATGATGGTCTACGTGATCTTTTCTTTTTATAAATATTTAATTTTTAGTTGTCGTTGGACACAATACCTTTATTTTATTTGTTTATTTTTATGTGGTGCTGAGGATCGAACCCAGGGCCTTGCAAGTGCTAGGCGAGCATTCCATGCTGAGCCACAACCCCAGTCCAGATTAAGTGATCTTTTAAAATTTGTCGAGACCACTTTTGTGGCTGAGAACACAGTTGGCTTTGTCACAGGTTCACGGGTGTTTGAAAGCAAAGTGTACCCTCCCTTTGTTGAGTGTGAGGGATGTGCATTTTTTCATGCTTGAATGAAGGTTGACCTTTGACTTGGCCCTGGAAAGCTGCGGGCAGCTTTGTTAGAGATGTCAGCAGGGAGGCCTGGTGATAGGAAGGTCTCAGTTGCAGCTTTGCTTCCTCCCAGCCTCCTAATCCTGAGGGCTGCAGATGAAGGAAATCAGATTACTGTTGGCATGAGGCCCTGTGACCTGACTCAGGAACAGGAATGGGCTCCTCTGCCTGCCCCTGTCACTGCCCTGTCTTGAGGGAGGTAATCCCTGTGAGGGATGTGGGGAGCCCTGCAGAATTAAGGAGGCTGGTGCTTCTTTTCCTAAATGAATACAAATAATGTTACAAAAAGGCCATTCACAGGGTTGGAGATGATGGTAAAGGGGAGTAAGAAATGTACCATCCACAACTGAATCAGCCGGTGCATCACTGAATGCTGGGGGCCAGCCCCAGTCAGGGGGTACAACGCCAGCGCTCAGCGAAGTACGGAGGCAGAGAAGCAGCGATGGGGAAAATAACACACCGACACGCGAGTCAGGCTGTGGAATCTTGTGTCTTTTTTTTTCTTTGTCATAGGTTTTAAGAACAATTTTTTGGCAACACAGAATATTTACACTTTTTTTGGTGATTTCATTACAGACATGACTTAATTTTTAGATTACATTTTAGACATATTAAATTTCTTATTATATACATATTTCAAGGTTTTGAGGTCACTTGCACCTTTTCAAGGCCCTGTATGTGACTGAAACTGTTTTCTCTGCATACTATTTAGACTGTCTGATAAAAGTCAACCTTCTTTGTCTGGGATTCCACAGCACTATTGTTTTTTCTTTTATAGCAGTTGTTTATAAAATCTAGAAGCAGGGCAAGGCTGCATGTTAGCTCATGGGAGACTTTTTACTCTAAAGGATTTATATCTACTTTAAAAGTAAGAGAAACTTATTTTTAATCACAAAAAGACTCTTAAAGCTTATTAACTAGAAATTAAGTACTTATAGAAAAAGGTTTGTGTTACTCTTTTCAAGAAAAGATAAATGTACAGAGTTAGTCTGGATCTAAATAAATGAAATAGCAATACCTGGTGGCCATATATGTGAATAAAGAACTAAACAGCAAGTAGAAGTCAAAGTTAACTCTTTCAACACCATGATATCTTTCATGAAAAAGGAGAGGGCTTTATAGAAAATGCCACAACAACTGAATTTGTAAGGTTTAAAGTCTAATAGGCTTTGGATGTATTTGGAACTCATGGAATTTTAACTCTTAACCATTATGTGTACCTGATATTTTTCTTCTCTTCAAAGGAGAGTAGAGAAAGTTACCAGGTTTACTTGTGCATTTTGAACTGTCCTGTGCTGTAGCCACCAGCCACAGGTAGCTGCTTCAGTTTCAATTAACAGGGCTGGGGTGTAGCTCAGGGGTCTAGTGCTTGCCTCGTACATAGCCAGGCTCTGGGTTCAATCCCCAGTACGGGGGTGGGGGGTAGCATTTTAATTTATCAGTTAATCCAAACAAGGGAGTTCTGTTCTTTGGTCTGACTCACCACCCTTTGAGCACACAATCTGCATAAGTGGCTGGTGGCCACTGTATTGGGCCACACAGATCAAGAAGAGTTCTGTGAGCCGGGCGTGGTGGCGCCCACCTGTAATCCCAGCACTTGGGAGGCTGAGGCAGGAAGATCATGAGTTCAAAGCCAGCCTCAGCAGTGGTGAGGCACTTAGCAACTCAGTGAGAGCCTGTCTCTAAATAAAATACAAAAAAGGGCTGGGGATGTGGCCCAGTGGTTGAGTGCCCCTGAGTTCAATCCCCGGTACCAAAAAAAAAAAAAAAAAAAAAAGAACAGTTCTGTGAACCGATGGTTCTCCAGGTCTGGACTGGCTTTAGAAACGTAGCAACAAGTAGAAAAGTTACTCTCCAACCCAACAGGCGGTCGGTCTCATTGGACCTGGGCTGTCCTGCTAGCCGGTGCCCTGGGGGCCCTTCCTTTCCGATGTTGGTGCAGAAGTGCTAACCATCTGTTAACCCTGTTTTCTCCTACAGCGATCTGAAGAGGAGGTACAACATCACAGCCATCCCCAGGCTCGTGGTCTTGAAACCAAGCGGGGAGGTGATCACCAGCAAAGGGCGGAAGCAGATCCGGGAGTGGGGGCTGGCCTGCTTCCAGAGCTGGGTGGAGGCGGCCGAGGTCTTCCAGAATTTCTCAGGTTGAATTGGGAGAGGGGCCACAGAGCCTGCACGGGTGCAGCTCCTGCAGTGCAAACCCCTGAAGGGAAAGAGAAGCCCGGTTTTTATTTATTTTTTTCTTTTTCTTTTTCTAAGCATCTCATTTTATTTCAGAGCAGAAGTGCTAAGCTGTGGCAGAAAGGAAATGTTGCTCAGGAAAAAAAAAAACAAGTGAAAATACCTCCTTCTCCTTTTGGATCCTGTAGCTACTTCACAGTTATTTTTATTCTTTATATAGCTTTGGAAACCTATGCAAACGTTTATTTGTACAGGTCTCTTCGGGTAAAATGATCAGTTTATTGATAAATTTCCAGCCTTCTATCATCTTAATGATACATGTTATATGATTTCACAACTATATTTATTAAACAAGTTTGCATATAATATGGTTTCTTGATTTATTTTTGGCAGTACTGGGGATTGAACTTGTCTAACACCAATGTTAGATAAGTTCTCTACCACAGAGCTACATCCCCAGCCTGTGTGCTTTAATAAACAAATATTTATACTTGAGAAACTCTGATTTTCTTCTTTCTCATTCCAAACCAAGATGCTAATAGGAGGAAAATGAGTTACTCAGGGAGTACAAACCTTACACCGGTTCATTTGTCAGAGGTGGTAGTTTTTAATTATGTGCCTTCTTGGAATATTTTTCTTCCTTTTGGACTTCCTCACACTGACTTTTAATAACATTGTAAATATCTAGAATGAAGTGAAATTTTCAAGGCTATATACAGTCATAATAGTCGGTCAATGATGAACAGCATCTATGATGATAGTCCCATAAGATTATAATGGAGTGAAGAACTTCCTGTTCCCTTGTGATGTCTGTGATGTTTGCACAGTGGTGAAATTGCCTAGCAGTGCCTTTCCCATAGGTGTCCTTGTCATTAAGCCACATGCTCCACTGTATTCCCTTCTTCAAGGTTAAATCTCAACATTTCCTGAAAGATTCTAATCCATCCAATTAAACAAAAAGCACCGCCCCACCCCCCAGCCTTTGCTGACAGAGGAAAGCTGTCCCTGGTCCAGCTCCCCAGCTCCCCAGCTCCCCATGGCCGCTTGCTGACTGGCCTCATGCATAGCCATCCTTGTTCTTTCCCAGTCTCATTTTGATCCGACTGATTGGAACTGAGGGAATACCAGATACCCACTGCTAACCCAGCGCCTGTCCTTGGATTTGCTTGGCTTGCTAGGTCTTTCAGCTGGGCGTCAGGAGCAGGGCTCGCCCGTGAGGACCCAGGAATCCCAGCACTCCCAAATGAGGAGCAAGGAGTGAGGAACGCGGTGGGTCATGCTCGGCATCATCGGTGTGCGGTGTGCATGGTAGCGCACAGCTGCAGCGGGACAGGAGTGGATCCTGCCCCTCACTCTCACCTCGCACTCTCCTCCACTTCTCTTCTCGCACTTCTCTCCACTGAAAACCAAGAGGCTGCTTCACTGGGATCCTGTGGATTGAGTAGTGACTACTCAACGATGGAGCTAACGTGATCAATATTTTTCTCCAAAATAAATTGTATCAAAATGCAGTCTCTACCAAGCCTAGAAATAGCATGTTCATTTAATTGTTTTTATTTATTTATTTATTTTTTGGTACTAGAGATTGAACCCAGGGGCATTTAACCACTGAGCCACATCCAAAGCCTTTTTTATTTAAGACCAGGCTAGTGCTAAGTTGTTTAGGGCCTTACTAAGTTGCTCAGGCTGGCTTTGAACTTGTGATCCTCCTGCCTCAGCCTCCTGAGCTGCTGGGATTATAGGCGTGCTCCGTGATGCCCAGCCCAATTATGGTGTTTTTGATCATATATTCTTGAGAGTTGGGCATCTCTTGTATGTAGAATGTCCACAAGGGGGTGTGTGTGTGTGTGTGTACCACAACCAGACTTTTTTTTTTTTTAAAAAAACCAGACATCCTCCTCCTAGTGCACTGCCATATGGGAGCCCAAGACCCATGTTGATGGTCGCGGGCTGTCGGCTGGGGAGCTCTGCTGAGGGCTCTTTGTGGGCTTTGAGGCTCTTGGAAGGAAGGAGGTGTCCAGGGAGAGGTCACCATGGCTGAGCCAGCCCTCAGGGCATGAACCTTCCACCCCCAGCAGTGGCTTAGGCGGGGAGAGTGATGGATCATTTAAAATATTGTGACTGGAAGACACATTCTTTAATATAACGTCTCTAGCAAAGAGTTTTTCTGAATATCAGGTAAAGTAAATTCTCCCTTCTCAGGAAATTGTAGAACTTGGTGCTATTCCTGCATGTGCCATGTGTGACTTGTGTGACAAAAGCAGTGTGTCCCTACTGTGAAAAACAGAAAAATCCTGTTACCAGCAGGACAGCCACGATAGATGTTTTAGTATATTTATATATTCCATGAAAGCTGCCCACTTTTTTTTTAAGTGAGTATGCACTGCTGTTCATCTTTACGACTTGCCACCCTTGGTGTGGTCTCAGACCAGCAGCAACTCCTTGGGCAGAGTTGTGAGAAATGCAGACTGTATCTGGCCAAGGCTGCCGGGGAGCAGGGGGCACTGACATCAGAGAGTCCCCCAAAGGTGGCCTCTGGGCAAACTGCTGAAGTCAATCCACCCAGCCCAAGATGATGGCATTTTAAATCAAAACCCAGGCTGCTCCCTAAGCCATAGTCCTGGGGGCAGGTGCCACTCCTCTCCCTGAAGAGGCCCAGCCCAGGCTCCTGCAGGCCACAGGTGAACCGCAGGACTCTGCAGCACGCAGTCAAGGAAGTGCTGGTCATGGGGTACTTGCAAGCAGCCGCAGTTGCCATTGTGACACAAAACACAACGTGTACCACTGCACACCCACATGTACAACACAACGATACACATACCATACTCTACACACATGCACATCCCATCACGGCATACATTCTACACACAGACCACACGCACATCACACACAGCTGTATCCATAGCATACAACCTACACACACCACATCACATACCACCCACCAAATACCACACACCCCATACACATGTAACAAACACACACCACAAATACACATACCACACACACACTACACCACAACACAAAACACACATGTCCCCAGAGGAAGGAAGACGGAAAACAGGACAAGTCAGGAGGTGGGTGCTGTGGGCTGGCCTGACCTGGGCTGGCTGTACCCACACAGCGACACTCGGCACTGGGCGGCCATGCACGTCCACGTCCATGTCCACGTCTTCACGCTCCCCATGAGGAGTCTGATGCTAATTTTGGCTGAAAGGATTCTGTGTAAATCCCTCCACTCGTAGACTCTTCAGAGCCTCTGGCCCTGGGATCACTCTGGGATTACTCTCTTCTCTCCTGCAAATTTTGGTCAAGAATTGACTTGTTTGGTTGTTTGCACTTTTCTCCATTTCTTTTCCATGTGCCTGCTGTGCTCTGTGTGTCCCACCATAATCCACATGTCAGACCCTCCCCCGCCCCCCCAGGTGAGTGGACTGGGAGGTGGGGCCTTGAGGGCGAGTTGGTCATGGGGGTGCCTCCCCGTGAATGACATTAGTGCCTTTGGAAGACGCCCAGACAGCCTTCTGGCCCCTTGCATCATGTGAGGACACAGGGAGGAAGCACCATATACAAACCAGAAAGAAGGCCCTCACCAGATGCCAAATATGCTGGCACACTGATTCTAGACTTCCACTTTCCAGAACTGTGAGAAAAAAAAAAAAAAAAATCTATGGCTATGAACTGTTCAGACTGCGGTATTTTATTCTAGCAGCCTGAACAGACTAAGACAAAACCTATAAATCATCTAACCTGAGCCCTCCCCTGGTTTTCTGAGGCTCCTCTTATTTATATCTGCTCTGGAGATACTCAGATGTATTAGGTAGCATATTTATTCCATCTTCCTGAGGAAATCTCTTCTGCAGACTTCCAACCTCCTCATGGTGTCCATGGAGAGCCCAGTGGTCAACCTGACATTGCCCTTTGGAATTAGGCCAAGGCAGCTCCGCACGCCTCTCTGGTGTTGAGCTTCTCTTCTTTCTCTTTTTTGGCTTATCTCCTTGTTTTGTTGGAATACATCCTTTAATACCATCTTGAAAGAGGTGTATGGGAGGTAAACTTTTAGGCCTTCATTCAACCCATACTTAATGGATAACTGGCTGAGTGTAGAATTCTAGGTTGGAAGTAGTTTTTCTAAAGTAATTTTAACGTCCTGCTCCATAGTTCTCTTGTCTCTGTTATGGCTGGCAGGTCTGACTGCATGGTGACCTCTGACCCTTTGAGTCTGCAGATTTTCCTCTCTCAGAACAGGTCAGGTCTTCCCCTTGCCTGTGCTGCTACACTTTTGCAATGGTTTAGTGAGCTTGTGTCTTTACCCTAGTGCCTGGTTCTCGAGCTGCTCAATCTGGAAATGTACACATTTACTTCTGGGAGATGCTCCAGAATTATTTTGTAAATTTTCTCTCTTCTGCTTTCTGTTTTTGTCTTTCTGGAATTCCTAGTATTTGGATGTTTTAGACATCTTAGACCAGCCTTCCAACTTCCTTACATTTATTTCTCTGTTCTACCTGCCATCTCTCTTTTTATTTTGGTTCTCCTTTTTTTTGCATCTTTCCTCAAAATTTTCTTCCATTCCTTTTATCAGCTGTCATAATTTTAATCTAAAGGGTTCATAGGTTTCTGAATCAGTTTCTCTCCCTGTCTATCTTTCCCTCCCTTCTTTCCTCTCTGCTTCAAAGCATTCTGCTCTAGTTCCATAAAAGCAATATTTTCTTGTACCTCTTGAAGGACATTAACAGGATTCCTAAGATGTCTTCTTTCCACACAGTTTATATTATTCCCAAGTTACTTCTCCTTCCTGTTTATTTTGGGAAGGACTAAGTAGGATGTCAGTGGGTTTGGTGACTTGGAGCTCCGCTATAGAATGATCTTGCTAGGGCCATTTGGTTGGGGAGAATTATCTCTTGGGATGATCATGTTTATCAGAAAACATCCTCTCATCTCCCATCAGAATGGCTCTCTGTTGGCATTCTGGGAGTTAACCAGGAGCATACATTTTCATGAAAATGAAATTTCATTCTGGCAATCCTACCTTCAGCTACATCTCTCCCAAAACAGCTGCCATTTGCCGCCCCCCTAAGGGGTGGTGAAGGTCAATTCACCCAGGGAATAAAAGGGCAGGGAATCTAGATATCTGACCACTTCATGAACTGATTGCTCCCATCCTAATGTGTGCCTGTATTCAAGGGGGGTGTCTGTAGACAGGATCCTGTGGTATAAGCCAGGAGGTTCTTGCTGTTCCCAGTGTCAGCTCAGGTCAAGTTTGTGAGTCTACAGAGTCATCCTTTGTGTAAGTCTTTGTTCTTGTTTCCTCTTTTGTTTTTCCATAACCAAAAACAAACAAACAAAAAACCCTTTGAAGTCATTTTAATGACTTTATTAGGGAGTGAAAGTAAATGCATGTGTTCAAACTGCCTGCTTACATTTTTGTGGTGGAAAGTTAATTTTGTCTGCGGTGTTAAAAAGGCAGATTCCTTTTTTAAAACTGTATTTAATTCAGTGAACTCACAAAATGCCATGTGATTCTAGTTTTTTGCTTTAAACAAGAATTCCTAACCTTTACAATGCCTCTACACTTGTAATTCCAAGTTCAATGTTATTTCTACAATATGTCTTTGATTTTGTCATGGGAGGATAAGAATGATAACAGTTATGCCAGTTGAACCCAATGCATACATGGAAGGGGTGGCGGAATTGCCCATGATGAAGATCTAAAAGGATCATTTTATTTGCAGGTAGCTGTGAATCTTGGGCCTGAAATCCTGGGTGATGCCCTTTACCCTAAACAAACTGATCCATACTCTAATGTTCCATGGGGCCTAGTATCGCCTTCAAAACAACATCCCAGTAGTCTATAATTAAAAAGGAATCCCAATTATTATTTTTAATTAATTAATTAATTAATTATAATTAGGTATATATGACAGCAGAATGCATTTTGATTCATTGTACACAATTGCTGCACAACTTTTCATTTCTCTGGTTGTACACAATGTACCATCTCACCATATGTGTAGTTATACATCAATTATTATTTTCATAATTTGAAAAGTAATTAAGGAGATCCCTTCCACCATTTGCAGCTCCACATTAAAATCTCCCCTGATTTTCTAAGCAATTCAGACTAGTAAGAGCGATGCTGGGGGCATCACAATTGCCATTCTCAAATTATACTACAGAGTTATAGTAACAAAACCAGCATGATATTGGCATAAAAACAGATATGAAGACAAATGGCATAGAAGACACAGCAACACATCCACACAGATAGAGTCATCCGATCCTTGACAGAGATGCCAAAAACTTACGTTGGAGAAAAGACAGCCTTTTAAACAAATGGTGCTAGGAAACCTGCTTGTCCACATGTAGAATAAAACTAGATCCTTGTCTCTCACACTGCACAAAAATCAACTCAAAGTGGGCCAAAGACCTAGGAATTAGGCCAGAAACTATGCAACCCTAGGAGAAAACAGGGTCAATGCTCCAACCTATTGGTATAGGCATCCTCTTCTTTAGTAAGACCCCAAAGCTCAAGAAATAAAACCAAAAATCAGTTAAGTGAGATGGTATCAAACTAAAAAGCTTCTGAACAGCAAAGAAGACAATGAAGAGTGTGAAGAGAGCCTACAGAATGGAAGAAAGTCCCTGCTAGCTGACAGGAGGTAAATGTACAGAATATATAAAAAGCTAAAAAAAAAAAACCAGAAAAAAATCACCCAATCAATAAATGGGCCAATGATCTTAACAGACATTTCTCAAAAGAAGAAATACAAATGGTCAACAAGTACTTGAAAAAAATGTTCAACATCTTTAGCAATCAGGGAAATGCAAATCAAAACTTCAGGAAGGTTTTTACTTACTCCAGTTAGAATGCCAATCATCAAGAATATAAATAACACTACATGCTGATGAGGATGTGGGGAAAAAGGTACACTATACATTGCTGGTGGGACTGAAAATTGAACTGCTGTGGAAATCAGTATGGAGATTCCTCGAAAGACTAGGAGTAGAACCACCATGTAAGCCAGATATTCCACTCCAAAAGAGCTGAAATCTGCATACTGTAGTGATACATGTATTCCAATGTTTATAGCAGTGCAATTCACAATAGCCAAATTATGGGACCAGCCTAGGTGCCCGTCAATAGATGAATGGATAAAGAAAATGTAGTTATATATGCACAATGGAGTTTTACTCAATAAAGAGAAATTATGTATTTGCTGGTAGATGGACGGAACTGGCAAACGTCATGCTCAATGAAATAAGCCAGATTCAGAGGGTCAAGGGTCAAATGTTCTGTCATATATGGGAGTTAGGAATAAAAAAAAGGGAGAATAAAAAAGGGATCTGGTGAAAATAGAAGTAAAGGAAGGGGATTGAGGGGGAGAGGAGGAGAGGGCATGGGGAAATATTGAGGAATGAAGACCACCACATTATGCTATGTCCATATTCGAATATACCACAATGAATTTTGTGTTTATATGTAATTATAATGAACTAATTAAAAAATAATGATAGTAATAGAAGGGAGACCAGTGGAGTAGAGCAAGGGGATTGGGAGCAGGAAGGAGAAGAGGGGAAGGGAAGGTACTGGGGATGGGATGGATTAGACTATGTCACATGCATGTGTGGATATGATACATAACGAATCCCACTAGTATGTGTAATTGGAGTGCACCAATTAGAAGAAATGAAAATAAATTAATAAATAAAAACCCTCCCCAGCTTGGTGCAGTTTGGCTCTCAAAAGTCCCCCAAAGGCATGTGCTTAGACTTGGTCCCCAGCATGGCTCTGTTGGAGGTGGAGCCTTTAGGAGGCGGGGCCTAGTGGAGGAATTGAGGTCACTGGGGATGTGCCCTTGAAGGGGACATTGGGACCCAGCCCCTCCTCTCTCATTCCCAGCCTCCTCCCCACCATGTTGTTCCTCACCACAGGACCCGTAGACCGAAACCTCAGGAACCGGGAGCCAGTAAGCAGCTGTCTTTCTTCAAGCTGATTTATCTTAGGCGTTTTGCCACGGTGAGGGAAAGCTGATCACTTCTCCCTCCAGAGTCCTCCCTCTGCCCTGGTCCCTGGGGCCCAGCCGCTTAGCGCTACGCCCTGCTCTTTTCTCTCTAAAGCCCTTGTTATGCAGTATGTTTTAGTCTCTGGTTGAATCGGCTTTGCTTTACTTGCTCCCTGGATTCTGCATTTCCTCGTGCTGGGACTCAGGGGACCCAGAGAATCCTTCCTGGTGGATGGAGGCAGAGAATCTAAGGGGGCAAAAATACATTTCCTTTTTCTGGCTGTGGACGAACAGGGCCAAGCTGGCTAGGGACCCACAAATCATGTCTCCTTTATCTTCCATATAAAGAGCCCTTGTTATTCTGAGTAAATAGAGATCCTCAGGATTAAGACTTTATGACTTCGTGAGTAAGCATTTGCAGTGAATCCATAAAACCCATCATTTCAATTTCCTTCAAGCCATCAAATCTTTTGCCTTCTTAGTTTATTCCTACGTATTTTATTTTATTTTTTGATGCTACTATAAATGATATCTCATCTATGTGTCTAGTGTCTTTCTCCCTGGCCAGGATGGGACTGAAATCTCACCTGTCTCCTTTAGAGAACTGATACACAGTAGATGTCCTATGGCTCTTTATTGCCTCATTGAATTCTTTTTAATGTCTGATTGACATGTTAATTAATGTGTAGGTGCAGTGTAATGTTTTTCTATCCAGTTTTGTGTTGAAGGACACATGCCCGTCTTAACTGTTACTGCAATATGCCGTCTAAGACTTTTATTGGAATACAATTAATTTGTAAGGAAATTGGCAAAAGAGTAAGGAAAAAAAAAGTAATCCATCTTTATTTTTCTTAATGGTATGACAGTTGTTCTATCCCTACTTAGGGAATAATCTTTCTCCCACTAATACAGGAATGCACTTACACATTTGGGCTTCTCTTCTCTGTAAAAATCCAATGAGGTGCTGCCCACAGGCCAGTCTGGCTCTGGCTCTCTCCATCCTATTGCTGCCCATTTCCTGCCACAGGGACAGGACCAGACTGAGGTGCTGGGAATTCAAGGGGACCCTCACTGACATGACCCTGAGCACCCAAGCCTCCTTAAGTGTTGCATCCTATGTACTTGGCTTGCCTTAGTTGGTCCCATCCCTGCCCCAGAGCAGTATCCTTACATGTGATGACAGATGGTCACTGCTGTTTGTGAGCCAGGTCTTGGGCTGGGGGAAACCCAGAGGAGTGACTTCTTTTTTTTTTTTTTTTTTTTTTTTTTTTGGTGGTGGTACTGGGGATTGATCCCAGGGATGATCTACCACTGAGCTATACTCCCAGACTTTTTAAAATCTTTTTTTTTTTTTTTTTTAAATTGAGACAGGGTCTTGCTGAGTTGCCAAGACTGGGCTTGAATTTGTGGTCTTCCTGCCTCAGCCTCCCAAATTGCTGGGATTCCAGGTGCGTGCTGCTGCTCTCGCCTATGACTCGTTTCTAAGATATAGGTGATCAAGTGTCTGGAATTCTCTTTTGCCCTGTCTAATGCTATACCACATGGAACTCTTTGAGCATTTGAAGTGTGGCTAGTACTATTAACTGAATTTTTAATTAAGTTTAACTTTAGTTAATTTACATTTAAATGTAAATGCCACATGCAGGTGGTGGTTACTATATGGGATGGCATAGGAAAACCAACACTCAGGACTTCTGCTTACATTTCCCTGGTCCAGACTTGGTCACTTGGCTGCACCTGGGGTTGACATGGGGATGTCATCATCAGCCCCTAGGCAGACAGTTGTGCGCCCTGCTGTGAACCAGGGATGCAGGCCTGGGGCTGGTGCTGAAAAAAAAACCAAGGGAACCTTGGGCCCCAGGGGTGGGGGAGAGGGCCACAGCCTTCGACCTGAAAGTCACCTTCACCTTGTGTTATCTTTACACACACACACAGACACACACACACACACACACACAGACACACACACATACACACACACACCCCAGGTCTAATTCGGGTGTCTCCATACATTCCATTAGTTGGTTTGTCATATCAAGCTATTTTAATTTCCATAACATTATAATATGCTTTGACATCTGACAGAGCTAATCTTCATGTTTTCCCTTCTTTTCAGCCTTTTCTTGTGTATTCTCCTACATGTCTGCAATGAACTATGTATTTGTATCTAGTTGAGAAGATAATGCTATTGTTTTTACGTGAGCCCATATTCAATTTACAATCTGGACGGATGAGAGCTGACTCGGTCATGTTATGGGGGCTGTGCCCCAACCATGAGATCTGCTTTGTCTTTTACTCAAGTCTTATTTTTCTGTCTCTTGATGTGGTTTTCAAGTCTTCTCCAGGCAAGTTCTAGGTGCACCTTGTTACTTTTCACATAAATGCTTGCTGAGGCCAGTGTAAAGAGAAGTCTTCCTTTCCTCCCTTCCTCCCCTCCTCCTCCCTCCCTCCATCCTTCCTTCCTTTTATTTCGCGCTTCTTTTTTCCTTCTCCCTCAAACTGGCTGGTATTTATATATGGAGAAGCAGCTCTTTCCAGCCCACGACCTTGCTGCCCACCACCCTGTGGTTCTCAGGTTCTGTGGTTACGCCTGGGTCCTTGAGTACCTGGTGCTACTAGCTTTCAATTTTGCCTTCTTTATAATTTTTTTTATCACTTGGGTTCTTTTCTTGCCTTAAATTGACATTTAATATTAGAAAAGACAGAATGACACTATCTGTTGTTTCAATATCTAGTTTCATACTCACTTCTGACTTAAGATGTGCTTTTTATCATTTAAGAAACTCCAGTTGTTATTAGTGAGTGTCTAAAATTTTTATCAGGAATGCTGAATTTTTAATTGTTGCCGCCTGAAGCGATGGCCGCTTGAAGCAGCAAAGCCGCAGAAATAAGTTCAGAGGCAGATTGGAAACAAACAGGATCTTTATTCTGTCAGCTTCTCTCTCTGGCTCTAACAACTCTAACATGTATCATACACCACCAAACAACCAACAACCAAAATGGCCCCAAACTGCTCCACGTTTGGCCCAAGTCTCTCAAGATCTCAGGCCAAGTCTCGTGAGACTACGGAAGGCGGCAATGCCCAAACATCTCTATGGCCCGAAGTCAACCGCAATCTTAGCCATCTCCCCAAACAGGGCTCCTACATTTAATAGTTCTTTTTTAACTTCTATGCAAATCATTATTATATTTGACAATCTAGTGAATTATGTTAATAGATATCCTAAATGGAATTGTCCTTGCATTCTTGCAGATAAATTCTTTTTTGGCCACAGTAGATGATGATGATGATAATGATTTGGTACTGGGGATTGAACCCAGGGGTGCTTAGACACTGAGCCACATCCCTAGCCCTTTTTATTTTTTGTATTTTGAGACAGGGAGACAGGGCCTTGCTAAGTTGCTTAGGGCCTTGCTAAGTTGCCAAGGCTGGCCTTGAACTTGGTATCCTCCTGCCTCAGCCTCCTGAGCTGCTGGGATTACAGGTGTGCACCATGGCACCTGGTGGTTTGTTGTTATTTCAATGAGTTCAAGAATTAAATTCACTAATATTGTATCTAGGCTATTTGCAGGGGTCTTTCTTTTCATGTTCCTTTTTTCAGCCTCATTGACACCTAGATCTGGCCAAGTGCAGCAAAATGTGCCACCTGCGTTTGCAGACTTCTGCAGATGCTTCCTGACTGCAGACCTCGCTGCCCACCGGGGCTTCATCCATCCACTCGGCAGTGTGCACTGCCCATGGCAGCTTTTTATAGAGTGTAGCTCTTGGTTTTGCTTGTTTTGTAATTTCCAATTTCTTTTTTTTAACACGACATTGGGGATGAAACCCAGGAACATTCTACCTCTGAGCTACATTCCCAGACTTTTTATTTTACCTTGAGGCAGAGTTTTGCTAAGTTGCCCAGGCTGGCCTTGAACTTGGGATCTTCCTGCCTCAGCCTCCTGAGTTGCTGGGATTACAGGTGTGTGACACCATGCCTGGCTTGTACTTTTCATTTTGGAAAATAGAGTATGGAACCATACTGAGTTTGAATCCTATATTTAGATGTAAGCTTGGTGCTGAGTTTATTCACCTTGTCATGCCCCAGTTTCTCATCTGTCAAATGGAGATAATTATAATAATTTTTTTTTCCTGTGGTGCTGGGGATTGAACCCAGGGCCTTGTACATATGAGGCAAGGACTCTATCAACTGAGCTATATCCCCAGCCCTGAGATAATTAATTATTGGTCTTATCTCAACAGGTTGTTGGTGGATTGGACGGATCGCTCTGTATATGCAAACTTCTTAGGATGGCATCAGGCACATAGTGAAGATTATATAAATGTTTTCTGTTATTATGGTTAATTCTTTTTTTTTTTTTTTTTTTTTTTTTTTTTTTTTTAATGTGGTGCTGAGGATCGAGCCCAGTGCCTTACACACGCCAGGCAAGTGCTCTACCACTGAGCCACAACACCAGCCCCTAATTCTTAATCATTTGGTGAGCTTCAGAGAATACCAGGAGTAACTGGCAGAGCCCAGCACTGTTTTGATGCCCAAGAGCTTAGAGGTGTAGGAGCTATGGAATATGCCTCCATTATGTAGGCAAGAACCTGAGGCCTGAAGATGGGAAAATCTTAAAGACCTTTAGAAATCTTAAAGCCAGTTGGCAGAATCAAAACCAGTATCTCATTTTCTTGGTTGAAATCCTTTTTCTCCCCTACTGCAGTAGGGGCCTGGTAGCTCTGGTGTGTGTGATGATGGGCAGGGATCCTGCTGTGTGCCGGTTGCTATGGTGACTGCAGCGGGTGTTAAGTGAGGGCTGGATTAGACTTCGTGGCCAACTCCCTGGCACACTTTGGTGGCCTCTGATTCTCAAATGAATGGAAAAGTGAGTAGGTGTCCAGAGGCTGGAGAATGTGTGCCCAGCTCAGGTAGTTCCTCCCATCCCTCAGCCACCCCCACCCTGCCTCCTAATACGGTGCACCCCACTTTTGTAGGCTTGTCTCTGAAGAGCTGATACCAAGTTCAAGTTTTAATGGCACCAGAATCTCTTAAATTTCTGTTGTGGTTGTTCCTGAAATTTTTACTCATCCACTCTATGAATATTACCAGGGCTTTCTCCATTCCTAATCTGTGTCTGCACTCAGGACAAACACATTTTGACCCTGTGGGGCAGGTGAAGTATTAGACAGAAGATGGGGTGGGCTGTTACGCACACAGCGTGCATGTAATTTATTTTAGATAATTTCTCCTTGTAGGATTCTTTTTTCTTTCTTTCTTTCTTTCTTTCTTTTTTTTTTTTTTTTTTTTTTTTTTTGTACCAGGGATTGAACCCAGGGATGTTCAAGCACTGAGCTACATCCCCAGCCCATTTTTTGAGACAGGATCTAGCTAAGTTGCTTAGGGCCTTGATAAGTTGCTGAGGCTGCCCTTGAATTTGTAATCCTCCTGGGATTACAAGCATGTACCACTGCACCTGATAAAATTCTTCAATTGATTTTAAAAGTATTATTAATTTTAAAAATAATATAAACAGAGTTGGCATTAAGCACCCCCCTTTATTCTGATAAAATAGGTGAGGGAAAGACATGGAAGACGAGTTGGACACCCTGAGTGAAGCTGTCTCTGTAGGATGAGCCAAGTCTGCTGAGGATAAAGGTCCCAGTGGGCACTTTCAGAAGGGGGACAGCAGCTTTCCAGTTTGCTGGCAGGTGACAAGGAAGAGGGAGAACAGGAGACAGCAAGGCCAGAGGAGGGGGAGGAGGAGCACGGGGGCTCCTCCTCGTGTCCTTGCATCTGAAAGATGACTCTTCAACTCAGGTCTTCCCCAAACTGGGCAGAGGCGGAGCTTAGCTTTCTTGGGACTGTGGGGCAAATGAGTGGGCAGGCTGGTGGCTTCTGGAGAGGTCCGCACCGGCCTCCTGTGGACTGTGTGGAGGCAGCAGAGGCTGGAGCCTCCCTGGACACAGACTTATCCTGCCAGTGTGTCCCCACAGCGTGTCCTCACAGGGTGTCCCTGCAGTCCCACCCCAAAGTGAGGCCGGGGATAGTTCTAGCCGCCCGGCACTGGCCCCAGGCCACTGCTTGTTGCTGAGACCTCTTGGAACGTGTGGGAAGCCTGCGTGTCCAAGGCAGCTGCAGCATGTCCCAACCCTGAGGAGGGGAGAGAAGGGAAGGGGGCGGGGGTAACTGTGCAGAGACAGGTCACAGTGCACCAGCAGCCACAGCAGCGAGGAGCTGAGGTCTCTCAGTCCTGGGCAAAGTGGGAGACGGAAGCGCATGGATTCCTGAGCAATTTTTGGCATTAAGGGGAGGGATTAACTCCCCAATTCCTTCATCAGCATCAGTGCAAAGGAGTGTCTGGGTGTCGTGCTGGGGGTAGCGCAGTGCTGGCCACTCTCAGCCCAGGTGGCCACGGGGCAGGTAAACCTTCTGCTCCTTCTCTGTCCTGGGAGCCCAGGAGGCAACTGAGCATGACCGTCTATGCCTCTGCAGATGCTAAAACAACAGCCATCGATTTTCTCCTGGCTCTGAGGCAGGGAGTCTGAGATCAAGGTGTTGGCTGCGGTGAGGGCTGCCTTCCTGGCTGGTGGAGGGCGTCCTCACGGCCTTTCCTGTGTGTGCATGGCGGGAGACAGAGGTCTGCTCTTGTCTTCTCTTGAGGATGCAGTCCTATCATATTTGGGACCCATCCTATGATGGCATTTAGCCTAAGTCACCTCCCAAAAGGCCTCTTCTCTAAACATAGCCATGTCGGAGGCTGGGGCTTTAACTTATGAATCATGAAGGACACAACTCAGCCTACGCCAAGAACCCCGGGTGTAAGGAATCATAATGCTTAAGACACAGAGTTCAGTGCTAGACACTGTGGAAGAGGCTACTGTGGGGCTGGGTGCGGTGGCACTTGCCTGTAATCCCAGTGGCTCAGGAGGCTGAGGCAAGAGGATTGCAAGTGCAAAGCCAGCCTCAGCAAAGGTGAGGCACTACGCAACTCAAAGAGATGCTGTCTTTAAATAAACTACAAAATAGGGCTGGGCATGTGGCTCAGTGGTCGGTTGCCCCTGAGTTCAATCCCTGGTAACACCCCCTCCCCTAAAAGAGGCTGCAGTGGGAACCTCAGGCGCCCCCCCGGCCCCCGCACACTCCTCCCCACCGTTCGACTGATTCTCACTGTGTGCTGTGTTCAGACTCATCTTCACAGTTGAGGCTGGATGCAGAGAAACTGGAAAGGCATCACATAAAATGACTACGCGTGTCTGAAGGAACGGCTAGGTGAAAAGTTAAAGACGGGATGGCGAAGAGTGCCCGGGACACGGGCTCGAGAGTGCCCGGGGCGGTGCTTCTCCTTTAGTAGTGGAAATGGGAGATCTGCTGCAACGAAAATAACTAGACACAGGACAAGGGGTGAGGGCTGAGTTAGAGTCAGGCACCCCGTGACTCTCGGGGGTGTGAATCTTCCTTGCCTCCTAGCTTAGATCTTTGTGGTTGGATGAATGTGTGAGTTAGAAAAACGTGGGCACGGCTGATGCAGAAAAATGGGCATCTGCTGAAAAATGGGCTTCTTTCTTTTTATTAATAACTTTTATTTGGTGATAATTATTTATAAGAAATTTGGAGGCTTTATAAGGGCACAGAGGGGGAATAAGGATAATCTGCAAGCGCCCCCTGCGGCTGACTGGATTTCCTTTCTCCTTCAAGGCCTTGGCCAGTCTGGAGAGGGGGTCAGTGAGGCTGCTGCGGGAACTGCTCCACGCTGCCCCCTGGTGGTCACATTCTGGGCAGCACCTTCAACCTCGGGAAGCCTCATCTGACTGACTTTCTTGGGGTGCAGGGACCAGCAAGGAGCTCTGCCTTCACTGGGGCTCAGACACCAATCATAGGCCTTTTGACCAAACTGGAGCCCACGGAGGAAGCTGACTCATTTATGGGATAAGGCTGGTGGTCCAGGACTTTCCGTGGGACCCCACTAAGCAGCGCTAGGTGTTGGATGGTTTGAGGTGAACAGCGTCCAGGCTGTGCAGGGCAGCAGAGAGACAGCAGGGGACAGAGCAGAGGGCCCTAGAGCCCAGAGCTAGGCACCCAGGTGGGCAGCCCATGTATGTGTCTATGTGATGGCCACCCACTTCCCACCCAGGAACTCAGAAGGGGTGAATGATATGCAAGGGTCATAACAAAGACTTGCTTTCCTGATAATTAAGTGGGTAGATTTTGAGACCATCAAGATTTGGGGGAAGCGTTGGCCAGTGCAACACATTTGTTCTCCCAGAAGCAATACTGGGGGACCCACATGCCTGTGGAATACCCTCTGAGGTTGACTTCCAAACCCCAGGACTCAGGTGCCTTGGGTGCGCAATTGAACCCATCTTTCCTTTTTCATCAGCAGACAAAGCTTGGCTGAACTTGGTTCTCTTAGTTGCAAGAAGCAGTGACAACCCTAAATCCCTGACAATAGGACTCCGTTAGCTTTAGTAACCCAAGAGTTCACAGGTTGGACACGACGTGGGGCTGCATGGGATCAAGGGTAGTTAGCAGGACTGGTTTCTGCACCTTCAGGACTGGCCACTCCATGGAGAGACTTGGCTGTGTTGGTCACCGCAGCAGATTTGGCTTCCTCAGTTCTCATTCACATCCGGTGGAGGTGGGGTTTGGGAACGAGAGTTGGCCTTTTCCATGGCACAAGTAAAACTCTCAGAATTCAACCTCCACCCTTGGGCCACGTTCCGTTCTCGGAGAATCACCATGGCCAAGGAGGCTGAATATGCTGTTGGGTGGGACTGGGGTCACTTGCTTCTTTTCTAGAATTGGCATCAGCAGCATCTTCACTAGAATCCTGGGACTGTGAGTCAAGGGAAGAAAAAATACCTTGGTGAAAACTCAGGGCTAGTTACCCCAAAGAAGGAGATCGTGTTTCAGAGGGGTTCCAAACAGCTGATGTCTACTCCATGCTATCTCTTAATCCTTTGAGGACTAGCACCAGAATGAAATATCCCCCCTCCCCACCATACAGGTCATTGAACCTAGAAGAGTTCTACCTTTTACTGCTGAGCCCTCTTTTTAAAAAAATTGAGACAGGATCCCACTAAGTTGCTGAGGCTGGCCTCGAACTTAAGATCCTCCTTAGTCAGCCTCCCAAGTCACTGGGATTATAGGCATAAGCCACTGCATCTAGCAGCAGAATGAATAAAAATTACCATTTCTCTCCTTCCTAGATCTATGTATTTTGGGGGTGCTGAGGATTGAACCCAAGGCTTTTTGCATGCTAGGCAAATACTCTACCACTGAGCCACGCTGCCAGCCCCTGTCAAATTTTAAAGGAGATCCATGTCAGCCAACACTGGTGGCTTCCTTTTCTTCTCCCCTCCTCCTCCTGTATCTTCTTGTTAAATATTGAAGAGCTTTTATTTTTTTTTAAATAAAATCGTTTTGGAGTTAAGTGTGCAAAAAATAGAATAAAGAATTCCCAAATGCCTCAGCCCATCTTACCCAGTGTCGGTACCTCACAGAGTGACATTATGATGGCCAACTCCAGGGGGTTGGCACTGAGGCAGGACTGTCCGTGAGCCCAGTGATCGTCATCACATTTCATCCGTGCTGTCCTGCTGGGTTTCACTTGGTCAGAACCCAGTCCAATATCTCTTGCTGCATTTAGTCATCAAGGGTCCTTGGTCTCTGTTAGTCTAGAGTGGTTCCCTAGTCTGCTTGTTTGTTTATATCAAGATCTTTAGACGTTTGAAGAATACTGGCCAAGATTTTGCTGCACATCCTTCAATTTGGGTTTGTCTGATATTTTCTCATGATTAAATTTAGGTCATGCACTGTGGGAAGAAAATCATAAAAGTGATATTGTGCCCCTCTTGGTGTGGGTTAGGCTGATATGTGGCAAGGCTGATGACGTTCACCTGGGTCACCTGGTTCAGGTGGTCTCTGCAGGTGTCTCCTCTGCACAGTTGTTAATTTGCTTCTCAGCACTAGTCTTTTATTGTGCTGACTTACAAGTTCTGACAGCTCAGTTGTTCAGTTGCAATTGCAGCCCCTGCTGAAGGAACTTTTCTGTCTTCAGCTCTCATCTGAGGAAGAGGGGGAAAGTATCTGGAACTGAAGCCAAGAGATCAAAGCAGGGCTCACACCTGATTAATGAGCTCAACACTGGTGGGCTCAAAAACAATCAGGGCAGCATGACAATAGAGTGCTTTTAACTGATGTAACTGTATTTGTCAGCTTCACATCACTGTGACAAAATACCTGACACAATCAACTTAAAGGTAAGAAAGGTTTATTTGGGCTGATGGTCTAGAAGTTTCAGTCTCTGGTAGCTTTGGGCCTGTGGTGAGGCAGCACAGCATGGTAGGAGCACAAGATGGAGAAGCAAAGCTGCTCACCTTGTGGTGGCTGGAAAGCAAAACAGGAAAAGGAGGAGCAGGGGTCCTGATATTTCCACACCGCCCATGACCTGACTTCCTTCCACTGGGCCCCACCTCCTAAAGGATCCACCACCACCCAATAGTGCCCCAGGCTGGTGACAAAGCCTTTAGCATGTGGGCCTTGGAGACATCTGAGATCCAAACTACAGCAGTGACTATTTTATTTATGTATGAATGCATTGTTTGCAGAGCAATAAAAGCGTATTTCCAAAGGGTCTTTGCTACACATAAGCATCTAGTGACTTCTAAGTGAAGTTTCTGTCTTTCAGGGTGAGCCCTCACCAGGGGCAAGGTGACATGTTTGTGGCCGGTGCCAGTGAACCTGAGCCTGTGGGGAGGAGTGGCTTTTGGCAGATCTCAAAGGGGCCCTGCTTCCTGCCTGTCACCGCCAGCTCCTCAGAGCTCCCTCTGACTGTCCGGTCACTCCTTTTCCCACCCCTCACCCGGATCCTGGGAGAATACAATTTAACCTCTGTATGTGCGGGGTCTGCCTCTGTCGCTTCAACCAACCTCAGATGGAAAATATTTGAGAAAAGAAAAAAACTACCTGTGTTGAACACGTGTCAGTGTTCCCTTGTCAGTGTCCCAGTGTGGTCTGACAGTTATGCACACAGGGTTGGGAATTGTGAGCAGTCCAGAGGTGAGTTAGGGTACGCGGGGTGGGGGTGCTTGGATGACAGGCCACCACTTCTCCATTTGTACAAGGGGCTTCAGCTTGCACGGGGAGTCCTAGACCCAGCGCCCCTCGGCTAACAAGGGACAGCAGCTGTATTTGAGTTTCACAAGGTTTGGCTCCTTGGTATCCTCTGGGAGGGGGAGGAGGAGGGAGGGAGACGAGAGGGAGGAGGAGGAGGGAGGGGAGGAGGGGAGGAGGGGGAGGGAGGAGAGAAGGAGAGGAGGAGGGAGGAGGGAAGGAGAGGAGGAGGGGGGGAGGAGGAGGGAAGGAGAGGAGAGGGAGGAGGAGGAGGAGGGAAGGAGAGGAGAGGGAGGAGGAGGAGGGAGGAGGAGGGAGGAGAGAAGGAGAGGAGGAGGGAGGAGGGAAGGAGAGGAGGAGGGAGGAGGGAAGGAGAGGAGGAGGGAGGGGGGAGGAGGAGGGAAGAAGAGGAGAGGGAGGAGGAGGAGGAGGGAAGGAGAGGAGGAGGGAGGAGGGAAGGAGAGGAGGAGGGAGGGGGAGGAGGAGGGAAGGAGAGGAGGAGGGAGGGGGAGGAGGAGGGAGGAGGAGGGAGGAGGGAAGGAGAGGAGGAGGGAGGGGGAGGAGGAGGGAAGGAGAGGAGAGGGAGGAGGAGGAGGGAGGAGGAGGGAGGAGAGAAGGAGAGGAGGAGGGAGGAGGGAAGGAGAGGAGGAGGGAGGGGGAGGAAGAGGGAAGGAGAGGAGGGGGGGGGAAGAGGAGGAGGGAGGGGGAGGGAGGAGAGAAAGAGAGGAGGAGGGAGGAGAGAAGGAGAGGAGGAGGGAGGAGGGAAGGAGAGGAGGAGGGAGGAGGGAAGGAGAGGAGGAGGGAGGAGGGAGGAGGAAGGAGAGGAGGAGGGAGGAGAGAAGGAGGGGAGGAGGGAGGAGGGAAGGAGAGGAGGAGGGGAAGGAGAGGAGGAGGGGGGAAGAGGAGGGAAGGAGAGAAGGAGGAGGGAAGGAGAGGAGGAGGGAGGGGGAGGAGGAGGGAAGGAGAGGAGGAGGGAGGAGGGAAGGAGAGGAGGAGGGAGGGAGAGGAGGAGAGGAGGAGGGAGGGGGGGAGGAGGAGGGAAGGAGAGGAGGGGGGAAGAGGAGGGAAGGAGAGAAGGAGGAGGGAAGGAGAGGAGGAGGGAGGGGGGAGGAGGAGGAGGCAGGAGGAGGAGGGGGAAGGAGAGGAGAGAGAGGAGGATCCAGCTCTGGAGTCATGCTGGCTTGGTGGGGTGAAGCTTCTGCCACCCTCCAGCTAGTGTGTCTTTGGAAGGTCATGGAGGTCCTTTGACCTCAGTGTCTCTGCAAGGGAACACTCATGTCATCAAGTGTTTACTATTATTTTTTAAATTTTTTCTACTGCAACTCTTTATTGTTTTTATTTTTGTTGTTGCTGAGGCTTAAGGAAATTGACTTTGCCCATAATTTATGCTGCCTGGACCTAATGACACCAACTTATATCTGAGCCAATGAGAACCAAGACCAAACTCCGTTCTTAGGTCTATGTAGTTGACGAATGGCACTTCACCAGTGACTTTCTCACATAACCTTTAACAAGAACTCGTAAGTAGCACTGATTATGCCCCAAGACATGACAGACAGATGGTAATTCAGATGGGCACCTCTGAAAAGATTTGTCAGTTTCCTGTCCTGTTCTAGCCAGATTGTTTTGAAAACCTCAGGGAATGACTGAAATCCCCCACCAATCTGAGATCGTACACGAGTTTTTGCAACATCAATTGGAAAAAACCCAAGAATCCCAACGTGGCACCCAACAGACCTCCACAGATAAAGTCATTGACCAAATGAGCACTGAGAAGACAGATGCTCCTTCACGGGACCTCAAAAGCCAAAGAAGACCTTGCTGAATCAATGACAGAAAAGAATGGCCACCAAACCCAGATAACACTCTCCAATTCCATGGCATTTCGGTGCCCTGAAAGGCTGATGAGTGCTTGTCAATTTGTCATGATGCTTGTGGTCTTGAAGTCATGTCTGAAGTCTTTCCAGTGGAGTGAAAATGGCTTTGGTTGTCCCTGTAAGTACTGCTGCCACCAGCCACGGGTTACAAACTTGGGGGCACTGACGTGCTTTCGAAGAAGGCAAGACACAGACCAAACATTACTGCCAGGGTGGCTGTTTTCTGCGTTCACTGGGGAAGGATCCCGTGATACAGGTTTTGAAATCCATCCCTCAACTGAAGCACTGCATCGTGGGTTTTGATTCCATTGAGCTGCTGCCAATAAACGGATCTTCTGAACAGGAAAGGGGCCGGCTCCATTGCTGGAAGGTTATGCAGGCGCTGCCCCAGGCTTCATGTCACCAACACTGGTAACGAGATGAGATGTCTTGTTCTGAAGATGTTAGGATCGGTGGCCTCTTTTCATGAGCTTCTGAATTCTTCATGCTGCTGAAGATCTTTCTTCTTCGTGAAGGATTTTATTTTATTTTATTATTTAACCTGTGCCACCAGCTGGACCTGGTGGTGTGGGGGGATGACAGCTTTTGGGCAACTTTCCCAATTTCTTCCATTGTTACTGGTTTGTCAGATTCTTTCTTAGGGGTCAGTTTTGATAACTGGATTTCCCTGGCCACGGGTGCCTGGCCTCACGTCCCCAGCCACTGGCCTGTGCGGGTGCTCCTCAGGTGATTATGAGCAAGAAAAACAGTAATGGCAAAGCCGGTTGTAGGGAACTTAGGATGTTTAAATTAATCAGAGTTTTTGTGGTAAAGTAAACCAACTTGTGCTGTGGTTATCAGTTAGGGCTGCTGTAACAAAATACCACAGACAGGGCGGCTTAATGTACTCACAGGTCTGGAGGTTGAGAAGTTCAAGAGCAAGGTTCCAGCAGGCTTTGGTTCCTGGTTGGGGTTCTTTTACTGGCTTGCAAACAGCCTCCTTCACAGGGACAGAGACAGAGAGACAGAGGGAGAAAGAGATCTCTGGGTCTCTTTCTCTGCTGGTAGGGATACCGGTCCTGTTGGATTAGGGACATAATTCAGCCCACAATGACTGTACACGCCCAGCATTGTGCCCAGCCATGGAGAGCCTCAGGGGATGCCCCCTTCTCTTGGCATTAATAGACAACATGCTCTTGGCTCTGAGGACCTTCAGGCTGGCCCTGGCCTTCAAGGAAGAGCCTTTGCCTGGTGGGATTCCCAGGAATCCTGGGACATTCCCCCTCCTGACTTTAGAGAAACTGGGCCTGCACAGGTGCCCGTGGCCTGGGCCAGTTCTGGCCACTGCTCTGTGCTTGGAGCGGAGGACTCGCGGCCCCTGCTTCTGCACCGCGGGTGCTGCCTTGCCCGTGTCCTGCCTTGCCCGTGTCCTGCCTTGCCTGTGTCCTGCCTGCCGCTCAGAGCCCGTCCTGCACCGGGCGGGCCTCCTCCTCAGCGTGGCCGCCAGCCCTACTCTTTTCCCTGGGAAACCAGAACATTCACGGCATCTCTTTGGCCTCTATCAGGAGGTGAGATAAGTTAATGGAAAGTTCGGGAAGATCAGAAAGCTCGTCAATGCTGAAAACCAGACAGCAGATCAGAGCCTCCTTGGCGGGTTCCCCCGCAGAGCCAACACCTAGGAAGGTCTTGACCCTGGCAGGCCAGGCAGACTAGTGGCACTTTTTTTTTTTTTTTTTTTTTTCTTATTTGGAATACCAGCGTCTACTCTTTCAGCAGGGTACAAACTTCCGAGGGTGAGAGGGAAAGTTCCCTAAATTCCCCCAATCCACAGGCCTTGAGGCCGGAGCAGGATCACGGGTGTTTGAAGCTGCATATTACTCCTGCCCTGAGGTGGCTTTCCAGTACCTGTGGGCTCTGGCCAGCATCACCGAGGGTCCCAGCATCTCCTGGTGGCCTCCAGCCTACTCTGCACCCCACTTTTGGGGCGGGTAGATGTCGAATGGTGCGGGGGTGGGGCTTCTCTGGTTCATCTTGGTGAAAACTTGACTCTGGTGGGGGTGGGGCGGGGGTGGGGTTGCTGGTGGTGTGACCATTGTTTCTGGACTGAATCGTGCCTTTCAGAATGCCCATGCCGAGTCCCTGACCCTCAGTGTGGCTGTAGCTGAGAGTGGAATCTACGTGAGTAATTCAGGTTAGATGAGGTCCCAAGGGTGATGCCCTCCACCTATGGAACCGGTCCTGGTAAGGACAGAAAGAGACATCAGCGGGTGCTCTGGGTGTCTCTCTCTTTACCATGAGAGGACACACTGAGAGGGTGGCCGTCTGCAAGCCAGGGACCAGCCCCTCACCAGGAACCGAATTTGCTGACACCTTGACCTTGAACTTCTAGAACTGTAAGAAATACAGTCGGTGTTTAATCTACTGAGTCTGAGGCATTTTGTTGTGGCACTCTGAGCAGATGAATATGATCATCTCATACCCAGAGAGAAAAACACCAAATTTGGAGCTAAGAGACCACCATCATCAGCTCAGGGAGGATTCAGTGTCAAGCCTCCTGAGCTCAAATCACATGAGCTGCCAGCCCAAGTCCCCACTGGCTCTGAGGACTGGAGAGTCCACCTCTGGTAGGTGTAGCTGGGGGTAGGTCCCTTCAGGGTAGCTGTTTCTCTTGTTGCACTTCTATGGAGGCTCAGAAGTAGGTCCGGATGAACAGCTATTAGCAGTAATAGCTTCAGCTTCATCCAAACTCTTCCAAGTAAGCTCATGACATGCTGTACCCGAACGGTGAGACACAAAAGCCACTATAAGGCATTAACACCAAACTGTTAACCTGGTGGTGCACGCCCGTAATCCCAGCAACTCAGGAGGCTGAGGCAGGAGGATCGCAAGTTCAAAGCCAGCCTCCGCAGTTTAGCGAGGCCTTTGGCAACTTAGTGAAACCCTGTCTCAAAAAATAAGAAGGCTGGGGATGTACCTCAGTGGCAAAGTACCCTGGGTTTAATCCCTGGAGCCAAAAGCAAAACGAAAACAAAAGCATCAAATGTTGACGAAATATTGAGAAGGTCTATTCTTGCCTCCGTTTGTCACAATTACACCCTTTCTCAAGTTCGTGTACGTTTGACATAAAGATACACCCCAGCTTGTCCACTCAGTTTTCCATTGAGTCACCATTTCCTTAAGTTATCTGAACCAGATGCACCACTCACAGCCTCGACAGAGCTGAACCTCTGCCGGGTTGTCTTGGAAATCATCCTAGACACTTCTCTCCCCCCCGAGAGGTTTTGTTAACATTCTTCTGAATCCAGACAGACATGTGACGGTTATGTGCGGCATTATCTCCAGAAACGGTGTTTATGCTCCCTGCTGAGAAGAGCATTTCTGACCTCCCCTGGCAGCCTCCCTGAGCGTATGCCAGTCGTGTGCATAAAACACAGCAGCACATGATCAAGCAAACCCTGCTCTCCATGGGCCTCCAGGATCATGGAGAAGCAACCGGTTCCCAGGACCGATTGGAAGAATGAAAAAAGAAGTGAGTAAATCGAGACTTTTTTTTTTTTTTTTAAAAAAAAAACATATTTATTTATTTGCTTTAGTTGTACACAATGCGTTTACTTTTACGTGGTGCTGAGGATCCAACCCAGGTCACGCAGGTGCTAGGCTAGCGCTCTGCCACTGAACCACAACCCCAGCCCAAATAGAGGCATTTTAATTGCCGTTTATCCCCTCCAGGTACTTGTCTCTGCTCTCGCCTTCCCCATTGCTGTGGTTTTAAGGTGTCCCCCAAAGGCCCACGTTGTTAAAGGCTTGGTCACCAGCCTGTGGCACTACAGGGACGTGGTGGAACCCTGGAGAAGTGGGACCAAGTGGGAGGAAGTTAGGCCCATGAACGGGATATCGGGACCCCCAGCCCCTTCCTCTCTTTTCACCCCGTGGTCATGAGGTGAACAGTTTTAACATGCACTCCTGCCACCATGGAGCTGCCTTGCCATGGGACCAGAATGACAGGGCCAATCAATCATGGACTGAAATCTCTGTAAGCCCAAATGAACCTTTTCTCTTTTTTAAGTTAATTATTTCAGGTATTTTGTTACAGTATTGGGAACTGACTAATATACACCTTCTGCATGGATGTTGTGTCTGTCTTTTGGAAGCCCTGCCCCCTGGTTTTAGTTACTGAATGCACCCCTTTCACTTTCATTTGGTACTCAACTTCTTTCTGCTTTTTCACAGGCAGATATCGATTTATTGTCCTCTGGCAATAAGTTTCAATATTTATTTATTGAAATTGTTGTTCATTAATGTAAATCATATTTATTGCATAAAGAATTAAATAGAATTGAAAGTCTCAAAATAATAATAATTAAAAAATCCCCTTGACCTTCCTGTCCCTCTCCAAGATACCAGAGCCCTAGTCCTCATAGTCACTCACTTTTAAGCTACTTTTTTTGCTATTTCTTCTGGCAGTGACTTCTGTGCCTTTAGTTAGCATGCTCATGTCATCATGTTTTGATCAGTGTGAGATGTTGTTGTTTGACTTTTTGTAATGACAGATTTACCTACCCCATGCTATTATGTCTTCCATCACATCTTCTAATACAGTTAAACCCATAATTAATATTCATATTATTAGAATAGTAATATAAATGTTGTTTATTGAGGTTCCAATATGTACATTTTCTGTCTTGTGGGAACCTTCCTTTTGTTTCTCCTGGAGTTTCTAATAGCCTCATGTTTCCCATTTGTATACATTTTTTAGGCACTTTTAAAAAAAACTACTGTCCTCAAATGTTCAATTTTAATCATTTATTTTATTAGTCTTCTTCCTTTTCCTAAGAGCCTTCTATTCTGGATACTTCTATAAACCTACCATATCTGGACTGTTTTATCTTTAGGCCTGTGGCATATTTTTCTCACTGGGCCTTCCCCTTCATTCTCCTAGCTTGGGCCTGTGTTTCTTTGCTCTTTCGTCTTCCTCATTTTGCAGAGGTTATCCCAGTAGTTACTCATGAAAGGTGCAGGGGAGGTTCATTTTGTGAATGCTTATAGATATGAAAATGTCTTTAGTCTATCTTTACACATGACTAATACTTTGCTAAATCTAGAATTCCAGGATGAAAATAATTTTCCCTCAGGATTTTTTAGGTATTGGTGTCTTCAGGAATTGCAAGGCACCATAACATCTGCCACTGATCCCATGTAGGGAGTGCAAGCCTCTGCTCTCAAGTTCAAGATTCACAGATGTTGCTGGATACGCTCCCCTCTACGATCCGTTCCCAGATTGCTTGAGACAGAGCCAGTGCTTGGTGCTTCAGAATGGCCATTCCTCACACCTTAAAGGTCTGTCGGGGTGGTCTGTGTGTCTCATTACACCCCACATCCTGTCTCCATACAAAGTAATCTTTTGTCACGTTCTCAGCAGGGTTCTTTGCCCTGTTAAGAGACAGTCCCCCTTGCACCTTGTGACTGTCCTTCCTTCCAAGTTGGAACACTCATCTATTTCTCAGCACATCTGAGGGACTGCTGCCGCCCTTGTTTGTGTCCCCCTCTTTGTGGCAGTTTGGTGAGGACTGGGGGCAGCATCGGTGCCAACAGCTCAGGGTGATGCTGTGCACACAGAGGGGTGGGATGTGGGGTGCACCCGGGAGGGCTGCAGTGGAGGAAGGGGCTGAGAGTCCACACAAGGACACTAAAAAGTGGCAGAGGGGACACTGGTGGAAGGAGGCGTGCCAGCCCTGTCCTGACTCTCAAACACCCCCAGGGTCGTTTCTGCTCAGCGAAGGAGCCTGCCACCTGCTTGCCTGCAGTCCCAGGCCTCTGCTGGAGGGAGGAGGAATGGGGGGGGAAAAACTTTGTTTGTGTGATGACGTAAAAAAAATCAATTCTAATTTAGGATTTTAAAACCTAGTGCTCTGGCCTCCGAGACAAGAACTACCTTCAGAAATGTGCTTCACAAATGGATTTATGATTGGGGATGGCCATTTCTGTCGCCAAGGAAAGTGAAAGATCATTTGTCCCCAAGATACAAATTCTTCAGTCTCCTGCTTTCCCCAGCACAGGGGCCCCTCTTGAAAGCTTCTGAGCAGCTTAGAGGAGAAGGACAAGGTCAGTTGGCCTTGATGCCCTGTGTCCCCAGGTGTGTGGTGTGGGCCTGGTGCAGTCTAGGTACTGGTTCCGAGCCCTTTCAGCCGCCTCCCAGGGTGACACACACAGCCATACCTTCTTCCTTTATACCCCCCTTTGCTCTTGTGATGCCCACACCGTGTCCCAGCACCCCAGGAGCTCCCTGTGGGTCCTTGGTCCAGGAACTGCTCACTGAAAATGTCTGTGCTTGCTCCCTGGGGCTGATCTGCAAAGGTCACCTCAAATCATTGGCCGGGCCCTCCCTAGTGGGCAGGAGACAAGGACAGTTGGAGACAACTATCTGCCTGTGGTTCCAGGGTCTGTGGGACACTCTGTCTTCCAAAGACAGGTGAGACAGTTCTGGCCTCAGCTCAGTGCCAGCATGCTGTGGAGACCCTTTTCAGACGGTACCATGAGAGTGAGACCTGCCCGGGCAAGGAATTGTCCCATAGTGATCCATGGGTTCACTTCCCTCCAGAAAAGGGCGCTACAGCAGAAAGGCCGGGAGGAGCAGGTCCCTGGAGCCCAGATCCCTTTCTGGTCTGCATGCAGCTGAGGCTGGTCATGGGACAAGTCTTTCTGGCTTTGCATCAGGTACTGCAAGAAAGGAGGCCAGAAACCTGTCCCAGTCCTCTCATCCTCCCCTCAGATCTGGGATTAGTACCATCGTGGTGGGGGCAACAGCAGGACTGCCATCACAACTAATCAGCCAACCGGCATTTATTATCTGCCAGGCCCTTGCATTTTTAAGCATCAATTCACAAAATCTCCAGACCAGCTGCACGACATACCCTGCACTGCACAGAGCACTGAAGCTCAGAGATGGAGTGACCAGCCCAGCGCCACACAGCGGTCCCTGTGGAAGCACCTGATCTCAGAGCCCGACTCTATTCGGAGTCTCATGCTGGAGTGCCCTTGGTGTGCTCTTCTGGTACAGGGTGGTGGCTGACCCGATTAATGCTTGATGGGGTCCCCTCCAGAGCCACCAGCTCCCCATCGGACATGATGGAGCATTGGAGGGCAGGGAGGCCCTCCCTGTCTATGCCTGTGTCTACACGTTTCAGACAGTTGCTGCTTTGCTCTGTGACAGCTTTAAGATGAAGAAGCAGCAGCCAGGGGTGGCCTTGCTCCCCAACCCTAGGGGCATTTGCTGTAAGCAAACAGTCATTTTCTCTTGCCTTCCACTCAGAGGCTGACCCTGACGCCCAGATCAGCGGTGACCGTACTTCAGCTCAGGTGGCAACTTGCTTCACCCCGTGTTCAGGTTGGGGTGCATTTCATTGGCCGCCTGTCTCTTCTAGAACCCAGACGCAAGCCCGGGCTCCTGGAGGCCAGCGAGGCCCTGCAGCTGGGTGTTGCAATGCCTGCGGGATGCAGTGGGCCCAGCGCTCGGCTCCACCCCCAACGTCTGACTTGGCTGGAGGGTGGGAGGTGGGGCCGCTGTGCGCTGGGTCCCCACGGCTTGCTGGGAGACCTTGCATTGGGGCGAAGGCTGGCAGGCCTCCAAGAAGTGCAGGAGGATACCGTTCATCCAATTGATGCCCTGTGTCCTGGGCCATAGTGACAATACGGGTTCCCTCTATCCCTTTTCACTGCCTCTTAGCGACAAGGATCACATAGCTGCAGAGTGTCCACAGGAAGATTAAGAACAGTCTGCAGCCGGGGCGCGGTGACACACGCCTGTAATCCCAGCACTTGGGAGGCTGAGGCAGGAGGATCGCCAGTTCAAAGCCAGCTTCACCAATGGCGAGGCACTTAGCAACTCAGTGAGACCCTGTCTCTAATAAAATACAAAAAAAGTGTTGGGTCCCCGGTACCACAAAAAAACAAAAACAAACAAAAAATAAACTGAGTCTGAGTCTGTGTGTCACGACATCACGGTTCCCATGGGAGCTGTGTGGACTCCCTGCCTGACCACAGGGCCCTGCCCCCATTCACTGGAGCCCATGTGGTTTCCTGTTTTGTGTTTTTTTTTTTTTTTTTTTTTTTTGGTACTGGGGATTGAACCCAGGGGAACTTAACCACTGAGCCACCTATCCACCTATCCAGCCCTTTTTATTTTATCATTTTATTTAGAGGCAGGGTCTCACTAAGTTGCTGAGGTTGGCCTTAAATTTGTGATCCTCCTCCTGGCTCAGCCTCCTGAGTCACGAGATCTGCAGATGTGCACCGGCACACCCGGCTAGGCCCAGGCAGTTCCAACCATGGAGCTGGGATGTCAGACCTGAGAGCCTGGGAGGCGCCTCTCTCTGCCTCCCCTCCCCTCTCAAGAGCATCTTGCTTGTCTTATTTCCCACCATTTTGCTGTAAAAATGTTTGAACAAACAGAAACGTTGAGAGTGAGCACCCAGACACTCACCCCTGGATGCCACGGCTCACACGGACCTCTGTTTACCTTTTTGCACATCTAGCCATGAGGGCCTGCCTCGGGTTTTTTTTTTTTTTTTTTTTTTCTTTTGGCAGTGCTGGAGATAAATCCTAGAGCCTCATACTTGCTAGACAACGCTCTGCTGCTGAGTTAACACCATACCACCCACCACGTTCTTCATACTAAACAACTTGTTTGGATTTTAAAAATTTAATTGTGTTAAAATACATTCAACAAAATTTACCATGTGTATCAGTCCTTTTTCCATTACTATAATGAAATGCCTGAGGTAATTGACTTATAAAGGGAAAAGTCTATTTAGCTCTTGGTTCTGGAGGTTCTAGTCGGAGATTGAGTGAGCCCATTGTTTTTGTGAGGCAGCACATCATGACAGGAGCATGCGTTAGAGCAAACTGCTTACACCTGAGTCAGGGAGCAAAGAGACACTGGGGGCCTGGGGTCCTACTCTCCCCTTTGAGGGCACACCCCCACTGACCTAGGATTCCCATTCAGCCCCACCTCCTAAAGGTCCACTTCTCAACACCACCACCTTTAACCAGACCTTCAACACGGGGACCTTTTGGGGAATGCTATCCAGACTTTGGGGAACACTACCACAGTGCCATCTTAACCATTTTTAAATCTACAGGGGAGCAGCACTAAGTACATTCACGTATTGTACAACCATCACCACCATCCATCTCTAGAACTTTCCCAAGCAGAAATTTTCCAACAATTAAACAGAATCTTCCCATTTTTTTTCTGTCCCTAAGACTGCTGAAAACCACCATTCTGCTTCCTCTCTCTCTGATTTTGATGACTGTAGGTACCTCATAGAAGTGGATCATACAGTGTCTGTCCTTCTGTGTCTTGCTCATTTCACTCAGCAGAATGTCCTCAAGGTTCATCCATGTCGTAGCAAGTGTCAGAATTTTCTTCCTTTTTAAGGCTGAATAATATTCCACCGAATGGAGAGGCCACATTTTGCTTAGGCATTCTGTCAATGGATACTTGGGTTGCTTTCACTTTGGGGCTATTGCAAATAAGGCTGCTATGAACACTGAGGTACAAATACCTTTCAAGACCCTACTTTTAATTCTTTTGGCTACATCCTCATGTCTTTTATTAACAACACATTTTTTCTCTGAAGTCCTGTCAGAACGAAGACAGAAGAAGGGTTCTCAAGGTCTCTGCCGAAGTCCCTGTGGCCTCAGTGACAGGTACCAGGGGATGAGTTGATTCAGAGTGACTGAGGCTCAACCCTGGCTCAGGTGTTTTTTTTTTTGTTTTTGTTTTTGTTTTTTTTTTATGAGCCATTTGGAGTCCCAGGAGGGCTTCAGTGTTCTCTTGTGACAGGAGACGATGATTTTGGTGACCCCCAAAGTCAATGCGCTGATGATCAAAAGGAAGGAACTGCTAGGGTCTGAATGTTTGTGTCTGCCCTAAAATTCACATGTTGGAACCTTACTTACACCAAGGTGCTGGTGCTGGGAGTGGGGCTTTGGGATAGGATTAGGTCGCAAGGATGGAGCCCTCGAATGGCATTAGCACCCTCAGGAGAGTCTCCAGGGAACTCCCTCGCCCCCGTGGGGGGGCACAGTGAGAAGGCTCTGGGTCAGGAGAGACCCCTTGCCAGCTACCAAACCCTGGCAGCTTCATCTTGGATTTCCGGCCTCTACAACTGTTAGGGGAGTAGGCAGATGAGGATGGTGGCAACACGAGGTAAAGAGAATGATCCTATAAAGTAGGCCCACGGTGCTGACCCCCACACGCTTTCTTTGCCAAAAAGCAATTAATCTGCAGCCCTGCCTGGCCTAAGTGGACAGGCTATGTCACATTCCTCAGAAAACTACCTGCTATCTACAAGGAAATCCAGGCAGGAAATTACGTTGATAAGAGGAACCAAGTTATTTTGAAGGGAGAGACTTTTGTGACCCTTTTCACAGACCAGATTCTGGAAGATAAGGATAATTCCTCCTAACCCTAAAACCTGTAAAAAAGATTAAGAAACCAATTAGAACTGGTCAGCATGGGCCAAAGTGACATAGAGTTGTCATAGCAATTGGGACTTGAAAGTCTGCTGTCAACCTGCTGTCAGTCAAAAGTCAAGAGGTGGACCTGGGTGGGACTCTCTGGAAACTTCTCTGGGATCCCCAATAAAACTGGGGTGCAGGAGAGACACGTGGTCCCTCTCTTCTCTGAAAGGACCCACTCTCTCCCTGGAAAGTGTCCTCTTTCCCTTTTCCTGTCCCTTCAGTAAACTCATTCCTCTTCCTTTGAGCGACATGTCTGAACTCTTTCTGACGTGGTCATGAGTGTCAGGGTTTGAAGAGGGGGCCTTCGCCTTGTCTCAGTCTCTTGGAAGCCTCCAGCTCTGTAACAGCAACCACGAACAAGGGATTTCTGTTGTTGATAAGCCCCCAGGCCTGTGATATTTTGTTACCACAACACAAATGGACAGAGCTATGAACTAACGCTACTTATGAGCTGAGATTTCCAGAAGACAGAGCCTGGGCCCTGGGGTGGTTGGTGGCACAGTGACATAGGGTGACATGAGGAACGGCATGGTCCTCCTGCCTGACACGCACATACCCGGTCAGGTGTGGGTTGCAGGTTGATAGCCATGTTTTCCTGTTGTTCCCTCTGCTGTCACTGTCTTTCACAACGGTCCAAGTCATCTTATTACCTTGTTTTTAAGATCTTAAAACCTGAATAAGTAAATAAATAATAAAAAAATTAAAAAAAAAAAAAAAAAAAAAAGATCTTAAATCTTTGTGAACCCAATTTACCAGGAGCTGGCGGGACAAGCCCTGCTCTCTCCAGACCACGGAGGCCTCCTTGGAGGGGACAGGACATACTTCACGCCTTCCTCCTGCTGCCTGCACAACCCACAAGAAAAGGTGACCACGAAGGTCACAGAAAGGGAAGGGAGGCTTGATGTGGACCTGCCCACCTGCTGGGCGGAGGGACAGGGTACAGCTGGGCCTCAGGCCCTGCCCTGTAGGTAGGCGGGAAAGGAAACCAGCTGTGGGCAAGGGGATGTCACCTGAGGGAAACGGGTCCCTTGTTGTGTCCTTAGCCACTGTGGCCCGTGCCACCCCAGATTTGAGGTGCGTGTGTCCAGACTGGGACCGTGTGGGTAGGAAAGGCGGGGGGCACTTTGAGCGAAACGGAATCTGGGCCCCAAATCTTATCTTGTTCTGCGACTCTGCAGCCTCCTCCTGACCCCACATCCTGCCAGGATTGCTCAGTGTCCCAAGGTGTAACAAGGGACCTGGGTCAAACAGAAATGGGGAGATTTAAAAACGGGATTCTTGGGGCTGGCGGAAGCCTGGTGAGTGGGGTGGGGGTGGGCTGTGAACCCAGCCTTGAGGGGAGGGGCTCCCGCCTTCTTTCAGTTTAAAAACAGAAGCCCTGTCTTAACCAAGTGGCCAATGGTGACAAGGTCCCAGCACTTCCTGGTATGTTTCAAATGACTTCTTCCAAAGACGGGCAGAGTTATAGCCGTAAGCCAGGGTTAGAGTCATGAGTAGGAGCTGGTAAGAATAAAAATTTGCCCTTCCTAATACTGGAGAGGTCTGTAGGTCGGAGCAGTTTCCCCCGAATATTCAAACTCAATCTCAGGCCTCCATTTAAAAAGGGAATTCTGAGCCAGGCATGGTGACACACCCTGTAATCCCAGCAGCTCGGGAAGCTGAGGCAGGAGGATCGCGAGTCCAAAGCCAGCCTCAGCAACAGCGAGGCGCTAAGCAAGTCAGTGTCTCTAAATAAAATACAAAATAGGGCTGGGGATGTGGCTCAGTGGTCCAGTGCTCCCGAGTCCAATCTCTGGTACCTCCCCCCACCCCCACAAAAAAAGGGAATTCTGCTTCCACCGTGGGAATCAGGCCAACCTGGGGAGCAGTTTTGTTGGGTGGCCCAGAGAGAGGGTGTCATTGCCAGTAAAATGAATAACTAGTCAAGGTGTGTGATATTTTTCTTTTTTTTAATATTTATTTGTTTGTTTTAGGCGTACACAATGCCTTTAGTTTTACGTGGTGCTGAAGATAGAACCCCAGGCCGCGCACGTGCTGGGCGAGCGCCCTACCTCTGAGCCACAACCCCAGCCCCATTCCTCCTGCCTGAGCCTCCCTAGCCGCTGGGATCACAGGCCTGTGTCTCCGTGCCCGGCCGCAGTTTTATTCTTGTGATTCTGTTAAGCAAGAGGTGTGGAGAATTTTGAGGCTCCGCCCCTGAAGGGCGGGCGTTTCCCTGGGGACGAAGGCCCACGGTCCACCTGTGTCTTTTCTCAGCTCTCTGCAGGCAGACACAGGAAAGTGAGCCGGGAAATCCTCATCCTCTGAAAACATGCAAGTAAATGCAAAAAGGTACAAAAACCGAAAGAGGAAGCAGGCCCTGTGTCAGGGGTCTGTATGTGCCAGGGGTTCCTGGGGGGCCCTGCAGCCTCTGTGATGATGGCTGAGCCTTCAGGCCCTGCAGTGGGGGGCTGGTTCTCTGGGGGAAGAGATTCCCAGGCCCCAGGTAGAGGGCTTTGTCCTGGCAAGGGTAGGCTGTAGCAGGAAATGAAAGTTTACACCCTCATGGTCTTTGCTTTTTTGTAAAAATAAAATTAAAAAAAATATATAAAATAAAATAAAAGACTCCACTTTCCTTGTGGCCAGAGCCAGGATGGAACATGACTCCAGCATCCCAGGAACTGGTTCACGAGTGGGGGAGCTGCGCAGGCTCGCCATAGTTCCTTGACAATTTTTGTGGGTTTGTAAAGAGCGCTCCACCAGCAGGGGGGCCCATAACTCCAGCCTAAGAGTAACCAACCCAAGAGAAAATTTCACAAAGTGCAGGAAATAAAACAAAATCATATTCCCACAGCTGTCACAGACAACATTTTGCTTTTCCTTTTCAGTTTTTCTTGGGTGTGTAGTTTTCAAAAGCTCTTTCCCACAGTAGTTCTTCCCAAACTCTCTTTTAATGGCTACATAATACTCCACTGCTGAGCCCAAGTTTACTGTTGGATATTTACGTGGTTCCCATTTTTTGACCATTAGATGTAACACTCTTGTAATGTCTGTGTGGATCTCATTTTTTTCCTTCCTTTTTCCTTTTTTCAGTAGTGGGGATTGAACCCCAGGGTACTCTACCACTGAGCTATACCCCCAGGCCTCTTTTTATTTTACAAATTATTTTCAACTTTGAGGTGGGATCTAAGTTGCTGAGGCTGGCCTTGAATTTGTGATCCTCCTGCCTCAGCCTCACAATTTGCTTGGATTACAGGTATGTGCCACCAGGCCTGGCTTAATTTGTCTCCTTTTCACTTACTTCCCTTTGAATTTATTCCTAGAAGTGAAATTCTTAGGTCAGAAGATTTAAAGAATTTCTAGTGTTCTTTAAAACACATCGTTAGATTCTAATTTTGGGATGCATTCCTCTAATTTATAATTTCACAGGCAGCCGTGTATGTGTGTGGGGGGGCCCAGGGGGTGGACTCACAGGTGTGTCCTTTCCAACATGGGACATTAGGTCTTTTCATGCTTACAGTTTCAAAGGTAAAAAAAAAAATGCCATTTCAATTTGGTTCAAATCTACCTATTTAATAACTCTGAGGTCAAACATTGTCACAGACATTTATCTGCACATTTATGTGCCCCCCCACCGCCTGCAACCGCCCCCCCCCATGCTCAGGGTGCCAGGGATTGATCCCAGGACCTTGCACATGCTAGGAAAGCAACTGAGTTATAGCCCAACCCACTATTCCTTATTATTTGAAAGTTATTTTCTTTGTTTATTTTCAATTAATTTTTTTTCTCAGCTAATTTGTGAACCCTAGAAATAAATAGTTATTCCTGGGTGTCCTCCAGGGTGGAGGGGGAAATGGCTCTAGGACATCCCCCATACCAAACTCTGGATTCTCAAGCCCCTTATATAAAATGGTATAGAATCTGCTTATTTTATATCTCCCCTGTGCAAAGAAGATAGCTATTCACCTATTTTTTTCTGATATTATCTATGATATCCGTTTTATACTTAACTCTTTAATCCATTCAATGCTTACTTTCCTATATACCATGAAGTTAGGCTCCAATTTGACTTCTTTTCCAGTCAGATTAATCATGATCTTAGCAGCAATGCATTCACTAATCCATTACATTTTGACTTGTGATTTTTAAAATACGTTACATTCTTATTTATAGATCTGCTGTGGTAGGGAGAATTGTAACAAGTCCATGAAGATTATGTACTTCCTGGGGCTGAGAATGAGACGTGTTTGACTTGCCTGATTAGGTTGTATTGCCAGGCACAGCTGACCTTGAGGTAGGGAGATTGTCTGATGCACCCGCTTGATCACAGGGGCCCTTGTCTGGAAGAAGGCAGGATGTCAATGACGGGGGCCAGCTCCAGTCAGTCAGTGAGGAGACGGGTGCCCCAGACCCAAAACAATGGGGACCTGGGTTTGGACAAGAATGGAGTTGGGAAGTAAATGTTTCACCGGGGTCTCCACGTGAGGACTCATCCTGGTGACACCTTGGTTTCGGCCTTGTGAGACACTGAGCAGAGAACCCAGAGATACTGTGACGACTGTACGCTGATGAACCATATTGTTTTAAACCCAAGTGTGCAGTCATTTTGTACACCACACTGAAGACTATTACAACTGCATTTTGTGCATCAGTATTCTGTGTTTAAATTAAAATCGAAGAATATGTAGGCATTGCCAACTGAGTGGAAGGAGGTGGTCCCTCTACAAGAGGGGACAGTGTGTGATTTGTCACAGGGGACACTAACAACGTTGTGTTGGGTCAGCATGTCATCACTGTGAACAAAATATCTGACAAGAACAACCGAGAGCAGAAAAGATTTACTTTGGCTCATGGTTTCAGAGGCTCAGTCCAGGGCTGGCTGGTTCCAAGGCCGAAACATCATGGCGGAAGGGTGTGGCAGAGGAACACTGCTTAGCTCATGGCAATTGGGAGGCAGAGAAAGAAAGAGGCCAGGGACAGATAGAGTTCCCAAAGCCACACCCCAGTGACCTGCTTCATCCAGCTGTGCCCTGCCTGCCCACAGTTACCACCCTGCACTCCATTCAAATTATTAATCCATCAGATGGACGAATCCATCAAGGAAGTCAGTGCTCACAATCTGATCATTTCCCAAAAGCCCCACTTCTGGACTCTGCTGACCTGGGAGCATGTTTCCAACAGGAGCCTTTGGGGGCAATTCCAGATCCAAATTAGAACCCAGAGTTGCAAAAACCATGCAAAGAGGTTCTGATACTTCATCCAGATTCCATAGTTATGTGCTGTATCATTTTTTTCTTTTGTAAATATAGACATAAAACACACACTCACACATTGATCTGTCCTTGCTTGGGATACTTTTGTTGCTGTTTGGGCTTTCCCCCTAAACTCTCCAAATTCACCAACTCTCTGAACACCAACTGGGTGCCCAACAGTTTATTCATACACACACACACACACACACACACATGTTTAGTACTGGGGTTGGAACCCAGGAGTGCCCAGCCTCTGAACCACATCCCCAGGCTTTTTAAATATTTTATTTAGAGACAGGGTCTCACTGAGTTGCTTAGGGCCTCACTAAATTGCTGAGGCTGGCTTTGAACTCGCAATCCTCCTGACTCGGCCTCCCAAACCACAAGGATTACAGGTGTATACCACCACACCCAGCCAATTTATTTCCATTTTGATAGTACTCAGAGTTGGCATAATCCCACACCTTTGAGAGTTCAGTCTCACAAGACCACTCCCATTTCAGATGTCAGTCGCAATAACCAGGTCCCCACATTACCTGCACTTCTGTTTAACTTGGCTATAGATTTGGGGGGTTTCCACAACTGCCTGCCTTTGCTAGAATGACTCAGAACTCAGGACAGTGTTTCACTTACTAGTACTGTTTTTTTTTTTTTTTTTTTTTTTTTTTTTTTTTAATAAAGGATACAATTCAGGAACAGCTGGAGCATAAGACTGGCACGGGGGAAGGCAGGAATTTCCCCACCTTCTCCAGGTGCCCTTCCACCCAGAACCTGGAAGATTTTGATGGAGGTTTCCCCATTAAATATCCAACCCTTTGCGATTAACTCAACCTCCAGCTCTTCTTCTCTCCTGGGAGGTTGGGGTGGGACTGAAAATTCCAGACTTCTAGTGAAGATTTGGCCTTTTGACCATCCCCCATCCCGAAGCCCAGCGAGAGTCACCTCATTAGAAGAAAAATGCTTTAATCACCCCTATCTCTCAGGAAATTAAAAGGAATCAGGAGCAGAGACCAGGGACAAAGATAAAATGTCTATCTTATTGAAACACACACACACACACACACACACACACACACACACACACTCTCATTGGAGAGTGAGATGCAGATCCGATATCTTCCTACCCCTTAATATTTCAGTGTGCATTTCCTAAAAAGGATTCCTTCCTATATGACCACACAGCACGACTAATAAAATAAAGTCATAATATCATTTCATCATCCACATAGACACCCAATATCAGGTGTTGTCTCAGGATGACCCTAATAGACCTTGGAATCCCATTTGCAGTGAATTTACACTCAGTTTTCTCATCTTTTTATTGCCCTTCAACCGGAACACCTACTGAGAAGTGTGTCCTTAGCAGCTCCTCACCATGGAGTAATACACCCAGTACACTACGGGCTATGACATTCTTAAACAATATAATATCATGGGACCATCTATTCCGAGGCTGCCACTACCTCGCCAGGGTCCTTTTTTCTGCCCAAGAGGGTATAAGCCACCTGAGAAAATTAAAGTCTAAAATAATTAGTGAAGAAATAAAAAGCAGAGTCAGAAAATAGGTTTTAAAGCAGAGTGCCTGGTAGGTCCAGCCCATACAGGTGCTGGAGCTGAACAACAAAAAAATGGGCTTAGTGGTTTATTTAAGGGGGTACATCAAAGGCAGGGAGAAGGTTTCAAGGGTGGAGTCTTGCTTCATGATGTCTTGCAGTCAGCAGGTTGGTGGGCATCTTGGCAGGTTGCACCCATCTCTGAGAGGCTGTGTGGCTCTAAGGCTGCATGGGTCACCCCATCTCCAGAGCTGTGCAGGACCTTTTGGAGCAGAGCTGAGTGGGAGTTCACATGTGAAGGGTGGTATTAATAGCAGGATTGCTGCTGTAAGTTCCCAAATACCAGATCTACCCCCTCAGTGGCTCCAGTGCTGAAAAGGTCCTCATGCATAGTCCATGGAAGGGGCTCGACAACCATCATCTTCTATGAGATCTGTCATCGACAGAAATGTCATTATGCAGCGTCAGACTAGATCTAGAAATGTGACCGTCTCCCACAAAGGCTTGGAAAGTTTGTTTAATGTTACAACTGTCACCACAGGAACTTTAAATTCTGCAAGAGCACTGAGCTGTTGTGACAGAGAACAGGGAAATGATCTGATTTTAACACCTATATGGAAAGTCCACGGCGACTCTACTTATCCAAGCCCTGCCGAGGATGTGTGAGAAGTGACCGGTCCGTGGAGTGTCTGCTCCAGCAAACAGTTCCTCGTTGGCAAGTTCCCTCTACTAACCCCCAAAACACACATCAAGACGGGCAAGGGAGAAGAAGTAGGTGAGTGAGGGTGTCTGGGGCAGCTCCTGGTCAGTGTGAAAGTTGAGCAAAAAAAGGACTTGACATGTGTGTGCCTTGGCTGACCTCCACCGGGATGGGCTTGTTCTAAGGATTTAAATTAAATGGAAAACTAATGCAGAATTCAGGCTTGACATTCTGACTTTCCAGGAAACTCCAGAGTTTCAAAAAGTCAGACAGGTGACTGATGGGTTTGGTTGTTAATTAGTTAATTAATTAATTTAAAAAATGATATTCCTTGAGATTTTTGAGACTTACAACATGGAATTCTTTTTAATGCTTGAGGTACGTCACCAATATGCTTTATAGAAAAAAAAATATGTTGCAGTCAACTGTCAATCAATTCACGCATTTTTTATGATTTTCTTTAATAGTGAATTATTTCTTTTTTGCTTTTCCCTCTTAGGTGATTAGGAAAGATACATACCCTATGCATATTATTTATATAGTCCCCAGCCTCCTGGAATGGTGAAACTGTCCTGATACTTTTCAATCCACGATGGCCCAACTTTGAAAGATCCTGGAACATCTATTTGTGTGAGGGGTACCACCAGGAATCACCTCCATCTCAAGTGTCTGAGTCCCCGTTGCTCCTCTAGAATTTACAATAAGGTCTGTGACCCATTTAGTGTTTGTTTTTGTATATGGTATGAGGTATGGATTGAAGTTTATATTTTTTACATACAGATATCCAATTATTATTATTTAAAAAAATTTTTAGTTGTTGATGGACCTCTATTTTATTTGCTTATCTGTATACTATTATTTTTGAGATGGTGGCTCATGGTGTTGCCAAGGCTGGTCTCAAACTCTTGGCTTCAAGTGATTCTCCTGCCTCAGCCTCCTGAGCAACTGGGACTATGGGCATGTACCAATGTATCTGAGTTTATTTCATACCCAAATGTTGAAAAGATTATCCTTTCCAACATGTGATTTTGGAGTGAGGGGACACAGTCAATCTGTAGCAATGTTCTTTATCAGACTGAAGACTTTCCTTTCTAGTGTCAATTTTCTAAGATTTAAAAAAATTCATGAATAAGTGTGGGATTTGGTCAAATGCTTTCCTTATATCTATTGAAATGATCATATAAGTTTTTTATTTTTAACTTAACATTTTATGACTTAATTCTATGCTCAACTGTATTGATTTTTAAATGTTAAACCAACCTTGTATTCTTGGTAAACCCCACTTGTTCATGATATATTGTGCTTTTAAATACATTGTTGGCTTTGATTTACTAAAATTTTCTTTAAAAATTTAGCATCTATGCTTATGTGGAATATTGGTCTTCAGTATTCTTGTCTTGTAGTATCTTCATTTGGTCTTGGTATCAGGTTAATGCTGGCCTCATAGATTAAGTTGGGACATATTTTCTCTTAACTTTTCTTGAGTTTTCTTTGTGGGAACTCAAACCACCTTTCATGGTAATGAAATTGCATTTAAGATATGAATAAACATTAAATCAATACAAAAGTCAGTCATTACATTCTGATATTATGGGGAAACTCCAAAGTGTCATTTTGAATCTACTCAGAAGAGTAGATTTAACTGTTTTGCTTTTATTTCTATCATATTATCTGTTTTTTCTTTAAAGAGTTTTGGTAGATTGTGCATTTTAAGGAATTTGCCTATTTTATCTAATTTTTTAGCCCAAAGTTGTTTGTAGTATTTCCTTAAAAAAGTATATGTGGAGGCTATAGTAATGCCACTTTTCTCCTTCCTGATAGTGATAAATTGCGTCTTTTCTCTTTGCTGGACGATTAGCAATAACTTCTTATTTTGTTATTCTAGTGGTTGTTTTATGGATTATGATAGACTTAGCAAGTGGCATCAAAGCATTGCATGTATCACACAAGAACGTTATGGTAGTGGGCTTCCATTTTTCCTCTCCTAGCCTTATATGATTGTCACCGTATATTTTCTGTTACATATGTTGTCAATCTCAATATGCATCATTATTATTATTTTGTTGGAACAATTATCCTTCTAAAAGATTTAAATAGTAAGAGAAAACACATACATTTGCTTATAAGCTACCATTCCTGATATGCTTCATTTCCTGGTTGTATTCCGATTCCCACATAGTGTTATCATCCTTCTGCTTGAAGGACTTCTTTTAGCATTTCTTAAAGTGTGGGTCTGCTGGTGATGAATGCTTTGCGCTTTTTTTTTTTTTGTTGTTGTTGTTGTTGTTTGACTGGAAATTAAACCCAGGGGTACTCTGTCACTGAGTTACATCTTCAGCCCTATTTTGTATTTTATTTTAGAGACAGGGTTTCACTGAGTTGCTTAGTGCCTTGTTGTTGCTGAGGCTGGTTTTGAACTCTCAATCCTTCTGCCTCAGCCTCCCAATGCTTTGTGTTTTTGTAAGCCTGAATTTTACCTTTTTAAAACCCAGGATATATTTGTTGAGTACTGAGTTCTAGCTAAGGAATTTCCCCCATTTTACATTTTAATGATGTTACATCATTGTGACTCACTTGTATTTCTTTGATGCAGAATTTGCCATCAGGCTAACGTCTTCATTTTGCATATACCATTTTTTTTTTCCCTTAGACTTCTTTGAATATTTGTGTCTCCATCACTGGTTTTGAGTGATTTGATTATTAAGATTCCTTGATGTGTTTTTCTTCAAGTCTTTTGTGCTTGGAATTCACCGAAGTTCTTGCATTTGTGGGTTTTCATCAAATTTGGAAAAGAACTTTCCACTATTTCCTCAAATATTTTTTCTGTCTTTCCCGCTCCTTTTGTTTAAGACTCTAATTAAAGGTATTTTAGGCCTTTTGGGGTTGTTCTACAACCTACTGATAATATTTTTAATTTTTTGAATTATTTTTTCCTTTAGTGTTTTCATTGGTTTTATGTTTGTGGTTTAAGGTCACTAATTTTTCCCTCTGCAATGTCTTCTTCTTCTTCTTCTTCTTCTTCTTCTTCTTCTTCTTCTTCTTCTTCTTCTTCTTTTTTAATGTTTTACTAGTTGTTGATGGACCTTTATTTATTTATATGTGGTGCTAAGAATCGAACCCAGTGCCTCACACATGTGAGGCAAGCACTCTACCACTGAGCCACAACCCAGCCCCTGCAATGTCTTGCCTACTTTTTTTTTTTTTTTTTCCTTTAGTACTGAGGATCAGACCTAGGGCCTTGAATATGCTAGGGAAGTGTTCTATGACTAAGCTAAATCCCCAGCCCCTTTTGCTTCTTAATTTTGAGACAGGGTCTTGCTAAGTTGCCCAGGCTGGCCTCAAGCCTGTGGTCCTCCTGCCTCAGCCTCTTTAGTAGCTAGGATTATAGGCATGTGCCACTGTTCCCAGCTTATCTACTGTTAATTTTATCTATGCTATTTTTTTTCCCTTCAGACATTATAGTTTTCTTGTCTAAAAGTTTGATTTGGGCATTTAAAATGTTTTCCATATCTCTACTTAACTTTAAAGATATAGAATACATTTACAATAACTATTTTAATGTCTTTTTCTGCTATTTCTCCCATCTGTGTTCATTTCTAGGTCGATTTTGATTGACTGGTTTTTCTCTTTATTTTAGATTGTATTTTTAAGCTTTTTTACAGACTTGATTGGATACCAGACATTGGCTATAATGTTGCTGGGTGCTTGATCTTTGTTTCAGGGCATGATTAAATTTTGGAGACAACAATATCATTATTTTCATGTGTTAGTTGCAGACACAGCAATGTTTAGTCTAGAGTTAATTGTTTTACATTACAGGAGTGCTCTACCTGAGATTAACAAGACTCTTGAATCAGGTTGGTGCACTGTAGTCCTGGCTTGGTTGTGAGCATTGCATTCTGTTCTTTCCAAACCTAATTCTCTAGTTGACCTTGATTAGAGTCTTCTGGAAAAGTGACACTCTGCTAAGTTGTGGAGTGGCCCTCTGCAAATTTCCAGAATTTTCTGTGCAGCTCTTTCTTCTGTCATTCCTCCTGTGACTCCAGCTATATCACCTCCCGGCACTCATGCCTCTGTATCCTCAACTCAGGGAGTCTGCAAGGTTCTACAGAGTTCTCCCTCCCTCTGCCATGCCCTGGGAATACCATTGGGTTGGTAAGCTGGGGCAACTGAGGACTCTCCTGGTTTCCCATTTCCTAAGGATCGCCCTCCTTCCACCCTAGAGAGGCTAAGTACCTTTCCAAGAACAGAGCTTGTAAGAGAGAGAGCAACATTAGACTCAGACCTGTCTGTCTCCAAGATCTATGCTTATAACTTCACACCCTAAAACCTATGAGAGCATATTTTTAGAAAACAAGAAATGGTATAAGCACAACTGTATAATGCTTGATCTTGACTGAGATTTCCAACCCACTTGTACCATCACAGAACTGACTCTGAGTTCTTATATACAGGATGGAAACCAAGATGAACCAATTATACGCTTCCTCAACATAAATATTCTCCCAGGCAGCACTGGAAATGCTAGGTCAGCAATCTTGGCAGGCCCCACTGTGTGGCAAAAGGCTTTGTCCAGTCTTGGGATGGACAAAGCCCCAACCTCCATCTGCCTTCTAGACTGGAGTCCAAGGTCTGGTTCAGAAGTCTCAGAGGTACTGGACCTGTTCCTGAAGCTTTCTGTTTACAACCATTTCCAACCAAGGCGCCCTAGAGACAAAGGATTTCAGTGACTGATTGAGCAGTTTCCCAGAGGGCTATAGCTTTGTGGCTGGAGAAGGAAGGAGCTAATTTATTACTTATGGTGGTTGCCTTAGGGGGTTGGGGGCTTTGTTCTGCCAGAAATCCTTGTAGAGAAGGGTCTACTGAGGTTTCCCATCTAACTTGGCTCACAGTTGCAGTACGCAGGTACAAGTGGGGTCTTCCATTCTACCTGGGCACATTTGATTGGGTACAAAATATGGAACTCCATGAGCCTGGCAAAGTGGCTTGGCTTATTCAGTTGGGGCTAGATCTGTTCCTCTCATATCTGAGCTTTCCCGACCCACTGGGTAAAGATGCTTATGCAGCCAGCCAAGACCCAGAGTGGTCCTGGTAATCCTGGGACAGGTTGGGTTATGATCACTGGAATGTGAACATTAAGCTTGTCACTTCCACCATGTGTGTTGGCACACACGCCCCTACCCACGCTCAAATTCGATTTCCATAAATGGATAGGGAGCTAATTCTCCTGGCTTCATCTCAAAACCAGGCCACTATGTTCCTGAAGTTTAACATGGCTTAAATATTTTTATCTACTAGGGTCATTTTTTCCGCTGCTTTGGTGGAATTGTGATTTTCAGTAGCGGAGAGAAATTCAGAATTTATTTTTCTCAGTGGAAAATACACAGTGAAATAAATGTTACTGGAAGCTGCCCCCTCATGGCCCCCCTCCCACATTGTCAGAATCTTTGAACAAATGACCATACTAATGATAATATTTTATAGGAATTAAGCTTGTTCTACAGAATGCAATTAGCAAGGCAGATAGATATAATTAAAGATATAAAGATAGATAACTCTTTCCATTTTCATTCTATATTTTTATGGCTTTGGGGCATGTTACAAATGGACAAAGAACCTAGCCAGTAGCAACAGAATAAAATTCCAACTGGGAAATTTATTACTGCCTCTGGAAGTAAATCACAGTGATATTCTGGGCTGAGTTTACTCTGAGCATGTGATTCTACTCCATCAGATCATGCTAAATATAGACGAGCAGAAGAGTCATGGCAAAACATCCACAGAGACCAGGAGCTGCCATCTGGATTTTTTTTTCTTTTTTTGAGTCTTTTTCAGGCAGCAGAAAATCCTTCCCTGAGTGCAGTTTCCTTAGAGGGGTCATCTCTTGATGGTTCTTGGAGGTAAACTCAAGAGACTGTGAAAATTTTGTCTTAGGACAAAATTCTATTCTCTTTTTACAAAAAGCCCCCTCTGCCCCACTCCTTGTAACACACTGTCCTTTATAGATGGACAGTCATCATTATTCCCATGACAAGAGGCTTTCACGAGGATGCATCTTACTGATATTTTCTATCTGCTCAGAGGCATCTTTTTAGAAGGAAAGACCTTCTCAGACACATAATGTTTATCAAAATATTGGAGAGGTTCAGGACTGGGCAATCTGATTCACACAGTTCCTCCAACCCCCCCCCCCACACCCCCCCCCCCCCCCCCCCCCCCCCCCCCGGGAAGGACACAGCATCAATCTTCCAGGATGATAGAAAACTGCCCTGCTCGGGCAGCTCTGCAGACACACTCCACGCCCCTGCTCAGTCACTCGCTCCCATCCAATTCCGAGCTGGAAAAATGCTTTCTTGGTTCTCACAGAGTCCCTTGTGCTGTTCCTCATGCATTTTTCTTTCTTCTGTTTTTAATGCCTTGCTTTAGAATCACAGAGCACGAGAGCTATGAGGGAAGGGAGCTCTGAGCCCAGCCTTGGCATCTAACAGGAGCAGACGCTTGGGCCCAGAAAGGCCGAGTTCCCACAGCTGGTTAGGAGCAGATGGGAGGCCTGGTCTCCTGGGCAGGAACAGCATTTCTTGTCTCCCCCGATGGCTTTGTTTGAAGATATATTTAAATTTCTCCCTCAGCTTCCATTTGTCAAGTTGAGATGATTTTTTAGCTTTTTCCATTAAGTATATTTCAGGTATTTTTTTCATATTCTCTCTTCTTTCTCAGTGTGCAGATTGAATTATGATGTCCTGTGCTGGCGTCGGAAGGAGCAGGCTCTAACTAATACTGTCTGGGGTTGTATTATAATTCATAATAATTCATAAAGCAAATAAGAATCTTTTGAGCTCTCAGTGAACAACATGTCAGATGATGATATATGCTCTGAACATAGAAAGTGAAAAACATACTATTTCTGTGATTTGAAAATGGTTTCAATTTGTCCCTGAAGACTTCATGTGTTGGAAGCTTGGGCCCCAGTGTGTCCCTTAAGGGGTGGGTCCTAACGGGAGGTCCTTAGGTCACTAGAGGCATGTCCTTGAAGAGAATGCTAGTCTCCTAGAGTGAAGCTGGCCCTTCTCCTCTCTTTGGCTTCCTGTCTTGCAACATGATCTTTCCATATCACATGTGCTCCTGCCATTGAAGTTGATGCAGCTAAGGGGGGGCCCTTTCCAGAGCTGGTGCTATACAGTTTGGACTTTGAGACTCCAAAACTGTAAGCTAAACCTTTCTTAATAAGTACCCATCTTCAGATATTTTGTTATAGTAACAGGAAAACTGACTAATACAATAGTCCAACCTTCAAAGACTTTGAAGTCATATAGGAAATATGGGTATTGAATAGTTGACCATAACTATTTTTGAGGTATGGAGTGTGTGTGTGTGTGTGTGTGTGTGTGTGTGTGTGTGTGTATGTATGTGTGTGTGTGTGTGTTGGGGGTCAGGGTTGGGGCACAAAGGAGAATGCCATCATATCTATGGAATTTAAGATAAATTTAAATTTTTACAAAAAATGGGATGTTTTAGTTGGATCTAAGAGAGGGCACTAACTGGAAGATACACAAAGCAATTCATTTTAAGTATTCCAGTATTCCACCATGTTTGAGCATTGAAATAATGCTTTTACTATCTTTTTTTTGTGTGTGTGTGTACATACATGTACCTATGCATATGCATGCATCTTAAATACTACAATTTGTAGAAAAAGTATCACATTACTTTTGCAAAGATCACTGTGGAGATAAATGTGGAGAATGAGTTGAAGGTTGGGAGAGAAAGAGTACAACCCTTTTAGAACACTGACGCAATAGTCCAGGAAACATGGTGAAAATTTGATAAAGCTATGATAGAATATACACAGAATTTAATGGCCATTTGGATGTTGAGTGTTGAGGAAGAGAAAGAGGCCATTAGTGACTCTAATTCAAAGCTGTGCTTTGAATGATGAGGTTGGACTAATATTAGTGAGTAGTTACTCTGTTAAGTAGATCAAGGAATGTAGGCAGAGTGGCTGGTTTGGGATAGAAGATGAACAGTCTTTTACCCATGTTGAAGTTGAGTAGCCCAGGAGTTCCCAGCTTGCATTGTCCAGTGGACAAAACGTTACATGGCTCTAGAAGGCAAGGGAGAATCCTGAGACATAAATATGAAGAATGGATGGTTGAGTGTATTCAGGGAGATGTTGAAGAGTGTGAATGGAAGGTCACCTCTCACCAGGTACACAGAAAGGCTCATGAAGGAGTCTGAAAGGAAAGGCTTAGACAGTAAAAGGAACCAGAAACATGTGGTCCACAGATCCTCAAGGGTTAAAGTAAGGGAAAGACTAAAATCTCCCAGATTCTATAATAAGCATATAATTGCTGATCTTAGGGGAGTTTATTGGTGGGGTGGAAATCCCTGAATACCAGACACAGCACTTCGAGGAATGTTTCTTCCTTTAGTTTGTTGATATGGTGCAGAAATTTGATTAATTTTTATGTGTTGAACCACTCTTTTTCTTTTTCTTAAATACATTTATTTATGTGAGTTGTATACAATGCCTTTATTTTTACGTGGTGCTGAGGATCAAACCCAGGCTGTGCACGTGCTAGGTGAGCGCTCTACCACTGAGCCACAACCCCAGCCCCCTTGAACCACTCTTGTATTCTTGGGGTTAATCTTACTTGGTCATAGTGCATAATCCTCTTACTGTCTTCCTGTATCCTGTTTGCCAGTACAGTTGATCTTCTGTATCTCTAGGTTTCACATCCATGGACTTAAACAGACTAACTGCTGATGTAAAATATTTGGAAAATAATTGTGTCTGTACTAAACATATACAGATATTTTTCCTTTTCCATGATTCCTTAAGCAATATACTACAACAACAATTTACAGAACATTTATATTGTATTAGGTATTAAAAGTAAACTGAAGATGATTTAGAGATAATATATGGGATATGCCGTTTTATATTGAACATCTGTGGATTTGGGTATGCATAGGGGATCTCAGAACAATAAGATGCAGATACCAATCGACTGTTTTGTTGGGTGATTTTGCATTTGTATCCATAAGGGATATGGTCTGTAGTTTTCTCTTTTTGTGATGTCATCTGGTTTTGTTACTATGGTAATGCTGACTTCATGGAATGAATTAGGAAGTACTCTTGTTTATTTTGGAAAGAACTTGAGAAAAATTTCTACTAATTCTTCTTTAAACACTTAGTAGAATTCACTGGTGATGCCATCTTCTCCTGGTTTTCTTTATTGGGGAGATTTGGGATGGTTGATTTAATCTCCTGTTTTAGGTCTCTTCTGATTTTCTATTGCTTTCTGAGTTAATTTTGGTAGTTTGTATGTCTTCAGAAGTTTATCCATCTCATCTAGATTGTCTAATTTGTTGGCATCCGATTGCTCATAGTATTGCTTTATAATACCTTTTATTTCTGTATGAGCGGTAGTAACATCCCCTCCTTTGTTTCAGATTTTAATAATTTAAGTTTATCCTCTTTTTCTCAGGACAACTTAATTTCTTTTTCATTTAAAAATTAGAAGACTTTATTTTTTGAGCAGTTTTAGGTGTAAAGAAAAATTGAATTGGAAAATACAGAGATTTCCTATTTATCCCTTCACCCTCTGGCCCCCAGGAACCCCTACAATTAACCTTTTGGATTAGTGTGGTACGCTTGTTATAATTGATGAGACAGTACTGACACTTTATTATTAACTAAAGTTAATAGTTTACCTCAGGATGTGTTTGTGCTGTGTATTCTATGTGTTTTGATAAATGTATAATGATATGTATCTACCATTACAGTATCATACAGAATAGACCTGCCGCTCTGTAATCTCCCTATGAATTTCTCCCCAAAACCCTTGCAGCCACTAGTCTTTTTAGTATTTCTACAGTTTTGTTCAGAATATCACATAGTTGACATCATATCAGTAAGCAGCCTTTTCAAGTTGGCTTCTTTCAACCCCCAAAGGCTACATTTTTTTTTTTTAGCTCAGATTTTGATCTCCCTGTTAAACAGCAGGACCAGCTGTGTAATTTGTATTTGAGGTTCTTCCATGTCTTTCATGACTGAGGTCAACTAAGAATAAGAATATTAAATATTTTATTTTTACCTTTATTTATTCTTTTTCTAACCCTCTTCCTTTCTTTGTGTATACCTGTGCTTCTGTCCTATAGTTTCCTTCATTTTGAAGATCACCTTTTAACATTTCTCTAGAGGCAAACATACTGGTGATGAATTCCCTCCATTTTTGCTCGTCAGAGTATTTTTCTTTCATTTTTGAGGGTAATTTTGTGAAATGCAGAATTCCACGTTTGTGTTTTTTTTCTTTTAATACTTAAAAATATTTCATTCTACTCTCTTCTTGCTTGTGTGGTTTCTGAAGAGAAGTTCAATCTAATTCTTTTTCTCTTTTTTAAAAATTTTTGTGCCAGGGATTGAACTCAGGGACACTTGACCACTGAGCCACATCCCCAGCCCTATTTTGTATTTTATTTAGAGACAGGGTCTCACTGAGTTGCTTAGCGCCTCACTTTTGCTGAGGCTGGCTTTGAACTCGCTATCTTCCTGCCTCAGCCTCCCTAGCCATTGGGATTACAGGCGTGCATGCCCGGCCTGATTCTTTTTCTTACTTCTCTATAAATAAGATGTTCTTTCCTCACACCAGCTTATCTCAAGGTATTTTCTCAGTCTTTGATTTTGTACAGTTTGAATGTGACATGACTAGTTGTAGATTTCTTGGTCATTGTGCTGCATGCCCTTCCCTGATTGTCCTGGATATGTGGCTTGGTGTTTATTATTAATTCTGGAAAATTCTCAGTCATGGTTGTTTCAAATCTTTCTTCTATTGTTTTCTCTTTTTCTGATGTCCCAATTGCATTTTTTCTTTGTAATTGTCTTTCAGGTCTTGGATATTCTGTTTCATTCCCTTTATTTATTCTTCCTTCTTTCTCATGTTCATTTCTGGAATTTTCTACAGACATGTCTTCAAGCTTACTTATTCTTTCCTCCTTCAGTTATTTTTCCCCAGTCTCTTGTGGAGCCCATCAAAGCCATCCTTCATTTTACAGTTTTGTCTGGATTTTTACCACCTTTTACAATTCTTTCTTCATGCTTCTCTCTGCTTATGTCACCCATCTGCTCTTGCATGTTATCCACATTTCCCGGTAGAGTTCTTAGCATATTAATTGTAATTGCTTTAAATTCCATTCTGATGATTCCAACATCTTTTCCTCATCCGAGTCAGGTTCTGATGCTTTATCTGTCTCCTCAAACTATGATTTTTGTCTTAATTTATTTTTTTCTGAAAACTGGACACAGGTACTGGTAAAGGAACTGAGGTAAACAGGCCTTTTGTGTGAATTCTCATGTTTGTCTCTCTAGGTATTGCTGTTGCTGTTGCTCTAGTTTTCAGAGGTTAAAAGTTCCTCTGGTATCCTTGTTTCTGTCTCCCCTATGCATTGGGTTTCCCTGGAGACTCTTAAAATATGGACTGAGAAGAGCAATTCTTTGCAGAGTATCCCTCTATTTTTACATAGAGGCTCTGTGGATGGGTGTGGGGGGAGGGAAAGCATTCAATCACACCATTGCAAGATTTCAGCCCTTTAATGAGCTCATGTTCCCTGGGCACTTCCTTAGAAGGAACTGGAGCTGGGCCTTTCCTTCCCAAGGTGGAAGGCTGGAGGGGGCATAACTATGTGTTTTCATCCCTCCAGGAGGTTCCCTCTGATAAATCTTGAGATAGTGAGGTCAAAGAGTTTCTTTTGAGAGCAGACCACATAAAGAAGACAGGAATGCTCAGGGTGCTTTTTAAAATGGCTACCTTCCCCCTCCTCCTGTCCTAGGGTTGAGGTGAATATTCTCCTGTTTTTGCCATCAGAACCTAGCTCTTGGGGGTAATGTTCACGAGAGCCTGCCTCTCCTCCAAGACCCAGGTGCCCTGTAATTTTTTTTTTTTTTTTTTTTAACTCTCAGGCTTGTCCACATGAAACCTCCATCAATTTTTCACTTATGGTATGATGGTTTAAGGCCCCCCGCCCATTACTGGTTTTAGTAGAGATTTCTGTTCTAATAAGTTGTGGTTTTCTGCATCTGCCTGCTTATCTGTCCAAGTTTCTTTCTTTCTTTTGAGCAGTAATTTGTCCTGTGATTTTAATTCTTGGATGGATTTAAGAATAGTTTTTGCTTTGCAGTTTCTCTCTGTGAAGATAACAGCAATGGCTTTCAAGCTCCTTATACACAGGATTAGAAGGCAGACGCCTTTGACTTTGCTTTGCAAGGGCAGTTTTGATGGACAAAGACTAAATGGTTTTCAGTCTTTAAGTTTCAGTACTTTGAATGCATCATTTCAATATCTTCTGGCCTCTATGATTTCTGATGATAAACTAGCTGTCATCCTTTCTGAGGATCCCTTATACAGGATGAGTCAGTTCTCTTTTTGCTGCTTTCAATATTTTATGTTATTGACTTTTAGTAGTTTGATTATAATATGCCTTGGGTACTATCTCAGTTTATCCTACTTGGATATTCTTGAGCTTCTTGGATATATTTTGTGATACTGGGGATTGAACCCAGAGCCTTTTACATTCTAGGCAAGTGCCCTATCCTGAGCTGCATCCCAGCCCTTTTTATTTTATTTTTTAAAATTTTGAGTGAGGTCTTGCTAAGTTGTCCAGACTGGCCTCCAACTTGCAATCCTCCTGCCTCAGTCTCTTGAGTGTCTGGGATCACAGGTATGTGCTATCATGCCCACCAAGATTTTGGATACATATTCATGATTTCCATCAAATTTGGGGAAATTTCAACCATTACTTCTTCCAATATTCTTTCTGCGTTTTCTCTCTCTTTATTACGGGAATCTCAGTATACGTGTTAGTATGCTTGATGGTGTTCCAAAGCTGTCTGAGATTTTGTTAATTTTCTTCATTCTTTTTTCTTTCTCTTCCTTAGATTGGATATTCTTAGTTGTCTTATCTCAAGTTCATTGATTGAACTATAGCTCAAATCTACAGTTGAAACTTTGTGGCAAATTTCTCATTTCTGGTATTGTACTTTCCAGCTCCATATTTTTCAGTTAATTTAAAAAGAATTCATATTTCTTTACTAATATTGTGTAGGTGATATCATTCTAGTGCTAGCCTTTAATTTTTTAAAGTCAGTTTTGCCCTTCTGTCTTTGAGCATATTTAAAATAGTTGATTTGAAGTCTTTGTCTAGTAATTCCAGTGTCAGAACTCTTCCAGAAATTCCTATTGACTGCTTTCTCCCCTGTGCATGGCCCACACTTTCTTGTTTCTTTGCATGCTTTGTAAACATTTTTGAAAACTGGACATTTTATGTATTTCAATGTGGAAATTCTGGATTTGCATCCCCCCAGGTTTTTTGTTGTTGCTTCTTGTTGTAGTAGTTGTTTGGTGACTTTTCTGAATTGATTTTTGTCAAATTTATGTTCTATGTCATATGTAGTCACTGGAGTGTCTTAAATGATTGGGACCAAAATACCTTCAGGCTTTTGCTGAAGTGTGTGCGCAGTGTGTGTGTGCATCTCTGTGTGTGTGTGTGTGTGTGTGTGTGTGTGTGTGTGTGTGTATTGTGGATCAAAAAAAATAAATACTCAAGCACGCAATTTAGAACTCTGACTTAGCCTTCACTTTCTCCTATCACAGAGCCTCAAGGTCAGTCAGAAGTAAGAGTTTATGACATTCAGAGAGAGGGTCGGGGATGTAGCTCAGTGGTAGAGCACCTGCTTAGCATGCTTGTGGCCCTGAGTTTGATCCCTAGCACTATAAAAACAAAAAACTAAACTAATGACACATTCAAGCCTTTCCTGAGCATGTGGTTAGACATCCATAGGCATTCTTGAGGCTCTTCAGATTTTCAGAAATACGTGGGAGCTTTTCCAAGTTCGTTATCCCCAAAGCTCCTCATTTCCTGGTCTTTCCTCCCCAGCTTGTGGCTTAGTCTATTGTGTACTATTATTCATTGCTTCATGCAGGAGTGACTAAAATATTTGCCTGCAAAGGTTTTGATGAATAGTCCTAGGGTACCACCTCTACCCCTAGTTCAGGATTTATTTCACAGGCAGGAGAAATAAATCCAAGCCTTTTGAACATGTCTTCTAGGCAACCACAAGACAGATTAAGTAATGACAATTCTTTGAAAATAAGGTCCATTCAAATCCCTCTGGTATTTCTATCTGGAATGCAGGTTGCTATTTTCGGGGTTACTGCTCAGCCGGGTTGCAGGAGATGGGATAAGGTAAGTTCAAATGACAAAATGCGCCAATACTGTTTGCTACCTACTCAATGCTCAATGTTAATTTTTTTTTTTTTTTTTGGTGCTGTGGATCAAAAAATAAAAAATGCCAAAATGCTTGCTCTTCTTACTTTCTTAGATTCAAGATTTTAGGTCATTTACAAATTTCCAAATAAGTCTATTCTGCCTTTTTTATTTTTTTTTCCCCATTGCTTTAATAGCCTGGTGAACTGATGGTGGTCCTCTCTCTGCCACTTTGCTGTCACCACTCAGGAGTGAGTTTCCTGAGTACATAGATCTCGTGCTTTGCTTAGCTACTTGTTGAGCAAACAATTGGTCACATAATAGATTTTTTTTAAAAAAAATATTTTTAGGTTGAATAAGATGGATGTCATTCTCCTAACTGCATGATTGAAGATTTGAATGGTATGAATATACATTGTATACAGTGTTTTGTAAAAAGATGCTCTATATGTTTATTATGAATTATAATGCATACTACTATTATAAAAAAATAAAAAAAAGATTTAAAAATATTTTTAGTTGTAGATGGACATAATACCTTTACTTCATCTATTTTTATATGGTCCTGAGGCTCGAACCCAGTGCCTTACATGTGCTAGGCAAGTGCTCTACCGCTAAGCTATAATCCCAGCCCACATAATAGGTTTTTGTTTGATTTTTTAATTTTTTTTTAAATTCAAAGTTGTTGCATATATAACAGTAGCATGCATTACAATTCATAATACACATATAGAGAAACTTTTTACATAACACTGTGTACAAAGTATATTCATACTATTCATGTCTTCAATCATGCATTTAGGATAATTTTTTACATGAATGAATACATTAGTCAGCGAGCCTGGAAAACGGAGGTAGCTGAGGGCAAACTCACCATTGAGAAGCTTGGCCATTCAGGGAATCAGTGTGTGGCCCCTGGATCCTGGGTAGCTTTAAAGGAGTTTTAAATTGAACATGTTCTTTGGGTATGGGGAGGAAACCACTAAAGACAGAAGGTTTAAAATACTTTGCTTGGTACATGGGTGTGCTCACCATCTTTCTTCTTGACAGCCGTGTGACATTGTGACTGCAGGTCAGCCTGTGGCTCGTTTCTACCTGGGGCCTTCTCTTTCTTGTCTGTCTCCTTCGTTGTCTCTACAGCAGATGTTTATGGGTAAATAGATTTTTTAAATGGCTTTTATGAGGTATCATTTATATACCATAAAATTTGCTATTGTAAGTACACAACTTAGCAATTTTTATTATTTTTATAGAGTTGTTTAACTATTTCACAACCCAATTTTAGAACCTTCCCATTGCCTCGTGCCCATTGCCTCGAGTCCCTGGAAACACTTATTCTACTTTATAGGTTCACAGAGTTTAGGTTTTGTGCCACCGAGGGAACTCAAGTGCAGCTTGATGTCTCTGCCCAGGTAGAATGACAGATGCCACGTCCACCTTCAACTTGGGTTCTTCTGCCATAAACCAAGGTAGCTTGGAAACCCCAGCTGAACCTTCTCACTGGGGATTCCTGGTGGAGTAAAGCCCCAACCCCGAGTCAACCAACATACATAATAAATTAGCTCATGTCCTCTCCCTCTATGGTGGTACCAGCTGTGAAGTATTCTTGGTAAATATTAGCAAATACTCAATCTCTGTAGGCTGACTCTTTGGAACTCTGGCTGAGAAAGGCTGTAATGAGAAAGCTTTGGGAACAGAATTGGCCTTTACGAACCAGCCCTTTATCCAACAGAGAATTATTTACCTCCTTTCTGTGCCAGGTGCTCTGTGGCAGGCACTGTGTGGGAGGCTAAGGATGCAGGATTCTTACCTGGGGAGGCTGACAGCCTCGCATTGGTTGCTAATGACAGGTTTACACATGACATCCATCATCAGAGAGCCAGAGAAAGGATTGCCAGGAGTCTGGAAAGACTCTTCTTCCTTTCAGAAGTCTCGCAAAGATGAGAGCAGCCCCAGGACATTAAACTGACTGGATGTTACTCTAGGTAGACATTTCCCTAAATCTGTAACTGCTGGAGCAGAACATTAAATTTTTTCCTCCCTGGTACAAATTCATACGGAAGCCAGTGATCAGCCCTCTGGTGACCAGGAGAGGTGGGGGAGTTAGAGGTCTTAATGCCACTCAGGAGGGCAACCTCTTGATAATCACAGGGCTTCTTGGCAAGCCGTTGGAAACACCAATTCATTTAACAAAACACACAACTTGGGAAAAATTAGGAAAATAAATTTGTGCAATATGAAATAACCTCAAGCACATGTGAAAATACGTTCCAAATACCGCAAGGCATCATTAAGCAAACATGCTGGTGGTGTCTGGGCATCTCTATTAATCATCATTCTTCATTCATTTTATTTTCCATCAGCTCTCCTATGTTTAAGAAAAATTCAGGGAACAAAAGTTTAAAATTGAGAAAATGTTGTCTAATATTTGTGTCTGTATGAATTGATGAAAACTCGATGTAATGTAATTTTAGTGGCAGGACCTCTTGTTCTGGGTAGGGAGAAGGAGGTTAGTTGAGAACTACTAGTCTGAAATTCAGCAAGGAGGATCATGTAGGAAATTCTCAAGTGGTAGGATCTCTCTTGTTGTCTTCTTCCTGCTGTCCATTTTTCATTCTCTTCCACGGGCAACTTTATTCTGGAATCTTATTTCCTTCTCTGTCAATTCCTCCATATGGATTAACTGGATTAATCCACCATTGTGGATTAACTGGATTAACCCTTATTTCTTTCCTCTCGTCTTGACAGCATCATTGTTGGGTGTAACAGAGATCTCTTTTGCCTTATTTTTCTTACCAAAATAGTGATGCAAATACATCTTCTGCTTATGCCACATTTTTTCCCCATGAAAGTTGAATGAACTAATAAATATACAGGATAATTAATTGCATGGCCTAAGGATTGTATATTCTATCTTTCCCTGGGCCACCTAAGATGATGAATTCCTTCTGGTAATCAGCCTCCATGGTGGTCCTCGATGATCCCACATCCTGGATTCCTGCCCTTGTGTGGTATCTTCTGGATTGTTCTCTGCAACTGATAGATTATGGCAGAAGGGATGACAAGTCATTTTTGAGATCAGGCTATTAAAGATACTTCTGCCTCTTTCTGATACCTTGTTCTGGGTGAAGCCAGTGGTCCCTTCCTTAATGGCCCCATGGAGAAGCCTCCAATAGCCATGGCAATAAGCTTGGTGGGGGAGAAAGGAGAGAAAGGAAAGCGCAAGTCGCCACCAGCGCAGCCGAGCCGGACCTCAAGCACCCGTCCACCCGTCCCGTCCGCCGCGTCCTCGGACTTGTTCCAACAATCTGTTAAAACGTGGTGGATTACTATGAAGTTCTAGGCGTGCAGAGATATGCCTCACCCGAGGACATCAAAAAGGCATATCGGAAACTGGCACTAAAGTGGCATCTAAGATAAAAATCCTGAGAATAAAGAAGAAGCAGAGAGAAAGTTCAAACAAGTAGCTGAGACATATGAGGTGTTATCAGATGCTAAAAAACGGGACATCTATGACAAGGATGGCAAAGAAGGCTTAAATGGTGGAGGTGGAGGTGGAAGTCATTTCGACAGTCCATTTGAGTTTGGCTTCACATTCCGGAACCCAGATAATGTCTTCAGGTAATTTTTTGGTGGAAGGGACCCGTTTTCGTTCGACTTCTTTGAAGACCCATTTGAAGACTTTTTTGGGAACCGAAGGGGTCCCCGAGGAAGCAGAAACCGAGGTGTAGGCTCATTTTTCTCTGCTTTCAGTGGATTTCCATCAGTTGGAGGTGGATTTTCTCCATTTGATACAGGATTTACTTCATTTGCGTCACTAGGTCCCGGTGGCCTTACTTCATTCTCTTCTACATCATTTGGCAGTAGTGGGATGGGTAACTTCAAATCTATATCAGCTTCCACCAAAATAGTAAATGGGAGAAAAATCACTACAAAAAGAATTGTGGAGAATGGTCAAGACAGAGCAGAAGTTGAAGAAGACGGCCAGTTAAAGTCCTTAACGAGAAATGGTAAGGAGCCGCTACTGTGCTTGGATGACAAGTAATTCAATGCGGGCATTTAACAGAAATGTTGAACTATAACAAGCACCATTTGAGGATTAACAGGAACATTTTTTTGAAGATTTCAGATGAACTCGACTTTCAGTATAATTGTACCTAAAGTATTTATAAACAGCTCATTGGAGCCCCTATTTGTCATAGACTTTTGAGTTTATTGTTGGGACCACACAATAGAACCATTTTTTTTTTTTTTTTGTCTTTAAAATTGTTGTAATTTCTGTATGCACTTTGCTTTTTTTTTTTTTTAATTAAACATAATCCGAGGTGAGCCTTGACTTTGAGTAGTGCTAGGACAAGATTGTATTCTAACACCAGCATGGATCTGCCTTCCATTGTGTTTGACATGTGAGCCAAGTAGTGTCAGCCTGCTGTGAGCTAACATTGCCAGGATGAGTCTCCTATAGAAATAATTTGTGTTTTTTTCCCCTCCCAGTATTAGTAATGAAAGATATTAATGCATTAATGGTAATACATTTCTGGTTTAATATAAATTTAAGGATGTTTTCTAGTTGTGCATGAATGCTGGCAACTTAGTAAAGTTTTGATAATTGTTTAAATATGTAATGTTAAGCTTAGGTTTAAAAAAGCTAGTAAACTGGGTCTTTGTCATTGCTTTTTAAAAAAAGAAAATAAATGTGAATGTGTTTGGTGCAAAAAATAAAAATAAAAAATAAAAAATAAAATAATAATAATAATAATAAGCTTGGTGGCCTGGCTGTTCCTTGGAAGCAGATCTTCCTGCCCCAGTCAAGCCCTCATGTGACTGCACCGATGACAACCGGACTATGACCTCATGAGATCCTGAGCCCCAGAGACCCAGCTAAGTCACTCCATGGTTTCTGAAGCTTCATGATTTAATATAAGTTTGTGGATTTCAACTGCTAAGTTGTAGGGTAATATATGATGCAGCGATAGGGAAGGAAAGCATTCCCCAAGATCAAAAAATACATGTATTTTTCCATGAAATTTTCAGTGCTGGTCACATGGAGGATATGTCATTCAACAGATATTTAAAAAACAAAAGTGGAAGTGAAAGAAGGAGTTACAAAAAAAAAAAAAAAAAAAAAAAAAGCACAAGGTACAGAGGCACACACTCCATATACCCAGGGGCAGGGGCAGGGGCAGTTGGCTGTCTGTCTGGCCTAGATCACCACGAAGGTTTTTTCTTGAGCTTCCATGACTTGATATCAAATATCCTCCCAGGTATGATAACCTAAATGAGCTCTGCTTTCTTCCCACCCTCCTCTCTTTCTCTCTCTTAAATCGTCATGTTATTTTGGTATAGATGAAGCACAAAAAGCCGTACATAATTAAGAGGTACATTGATGGATTTGGAGATAAGTATATGCTCACGAAACCATCTCTCCATCAGTCTGCTTCCCTTTAAGTTGGTGTGATTCTCTCTGTGACCCTCTGGTTATGGCAAACTTTCAGAGAGACGACTCCAGAAACTCACATGTGAAAAGGCGTGCTGATTTCATGAGGAGGAGGGGTCATGTGCCTTTCAACGTAACTGTGTCCATGAGTTCTTGTCTCTGTACCCCACCTTGCATGAGGTTCATTCACTGCCCTGGTGTACTGTATGGCGTTTTGGAAATCTGACTGCATGCACGGCTGGGAGCTGGCTGAGGCAGCTACCTCTGTGTCTGGTGCTGCAGCTTGAAGTGCCCTGGGAGGGCAGCTGGAGGGGAGGATGGTTAGAAAACGGGAGAGAACAAGAAGAAGCTGGAACCCACAACTATGAGATGGAACCCGTGAGAACAGATTGAAACTCAGGTCTCTTCTTCCTGCTCCTGTCCTTGATGGGGTGCTCTGCAGGAGCCGGGTTATTCATCACACATCTCTGGCTCAGAAGTCAGAGACTGAGGGAGATTCCAGGGAGGGCAGACCAGCAGGAGGCCTGGCCCACCTGAGGTGCATCACAGATGGGGGGGGGGTGAGCTGCTGAATGGTGGCTGCTTCACCTTCCTTTCCAAATGCTGAGAGCCTCTCTGTGGCCCGCTCTACACAGAAACGTGTAAGAAGGGAATCGTGGGAATGTAGTTCGGCCTTCCCAAGAGAACACTTCACAAAGCCACCACGCCTAGCTCCAAACAGATTATATCAGACAAGCCCAAATAAAATGAGACCATTTAAAAAATTTGTTTGAATTGTCTTGGAAGAGTGATTCTCAAAAGTTTTTGTTCTTAGTCCTTTTTCATGTTCCTAAAAATGATTGAAGACCCCAAAGAGGTCTGTTTTTTATTGATTATAGCTATTTTTAATTAATGTATATCAATTATACAGAACAGTTTTCATTGTGACATATTTACACATGCATATAAAGTTCTTTGTTTTTAATATTTATTATTTTAGAAATTAAAGCAAACAAGTCTAAGAACATTTGCCTATTAGTTTATTTGAAAATAATAACAAACCATTACATGTTCATATAAATGCCATTTTTAGAAAAATAACTAGATTTTCCAAATAAAAAGTGTTTAGTGTTATGGTTTAGATGTGAGGTGTCCCTCAAAAGCTTATGTGTGAGACAATGCAAGAATTTTCAGAGATGAAATGATTAGGTTATGAGAAGTGCAACCTAATCATTGGATTAATCCACCAATATGGATTAACTGGGTGGTAACTCCAGGCAGGTAGGGTATGGTTGGAGGAGATGGTCACAAGGGGTGTGACTTTGGGGTTTATATTTTGATCCTGGTGAGTGAAATTCTCTCTGCATCCTTGTTGCCACAACTGAGCTTCTTTCTTTTGCCTCACCTTTCCTCCATGATGATCTGCCTGACCTTGGGCCCAGCAAAATGGAGTTGATCAGTCATGGACTGAATCTCTGAAACCACAAGCCAAGATAAACTTTTACTCCTTAATGTTGTTTTTGTCATGTCTTTGGTTCGAACATTGACATGATTTTACATTTTTCAGATACCTTTGATACTTAATGAAGTACAGCTGGAATCTCATATCTGTGAGATAGCTGCACTCAGTGCTCAATCTGTTACAATATTATTCATCGTGTAGCCTCTGGAAAAGTCCACTGTAGACTCATAACAGGACAAGAGAAGAGGGAAATAGCCTTTAAGTGTTATCACGAAAGTAGTTTTGATTTCACATATCCCTTGAAAGGATCCCGGGGACCCTCAGGCCTCCCAGGACCACACTTTGAGAAGCACTGCACTGGAGAAAATCCCATTGTTCTCTAATTTTTGTGAAGCACTTGGGGGAAAAAGTAGAATTTGGAAGTGATAGTTCAGAACCTCTGAGAGCAAGCAGTACAAACCTGTGACTCTCCACAAGTGAAGCACAGGGGCAGTGCCCCGAATACTTGAAGTCCAAGAAGCATGTCAACAGCTCCAGTATTCAAGTACTTCAGTGTTTCTCCATATGATTCCTAAACTTCACAATAATATTCTACTTCATGTTGTCTCTGCAGATACAAATAGTAGGAGATCTTTAAAAACTGGAACGAGAGAGGGCTAGAGAAAGAGAAGGGACAGGAAGAAAGAGGAAAGAGGGAACACAGGCGCTCATGTGGGAGCCAGCCGTGGGGTCACCAGTGTGGACTCATCAGAGGTCACCTTAGGAGCAGTCTCACCAGGCTCTGGGACCTGTTTGCATGAATTTCCTGGAGTTGCACACCGTGGCTTAGGAGTTCCTGGGTGGGATATGTGAGCTCGCCGCAGACATTTACACACTCTCAACATTCTGGCTTTTGTCCATTCTCCTAGAAGAGCATAAAATCAAATTATTGAACCATTTGTTTATCACAGAGTTTTCCGTGTGGCTTAACATTTTTTACACTATTTTTCCCCAAGCAACACACACACACACACACACACACACACACACACGCAATTATATATATGTATATTTTAGTTGTATTTGGACACAATACCTTTGTTTCATTTATTTATTTTTACGTGGTGCTGAGGATTGAACCCAGGGCCACGCATGTGCTAGGTGAGTGCTCTACCACTAAGCCACAACCCCAGCCCGGTATATATTTTTGAACCCAGAGTCTTGCACATCCTAAGCACATGTTCTACCACTGAGCTACATCTTTAGTGAGGTTTTTTTTTTTTTTTTTAATGGATTGCAAGGAAAAACTTCTTTCTCCCAGAAAATATGAATATCTTTATCAAGAAGCTAACTACTGCTCCAGTGAATACAAGTAGTCCTTGATTAATGATGGTTTGACTTAGGATTTCTTTTTTCTTCATGATGATGCATTCAGTAGGAATCAAACTTTAAACTTTTGAGTTTTGATCTGTTCCTGGGCTAAGGCTATGTGGTTCAATCTTCTGTTGTTCTGCCGGACTATGTCAGCGAGTCACCACAAGATCACAAGGGGATCAACACTAGTGCTCCGCAGTGTTCCGTGCTGCTAGTGCTTTCTGGAGACGGTGTTGTGTTTTCCTGTTCCATCACGCCTACAATGCTCATCGGCGTATCCTACACCCATATGATGATTCCGTCTTTCACTTTCAGTACAATAGTTGGATATGGAACGTTCCCCCAAAGTCTGTGGGTTAAGAGTTGGTACCCAGGGTTTTATTACTGGGAATTGGTGGGACTTTTAAGAGATAGGGCCCAATGAGAGGTCTTCAGGTCACTGGGTACAGGCCCTTGAAGGGGATTTCTGGCGTCCCAGGGCCTTCCTCTTCCTTTCACTTTGCAGCTGTTGGTGAGTGGTCTTGTGCTGCCACGTGCTCCTGCCACAGGTGCCAAGCAATGGGGCCAACCAACCCACCATGCATTGCAGCCTCCCAAACCGAGCCAGAATAAGCCTTTCTCTTTGTAAGTTGACTTATCTCAGGTATTTGTTATCGTGATGGGAAGCAGGCTAGCAATATTCAAAGTATTAAATGAGATATTTGGCACTTTCTAGTAAAATAAGCTTTAAGGAGATGGTTTTGTCCAACAGTAGGTACAGGTAAACGTCTGAGTTCAGTAGGGCAGGTGTATTAGGTACATTTCGACATATTTTCAACTTACAATGAGTTTGTCAGGACATAATCCCATCATAAGTTGGGGAGCATATGTATATAAATTCTGACAATATTTTATTTAATTATCTTTTTTTTTTTTTTTTTTTTTTTTTGGTGGATGGGGGTACCAGAGATTGAACTCAGGGGCACTCAACCACTGAGCCACATCCCCAGCCTTATTTTGTATTTTATTTAGAGATATGGTCTCACTGATTTGCTTAGTGCCTTGCTTTTGCTGAGGCTGGCATTGAACTCACTATTCTCCTGTCTCAGCCTTGTGACCTGTGGGGATTTCAGGCCTGGGCCACCACACGTGGCCTATTTATCTTTTTTTTTGAGACAGGATCTCACTAAGTTGCTGCGGCTGGCCTCAAACTTGTGATCTTCCTGCCTTAGCCTCCAGAGTTGCTGGTGTTATGGGTGTGTGCTACCATGCCCAGCTACAATATCCTTTTTCTAAATCAAAGCCTTTATTTGGAATCAGAGTCCACTAAAAGATCAACTTTTAAACTTTTTTTCACCAAGCATTGGTTCCTGGCCCAGTTTTTAGAAATATTTTGGAAAAGCACCAGCTTGTCATACAAACTGTGTGGACTTTATTTGGACATTGCCAGTATTTTTATAATCACTACTCTCTCACTGAATCTTCATGGAATGAAAATGATATCATGGTCAGTGTTTTCCTTAAAATAAACTTTTTAAAGGCAACATGATTTTGGCTTCAATTAAAATCAAAATTATGAAAATTTTTTACATCATGTCTTTTCTGATTCTAAATGTGTCACATATTAATTGTATTAATATTGGGCATATAAATTGTATTAATATTGTATTAATTGTATTAATATAAGACATCTAAAAGATCCCCTGTAAGCCTACTGCCACCTAAACATAACAGTATGTGTCCTTCCAATCACTTCAAAACCCTATCTATCTATCTATCTATCTTGTTAGCTTTTGTGTTGCTGTGACCAAAATACCTGAGAAGAACAATTTAAATGAAAAAATATTTACTTGGGGCTCATGGTTTCTGAAGTCTCAGTCCATCGACAGCTGAGTTCTTTGTTTGAGCCCAAGCCGAGACAGCACATTATGAAGGAAGACCTAGCAGAGGAAATTCATGGGCTCAGGAAGAGAAGGAGGAAGGGACCATAGGGAAGATGCACCCCTCCAGGGCACACCGCCAGTGACCCGCCTCCTCCAGCCAAACCTACCCCCTGCCTACCATTACCACCCCTGTAGCCCATTCAAAGTAGGACACACTCATTAGGTTACCTACCCCTTTCACCTCTGAATATTCTTGCATTAACAGGAACTTTTGGACATGCCTCATATCCAAACCATAACAATATCTATTTCTCTACATATGTGTGTATATATAAATAAGGGTTTTAAACAAAATTAAGTATTAAATATTTTTTTTTCTGTAGTGCTGGGGATGGAGCCCAGGGCCTTGTGCATGCGGGGCAAGCGCTCTACCACACCTCCAGCCCCAAACTAAAGTCTTGATGAGCATGGGGCATTCGTTTCGAGCATCTCCAGGAGCTGAAATCTCCCTTGCTGGGGAGGGGGAGCTGGTGTGTGTCCCTGTGTGGTGATGTGGTTTGAGGAGTGACTTATCCGTGTGCACCAGCCTCTGAGTGTCCCCTGCAGGTAGGAGCGGTGGAGCCTAGAGACCAGTGGACAGGAGTCCCGCTTTGCCAGTGGGGCCCAGTGTGGGGGGGTTGGATGCAGGTGTCATGGGGCTCAGCTGAGAGCAGTAAGACGCTGCCCACCTCAGTTGCTGCCTGGCAGTGAGGAGGGCTGTCACTCCGCCTCAGGAAGGTGGGGGCTCAGAGCACATGACTGGGCGGGAAGGAGGGGCCAGAGAGAAGAGGAGAAGCCACCTCAGTGTCCCTTCTGTGAGTACTCCCTGTCCCAATGCTGAAGAAATGCTCAGGAAACCAGTAGGGAGGGGAGGAGAGAAGGAAGAGAAAGAACAAGAGTGACTGACAGAAAGTGTGTGTGGGGGTGCAGGTGTGTGTATGTGTGAGTGCGTGTGGCAAATGTGTGTATGTTTGGTATAAATGTGTATGAATGAGTTTGGGGTGTGTGTGGTGTGTGTGTGTGTGTGTGTGGTCTGTGGTGTTAGGGCACATGTTAGGGGACAGACAGACATGAATGGTGGGACTTGTCATGGCAGCGGAAACTTGGAAGTCTGATGTCACCCTGCTGTCAGTCAAAAGTCAAGAGGTGGACCTGGGTGGGACTCTCTGGAAACTTCTCTGGGATCCCCAATAAAACGGGAGTGCAGGAGAGTCCCATGGTCCCTCTCTCTGAGAGCACCCACTCTCCCCCTTGAGATGTCCCCTTTCCCCTTTTCTACCCCTTCACTGAACTCATTCCTGCTACCCTGAGCATCATGTCTGAAATCTTCCTGATCTGATCGCAAGAGGGGGCGAAGGTGGGGTGTGGGGTCTTGGCATTGCCTCAGTTTCCCGGAAGGCCCCAGTTCTGTAACAGTGTGTGGGTGTGTGCGTGTGATGTGTGGTGTGTGCAGTGTGTGGGGTGTGGGGTGCGTGTGTGGGGGGAGCGTGCGTGATGACAACATCAACCCGCTCAGAGCTGGACGGCGGGAGGAGTCCCTGGAGGCCCAGCCGTGGAAGGGCACACAGGGAGCGGAAGACCCCAGAGTCCGGCGCCGGGCCTGGGGCTCGTCCTGACTCTCCTCCTTCTCTCTTTTGGGGACCTCGGGTCTTGGTCTAGAGCTGGTGCCAAGGCGCTGAGCCCCGGCAGGGCGGAGCTGCGCTGGGAGGTGCCTGCCCTCCGCGAGGCTCCGGCTCCGCAGCGAGCCCGGCCGCCGAGGCCGCCTTCTTTCTCCGAGGACTTTTCTCCATCACTCCACAGTCTGGACCGGGTGTACCTCTGTGTGCTCCACAGCCCCCCAAAGTCTTGATCCTGCCCCCATCAGCTGTGTGACCTTGGATTAGTCATTTTGCTTCAACGGGCCCTGGATTCTTCACCTGGGAAAGGAGGTGTGGGTCATGTGGGGTGAAGACCTCTTGAGACCTACTTGATTCTCCAAATCTGTTTTTCAATTCACTATTTAGACAGTTTGTAACTTCCACTGCTCCAAGCTGCCTGGGGAGCCAGGAAGATGAAGGTGACCTGGCGAAGGTAGGTGGTGAGACTTTTGCACACTTTGTGGGTCTTTGTCCAAAGAAGGGAGCTTGGTTTCTGGACCAGCTCGGTCAAGACCCGGGACCCGAAACTGCTTGTGTTGATTCCACATGACCCTGAGAGGGGGCGATAGGAAGTCGTGTCATGGGGCCCAGGTGGCCCGGTGCTGTCTCCTCTCCTCCTCTCCTCTCCTCTCCTCTCCCTCTCCTCTCCTCTGGTCCTAGTGGGCATGTGGTGGCTATTAATCAGCTGCTTTGAAAGGGAGGGAATCCAAATCTCCGGAAACCAAACCTTCCCACATTCCGGCTGCAAAGATTTCTGCTACCAACTCCCTTTTCAGTCCAGTGAGGGGAAGGGTTTGGGCTTTTGAATAATATTCCAGAAAGAAGAAAGCCCATGAGATGCCTGCTGTTTAGTGACTGAGACTCTTGTTTACATGCACTGTTTCATTGCAGCTCATCTGCATGAGTAACTGTCCCGGGCTGAGAATGAGAGGGCCACTGGAGCCCACCCGGGGCCTTCCACACATCAGTCTTTTGTAACTTCTGAAACAGAGCAGCTGTCCTGGGACACAGTCTTCAGAGAGGACTGGGTGAGGTCTGAGGTTGAAGTTTCGAGCCCACCTCCTCCTCAGTCTCTGTGGAGGCCCTTCTTCACCACCCCATGCTGTTTTGACATTGCTGTTTCTTTTCTTTTTTTAAAAAAGTCCTGTTTTGAAATAATTTTAGATTTATGAAAAGTTGCAAAAAATAATACAATGTTACCATATTTCCTTTTGCATGCAAGCCTGTGTGTGTGCACATGCATGTGTGCACATGTGTGTGGTTTTCCTGGAGCGCTGCAGGATAAGCTGCAGGCACGATGCTCTCTTATCTAAGCACTTTACTATGCATCTCCTAAATCCAAGGATATTCTCTTTTATAGCAATACTGCAGTTATCAAAAGCAGGAAATCAACATTGACACGATTCTATGATCTACAGAGCTTCTTCCGATCTTTCCAGATGTCCCAGTCACGTCTTTTTATGACCCAAGATCCCATCCAGGCTCCCACATTGCATCGAGTCACGAACCTCCTTGGTTTCCTCTAATCTGGGATCATTCCTCAGTCTTTTTTTTCTTTCCTTTATTATCTTTCTTGGCCTTGATACTTGTGAAGCATAGTGTGCAGTTATTTTGTTGAATATTCCTCAAGATGGGCTTTTCTGGTGTTTCCTAGGCTTAGATGCAACTCATGCATTTCAGGCAGGGGTGCAGCAGAAGGGGGCTGCCTCCAGTCCCCAGGAGGTGCCTGATAGAGATCTGCAGGGTGGCTGCTGACGGCAGTGTGGATCCTCCACTGCAAATCTACCTCCCTTTGTTATTATGAATCATATGCGTGACATGTCATGATTATTCAAAGATCCTGCTTCTTATCATTTGTCTGTTGGTTAATTTATTTATTTGCTCTTTTTAGGTGTACATGACAGTAGAGTGTATTTTGATATATTATACCTACATGAAGTGTAACTTCCCATTCTTTTTTAAAAAAGATATTGTAGTTGTAGTTGCACACAATACCTTTATTTTATTTATTTTTATGTGGTGCTGAGGATCAACCGCAGGGCCTCACACATGCTAGGCGAGTGCTCTACTGCTGAGTCACAACCCCAGCCCAATAACTTCCCATTCTTGTGGTTGTACATGATGTGGAGTTTCACTGGTAACGTATTCATGTATGAACATAGGGAAGTTCCATCCAATTCATTCCATTGTCTTTCCTATTCCCACCCCTCTTCCCTTCCCTTTATTCCCTTTTGTTTAATCCAATGAACTTCTATTCCCCACCCCCCTGGCCCCTATTGTGAGTTAGCATCTGCATATCAGAGAAAACATTTGCACTTTGGTTTTTGGGGACTACCTTATTTCACTTAGCATGATAGTCTCCAGCTCCATCCATTTATCTGCAAATGCCATAATTTCATTCTTCTTTAAGGCTAAGTAATATTCCATTTTGTATATATACCACATTTTCTTTATCGATTCATCTGTTGAAGGGCATCTAGGTTGGTTCCATAGTTTAGCTATTGTGATTTGAGCATCTATAAACATTGATGTGGCCACATCACCGTAGCATGCTGACTTTAAGTCCTTAGGATAGACTGAGGAGTGGATAGCTGGGGTAATAGGTGGTTCCATTCCAAGTTTTCTGAGGAATCTCCATACTGCTTTCTAGAATGGTTGCACTAATTTTCAGTCCCACCAGCAATGGATGAGTGAACCTTTCCCCCACTTCCTCACCACCTGTTGGTTAATTTTAGCATCTAATGATGATTCTATCTGAAACAGTCATGACCCTGGTAGGTGTCCTTTGGTGATTTTCCAATTCCATCATTCCTCCTACACATATGAGTCAAATTTTCACTGCAAGGAAGGGCTGGCCCTTGCTGCACTTTCTTTAGTCCTATCTATGTGGGCACATGGGCTCCTAGTGTGTGCTGTGGGTTGGAATCATTTTATTGTTAAGTTGTTCCAGTTATTTCAAACGTGGAAAGCAAGTGTCTTTTCAAGTTGGCTCCTGGGTCTTTTCTGGTGTGCCCCACTGTCCTTTGACACTTCCTTACTTCGGGGGCCACATGATATTCCGGGTGCATGCTGTACTCCCCTGCCCCAGCCGTGGCACAGGCATTTCTCACCGCCTCCCTGGAGGAGGCATTGAGAAGCATCTGGGTGACCTCGCCAGCCTCATTTGCCATGGGTTTCCCAGCGGCACCTGCGTCTTGCACGAGACTCCTCTCTGAGACTCTGTGTCTGCACCGGCCTCTCTCCTGCTCTCCAGGCCCAAGGCACGACAGCCCGCTCGGTATCTCCACTTGCAGTTCCCAGCAGCCCCATGGAAGCATTTTATTTTATAGAGCATAACAGGATGTGTCAGAATTTCATTTTTGAAAGCTATTTACTATTCCATTGTGTGTATAAATGACATCTGGCTTAACCATTTGTCTCAACGATGGTTTATCTGCTTGAGTACCTGCTCTCAAATTATCTGGGTACACAGCTAGGAGTAGAATTGCTGTGTCTCCTTATAATTCAGTCTAGCTTTTTGAAGACCACCAAATGGGTCCCCAGGGCCACACCATTTCATACTCCCATCAGCAATGTCTGAGGGTCCCAATATTTCCACAACCTCACCAACACTCGATTTTTTTTCTTTTCTTTTCTTTTCTTTTTGTGCCAGGGGTTGAACTCAGGGGCACTTGACCACTGGGCCGCATCTCCAGCCCTTTTTGTATTTTATTAGAGACAGGGTCTCACTGAGTTGCTAAGTGCCTCACCATTGCTGAGGCTGGCTTTGAACTCACGATCTTCCTGTCTCAGCCTCCCAAGTGCTGGGATTACAGGTGTGCGCCACCGCCCCCAGCTCTGATGTTTTTTTTTTTTTTTCCTTAGTCATTCTAGTAGGTAAGAGTGATATCTTATTGTGGTTTTGATTTTGCATTTCCCTGATGATCAGTGATGTTGAACATCTTTTCATATTCTTATGGCCATTTATATATTTTCTTTGGTGTATTACCTATGCATGTCTCTTCACAATTTTTGGGTTGGGTTGCTATGTATTTATTGTTGAATTGTAGGAGTTCTTTATACATTCCCAATTGGGTCTCCAATGATCCAATTTCTTCAATAGGTAAATAGGGGGGAAAAAAGAAATGTAAACAAAATCTAGATATCAGCCCTTACTTTGCATAGCTACACGATGCAGAAAGATTATCCAAGCCATATTTGCTTTTATTAGATATCTTATTTGCAAGCATCTCCACCATTTTATAGGTTTTTCTTTTTACTTTCTCTATAATTTTTTTTGACTGGGTATTGAATCCAGGGACACTTTACAAATAAGCTACATTCTTTGCCCATTTTACTTTATTCATTTATTTTTTTTATTTTGAGACAGGGTCTTGCTAAGTTGCCGAGGCTGGCCTTGGACTTGTGATCCTCCTGCCTTGGCCTCCCAAGTTTCTGGGATTACAGGTATGCACCACCATACCTCACTCAAAGCTTTTAATCTTAATGAAGTCCAATTCATCTATTTTTTTTTTTCTTTTGTTGCTGGTGCTTTTGGGGTCATATTTAAGAATCCATTGTTAAACCCAAGGTCATCAAGCTTTATTCTGTTTTCTCTGGAAAGTTTTATTAGATGCTCAAATTGTAGTTTTTCCATTGTATGAGTCAGGATAGACTAGGTTGTTTTGTTTGTTGGTAGCAAAATCTGAAATATTAGCAAAACACAATTAAAAAAACCACAAAGCGAAATATGGCTTGGACAAACTTTCTGCCCCTTGTAGCTATAGCTATGCAAATTAAGAACAGCTTAGGAGAGGGCATAATTTTCACTGGCCTCCCATTGGCCAGAACTCAGTCACGTGGCCTTCACCTGCCCGCAGGGGAAGCTGGGAAACTGTCTTCCTGTCTGCTCTGGACCTCCAGCCGCAGTCTCTGCCTCATCCAATCATCTGTTTGCTGTGTTCGCTCAGCTGCTAGCTTTGTGTATTGAGCAACGTGGGAAATAAGCAAAACTGTGATTCTGTGATTCAAATTAAGACGTTTTTAGGAAATATCACTTAATCAGGGAGTTTATGGTTTGTTTTTTTGTCTCTAAGACGATAGTGCATTCATGTTGCAAATAGAAGGCAGATTACAAGTGCTGACTTTAACAGTTTATAACTTAGGTGAGTCGCTGGGGATGTGGCACTTGTTGGTGCTGCTGATGTCCCATCATTAAGGCTCAGGCGGCCGCCGCGGAAGGCAACGCCTGTGAAGTGTCTGCGATGCCCTTGAGATGGCAGCCTGCCACCAGACAAGGAGCAGAGGCGGGCTTGCTGCTCGGGGCTCGGGGCACGGGCTCTTTTAAACCATCCTTTGAAAACTGGATTCTGAATCAAAGCAAAGAATGTGACGGAAGGGAAAGAAAGAAAAAAACAGAGGAGAGGGGAGGCCAAACAGAGAGGGGAGGAAGGGGAGAGGAGAGGGGAAGCCGCAGGGCTGCGGGAGGCGCAGCTCTTTTGTCGGTGCGAGTTCCGAAGTCGCCAGAGAGGAAAGCAGGGCGCTAGTCCTGGGAAAGCCGTGACCGTGGGAGAGCCTCATCCAGCCCTCCCATCGTGTTCACATTAGAGAAATGTGCTGGACGCTGTGGCGCAGGCCTGTAATCCCAGCGGCTCAGGAGGCTGAGGCAGGAGGATCGCAAGTTCAAAGCCAGCCTCAGCAACAGCGAGGCGCTAAGCAACTCAGTGAAACCCTGTCTCTAAATAAAACACAAAATAGGACTGGGGATGTGGCTCCGGGGTCGAGTGCCCCTGAGTTCAATCCCCGGTACATAAACAAAACAAAACAAAAAAAACAAAACAAAACAAAAAAAAAAAAAAAAAAAAAAAAAAAAAAAAAACAAGGAGGTCTTGATGAGTATCTCAGAACTGGATCCGAACCCACTTTTGAAGGAGGATGACACCCTGGGTCCTTTGTTGCCAAGGCAGGCGACACCTCCCTTGAGTGACTTCAGTCGCACTGCACACTCTCCCCATCTCTGATGCGAGGCTGCCTTAAAGCAGACCTCAGGGAATTAGCATTTACTGAAGGTCAGGTCAGTGTATGCAACTGGAGCACTTTATTGGGAAATCACTGTGGCGCTGGGGTCTCCACCATGTTAAATGAGTACAAAATGTGGTGAAGAGCTATGTTCCAAGGGCAAGAGAAACAACCCTACTTTCCTAATATTTTTAAAAAGATATATATATATATATATATATACTTTTTTTTTTCACTTTATTTTATTTTATTGTAGTGCTGGGGGTTGAACCCAGGGCCTTGTGCATGTGAGGCAAGCACTCTACCAACTGAGCTATATCCCCCCTGACCCGCCCCTATTTATTTTTTTTTTTTTTTTTTTTCCCAGTGCTGGGGATTGAATCCACAGCCTTTTGCATACTAGGCAAGTGATTACCTCTGAGTTCTATATCCCCAGCCTGTTTCTAATGCTTTTGCAACTTAGATGCCTGTTGTCTCTAGGCCATAGGTATTAATGAAGTAAAAATTCTTCTGGGAAGTATTTCCTCTGCTTCTTGCATACACCTGCAAAACGCAGAGAGAGCTCCCAGAGGGGCACTGACTGTGCCCAAGGTCTGTGTTCTTCCTTCTGCCCCCTGTAGTCATTGAGGTTTGCCATCTGAGAATCCCTTGGAAACCGTGGCTATCCCCTAGGAGAAAACTGATGTCAGGGGTGACATTTCTTATCTCCAACCCCACTCAGCACTCGTGGGCAGTGAGGCGCTATCTCACAGATTTATTCATGCACATGGAATTGCTTGACCCTTCTGCCTGCCTGGTCATGTGACATTTGGAATTCTGGCGAAGTCCCAGGGATTCTTATTTTGGAGGATTCTGATTTCTGTGACTTCTTGCTTTGTAAACCGAACTCAAATGGTTTCTTGCCTTTCCTGAACTCACTGATGTTGTTGTCATTCATTAAATGAGGCTGAGTATCTGTTTTGCTCTGGGCACATTTGGAGAAGATTGGGGGCTGGATTCACCTGTCACCATCATTTTCCATATGTGCCACTCAGGTGAGTGAACAAAGTCGCAGAGAGGTGACCGCATGCAGACAGGAAGGGTCGATCATCACCCTACGCCTGTGTCTCAGCTCCGCGGTCGTTTTTCACCTGTTCTCATCTGGTCTACAGCACGCTCCTCTCTCAGAATCCTATGGCAGCTTCCTCCCTTGTCTGCTGCTGCTATTGCATCCCTATTTACTCTCTTCTCACTTCTGTGGTGCTCAGAACAGAAGGGTGTCTGCACCTTGTCACATCAACTGCCAAGTTCACACAAATCCCTAAGGGGAATATTATTTTCAGAGTGAATACATTTCTCATCAATATGTTTATAAATATACTTTCTTTTTAGAGTTCTTCACAGTGTGTGCATAGCACCTTAGGAAAGGACCCCATTTACTAACTTGTACCTGGCAAGAGTCAGTCTCTGTAGATATTTGCCCCAAAATTCCTCTAAAACACTCAGTCACAAAATAGCTCATTTATTCCAAAGGCCCAGTTTAATCATCCTCAGACTTGAGTGAAGTGCATCAAGACTCAGCTGAGGAGCTGGTTCAAACATAGGTTTCCAGACCCCATTTCAGAATTTCTGATAGTGCAAGCCTGGGAGGGCCTGGGGTCCTCATTTCTGTCAAGCTCATAGGTGTTGCTGATATTGCTGGCCCGGAGGCCACAGTGTGAGGACCCCTAGTTAATCAGTGGAGGCAGAGCTGAGAGGTGAACCTCCTGGATTTGATGCAAAACTCTGCCTCTTTCAGAGGGTATGACTCTTATGTGTTACTCACCTCTCTGTGTCTTTTTCCTCATCTAGGTCTTGGTGAGGCTTGGAACGAGAAATGCTTGTTAGGCATTAGGACAGACAGATGCATATACAAGCATTTATAAATAAGAAAATAAGTTCTATGTGCCTAAATATGCTACAATTCTCGGTATACAGTGGGTCGGATAATACTTTCAGTTCATTTTTTGAGAACACAGTGTCAAAATTCAAAGGCCTTAACGTCTTTAACCTTTGATCAACAGCCTTGGACAGGACGCATGCTTGGTTCCATCTGAACCTCCTTCATTCAGGTCCATTCCCAGCAAGATCATGAGTGATGTGAATGTCTGCCTCTCCCCTGCCTTCTAGATCCCCGTGACCTTGTCTGCCCTTCACCAGGGAGTGGCCTCTGGGGAGAGGCAGTGCAGCCAGGAGTAGAGAGCTGGTTCTTCTGTGTGGGCTGACTGAGGGTGGGTTGCCCCAGGCTATGCAAGCCACAGAACTCCCGAAAGAGAAGCCAAGCCTTCTGGCTCTTAAATGACCTCCAAGTCATAGTGGTGTCTCAGAAGGAGGTGTGGAAGGAGAGGACTCGGGCTGTCCAGTTTCCTTAGCAGTGAGAGAGGCCTGGCTCACTAGCATGCCCATTTCTGAAACTTTCATGAATAAAAGGCTCCAGTGCTCTTCAGTGGCGGCTTGCACTTGGGAATTGTATGGTTTTCCAAAGTCGCCCAAGGAGATAGAGCTTGAAGACAAGCCAGCTTCTGCTGAAACCACCCATCTATTCGTCCGCCTGCTCACCCATGAATCTGGATCTGGGGTGGCTCAGGGTTAGACGGAGAAACCATCTTCCCCAGGCTCATGTCCTCTTGGAAAAGGGCAAGCCAGACTTTTTAAAGCCATTTAATCAGCCATTGTTTAAAATGTCCCTCAGTTGGGATAGTGAAACATAAAAAGATATTTATACTCTTTAAGATAGAATTGAAGATTTTGACTCACGCTTTACAACAAATAATTTTGAAATGAAGTCAAAGTCAGAACAATCAGGGGCAGAAAAGTATGGTCCAGTTAGAAAAGTATGGTCCAGCAAGGTCGCGACAATCCCGAACAAGTGATTTTCCCACCAGGAATGATACATTTGAAGGCCACGGCCACTTGCAAAGGACACAGGCCCGGTTAGCCTTCTCATTTGCTCACCTGCATTTATCATACAAGGTTGAAGAATGCTCTCTCTTTTTATAATATTGATCGATTCTTCTTCTCATGGACAAAGCAACTTTCTCCATCCTATTTTAGTTCCCTAAGCATATCGATTTTTATTTTCTGAAGCCAAATTTCTATGCAACAATATTTTATTCAGCCTGAGAAGGAGTGCCAGTTTTAAACATTTATAGACTCGTTTCTCCAAGGGAAATAACAAGCCAGAAAGAAAAACTAGAATTTCACTGGATGAGATTCAATTGGCAGTTGGGGGTTTGAATGCGGAAGGGTTGGTTGTTTTCTTATCCAGAATGGCCACTGGGAGTCCATTTATGAAATTATATCCGGCCAATTGATGCTCACTTTTTGGAGAAAGGATATTTCCTGAAGACTCCAAACAAGTGGAAGTTTGCCACAGTCTTGTGAGCTTGATGTTAGAGAGGAGAGAAGAGACAACATCTAGATTTTTCCATTTACGAAAACACACATATTTTTAAATTAATACACTAATGGATCTTATCATAATGTTGTTTTTCAAAAATTTCCTTTCTGTGTTTTGCTTGTTTTCTCTCTTTTGCCCTCCTGCGCTCCTCCCTGCCTCCGGGGCAGGTAGCTCATGGGAACAGTAGTGACCTGTGTTTGTCATTGCACAAATGCTCACCCCCCTGAGGTGCCCATGTGCAGGGAGGTTTCCTTCATTGTTTGAAAAATGGGATAATAAATCAATGCTTTTATGCATTAGGTTTTACTTGCTCTGTAATTGCTCATAGAATTCTCCCAAAGTCATCAATATGGCTCTAATTCAGTCTTTTTGATGACTTGTGAACTAGGCTGTGGTGTGGACGAATTGGAATGTATTTATTTGGCTAGTCCTCTCTTAGTAGGTATTTATTTGCATTCCAGTGTCCTGCCATTTAGGTACAGTGCTGCAGTAAATGCTTGTCTTTGTGTTTTCATTTTGATAGGGCAGATGGAGATGGATGAGTTTGAGTTCGGTTTCTACTCCTTTCTGATCACCTTTATATGCTGTAGGGTCTGGAAAGATACAAATTTTACTGAGTTATTCTAGCTGAGAATGGCTGTGGGTCTCAGATTAAGGAGGGGAAATGGCCTTGGACGAGGTCTTCTGACACTTCTTTCTTCCTGCTTGGAATGCAGACGTTGCTAAAAGTGCCAGAGGAGGAAGTGGGGAGAGAGGGAGAAAGAGGGAGAGGATGTTTGGAGTCTATAATTCAGCCATATTTCACTGATTATATTGAGCATCTACTATGTTCTTATGAAGGATCTGGATATAAGACAAGGAGACGAGGTCCCTGGCTTTGTGAAACACGTAACTACTTTGCAGGAACAGCACACGATGGTAAAAAGGCCCTGATACTCAAGAAGCCAGAGTGGTCTGGGGATGGTGTTCCCTGAACCACAGCAGTTGGCTTGGAATGGGAGGAAAGGTGCCTCTGGAAAGAGAAGCCCAGTGCTAAGGAGGGCCCTGGCTTATTTCTCGGCAGAGGAAAGGCCAGCACGGCCAAAGCTCAGCTGGTGCGCATGCCAGGTTTGGCGTCGTCGTTGGTCTTCCAGGGATTTTGAACTGGGCTCCTGGAGGGGAGGGGAGATGAGAGTTTCAGCAAGCCTGAGCTGGAGCACCATTGTGAGGTATGGGCGAGGGATGATGGTGGCCTTCGTCCACAAGGTGGATTCGGATTTAGAGGAAACTTGATGATTTTGAGATGGCAACTTTTTAAGATTATTGCACAACAATATAGCAATGAAAATCATGCTATCATTTTTTTTTTTTTTTTCAGATCCTCCTGATCATCTTTTTAGAATAAACTGTGGAGGGGACCCTATGAACCCAAACTGCTGCCTATTAAAAATGTTGTGTGTGTGTGTGGGGGGCTGGGGTTGTGGCTCAGCGGTAAAGCGCTCACCTAGCACGAGCGTGGCCGGGTTCTATTCTTAGCACCACGTAAAAATAAACACATTGTGAACAACTAAAGCAAATAAATAAATATTTTTTTAAAATGTTGTCACCGGGGTTGGGGATATAGCTCAGTTGGTAGAGTGCTTGCCTTGCATGCACGAGGCCCTGGGTTCAATTCCCAGCACCTCACCTATATGCCACCTATATCAGGCTGCTGTCTCTAATAGGGATGGGGGGGAACCTCCCAGTTCAGCAGTGAGTGCTACCTATCAATCCCGAGGAACTATGGCCATATTCTCAAGCCAAGGAGTAGAACATAAGTCTTCAGTTATTTGCATTTCTTTTATTACTACTGAGGTTGAATTTTTCAGTAGTGTCACAATGTCACACAACATCACAAAACATTTGTTTCCCTTCCGGAGTTTATGCTTTTCTAAAATGAAATGCAGGATTAAACAAAATGCAAAGAGAGAGATTTAGGACTTCCACCATCACCTTAGGTCTTGATTTTCTCTATGGATGGAGTAAATACTTGGGGTATGTTTCAATTTACTTTCCACAGTGAAATAGTAATGACATTAAATGGGACCCACCAGGAACATGTCTTCACACTTTCACTGCCTCGGCTATTAATTTCCTCATAGAGTTAGAGTGAGAATTAAATAAGAAAATGTAGGTAGAGGCTGGGCACGGTGGTGCACCCCTGTAATCCCAGCGGCTCAGGAAGCTGAGACAGGAGGATCACGAGTTCAAAGCCAGCCTCAGCAAAAGTGAGGCGCTAAGCAACTCAGTGAACCCTGTCTCTAAATAAAATACAGAAAAGGGCTGAGGATGTGGCTCAGTGGTTGAGTACCCCTGAGTTCAATCCCTGGTACCAATAAATAAATAAATAAATAAAATAAAAGAGGGGGAAAAAAAAGAAAGAAAATGTAGGTAGAGACATTAGCATATCACTCAGGCTTTTAAAAGATTTTCCACCAAAAGCCACTTGCTTCTTTCCTGCTGTTTATTCTCCAGATGTCTCCATGGAGATTGATAAACCACTGAATCATTATCTTCAGTAAACCAAATGAAAGGATTACCAACACTAGATTTTTAAAAACAGACATGACATCATTAAAAGCAAGGTGGTGGCTGGTGGTATCGGTCAGGGATAGAGCACTTGCCTAGCACGTGCAAGGCCCTGGGTTTGCTCCCCAGCACTGCAAAAATAACAAGAAAAAAATGTGAAGTAACAGATGGGGGGGATAATTTTATATAAGTAATTCAGTACGAATTCAGCTCGTCTTCTCACCGGTGACAGAGTAGAACAAAAGAGATGATCAGCTTTGAAACATGAAGCATGAACTGTCATCATGCACCGTCAGAGCCGGCGCTGCATGGTGTTTGAGCCTGCCTCCCTGCCCAGGGAATTCTGGGGAGGCTTCTCTGGTGAGGTTGAACCTGCAGCCTGACCACTTCCTCTGTCTTCTTAAGGGCATGTCAAACAGGAAGAAACCAAAGGGGACGATTGCTTTGTGGAGAATGCTCGCAAACTTGTTCCTCTGTCACTTAACCAGTTCCCTGGGCTCCAGAAACATAGAGATCCCAGTGATATGAACGATGCCAACAGGTGCTCCTGGCAGTGCCTCTCTGGTGGCCAGGGGCAGGGAGGGTAGAGTGTGGGAGTCCCATGCAATCTCATCAGTATTAACTTAAAAGCTTGAAGAATGGTGTGAATGAATGAGCCAGTATTTTTGGTAAACCAAGGGAAAGATGATCACACTAGGTTTTAAAAACAAGCATGTCATCATTAAGAGCAGTTGAGCCCTGGGGGTGTAGCTCAGGGGTAGAGCCCTTGCCTAGCATTCTTTTTGCTTTTCTTTTTTTAGGTACCAGGGATTGAACCCAGGGGTGCTTTACCACTGAGCCACATCCCCAGCCCTTTTTATGTTTTATTTAGAGACAGGGTCTTGATGAGTTGCTTAGGGCCTTGCTAAATTGCTGAGGCTGGCTTTGAACTTGCAATTCTCCTGCCTCAATCTCCAGAGCTGCTTGCCTAGCACTCTTGATGATGCAAAAACCAAACAGAAACATTAAAACTAGGAAATACTATCCCTGACCCCTTCTATTGTCTTGGGTCTGTTCATGACTATTGTCATATGTGGAGTATTAAGTAGTTGATATAGACCCAAATTTTAGGCACACACATACCCCAACAAATACAGCAAATAAAAATGAAAAAGTCTTTTGGGGGCTTATAAACAACAGAAATTTATTCCTCACAAATTTGGAGGCTGGGAAATCCAAGATCAGGGAACAGATTCAGTTCTGATGAAAGGCCACTTCCTCGATCATGGATGGGTGTCTTTTCACTGTCCTCACAAGGTAGAAGGCAAAGGAACTTTCTGGGGTCTCTTTGACAAGGCTCTCATCCCATTCAGTGGGGGTTCTACTCTCAAAAAGGAGAAAGATTGAGCTGGGGGTTGTGGCTCAGTGGTTGAGCACTTGCCTCACATGCGTGAGGCACTGGTTCAATCCTCAGCACCACATAAAAAATAAATAAATAAAATTAAGACATTGTGTCCATCTTCAACTAAAGAAATATTTTTTTAAAATGGGAAAGATTGGCCTGGGGTTGTGGCTCAGCGGTAGAGCACTTGCCTAGCACGCGTGCTGCCCGGGTTCGATTCTCAGCATCACATAAAAACTAAAAAAAAAAAAAAAAAAAAATGCATTGTGTACAACTAAAGCAAATAAATAAATATTTTTTAAAAATGGGAAAGATTTTTGGAAAATAAATTAATTCTTTTGTTTTCAAGAAAAGTGTTTCCATTCTTTTGTAGCTTTACAGAAAACTGATCGCTGCTCCCCAAACAACATTCTTCAAGCTTTTAAATTAATACTGATGAGATTGCATATGGGATTCGGTTTCTTCCTGTTTGGCATGCCTTTAAGAAGTCTGAGAAAGTGGTCAGGCTGCTGTTTCAACCTCACACCCAAGAAGTGTGGTCACATTTCCAAATACAGTGTTTTCAGAGAAGGGCACGTGTCGTTAATGAGTTTGGAAACACTTCTCAGGTCTGGAGATAAGAAACTATTTTATTATGTGCTCTGGGGACTTTGTGATTGCCTCAAACCTGGATTTTCGGTTGTAAAAACACAGCACACAAACTAAAGAACTGTTTCTGGCCACCTCCCAACGTCCTCAGTCCACCAACAGGAGAACGGCTTGCCAAGCGTGGTGCCCTCTGGGTTCCCGTGGGTGAACACTTACTTCCTCCAGCAGGCAGGTGGCCACAAAGCAGGAAAGCAGTGGCTTCAATGTGCTTTGGTCAAGCAAAGGGGAGCATGGGTTTTCCCTAGGTCACACTCCTGTGGGCAGGGACAATGGTGTCCTTGAGCAGCCCTCATGTCCTTATCACATCACAGCCTCGTGCCATCAGCATCACCACACAGGGGGACAAACCTGTGCAAGTAGTTCAGTTGGGTGCCATAAAGAACTCTCCCTGGGGCGTAAAACAGAGGAGGCAAGTCTTTCCCAGGTACTTCCATAATTTAGCCTATCTAGATCACCATTTCAATGTGATAGTGAAAGGAAAATAAAATTAGGAGTTTTTATACATTTGTTCTCAATTTGAATATTTTCCTTCTCAGAGTACCTGTTCAAGTGTTTTGACCATTTTCCCACCTAGTTGCCTCTCTCTTTCTTACTGAGCTATAGTTCTTTACATATTCTGGATAGAGGCCCTGGCCTCTCTTTCTCCCTCTCTCACACACACACACATACCTGGAGTAACATGATGAGTGGTTTGTTAGGTTTCCTCCTAGAACTGTTCTCAGCATATGCAAATATTCTCTGTATATTTATGCATGCATACATATTCAAATGAACCCTCATGCATACACAAACATGTGTCTTCCTCTATTTTACTAAATGAAAGTTCTGTACACTATTTTTCAACTCACTTCTTTCCCCAATCTAACCACATCCTGGGCATTTTTCCATGTCAGTATGTGAGTTCTCATTCTTTCTAGCATTAAGTAACATTGCACAGGATGAACCTTATTTTAAAACAGAGTCCTTATAGAGGGACATTGAAGTTGTCTGTATGTTTGCCTTTTTGAACAGTTCATAGCTTCCTGTCTATAGCGTTGAGAACCTGTGTAAATATTTGCTAACTCTAGATTCCTGGAGTAAATCACCCCAAAATCATCCTCTAAAAGATTGTTTCGATTTACATTCCCTTTCCCTTACTACCAGTCGCCTACATTCTTGTCAACCAGGCCAAAGAAAATGATCTTATTGCTTCAATTTATGCTCTCTGATCACTATCATCCCTTTGCATTTCTTCTGTGAATTGCCTGATAGCTTTTTGGATGATTTTGAACCAAAAATATCTACTCCCTGAGAACATTCCTAACTAGATGAAGATTGTGCATGGTCATGCTGTGGGACTGTTTAGTGCAAAACTATGTGGCTCCTTTCTAAAGCTGGTGCTTACTGGGCACATAAGAAGGACGGATAATTCATCAAAAAAATATATTTTTTTTCTTCGAACTGTAGTTATGTTCATCTAGCTCAAAAAATCTTGCCTCAGGGCCCCTCACAAGATGTATCCATCTTGAGAATGTGAGTCGAAAAGCTCCTTCAACTTCCAATGTGTGTGTGTGTGTGTGTGTGTGTGTGTGTGCGCGCGCGCGCGTGCATGGGAGGGGTGTGTTCATGTGGTGTATGTGTGCTATATGTGTAGTGCGTGGTATGTGGCGTGCGTGTTGTTCACCACACTTGTTGAGAAGATGGTTTGCCAAGTTCTCCAGGGGGGAGGCTGCAGGCACAGGGACTGATTTCTGGGAACAGGGGAGGCAGCTGAAACTGCAGGAGGTGCCCTTTCCCCAGACCAAGGAACCCAGCTCCCTGCCACAGCCGGGGGAAGGTCGGCCGCTCACCCCACAGCTTGTGCCTGGCCAGGAAGGGGAGCATCCTGGTGGTCAGACCCATGCACAGAAAACAGAAGAACTTGCAGGATATTCTGCTGAGGATTAGATCCCTAGGAACGCAGAGAGCAGGAATGGGATTTCACATTAGCAGAGTGGGAGAAGGATCCCAACTCAGATTTCATTTGCTTTGGAGAAACGATGAGACATTTCTTGGATTCTCACAGAAGTGTCTCCAAGTTCATTTTCATTACCCTCGGCATGTCTCAGGCACATACGACTGACGTGTCCAAGGGATTAATGAACAAAAGATGTAGAGGAATCAAATATTTTTAGTTCACCGAGCACATGGATAAATAGGTACCAGACCACTAGACAATGAAAGTGGGCCTGAGGCTCTGCGTCTGGCTCCTATTAACCAAATCTGAGAGAAAACAGGCATCCAAGGTTTCCTGTTGCTTAATTTAAAAAGCAATTTGGATTTCACGGGCCTTGGTTGAAGTTTGGTTTCGGTGATCCCACAGGCATGAACCGCAAAGAGCCGTAATGAGCTAGGCAGGCTTGTGATTTCTTTCCCATGTTGTAAAAGCAATAAAAAATGCTTCTCAGGATATTTGGAAAATCGGTAATAGTTACTCAAAACCCCCACTCAAATATAACTGTTAGCATTGATATTGCACATTCTTTCAGTTTTTATGACAATGCAAAGGTATAGAGATATGTCTATTTGTCTTTACATTAGCATGAAAATATTCATGCACAGTAGAAAGATGGTGTGCACCTTCTTGCTTCACAACATATTATATTTCTGTGTTTTTATGTGGCCGCAATGATCATTATTTTTCTTTTTGCTTATAGTCCATCACATATGTATTCTGGTTCCTTAATTGTTCCCTATGGCAAGTCATTAGGATACCACAGATTTTTTTTTTTTTAAACCAGTAGAAATAATGATGTAGCCAGAACCTTTGTGCAGAAAGCTGCATGTCAGAAGGCAGGACCTTCTGAGGTGTGGGGTTCGGTGTGCATCCCGCAGTTGCTCCCCCACGTCCACAGAGCCTATTGCACCTCACTATGCTGACCCTTGTCCAGCTCGCCCTGGGGGTGCTTGGGAGATTCTGCCACCTCTCATCCCACAGAACTGCTGAGGGGGAACTCACCAGGCCTTGGTTTCCCCTGATGCTCACCCATCGTCACCTCCTGTGGTCCTACACAGGAGCTGAGACAGAAGCTCTCTGACCACAGCTCCCCCTTGCACTCATCATGATTGTTATGGTTTGTATGTGGAATTCTCCCCACCTCCAAGGGCTCATGTGTTGAAGGCTTGGTCCCCAGTGAAGCAAGCAATGTCCAGAAGTGGGTGTTTGGGAAGTGGTTGGGTCAGGAGGGCTCTGACCTCACTGATGAATTAATCCATTCAGGGATTCATGGCTGGATGAAATATTGAAATTGGTGGTGGAAGTTGTAGGAGGTGGAACCTAGTTAATGGCAGTGGGTCTTTGTGGGGACAAGCCCTTGGAGACTATATCCTGTCCCCGCCTCAATTTTTCTCCCTCTCTCTGCTTCTCTGCTGCCATGAGCTAAGAATTTTTCTTCTGCCATGTTCTTCTACCATGTCATTTCTATTTCCTCACTTGCCTAAAAGCAAGGGAGCCAGCTTCTGAGGAGGACTAAAACCTCTGAAACCATGAGCCAAAACAAATCTTTCCTTCTCTAAGATGATTTTCTCAGATATTTTGTTATAGCGACAAAAAGTTAACTAACACAGTGATGGTCGGGTTTGTGTGTCCACTTGATTGGGTCCAGTTCCCAGTTGTTTCATCAAACACGAATCTAGATGTTGTTTTGATGGTCTTTAATAGATAAGATTGAAGTCTGTCCTATTTTTTTAAGTAAGGGAGATTATCCCAAATGACTTGGGTGTGCCTAGTTCAAGCAGTTGAAAGGCCTCAAAGTTGGAGCAGAGGTTTCCCTGAGGAAGAATAAATCCCACCTGTGGACAGCAGCTTCAGCCTGTGTCCTGGAGTTCTGGCCTGACTGGTCAGCCCCCATAATTGTGTAAGTCAAATCCTTTGTATATAGCTCTAATAGGTATCTCCCACTGCTTCTGCTTCTCTCATTAAACCCTGATGGACTCCCCAGCACCTTTACCATCTGCCTCTCAACTGATTCTCCATCCTCCTCCCTCCATCTCCTATTCAAACCCTACCCCATGTCTCTCTGAAAGGATTTCCTGTACGGCTTATTCTCTAGAGTATAAGCCATATGAGCAGGCAAGGAATAAACACAGAAAAACCAGCTACTAAGAAGAAATGATAGACAGGAAGCATTTTAATATTTCTGTTTCTCCCTCATCCAGAATTCCATTGTAAAATTTTCCAAACTGTAGAAAAAATTTTTAAAAGTCTTTTTTATAATTTTTAATATGTACAACTCATAGTGCATATATTTAGTATCTTTTTACATACAACTGTTTGTATACAAAGTATAATCGTACAATTCAGGTCTTCAATCATGCAATAAGGAAAATGATATCCGTCTCATTCAACCACCTTTTTTTTTTTCTTTTCTCCCCCTCCCTCCCCTGTTGCTCCCTCCCTTACCCTGCCTTCACTTGACCATTCTAGTGTTCCTCTAATCCTCCTATGTACCCCCATCCAACAATACTTTGAAATAGCCTCCTTATATAAGAGAGAATATTTGGTACTTGGATTTTTGAGACTGACTAAGTTCACTTAGCATTATGTCTTCCAACTTCATCCATTTACCTGCAAATGCCATTAATTTATTTTCTTTTATTGCTGAGTAAAATTCCATTGTGCGTATATACCACATTTTCTTAATCCACTCATTTACTGAGGGACATCTAGGTTGGTTCCACAACCTGGCTATTGTGAATTGCGCAGCTACAAACATTGAGATAGCTGTGTCACTGTAATATGCTGTTTTTAAGTCCTTTGGGAATAGACCCAGGAGTGGGATGGCTGGGTCATAGGATGGTTCCATTCCCAGTTTTCCAAGAAATCTCCATACTGCTTTCCATAACGGTTGCAGTCCCACCAGCAATGTATGAGTGTGCCTTTTTCCCCACATCCTCTCCAACATTTATTGTTGCTTGTGTTCTTGATGGCTGCCATTCTGACTGGAGTGAAGTGAAATCTTAGAGTAGTTTTGATTTGCATTTCTCTAATTGCCAGCGATGTTGAACATTTTTTCATGTATTTGTTGATTAATCGTGTATCTTCTTCTGAGAGGTGTCTTCTCAATTCCTTAGCCCATTTATTGATTGGGTTATTTGTTTTTTTAGAGTAAAGTTTTTTGAGTTCTTTATATATTCTAGAGATTAGTGCTCTATCTGATGTGCATGTATTAAATATTTGTTCCCAATTAGTTGGCTCTCTATTCACCTCACTGATTGTTTCTTTTGCTGAAAAGAAACTTTTTAGTTTAAATCTATCCCATTCATTAATTCTTGGTAGTAATTCTTGCGCTACAGGATTCTTATTAAGGAACTTGGGGCCTAATCCAACATGTTGGAAATTGGAGCTTACTTTTTCTTCTATTAGGTGTATTGTCTCTGGTCTAATTCCTAGGTCCTTGATCCACTTTGAATTGAGTTTTGTGCATGGTGAGAGATAAAGGTTTAATTTCATTTTGTTGCATATGGATTTCCAGTTTTCCCAGCACCATTTGTTGAAGAGGCTATCCTTTCTCCACTGTACATTTTTGGCGCCTTTGTCTAATATAAGATAGCTGTAATTATATGTATTAGTCTCTGTATCCTCAATTCTGTACCATTGGTCCACCAGTCTGTTTTGGTGCCAATACCATGCTGTTTTTGTTACTATTGCTCTATAGTGTAATTTAAAGTCCGGTATGGTGATGCCCCCTGCTTCACTTTTCTTGCTCAGGATTGCTTTGGCTATTCTGGGTCTCTTATTTTTCCAGATGAATTTCATGACTGCTATTTCTATTTCTTTGAAGAATGACATTGGGATTTTGATTGGAATTGCGTTAAATCTGTATAATGCTTTTGGTAGTATGGACATTTTGACAATATTAATTCTGCCTATCCAAGAGCAAGGTAGGTCTTTCCATCTTCTGAGTTCATCTATAATTTCTTTCTTTAGTGTTCTATAATTTTCATTATAGAGGTCTTTCACCTCTTTCGTTAGGTTGATTCCCAGGTATTTTTTTTTTTTTTTATGCTATTGTAAATGGGGTATTTTTCATCATTTCCCTTTCAGAGTCTTTGTCACTGATGTACACAAATGCCTTTGACTTATGTGTATTGATTTTGTATCCTGCAACTTTGCCAAATTCGTTTACTAGTTGTAAAAGTTTTCTGGTAGAGTTTTTTGGGTCTTCTAGGTAGATTATCATGTCATCAGCAAATAGTGCTAATTTGAGCTCTTGTTTTCCTATCTTGATCCCTTTAATTTCTTTTGTCTGTCTAATTGCTCTGGCCAGAGTTTCCAGTACTATGTTAAATAGCAGTGGTGAAAGGGGGCATCCCTGTCTTGTTCCAGTTTTTAGAGGGAATGCTTTCAATTTTTCTCCATTTAAGATAATGTTAGCTCGGGGCCTTGCATAAATAGCTTTTATAATGTTAAGATATGTTCCTGATATTTCTAGTTTTTCCAGTGTTTTGAACATAAAGGGGTGTTGTATTTTGTCAAATGCTTTTTCTGCGTCAATTGAGATGATCATATGATTTTTGTCTTTAAGTCTATTGATGTGATGTATTATGTTTATTGATTTCCGAATGTTGAACCAGCCTTGCATCCCTGGGATAAACCCCACTTGATCGTGGTGCACTATCTTTTTGATATGTTTTTGTATCTGATTTGCCAGGATTTTGTTGAGGATTTTTACATCTATGTTCATTAAAGATATGGGCCTGAAGTTTTCTTTTTTGGATGTGTCTTTGCCTGGCTTTGGAATTAATGTGATATTGGCCTCATAGAAAGAGTCTGGAAGAGCTCCCTCTTTTTCTATTTCTTGAAATAGTTTGAAGAGCATTGGTATTAGTTCTTCTTTGAAAGTCTTATAGAACTCGGCTGTAAACCCATCAGGTGTAGAAAATTTTTTATACTGAATACCTATACAACCTAGATTCTACTGTTAATGTTTTTACGGCACTTAATTCATCTGGTGTCTATCCATCCATATATTCCTCCATTCATCCATCAGTATGCCTCTTCTTTTTTGACACACTTCAATGTAAATTGCAGATGTTAAGACCTAAGCTCTTAAATGCATCAGTGTGTGTGTCATTAATTAGCACACAATATTTATTTGTAGCTATTTTTTGGAGGAAAATTTCATACAAGACAAAGCAAAGCAAAGCAGATAGACAGGATTCATCTGTGGTTAACTTTGCACCCATCACTGTTCACTTCACCCATGCTTATCCCCAGGCTTGCGGAGACCTTACAGTCTTTGGGCCTAGACCCAAGCCCTGCCATTACAGCTCTGGTACTGGAATATAATTGGACCTGTGTTGTTAAAGAAAAAAATTATTCACTTATTTGCTCAAGTACAATGAGACAGGTTTTCAGCACTGCAGTAGGCCTATGGATCTCTTTTAGTGTAGGGGAGAGATTGAGTCCAACGCCAAATACAACAAGGAAAAGTGGGTAATGGTGGAGTGGGGTTAGTGGATGGAAAGACTAGAGGGAACATCAGGGGAAAGAAGAGATTCTACGGGACCTTGCTGAAGATAAGAACCAGACATCATTCAGGGATGGTGGAAATGAGGAACCAACAATGGGGGATTCTGGCTAGACTGACTTAGCAGGTTTCTTGTTGTTTAGAATAGGACCACCAGAGACAAAGATGGCTGTCCAAAAATCAGACCTAGCTGGAAAAGAATGCAGGGGGTCTGAGTAGATATTTTGTCTAGGAGAAAATCTTTGTGTTTGCACAGAAGAAATGAGTGATTTGAAGTAGATGATCTCAGAGACTTAAAATTCTGCAATCCTTTGCTTGTCCCCTTAGGGTCTCCTTTATGCATTTCTGTTTTCATCCACTAGAATGTAGCTTTTCCAGGGCAAGGACTATTGGACATCTCATAGCTTTCAATCTTATCTAGTTACTGGGATGATGGAAAGCTTCATAAATGTTGTTTCTGTTAAAAATGAGTAAATAATTGGGGAGGAGAACTTGGCTGATGTGAGAGGCTGCAGTAGTCTGAAAGAAGCAAACTTGGGCCACAGGTCAGTGTGTAGAACTGGTTTGAATGTAAGCTACTACCACCCACCATTGTTAGTTGATACCCTGGAAAAACATGTGTTATCCCTGTAGCTGTAGCTTCCATGATCTGGAGAGGTTTTAGTCACGTCCAGAAGTAGACATAATGGATGTGTATAGTCCTGCTGTTGCTGAGGCCATGGTACCAGGCCCACACTCCTGGTTTCTGGAGGTCTCTAGAGGGATCCCTTGATATACGGATGGAATTGCCCTAGTGAGAAGCAGTCTCAGCTCAGCGCAAGCCAGGTAACCCAGGAATTTGTATTAGCTGAGTGCAAGGCACAGTAGTTTGTCAACAAGGACCCCTGCTCCTTTGCTTGCAGGGGATGGCTCTTATATGTTCCACAGTCCGATGGAGTGTCCCCAGTACCTTCTCATTAACCCTCACATCTGGTTTTCTTCCCCTCTCTGACTCATTTCCTGTCTCCCACGTGTACTTCCGGGTCACTTCCCAATTTCTTTGGCAGAGTCATCTTTGGGGCACGCAAACCAAGATACTCACAGTCCCGACTTAGAAATCATCACAGTTTTATCACATTTGCTTTATCTCTTCCCTTTTCTTCTGAAATTCTTGAAAACAAATCCTAGACATCACCAAATGATATTACATTTAGGGATCTACTCCAGCAGAAAAAAAATAGAACCATCCCCTTAATATCTCTTCCCACACACATTATCACGGACTCGTTCACCTTTCCCACCCTCCACCTTATCCACCATGGGAGTCCAGATTCCCACATGTGCCATCTGGAGATGAACTGGAAACATGCCAATCTATTTAATGCTAGTTTTTCTTTTAATGCATAAACCTAGGACTTCAAATTGCGCACAGATGTGGTAAAGTATGGGAATCTTCACTTCAAGAGAAAGGTAATTTTTTATTAGACAAAACACACAGAGTTGGGGAAGGGGATCAATGAGACAAGCCCAAACTGCAGCTTGAGGTGGGAAGAGTGGCTTGGTGTAAAAGACACAGCAAAAAGCCCCCAATTGGTGCCAATGCTACTCTAAAGGGCACTGTCCTGAGGGCTAATCCCCTCAGTTCTCAGCATTAATGCACTGATGTTTTACTGTCACTTTGTCATTACCTAAAGCAAACCCTTTCTCTCTCTCTCAGGCTCAACAGAGGCTCAGTAAGGGTGAAGCACCATGGCTTTCTCTTTCTTTCAATAGAGTTGAGAGACTGTTTTCTGCCATCTGCTTTGGTAGTGAGAGAGATAAGGTGCATTAAAGTCTTTGTGAGTTTCTGGTAAGTGACATGCACACATATCCCAGCAGCCTTGTCTACCTGCTAGAAAGGAACACGGGTGTTGCTCCTCATGACTGCATCTGAGGTCTGATGTTTGTGCTCTGAGCAGAAATCCTTTCTTGGCAGACGAGGAAGTGGTTTTGATATGAGGAACTGATAATGCACATTCCTTAAAACAGAGATAAGGTCTTGACTTCATGTTAAACAACACTATACTTACCACCTGTATCCAACCAGGAACTATGTGTTGCTGACCACCTCTTTGCTATAGGTGCTCCATGCAGAAAGGAACCAGTCCTCATGAGGATTACATCTACGGGGACACCTAGTTCCTCCTGAGTGCAATGCCTGCTCATGGTGAACCCATGAAAAATAAGTGGTTTAATCTCTGAGAGACTCACCAAAGACATTGGTAATATAGTGAATAAATAGTAGTCTCCTCTAAACTACAAGGATATGTTTGAGGGCTCTCTACTGGATGTCTGAAACCACAGATAGTACCAAATCCCATGATTTCCCTATAATACATACCCATGATAAAGTTTAATTTATGAGTCAGACACAGTAATAGATTAAAAACAATAACCAGTAACAAACTAGAACAATTATAATAATATGCTATAAGAAAAGTTATGCAAAATAGTTTTCTCTCCCCTGCTACAGGGTGGATAGTGTATACAGTGTGGATACCCTGCACAAAGGGATGATTGACATCCCACATGGGGTGGAGCAGATGGCTCAAGATTTCATCATGCGACTCAGAAGAAAATGAAACTTGAAACATAAATTATTTCTGGAATTTTCCACATTTTCAGACCACCATTGACAGAAGGTCACTGAAACCTTGGAAAGAAAAACCATTAAGATTATATATTTTCACCAGAAGTCGGGGAAGAAGATGAAAAGGGAAAGAAGGAGTACTCAAAACCTTTGATTTATAGTTGGGGAAAGTGAGTCAGGACTGTGAGTGCCTTGTTGATGGGAACTGACTGGGCTACAGGGTTGGGAGGCCATGTGTAGTGTCCTTCTATCAACTGTGGGTGTACACTCTTGGAGTCTAGGATAGTTTTCCTTTGCTTATTCATCCTCTGTCCAGGCTCAGCAGCCAGTGGAAGAGCTTGGGCCTGTCCTGGAGGTCACTGTGGGGTTACATGGGATGCCTGTGCATCTGTGTCATGAGTGGACATCTGGAGAGTTCTGCACTGGCTCTGGTGTCATGTGTTGGCGCTTTCCCATCAATGCCTCCTTAGAGAGATGCCACTGGAGGTGGGGACAGAGCAGAGAGGGGTTGTGTGTTTGTGCTCCCTGCTTATTCATGAATCTGGGCAGCTTTCCCAGTGCCCAGAGTGGCAGGGACCCATCATGTCTGAGGCTTCAGTGGGTAGCAGAGTATTGTGTGCCAGAGAAACTGCTATGAACAGAGCTTGACCCCAAATGCAAGATGGCTGACTCCAGGCCCTTCCAACTCCCCTGAAGGTGATGACAGGCAAGAGCAAGGGACCTAGGTCAAATGTTTGGAATGAGGTATGAGAACAACAACACAAGAGAAACTTGTTCTGTCCAAGAGTTACCATGTTGCTTATTTTATTCTCTGTTCTACAGATTTAAAAAATATCACCTTGCAGACTACCACTTGTTGACATCTTTAAGGGTTACTTTCTCTAGAGTGACAAATGCCATCTGTGATGGGATGAGCAGAGTATTCCCCAAGTTCACATGTGGAAAGTCCCAAGCTCCAGGACCTCAGAATGTCACTGCATTTGGAGAGAGCGTTTTGAAAGAGGTCATTAAGGTAAAATGAGGTCATATGCTTGGACCCAAATCCAATATGGCTGGCATCTTCACAAGAAAAAGAGATTAGGACACAGACATGCACAGAAGGACAACCACGTGAGGACACAGGGAGAAGAGGCCATCTGTAAACCAAGGAGAGAGGCCCCAGGGGAAATAACTCTGTGGACACCTTGATCTCAGACTTCGAGCCTCAAGAGCTATGGTAGAAACCATCTGCTCTGTGCGGCTTTGTTATGGTGGCTGAACTGATGAGTGTGCCATCTGAGGTTGTGCAAATGCATTTCCTTGAGCCAGAAGTGGGGGCATTGAGGCTCAGAACACCCAGATCTCGTTGAGCTAGGTGTGGGTGCTGGTGAGTCCTGTTTTATTATTTTCATTTACTATTATACATATTAGAAGATTTATTAGTTAATAATTAGTCTTCTGTTTTTATAACTAATAATCAGAGCCTTGAGCAACATGACAACGTTCATTTTGCCTGCAAAACTGATACTATTTCAAAACAAAGACTTGATATTATGGTCAGCAACATTGGTAGTGAAGGTATGATTTCTTGAAAATAGCACATGGATGCTTTAAAAAGCCTTTCTGGTTTCCCACAGTCCAAGGGATTTGATGAGTTTATGCCAGAAAAGGCAAAACTTTAGAAAAATCGAAAGCAGACCAAGTAAACCCATCCCTCAAGTGACTCCTGAGAACCCTGTCAATAAGACAGAGCTGCTCAAGGAGAAAATATTTCTATTAATGTGAATAGTAATTAAGAAGTGTTTCCATATCATCAAGTGATGGAACAATTTTCACAGGTAGCAAAATAAATCAGTTTGATCCGGGAATACACGTTTATAAATGTAATAATCAATTATTGGGAAGCCACTAGAGTCTGCTCATGAAACACCATTTAATGTAGAGTGTCACTGTTCTCCACAGGACAGAGTGAAGACCAGTGGGGGTGGGGATGGAGGAGTGTGTGGGGGAATCACTGGAGGGATGTGACCTCTTCTTTGCCAACCTTTTTTTTTTTTTTTTTAAATTTTTGCAACATTTTGGGCACATGGTTGTCTTTTAGTCAAACTGCTCTTTCAAAACTGCCCAGGAAAACACTTTGAGGTGAAATAAAGGGTGCAGCACACTAGAGCACTTAAAACCAGGTAGAAATAGCACAAACCACTGACAAACAAAGGCATTATGGGAAATTCTGCCCCTTGGTCCCTGGAGATGGGTATTTGCACACAATGCACCATTTGGGTTCGGCCACCATGGCTCACTGCCTATTATGGTTTAGATGGGAGGTGTGCCCCAAAAGCTCATGTGTGAGACAACTCCAGAAAGTTTAGAGGTAAATGATTGGGTTATGAGGGGCTCAATTTCCTGATAGGTGCATTAATCCTCTATGAGGATTTACCTGGTGGTAACTGTAGGCAGGTAGGGTGTGGCTGGAGGAGGTGGGTCACTGGGGTATGTATGTATTTTGTCCTGGTTGAGGGAAGCTCTCTCTCTCTGCTTGCTGGTGCCATGGTCCCAGATGCTTTCCTTGGCCACACACTTCCGCCATGATGCTCTGCCTCACCTGCCTCACCTTGGGTCCAGAGTATCGGAGTTGGCCATCTCTGGACCAACCTCTGAAACTGTGAGCCCCCAAACAAACTTTTCCTCCTTTAAACTTGTTCTTGTCAGGTCTTTTGATCACAGCAGCAAAAAAAAAAAAAAAAAAAAAAAAAAAAAAAAGCAGACTCAAACACTACCCAAACAGTGTTCATGTGCTAACTGGACTGAAAACTGGTGTTGACAACTGTTGATGGATGTGCTGTGTCATTGCTCAAGGCTGCATCGTCAAAACATCTTGTGTGTTCACCTAACAGGTTTTAAGGTGAAAAAAAACCCATTACAGAAAAAAGAGAAGTTGTCCTCAGGGCTGTCTCATGTTCTCAGGGTCATAACCCAGCAGCTGCGGTGTGGCACATCTGAGTGTGGAGAAGTGTCCTGGGATGGCAGCGAGGGGTGGCTGTGCAGATGCTGAATATACCTGTGGGTCCACCGTGGGCTAATGTTGAAGCAGCTGCCCTTGGACTCGGGGTCCTACCTCCCACTGGGGAAGATCCAGTTCCTACCGTTGGCAAAATTGCACTTGTCTTAGAGATCAGGGAGGCTTTCCTTTCTGGACTCTTTCATGCTTGTCATTTGTTGTCATCTTTGGTCAGCAGTCAACTCAGAATCAATCTGTGCCCACTTGGTGACTGAAGACAGGCCCCTCATCCACGCAGCATTTCAATGCCACCACTGTCTCCTTCCCGTGAACTTTCATCTTCCCGTCCTGTTAATGTCTCTGGCCTTGGGTGTATCCCATTATGTTGAATACATTTCCTTAAGCTTCTTTAATTCTTTTGGGAATCAAGCAGAATAGGAAGGACCAAAATGTTTTGTTGCTAGTTCCCACAAGAAGAAACATCAAAAGGAAGCAATTATTTCACTCTTATTTTGGAGGATTCTAGTTTTTTATTGTTTAAAGAATAGCACTTTTTTTTTTTTTTTTTATCACTTCATGTGATTTTTTTCCCCCACCAACATATATTATATGTACTGGGATGGAAATGAGCTTATTTAAGGTCTAGAAAGTGAAAGTAAATAAACAAATGTGTAGGAAACTGAATATAGAAAGCAGAGAAGACCTTTCCTTGGTTTCACACACCAGTGGGATGGCAGATGGGGGGGAAGCTGGTGGTTCCCTAGGGCAGAGGGAAAATTCTGGACTGCCTACTGTTAAAAGCTCATCCAAACCTCCTGTGATTCTCTATCAAAAGTAACTGAGATGGTCGCCTCTAATTTGACCTCTGATGGTGAAATCATTCAAGCCAAAGTGGTAGGGGAGCAAGAAAACATCTATTTGAGGCTGTGGTTCTCAAACCGGAGACACATGAGAACCCCCTGGAGGACCTGCCCTGGCACAGATCACTGGGCAACACCCAGGGCTGCTGGGTGCTTTGCAGGGTGAGGAGGGCTGAACCATTTGCATTTCTAAGAAGTTCCCAGGTGGTGTAAAGCTGCTGGTCTGGTGTTCCTGTGCAGGACAGGAGCAGCTCAGCCTCTCAGAATGCACAGCTTCTCCCTGCAGGAGCTTCCAGCCTAGCAGTAGGTGGGCAGCCCAGCTAGGGGTTCTTCCTGACACTCCCTGACAGAAGCCTTCTGCACCCAAAATAAATAAATAAGCCAACCAGAAAGCACTGTAATGAACAACTTAATAGGAGAATTCAACTGTGAAGATTAGGGAAACCAAGCAACGCTAGTTGAGAAGTCTGCTTCCAGGGAGAAAACATCATTGATTAGCAAAAGTGATTTTGGCTTGTACAGGTGTTGGCTTGTGTAGATGGTCCCTCCCCCCCAGACTCATGGTGAATGGTTCAACTTGGATTTTTTTTTTTTTTTTTTTTTTGACTTAATGATGTGAAAGTGATTCACTTGCAGCACAAGCTGTACTCACAATTTTGAGTTTTGATCTTTTCCCAGGCTAGTAATGTAGGGCACAAGCTTCTCTTGAGGTGTAAAGTATCTGCTGCAGGTTCTAGTCAGCCATGATGTTCCACAGGTTAGGTGTATTCAGTGCATTTTTTTATTTATAATTTTTCAAACCCCTGACGATGGGTTTATAGGAATGAAACTGTACTTTAAGTTGAAAAACAATTATATTGCTAGTGCTTTTGGAGCCATATTAAAAAAAATTACCAAGACCAATATCAGTGAGCTTTCTCCCTAAATTTTCTTCTACAAGTTTTATAGTTCCAGGTCTTATGTTTAAATCTTTAATCCACTTTGAGTTAATTTTTATATACGGTATAAGAAAAAGATGCAGTTTCATTCTTTTTCATTTGGATATTCAGTTTTCTCAGTACCAGTCATTGAAGAGACTTTTACTCATTGTATATTCTTGGCACTTTTGTTGAAGATTAGTTGATAAAATACTTGCAGATTTATCTCTGGATTCTTCATTCTGTTCCATACATCTGTTTTTATTCTAGTACCATGCTTTTTTGATTCATCTAAATTTGTCATATAGTTTAAAATCAGGCAATATGAAGCCTCTAGTTCTGTTCTTTGTCAAGATCGCTTTGGCTTTGGGGACCTTTATGGATTCAACATGAATGTTAGGATTTTTTTTTTTTCCATTGCAGCCCCTGTTCATAATCTCCAAGATATGAAATCAAGGGTATGTCAACAGATGAATGGATGTAGACAATGTGGCATAGATGTGCAATGGAATGCCAGTCACAAAAGAAGGAAATCCTGCCATTTGCAGCAACATAGATGAACCAGGAGGACATTATGCTGCATGAAATCCACCAGACACAGAAAGATAAATTCTGTATGATCCCACTTATTCAGGGATGTCTAAAAACAACTGAATTTATAGAAGCAGAGAATAGAATGGTGGTTGCTGGTGGCTAGGGGAAGGGGAAATGGAAAGATGTTGGTCACAAGGTACAAACTTTCAGTTACAAGATGAATAAGTGCTGTGGCTCTCACATGCGATATGGTGACTATAGTTAACAATACTCTGTCATCTTTTTGAAAGTTGCCAAGGGAATAGCACCCTCATCCAGATACACACACCCACAGTGATAACCATAGGAGGTGACAGATGTGTTGGTTATATTGTGGTGATCATTTCACAATATGCCTGCATAGTAAATCACCAAACCTAAACAAATGCAATTACAAAAATATATTCATTTAACCTCAATAAAGTACACAACAAAACAAACCCCAAATCCCAAAAACATATTAAGAGAAATGAACAGAAGTTCATGGCCCACAGGAAGGTTTGGCCTGTTCCTTGGGGGTCATTAATTAGCATCACAGGATGAAAAGGAATGACTGGGAGGGGCAAGACACAGCAGCTTCTCCCAGCTGGCCGCAGGAAGCCACTCCATGGTGATTCTGGAGTCAGACCACATCTGCACAGAGCAGGGGAAAATTCTTGTTGTACAGACTGTCCTTGGCAGAGTATTCTAGAATCTCCCCTTGATTAGAATAATCTGTGGTACCCATTTCCCAGCACAACCAAGACAGTCTACTGGGAAAACAGATGACTTATGTTGTTCCTGGAACTTGTTCAGAACAGGGAACCTGAAATTGGCCCATCTGAGGCACCGTCTCTGGCTGCCCCTCTCCTGCCCTGCTTTACCAACATCAGCCTTTTAGTTGCCCAGTAGGATATTCGACACCCCCCTGAGCTCTGTCTGCTCTGCTCTGACATCCTTGGGATTGCGGGTTGTGGTGGGTTCCACAGAATCCCATGGGAATGTGTCCCCAGCATGTTGACTGGGAAGAGGGAAAGGGCTTGGCAAGTTCTAAAGACTGGATGGAGAAACTGGTCCTGGGACACACTCTGTACGTGTAGGTGGGGCACTGGTCACTGTCTTCCAGGAGTCTTGTAAGTGACTTCCTTCAATAGTAAAGTATAAAACTAAATTGCCTTAAAGTTCCTTCTAATTTGGATTTTTTTAAAAAAAAATTCTAGATGCTGATGGACCTTTTTATTATTATTACAATTTTTGTAGAATCAAGAACAAATGAAACAATATATTACACACACAAATTTGTTATGAGGAAAAATACATTGGTTACTGTTTAAATTCATGAATTCTAGGGTAACTTAACAATCTTTCATGAGTTATACTATTTTGTATTATAATATTAGTGTAATATTTGTATTTTAAATATGATAATAAACAATGTTAAAATTTGTGTTATAATATTATTTGTATTATAATACTTTAACTTTTTGTGGTGCTGGGTATGATACTCAGGGGCTCCCTCATGCCAGACAAGGGCTCTGCTACTAAGCTACACCCCAAATTTTATACATATATATATATATACATATATATATATATATATATATATATATATATTTTTTTTTTTTTTTTTGGTACTGGGATTGAACTCAGGGGCACTCAACCACTGGGCCACATCCCCAGTCCTTTTTTGTATTTTATTAGAGACAGGGTCTCATTGACTTGCTAAGTGCGTTGCCGTTGCTGAGGCTGGCTTTGAACTCGCGATCCTCCTGCCTCAGCCTCCCAAGTGCTGGGATTACAGGTGTGCGCCACCACGCCCAGCTATATATATATATATATTTTATTCTAAGTTGTTATATATGAGAGCAGAATGCATTACAATTCATTTTAAACATATAGAGCACATTTTTACATAACTCTGTTTGTATACAGAGTGTATTTATACCATTCCTGTCTTCATACATGCACTTAGGGTAATGATATCTATCTCATTCTACCATTTTTTTTTCTTTTTTCTTTTTTTTTTTTTTTTTTTTTTTACCCCTTTGCCCTCTCCCTTTCCTTCCCTCCCCATTGACCTTTCTAGTGGTCCTCTAATCCTCCTATGGTCCTCGAATGGACCTTTATTTTATTCATTTATTTATATGTGGTGCTGAGAATTGAGCCCAGTGCCTCACACATGCGAGGCAAGCGCTCTACCACTGAGCCACAACCCCAGCCCTCTAACTTGGATTTTAAAATGATTCTGTGTGGACACCTAGACTTACCAAAGATACCCCATCAAAAAATTTGAATAAAAGAAACCAAGAGACCACTATGATGACAAAACTTTCATGATGGCAAACAAAGGCCTTGAATTATATTTGGGAAACAATGAAAAGATCACACTCAAAAGATAATCCCTTTTAAAAGAAATATCTAGAACTCAAGAGTACCAAAATGCAGAATATCTATCCTCCTTGGGCAAAAGCCCAGGTGAACAAAATTTCTGATAGGATTCTTAAGCTTAAAAATATAGAGTGTGTGCTTTTTGATTTATTTTTGGTTGATTTCCTGGGAAAATTGTACTCTTCCTTCTAAAGTATCAACATTTTAAAGTCTAATATTTTATTATAACTTGTGGCTAAAACTGTTTTCCATGGGAAAGAATTTCTGATTTTATCATGGAAATCAATGCAGAAATATGGTTTGGTTTACGGGTGGTCACTTTGCAGGCTGTGGGGAAAAGTTAATTCCCAAAGCCAGTCGGGGAGTCCCCTTAGGGTGCCTGGACACCATCTTCCAGATGTGGAATGTCTTGCCTGGCACAGCAGTGTGGCTGGTGGCCAAGACATGGACCCCTATGCAAAATAGACCTTATAACCCACGAACACCTCCTTCCAGAGACAAATTTGTCATGACCCTTATAAAAAAGCAAGAAAGAACCTGGCTTTTCTTTTGGGTATTTTTTAAGGTTTTTGTTGGTGAAAAAGATGTAATTTGGAGAGAATAGGACAAAGTAAAGCTTTAAGAGACCCTAAAACATTCTAAATCCATGCTGTCCTCAGACACCCATGTTAACTGGGATATACAGAAGGAGACAAAGCCCATAAAATGTTCTTCCAAATTTAAGGACAGATCTGGGCAGAGCTATGGGACACACAGTGCTCTTGCTCACCAACTGAGGCATTTAGGACTCAGGCTTCTCTGGGGACCATCACAAAAGATCATTTGCCTGTGCGTGTCTGTCTCGGCGTGCTGGGATGTCAAAGGAGAGGCCAAGGGAGCTCATGCGAGAGACATTCAGAAACACGGGGACGGTCTTCAAGGCTCACATCTCCTTGATGTTTTTCAGGTCCCCCACCCAACAGCATTGGCAGCATCCTCACCCCAAATTCCAGGTGATGGAAGCCAGCGGGGCGTGTTGGGCAGCCAGATTGTCGCTGCCTGAGCTCGAGGGTTTGTGGGAACGGGCACCTCCCACTCTGGGAGCACCCAGCCATCAGTCCCCACCTGGGACTTCCCCTACCTGCTGGCCACAGACTCAGCCAGAATCCTTGTGGGTCAGGAACTCTGGCCTGTGATGCAGATGGAGGCGGCCCTAGGGATGGGCGGGTTGTTATTTTTATAGCTTTTTAAATTTATTTTTTCTTGTTATGCAATGAATATATACTCATGGTAAAACATCAGAAAATCAGAATTATGGAAAGAAATTGGGCTGTACCCATTTTGGACAACTTGACCACCGTCACCATCTCTTTGCTTCTACTTTACAGCCCCAGGGGTGCTTCACCCTCAGCTCCTGGAACTGTCATTTAAACGTGATCATTTCCCTGCCTGTTCCTTTCCATGCACTAAGAATAAAATCCATATCCTTTGGTCGGGCTGATGTGACCGCATCCCTCTCACCCCCCCCACTTGAATATTGTCCTCACTGCTCTCTGTCCCTGTGCTCCAGCTTTTCCTGTCTCTCAATGCTCCAGATACCCTGAGGCTGCTGCCCTTGCTGCACTTTACGTGTGAAATGCTAATCCTTGCCTGCCCCCGTGCTCCCCTGCACGTCTGCTCACATGTCAGCTCTGCCCTTGGAAAGGTTTTCCTGTGTAAGGACGCTGAGGCGCCCCCACCCCCTCTATTCCTGAGCGGGTCTCACCCCCATCCACAGTTACCTTTTCCATTTATTTGTCTGCTGCCACCTCCCCAATTACAGGCCCTGCTTCCTGGTTCAGTGCTCTGTAGCAGTAAGACGGAGATCCTCTCGGTCAGACTCTGGGTTCAGCGATGTGGCAATTTCTGACAGGTATGGCTGAATTGTCCTCCAGAGATTATGCCAGTTGGCCTTCTGATAGCCAACTTTGGAACTTGCCTGTTTTTTCCAACTTTTGCAAGGACTGCTGGGATCTTTGTCACGTCCAGTTCCCATAAGTGTCTCATGCCACAGCTTTGGGTCACATTCCCCATCTTTGTTGGTTCTTGGTCACCCTGTGCATCGAGTACTAACTCAGCGTCCAATCCACTCATTCCCAGCTACCCCTCTTCAAAGTTGCTCCATCAACCTTCCCCTTCTATCCAATTTCTGTAGGAAGCAGTGGTTAATGAATTTCTCAGAAGAAATCAGCTAACTTTAAGGTGCTGTGATTTGCCCACAGGGCCTACTACTAAACAACCCACCACAGGTTAACCTCAGCTGCCCACCTGCTTCTCACCAACGGCATGTGTTCCAAAAGTGTGTGTGTGTGTGTGTGTGTGTGTGTGTGTGTGTGTGTTTTCTGCTTTCATCTTCATAATAATAACCTGGGAGAAGTTACAACATTTCCTATTTTGCACATGGAAACTCTGATTTTCAAGTCAGATAGCTACTAACTGCATGAGCCAGGATTCAGGGGTACTCTATCCTGTGCTCCTATGACTTAATTCACCCCAAAACGTGGAATGCATTGTGCAAACACGGAGGATGCAATTCAGAACAAGAGCACGGGTTCCTGTCCTTGTGCAGTTGCAGTAGGGAGCAGCAGTTCTTGACAAGTAATGAACAGCTTTCAATTGCAACTGTAATAAGTACAGCAGGAGAAGTACAGAGGGCCATTAAAATGTAAAAACAGGGATTGAGAACTCTTCTGGGGTTTCAAGAAAGGTTTGGAGAGAGAGTCAAATGCAGGGGAAACCAAGATACCTTGGACACCAGACAGCAACCACACCCCCCAGGATCTTCCAGCCCAGTCCATTCACAAGCTCAGTTTATTCCTATGAGTGACCCCAAGTGAGACCAGCAGAGGTCAACCCACCATAAGAAATACAAACTTGGTGTTAAGCCACTGAGTTCTGGGGAGATTTTATAGACAAACATAGAAAGTCAAAATAGAATCCAATGGTTAAGCAGAAAATTATACCTTACATTTTTCCCCATCGTGACTTGCATATGGAGGACTACCGAGGCCCACCCACCCCTGTTGGTGTAGGTCCTCGGAGCCAGACACAGGAATGAAGAATCCTCACAGGAGGCTCACAGATGGTCCTGGCTGCAGCTGCTGTCTGGCTGTAACCACACGTGAGACCCCGGTGAGAACTATAACTTGGCAAACCACCATCTAGTTGAGCTCAGGCAAGCCACTGAACCAGGAAAGGCAATCATAATATATGGTTGTGTGGTTTTAAACCACTGTTTGGGGTGGTTTGTTTTGCAGCAATAGAAAGCTGGGATGCTCACCTACTACAGAAGTTGCAAGAGAATGCTGCTTACGTTGGGGGTATCTTGGGAGTTGGTATAGGAGCCCAAGCCAAGGATGCAGAAGGCATCATGTGTTCCTAGGGAGGAGGAAGGAGAAACCCAATGAGACTGCGGAATGGTTGATTCTATGTGTCGACCTGGCTAGGCCATGCTGTTTGTATGCCCCATTGTTTGTTCTAACATCAGTCAGGGTGTTGCTGTGCAGGTACTTTGTATATGGGATTAAGATAGCTGTAGCTCAGAGGTAGAGAGCTTGCCTAGCATGCGTGAGGCACTGGGTTTGATCCTCAGTATCACATAAAAAAATAAACAAATAAAATAAAGTCATCTGTCCATGTACAACTACACACACACACACACACACACACACACACACAAGATTAATAATCAGTTAATGTTAATTAAAGCAGGTTATCCTCTGTAGTGTGGGTTGGGCTTGACCCAATCAGTTGAAGTCTTCAGAGCAATGACAGAGATCTTTCAACAAAAAGGATTTCTACAGCTAGACTTCAACCCAGCCCAGAAACCCCACCCAACTGTCCACCTTCAGAGTCCAGGACTGCAACACCAGCTCTTCCCTGGGGCCTCCATTCCATTCACCTGCCCTGTGGATTTCAGACTTGCTCCCCAATAATCACATGAGCCCTTTCCTTAAGATCCCTCCCTTTCTGGATGTAAATATAGCAATAGATACAGTTACAGATGTAGTTATAGATAGAAAAGTAGGTTAGATACAGATAAGATACATAAATACAGAAACAAATCAGAGATGCAGATCCAGATGTAGAAATAGACTAGATATAGATATACAGATATGGGTATAGAAATTAAATTAGATACAGATATAGATACAGAAATAGACTGGATATAAATACAGATACTGATATATAGAAATAGATTAAGTATAGAGTTACAGATATGGATATAGATGTAGATTAGATATAGATATGATATGGATATAGATACAAATATACAGAAATAGATTAGATATAGATATAGTTACAGATATAGATACAGAAATAGATTAGATATAGATACAGATATAAATATAGAAATCGATTAGATATTAAGTTATAGATATGGACACAGAAATAGATGAGCTACAGATATGGAAGTAGATTAGCTCTAGGTACAGACACAGGGAGAAACAGGTCCAGATACATAAATGCAGACATGGATGTGTCTGTCCTGGTGGTTCTGTATCTCCGGAGACCCTGGCTAAGCAGTGAAGCCAGGCATGTGGCCTTGCCCAGGGTAATGCCAGCACATCCTCTCCAAAGGCGAGGACGATTCACTGGTCCTTAAACTTCGACCGCTAGGAAAGAGGCAGTTCTTTTAAAATGTGGTGGCAGCCAACGCAGGGTTTGGGCCTGTGTACGGGTTGACCCGGAGCCTGGTGGCTGTGAGGGCGGCTCCCCAGCGGCACCAGATGGCACAGGCGGCAGCGCTGTGTGAGCTCTGGACATGCGCATCCACGAGGCTATGGTCTGGGAAACCCCAGAGGGGATCTCAGGGCAGTGCTACGGGCATCTGGAGCACTGTGAGCCATGGCGGCTCAATGGTGGGTGGGTCTACAGCTTCAGAGAACTGAATCCTGCCAACAACCATGAAGGCTTGGAAGGGGCCCCTGGTGTGAGATCCAGCCCTGGCTGGCTGCTTGACTGCAGGCTTGCAAGACCCCAGGCAGAGGATCCAGCAAATGGTGCCCAGACCCCAGGCCCACAGAAACGGTGTGATAATACGTGGGTGTTTTAAACTACTTAGTTTCTAGGAGTTTGTGATGCAGCAATAGAAAAATAATGCAAACTCTGACCCTGCGGCCTTAATTGCCGGTTGGGAATCCTGCATCTCTGATTCGGCACTCCTTAAAGTCAGGAGTGCACACAACCAGATAGAGGACATTGTGGCCCTGCGTGCTGGGCTGGGCTCGACCACACCCCAGTGGCATCACCCCTCACTCAGTCACTCCCGGTCTCTGCGAGCTCAAGGAAGCCAGATATCCTCTTTCCTGCTTCCTAGAAGCTAGGGTGGGGTACACAATCTAGGCTGGCTACTGGAAAGTCCCACTGGGGGCCCTCAACAAATGATGCCAAGTCTCTTAGAGGCAGTTCCTGATGGGAATGGTGGTGCCTGGGGCTTGCACTGCAGCAGGAGAGGCTGCGGCGGAGACAGGAGACTCCCCCCAAGGACATGTGTTTTAGCTCCCATTCTTTCTCTGCTCCTGCCCAGTTTCTGAACCTGGCTTCCCTAATTTCCACTCGACTCTATGGGTTGCCTGATATCTTCCAGCATATTGCTTGAGCTAGTTGGAATGTGTTTGCATCCAGGAACACTTATTAGTTCAGCCAATGATTGCTGCTTCCCTTTTGGTTTCTCTGTATGTTTTGGTCTCTGCCTCCTTACTCTGATAAGTATTAGGGCTAGTCACATTTCATCAGTGATATCCAGTGATACTATCTGGACTAAATCAAAGTAGGGCGGAGTGATTTCAGTGCTGTCAAAGTTGGACGAATATCTTTTCTTGGCTTCTCTGCACACGACATGGTGGGTGCTGTGGCCTTCTTGCCTGCCCAGATGAAACTTGATCATAGGTGGGAAGGAACAGAAAGTCGCCTTTCCATTTGCTATTGTTGATTCTACACCTTCAGGGCTATATCTGAAGAATAAGGATACTATTCACAGAGCAACATGGAATTTTTCCTTAAGCAGGCAACAGCAGTTCCTTCTGTCTGGACTGGACTATCCTCTGAATGATGTTCACTAAAAGAAATATATTTCCAGAAGTCACCCAAAATGTCATTTTTTTGGGGGGGGAGGTACCGGGGATTGAACTCGGGGGCATTTGACCACTGAGCCACATCCCCAATCCTACTTTTGTATTTTATTTAGAGACAGGGTCTCACTGAGTTGCTTAACACCTCGCCATTGTTGAGGCTGGCTTTGAACTTGTGGTCCTCCTGCCTCAGCCTCCGCTGGGATTACAGTTGTGTGCCACTGTGCAGGACCCTCAAAATGTCCTCTTAATGAAAAGAAATTGCAAGTAAATTAGGATAAAAAAAAGAAAGAGGAAGGTGATCATACTTATAAGAAGAGTTTTCAACCCCCCTGCCCACATTAGTTACAAAACTGGAGGAAGACACACTCATTTTAGATGGATATCTGTTCTCCGGGGACCAGACATAGGCCCTTGACTACCACAAGGGTGTGAGGGAGGGATTAGAGGGACAAGAGGGAGAAAAACTGACTCAATATTTGCATTAGTGCTTTGAAAAGTCAGAAGCTGATTTTCTGTAAGGGTTCAGATAGTATGTTAGACCAACAGTATATGTTTTTTAGGGGTGTATCTATCACTGACATTGTTTAGATGTGTTGGTTTAGGGTGAAAATAAAAAAGAACCACATGAGTGGGCAGCCTGGGGGTCAGTACCCATAGAAAATGTGAAATATGTAATAAAGATTACCCCCAAGCTGTGATCCACTTAGTCAAATTCAGACAAAAGACATAGAGAGAGCCCAGGGATGGATTTTAGCATAGTGCCATTAACCCACAAATACAGCCTAACCTTGGGTCAGGATGAGTAAAGTGTTATTGTCTTCAATGCTGAATCTGGCAGACTTTGGCTGGTGGAATTTAGTGTCCTTGCAGTCCTTGAGACCACCAGGAAACAAGGCAACCCCAATGCCCAGGCCCATCAGGATAGGAAGCCTTCACTCTGTCTGATGTAGGAAACATTCTATTAACTGAGCTCTGACTTTTGGATTAAAAACTACACCCCAAAAGTCCTGGTGTTAAGGTTCAGGAACAGTTTCATTTTGTGGAACACATTGTATAATTATAATAAAGTGAAAGGTCAATATGACAGTCATTTTCTTGTTTGAATATTATTAAACATAGGGTTCACATTGGAAGGTTAATTAATCCTGCAGAAAATTTTACCTGCTGAAGTGAATACTGATGAGAATAATGATTGACATGGCAAAGCGATTGCAAACAAGTATAAAAAATGGTCTGCTTCGGGCTGGGGGCAAGTCCTTCAGAGCAAGGGACAGTGACACAGTGTTCATGTGTTACTGTGCCCATCACAGAGCCCGGACATGTTGGAAAAGACCAAACATGAGGGTCAGGATGTGAAAAATGTCAGAACGAGAGGCTAGGTCGATAAATGCACTATTATTTTAAACTGGTATTTAAAAGAGATGATTGTACTTAAAGAATAGATGGGAATTGTTATGAAATTGTCAGATATTTCTGGGCGGAAGATTCTCAAGGTTCTGGGCACCATCTGTGAATATTCCATCTATTTTGAAAATAAATCCCAATTTAAGATGACAGCCGGGCGCGGTGGCGCACGCCTGTAATCCCAGCCCTTTGGGAGGCTGAGACAGGAGGATCGCGAGTTCAAAGCCAGCCTCAGCAATGGCGAGGTACTTAGCAACTCAGTGAGACCCTGTCTCTAAATAAAATACAAAAAAAAGTCTGGGGATGTGGCCCGGTGGTCGAGTGCCCCTGAGTTCAATCCCCAGTACCAAAAAAAAAAAAAAAAAAAAAAAAAAAAAAATGACATCTTTCTTCCTGTAGCTTTTACTCTTTGAAACTGGATCTGCTCCCCTTTGGAATTCTGTAAGTAGGGCCATGCTGTATGACAGTCCTTCAAATATCTCCCATTCTCATTCCCTCCCTGGGGGCCAATGTCTCTGATTTCTCCAAAGGTTTTCCTCTGGCATGGTTCCAGACTTCTCGTATCCTGCTTATCTCTCTCTGAATTTCTAAAACTGAATGCATAATACAAGAGGTCTGATCTTTATCAGGGCTAGAGGGACATTGGCCTTTCTTGCCCCAGTCAGCAGATTGCAATATGGCGGCCATTAGACTCAACACTGGCTCCCCTGAGGATTCTGGGGTAATCATTCCAGTGGGGCCAAGTACCTAATGCTCCAAATATATGATTTTATCAGCCACAGCTCACTGATGTCTCTTCTTGAGTTTAGTGTTGATAAAATCCACCAAGCCTGTATTTCCAGTGGCAAGCATAAGTTTTTATATCTTTATTTTGTACTTTTGCAATTGACTTATTGGACTTGATTTTTGGGGTCTTTTCAGAGCGACTGTCCTGTCCCACATCCTAGTCAGGGAGCGGATTCGACCATGGTGGGAACCCATCTGTGAGCTGGTCGAAGGCCCAGTGCACATGGCAGTACTCAGAACAACAAGTGAAGCCACTGTGACCGCTTCCTGTTGGTCATAGGCCTTGGAGCTAGAGGTTCACACAGATGCTGGGAGCCTTGTAAAAACAAGTAACCAGAAAAATTCACAGAGATGGGTCATTTTAATAGTCATGTGTAATATGCATGTGTAAATTAGGTATTATCTAATAAAATAATTTTGTTTCATATGCCTTCATTGAAACTTGTTTTTAATATGGTAGAATTCTTTCATCTGCAATATTTTCATCTCTGTACAGTATTAATTTTAAATTATGTGTATATGTGACCTTGAGATCTATCATTATAACTAACTGTATTAGGTATCCTAAAACATTTACCTCAAACACAGGCAAGATTAAATCAGAGATTAGTGTTTCTAGTTAAGTGGACCCAAAATGGTCTCTTGGTGAGCTTTGAGAATTGCTCAAGAAGAGGGTCTTATAGAAATTTTAATCTGTGATCATTGAAACTACAAATTTTAAAGAATCTGCCTTGATGGGCCCTTCTGTAAGGAAGTCACGTCTGTTATCTATACTGTGAGTTCTTAGAGCTAAAAATTATACTGGAAAAATATGCACAAGAAGGATGTACATTTAAAAACTTGCTCTTTAAATTTGAATTTAATTGGACTTCCTGTAGATATACTTGTGAAGTCTGGCAAGCTTACGGGTTGTGCAAGTATAGAGTGCTGTCCTTACTGGGTTTTGGTGAGGACTTCCTAGCAGAGCATGACCAACTCTTTGCTGGGACGCTGACTCTCTGTCCCCGCCAGGGAGTGGGAACATTCCGACTCTGCAATCCCCTCATGCCGGGCACCAGGCGGGCCGCTGCACTGCTCTGGGCCCTTTCACCTCTCCAAGTGTGTCTGACTCATTCAGCCTTGTGATAGACAGGAGGGCCTTTGTCAAAGCTGTGCCTCATTTGCCACTTCAGAGCATCATGTCTGTTGACATTGCAAAATAGCGCAAGCATTCCACAACAGGCCTTTTCAGAATGTTAATCATGAATGGACAAAAGACTGTCCTAAGTGGGTCAGCAGCTGCCCTGCAGAGTTTTCCGGGTGAGGAATCACATCTGTTTACTCAGCCTTCCCATGACCTCCACTCTGCCCACCTCCGCCCGGTGGCTCAGCCGATTCCAACAGACAAAAGCAGTGGGTGATCCCCTTTCTTGCCAAGTTGAGGCGCAGCTCTGGTCCTCGCCATGACGGGCACTGCGTGGGAGGCTTAAGCACTGGCCTCTGACACTTTCCCCACCCACACACTTAGTATAGAGTTTGCTCGTTAATCCTCTGGGAGGTTGGTCGTGTTTAGTGGCCTTGTACCTGATAAAGAAGAAAGGTAGGGAGTCCATGTTTCTTTGTGCAGGGAACAGCCACATTCTGCACTGAGCTGGCCTCTGGACTTCGCTGGCAGCTTATGAGTTTTTGGTAGGGACTGGGTACCCGCGGAGAGCTGGAGGTGCCTGGGCTGCTCGGCCACTGAAGGGCTGGCATGCATGGCATGGAGCTTGGGACAGATTCCTGGGATCAAGGAACTCCACCAGGGGACATGTCAGGAGACTCACCTTGCTTCTTGTCTCCAAATCTCCCCCCAATTAATTTAGCTGGAAGAGAGTGATCCTGAAGGTGAACGTTTTCCACAGATTTTTCTCAGAGTGACCCAAGCAACGTTCCATTATGGAATCGTTAGGCAAAGTGGTTGCTTTCAGTGAGCCACTAATGCCACATTGGATTGGTTTTCTTACAGCAAATTATTTATAATTAACAACGCTTTGCAATAAACATATGACTAAACAATTCATGCCAGAAATGAAAGCATCCAGTAACACAAGTCTTCCCGAAGCTGAACGAACTCATATTAAAACAAAACATTACCTTGGTTAAATAATTTTTTTTTTTTTTTTTGGTACCGGGGATTGAACTCAGCGGCACTAGACCTCTGGGCCACATCCCCAGCTCATTTTTTGTATTTTTTTGTTAGAGACAGGGTCTCACTGAGTTGCTAAGTGCCTCGCCATTGCTGAGGCTGGCTTTGAACTCTCGATCCTCCTGACTCAGCCTCCCAAAGTGCTGGGATTACAGGCGTGCGCCACCGCGCCTGGCTGGTTAAATAATTTTTAAAGATGGTAGTACTCGGAGCTGACAACTAAGTGGAGAGAAAAGAAAAGCCCTATCCTGTTTTACTGGTGGGAAAATATTTGGAACAATCATTTTGAAGGGCGTTTGGTAGCACAGACTGAAAATCTTAGATTTATTTTTATGCTTCACCAGAAGTTTCAATTCCAGAAACTACCCCAGGGAAATAAATATGAATATGAACAAAGTTTTAGCTATACAGTTTCATGGTAATAGAAAGATTGGAATTCCACTGGTCAATGAATTGTTGTATAGCCACATGATAGAATATTTAAAATGCTGATGCAGATGTGGGAATAAAAGGTATATTAATAGTCAAGAGTGTTGTGAGAAAGAAGATAAAGGAGAAGGATTTGTTGTATGAAGATATATCACAAGGCCAGAGATTTTGTTCTGATTCAAGAACAATAGATGCAAAAATGGAAAAGAAGAGTCTATAAACAGAATAATTTATATATGCATAATATAATATTTTATATATACGTGTGTATATATAAATTCTGTTGATCAAGAGGTATATAAAAATAGCAGGATGAGGTTTGGGGATAAGTGGTTATCCACTGAGACCCCTACTGTATTCTCAGGAATAAACACCAGACAGATTAAAGAAGGGAACACCACCTGTAAACATAGCTGCAGGGAAGATAGGAGACACATTTTTGCCCTTTGAAGGAGAGGAAGAATTTCCCAAGCAAGAAATCAAGCTGGATGCTCTGCCAGAGACAGGCTATGTGGTCACCAAATTATTCTGTTTCTCCTAGGCAGGCCCACACCTCCCTTTATCTGGATGGGGATCTGTGGGTGAGCTCTGGTTGGTGGAAAGTAGGGAAAGGTGATATGGCTATTCATAGCCTGGCTTTTGCTGACTTCTGAGCAGAACCAATGGTTTTGTTTCCCATCCTTATGTTGAAGTAAAGGCTTGTGGGACAACAGAGATGCTAATGGAGGAAACTCAGACCCTGCATCACTGCCTGGAGGAGAGTAGCCAAACAGAGTGATAAAGGAGTCACATCTGCATCAGAAATGAAAAATAATATGTGTGTGTGAGAATGAGGTTTGCATATAAATCCACAGTCACACTAATAATAGATGTCATAAGGGAAAGACTGTCAGATTTAGTCACATGAAAATATAAAACTATGTATAGCAGAAATAGATGATAAGTCAAATTCAAAGACAACTGACTGGTAGAACCTATTTGCAATTTATTTAAAATATGAAATTCTGGTAAACAGAAAGTGCTGCTATAAATCAACAATGAAAGGTAAAACAATTCAATTGAAAAAAATAAGTGATGGATTAGACACTATATCAACAGAAGAAAATGTCAAGGACAAACATGAAAAGATGCCCTTTGATTTGCAGTTAAAGCCAAAACCTACCAGTATTTCCTCATATAATTTTTTAGCAGCAGATTATATTCAATATATATTTGGGGATTATATTCAATATATATTTGGGGAACAAGGCATCTATATGCTGTTTTGATTTTCTAAATTATTTTGTCAGCATAAGGTAAAATATGCTGTCCTTGAATGTTAATTCCACTTTTGAGTCTCCAAGTAACATAGAAGATGAAATAAAATTTGGCACCTCCACAGTTGGAATACAATGTCTTGGCATAAAAGTAATAAATTGTAAGCAAAATCAGAGTTCACTGACCTATACTGTTACATAAAATATCTTACACTATTATTTGTATAGAATGGTTCCAATTGTGTGTTTCCCCAAATGTCTTTGGTTGAATATATATGTAAATGTGCATGAAAAGAAGTACAGAGAATGTGTGGGGATGTCCCCTGAGTGGGGACAGTAGAGGATGGGGCTGTGGGGGAGGGGATGTAGCAGAGCCTGTACACTCTCAATTGCTTGAATCTTGTTACAAAAATCAGATAATGTATCACTTGTAAAATTGAAAAAAAGAAAAAAATTCTATCAGCACTGAAATGTTCATGGGAATGAAAAATGAGCAAGGAGGAGAACTGGTATTAAAATGGTAATGAAAGCTGTGTAGGGACATAGAAAATGCTTGTGATGTGATTTGAAAAAAATTGAAATTACCTATACATTGTGATGGTTGGAAGGAAAATACAAGTCTGGGGGAAAAATTCTAGGGGGATATTGTAGGATGTTGACTGAGTCTTAAAATAAATTTTAAAAATTTTGTTTAGGTACAGTCATGCATCACTGAACGCAAGAGACACAGTCTGAGAAGTGTCTTGTTGGTGATTTTGTTGTTCAATCATCAAGGCGTGTACTTACACAAACTAAGATGGTTATGACGTCACCAGGCAATAAGCTCTTAAGGACCACCACCCTCTATATGATCCCTTGTTGACTGAAATGTCAGGTGGCACATGACTGTTTTAGAATACAGTTCTACCTCCTTACACCTGCATTCTTGAAGGAGGGCAGAGGTCTTCTGTTAAATGTTGAATGTGGGGGACAGTCCTGATTTGCAGCATCTGTCAATTTCTCTGGTGTGTAACTATCTACACTGTGGCTCATGTCAAAGTACCACCTCAATGTCAACCAGCTCCCTAACTATCTGACAAATTAAAAATCGGGTCGCACCAAATGATATGAGACAGCTCTAGCGTGCTTCTGGAGACCAGACGGGGATGCACAGAGTGTGTCCTTTAGCGAGTTAGAAGAAATTGACACAGGACCAAATGCTTGTGATGTGGGTGGTTTTTATTAGCGAAATGTCTGGAAGGTGTTTTTCACCAATCTTCAAGTCTGAAAAACTTAAACCTCCCTTCAACTGAAGTGTCAAGCCTGGAGGACTCCCCTGCTCCTTGCCAATCTCCTATTCCACTGAGGGGGACCGTAGATGTATTTGACTGAGATTTGGGAGGTTGAAGGGAGGAGCGAGGGGTAAAAAGCCAGATGCATGTGGGGAAGGAAATCAAGGTGAGAAAACAACAAGAAGAACTCGATTGGAACCAACACTGCAAAGGTGGAGATCAAGGGAGTATTTCCAGCATCCTCTGGACAGAGTAGAATCATAGCCTTCTAAAAGGGTAGGTCCAGAGAATGGAGCCCAGTTTTTCTAGACAGCTGTTGCCTGGACATGTGGTACCCTGAGAACGGAAGGAGGGGTAGAGCAACCTTGAGTAAGATGCTAGCGTGGGATGCGGGAAGGGGACACCTCTGGATCACAAGCCTCAGAACTTTTGTGTAGCTTTCTAGAGGTCTCATTCTCATGGCAGTCAATGACACAAGCACCATATTGTGAAATTCAAAATAGTGTCCTAGTCACGTCTTAAGTATATATACTTAATTCATATATGAATCTGGGATTGTGGATCATCATCAGAAACCCAGGAAGGTCTATATGTGCCTAGACCACTGAGCCAACTGTGTAAGATGAATGAAACCCCAGCTGTGGGCTGCAGTGGATTGCCTCATGGGAATGCTTGGTTTTGAGGGTTTGGAGGGAAAACACAACCTCTATTGTTTTCTGAATATGTCTACTCTCAAGAGTTTCCATTCAGGATGATGCCTCGGGACCCTTTTGGAACCTCAGAAACTTATTAAGGCTACTAAATGAAGGGGTTTGGGAATGCCAAGTGTTGTAGGGGTTGGAGTATTTAGGCATGCAACAGGGATGATAATTAAGAAAATATCTTTATCCCCAGTTTGTGAATGTTTTTTCCCTGAAGCTTCCAATGAGTTTCAATGTGTTGGAGAAAGGACGAGGCCAGTTAGGCCAGTTAGCTCAGTCAAGACTGTAGGTGATGCTGCTGTGAATAGAGATGATGGTTGTGATGGTGATGGTGGTGATGTGGTGATGATGATGATGATGAAGATGGAGATGGTGATGATGATGGTGGTGATGGTGGTGATGGTGATGATGGTGGTGATGATGGTGATGGTGGTGATGGTGGTGATGATGATGGTGGTGATGGTGGTGATGGTGATGATGGTGGTGATGGTGGTGATAGTGGTGATGGTGATGATGATGAAGATGGAGATGGTGATGATGATGGTGGTGATGGTGGTGATGGTGATGATGGTGGTGATGGTGATGATGATGCTGATGATAAGTGATGATGGTGGTGATGGTGATGATGATGAAGATGGAGATGGTGATAATGATGATGGTGGTGATGGTGGTGATGGTGATGATGGTGGTGATGGTGGTAATGATGGTGATGGTGGTGATAAGTGATGATGGTGATGGTGGTGATGATGTTGGTGTGGACTTCACATCAGAATAACAGGTCTGGAGCTGGCTATATTTGAGCAACAAAGGATTTAAAACATTTACCAAGAGTCAGCTTTTTATCACACTGACCAAAATACCTGATATGAACAACTTAAATAAGGAACAATTTATTTTGGTTTATGGTTTCAATTCAAAGTTGGCTGTTTGCAATACTAGGAACAAGGGCATGCCTCAGTGACCTACTTCCTCCAACCACCTGCCTACAGTTTCTACTACCTCCCTGTAGTCCATCCAGCTAGCAGTGGATTAATCCACTGATGAAATCAGAGTCTTCATGATCTGATCATTTCCCAACACCCGCTCTCCCTGCACGTTGCTGTAGTGGAGACCAAGACAACACGTGAGCTTTGGGGGAACATTCCAGATCTAAGCCACAAGATCAAGAGTTAAACTTTGATAGAACAAGTCACAAAGTTTCATGTACAGGAGGTTGCATCTAGAAAAAGAAGAGAGAAAGACCTATCTTGGTGCACTGTAGGAAGAAGTAAGGAAATGAAGACAAATGGATAAAATCTGAACACAAATGAGACTTCAACTGTAAAAGATTTGAGGCAAATATGGCAAAACTTATGAAATCTGGGTCGTGAGCAGGTGGGTGTTTATTGTAGTTTGAAATACTTTCTCATTCACAAGTGGATCACATAAAAATAAGTCTTCCACAAAGTTACCATATTTATTCAATATATTCAAGGAGACCAGCTCTAACATTCATAATTCTGAAGATCTCATTTCTCTTTACTTACAACACGATGCTGAGGCAGTGAGTGGGATAAAACAAGCTGACCAGCAGCTAGATAAAATGAAGTTAGGTATAATTCTTCACTCAGTTATTATATGCAAAGGAATTTTGAACTTCATGATTCCTAACTCTGTTCAAGCCATGGTTTGCATGGCTGGAAATGACGAGGAGGTGAATGTAGGGCTTTGGCCACCATTGCTAAGTCTGGACAGTCAGTTTGCCATTTGAGGTGTTCATACACCCAGCTCCTTAGGCAACACTTCTGTTAGAGTCTAGATATGAGGTGTCCCCCCAAAAAACTCATGCATGAGATCATTCAAGAAGCTTCAGAGGTGAAATAATGGGCTTATGAGAGCCTTAACTAATCAGTGGATGAATCCACTGATATGGATTAACTCAGTAGGTGGGTAGTGTAGGGCTGGAGAAGGTGGGTCACTGGGGACATGCCTTCGTAGTATATACTTTGTCACTGGTGAGTGAAGCTCTCTCTGCTTTCTGATTGCCAAGTCCTGAGCTGCTTCTTTCTACCACACCCTTCCACTGTGATGTTCTGCCTTATCTGGGGTCCAGAGCCATGGGTCGTCTGACTGACCATGGACTAAACCTCTGCGCTATGAGCCAAAATAAATTTTCCCTCCTCTAAGTTGTTCTTGTCAGCACTTTTGGTCACAGTACTAAGAAAACAACTTCTCTGACTAAAACACCTTCTCTGAGGGGAAAGCTGTTTGGAATTCAGAGCAAACAGCTGGAGTCTACAGAACGTGATTGGGGAGCAAAGTCAACCTGGATGCCTCCCCATGCATAATGGGGTCCATGGGAGCGAGTCTTGGTGATTTGTGTGCAGTTTAAAAAAAAGCACAAGTACTGGTTATCCAGTTGCCTTATGCTATGGTTTGGACCCAAAGGCCCATGTATTAAAGGCTTGGTCACCAGCCTGTGGCTCTAGGGGAGGTGATGGGACCTGTAGGAGGTGGGACCTAGGGGGAGGAAGTTAGGCCATGGGGGTGTACCCTGGGAGGGGACATTGGGACCCTGGCACTTTCCTCTTCCTTTTGGCTTTCCAGGCAGTGTGAGCTGAACAGGCCTAGCCTGCCACGTCCTCCCACCATGATACCACCACAGACCCAAAGCAACAGGGACATGTGACCACAGATTGCAATCTCTGAAATCAGGAGCTCAAATCACCCTTTCATCCTTTTAAGTTGTCATCTCAGCTGTTTTTCACAGTCATGAAAAGCTGATCAACACACTATAACACAACTCAACACACAGAGTTGGTGCATGTGAAGAAGTGTGTGTGTATGGTTTGTGCATGTGTGATTGTGTGCATGCATATATGTGAATGTGTGTGTGTTGTGTTGTGTAGGTGATCTTCTGTGTAGCATGTATGTGTATTTGTATGGTGTGTGTGTGCGTGTGTGTGTGTGTGTGTGTTATGGTTTGGATATGAGGTATTCCCCCAAAGCTAACCTGTGAGACAATGCAAGGTCCAGAGAAGAAATGATCGGGTTATGAGACCCTTAATCCAATCAGTGAATTAGTTACCTGATGGGATTCATTGAGTGGTAACTGAAGGCAGGTGGGGTGTGGCTGGAGGAGGTGGGGCTTTGGGGAGGTGGCTTTGGGGTATATATTTTATATCTGGTGGGTGGCGTCTCTCTCTGCTGATCACCATGTGAGCTGCTTCTCTCAGCCACACTCTTCCGCCACGATTTTCAGCCTCACCTTGAGCCCCAAGGAATGGAGCCTGCTGTCTATGGACTGAGACCTTCTGAAACCACAAGCCTCCAAGTAAACTTTTCCACCTCTACATTGTTCTGGCTGAGTTCTTTTAGTAACAGCAGAAAAAAGCTGACTAAAACAGTGTGTATCTACCTATACATGTATGATGTGTGTATGTGCCTTTTTTTTTTTTTTTTTTTTTTGGTACCAGGGATTGAACTCAGGGGCCCTGGACCACTGGGCCACATCCCCAGCCCTTTTTTGTATTTTATTAGAAACAGGGTCTCATTGAGTTGCTAAGTGCCTCACCATTGCTGAGGCTGGCCTTGAACTTGTGATCCTCCTGCCTCAGCCTCCCAAGTGCTGGCATTACAGGTGTGCGCCACCGCTCCCGGCTTGTGCCTATTTTTATGTGTATGGTGTATTTGGTATTTGTGTATGTGTGTGTTGTGCCTTTTATTTGTGTTTGTGTGTGTTGTGTATATATGGTGCATTTGTGTGTGTATGAGATGTGTGTTTTGTGTGTATAGTGTGTGCATTGTGTTTGTGTGTTGTGTTGCATGTTGTGTGTGTGGTGTTTGTGTGTTGTGTATGTGTATTGTGTTGCATGTTTGTGTATGTGTGTGTGTGAGCCGCTTGTGTCTATGTTCTGTGTGTGTGCTGGGAGGTGTGTGTGTACGCATGGCCCTGTATACGTCGGAAGCTCTCTTCTTTTCTTGATACCTTCTTGGGAGGTGTGGACGGAAGCCCAGTGTTCTTTACCCTTTGTATTCCACATTTCCAGGGCTGGACAATCCCATGTGAGTGGCAATTGGGGAGTTAGGGATTGTGGAATGGACTCCTCCTCTGTCGTGGGTTTGGCTATAAATCAAAATGGTCACAGGGTGGTTGGGGTTTTTCTTCCTTTGGCAATTTCCACTTGAGGTTAAGTAAACATGAGTATTTGGGTTGGTTTGATTTTGTTCAGGTCTCAGCAATTTAGGTGAAATACGAATCGAGAGGGAGAGTTCACTTCTGTGACAAAAAGATCTGGACTGGTAGTTAGTTTCTGTAGTCTTTGATCACCACCCCTACCACGAGGGTGGGTCACGGGGCAGGTGGTGAGTGAGGGGGGGCAAGAAGAGAGGGCTTCATGGGCCAGAGTGTGGACTTACTGTTTCATTTTTTTCCCCCAATGGAATCCTACAAATGCCGGAATAGAAAAATTTAAAGAAAAAAATTACAAAACAAAACAAAACAAAAAACCCCAACCCAAACAGAAGCAGAAAAGTTAGAAAGCCAAGATGGGAGGGCAGAGAAATAGGAGCTTGTGCAAGCTGGTTTTGGGTGAGTTTGGGGATACGCAGAATGAAAAGGACAAATTATTTGGGGAAATCCAGATGTGAGCCAGACATTTCAACTTAGGGAGATGGGGAGTTTCAAAAGTTGTTTTTTTTTTTTTTTTTGTGTGTGTGTGTGTGTATTGTATTCTTATTTTGGAAATCTAAATAGGTTGTGATAAAATGTTGGACCTCTTTTTAATTTTGAGAAGACTGTGTTGATTTTTTTTGTGTGTGTGGTGCTAGGGATTGAACCCAGGGCCTTGTACATGCGAGGCAAGCACTCTACCAACTGAGCTATATCCCCAGCCCCTGTGTTGGCTTTTCAGCCCCTGTGTTACCTTCTGCTGGGATGAGGCCACAGGATGGCTAGAGAGAAACTCATTTTGTTCTGAATCATCAGGATTCATGGTGCGCTCACAGGAGGAGGAGCTAGGTGTTGAAGAGATTTACAAACTTTTCTTTTAAATGTCCAGGTTGGTTGCAGAAGCCTGTCCCTGAGTCCTGCCTCTCCCTCCACCCTGTATCCATCCATGTCTGTATTCTTTCCCACCTGGTCTATGACATCCTTGAGGGTGGCACCCAGAGCCCTACATCCCATTTGGTCTCCAGCACCTGGTGCATAATTATTGCAGAGCAGTGGTTGCACAGAGCACTGGGTTCAGAGGGAGCTGGTCTTTAGCTTCTGTTATAGTTTGGGTCTGGAATGTCTCCAAAGGCTCATGTGTTGGAGGCTTGGTCCTAGCCGGTGGCACTGTTGGGAGGGGTAGAAATTTTAGGAGATGGGGACTATTGGAAGAGGGGGGTTACTGAGCACATGCCTTTCAAGGGTATATTTTGTTCCTGGATCCTGCACACTTTCTCCCTCTCTCCCTCTTCCTCTGTTTTCTGGCTATCATGAGGTGAGCAGTTTTGCTCTGTCATGATGTTCTGCCTCACCACAAGCCCAGAGTGATGGGCCCAGGTAACTATGGCCTGAAATCTCTGAAACCATGAGCCAAAATAAATCTTTTCTCCTTTAGGTTGCTTTTCTCAGGTATTTTGTCACAGTGATAGAAAGCTGACTAACACAATTTTGAAATGTCTATCAGCTCTCTGCTAATCACTGAAATTGCATACATTTCTCAGTTTTGTTTGTCATCTTACTGACACTGTCTCTCTGGCTTTATTTTATATTTGTTCTGATGAACAGTACCATCTGTTGAGGAACTGAGGGTATCTTCTGCTTAACAGTCAGGCAGGAGCTGAGGGCCTCTGACAACCAGTCTTTAAGAAAAGGAATTTTGTCAGTAATCCTGTGAGTGAAGTTGGATGCACATCATTTCCCAGTTGAACCTTCAGATGAGACTTCAGTCCTGACTGCAGTCCTGACACTTGATTGCAGTTTTCTGAGAGAACCAGAAGCAAAAGACTCTGAATAAGTCATACCCAGATTCCTCATCCACAGAAACTGTGAGGTAAGTGTACATATTTTAGGGACAATGAGTTACACAGCAACAGATAACCAAGATACACACTCAGGGCCTCAGTGTTCATGAGAAAACGTGAACTAAACAAGGGCTGGGGGTGTGGTTCGTGGTAGAGCACATGCTCAATGTGCACAAAGCCCTGGGGACTATCCCAAGCACCCCTAAAGTACTAAACAAGTAGAAAAGGAAATACATGGTCTATTGATGTCATGCTACATTTCAAAGACAACTGGGTTACCACACAAAGAGATTGTCCACCTCCATTTGAGGGCTAATGGAATAAAAGAACCCTGGTTATGTGATTTAATTCCATGGGTGTTACCCCTGGTTGCATAAGCTTATACATCATATTTTGTGTTTTTGATTGATTGGTCACTCAGGATTTCCTATCTCACTGAGAGTTTTCTGGACCTGACTCCTCACCACCCCCCCCAATTTTATTTTAATCTTGTGAATGCTGTTTACCAAGTAAAACCCTTTGTGGGATAAATGTGAACTAAATAAAATGTTTACTTATATGGAACTCATTTTTGAGGACTGATTTGGAACCAACATTCTTCCCAGATCTTGCAGCAAATAAACAAATAAAAATATATGCCACCTTGGTCCTGTTCCAAGTTGTCAGTCTTCTTGTCATGATTTAGAAACCAGTTCAGAGTTCTGTAAAAAACTGGGTTTGCTATTGCCTTCATTCTATCATTCTATCCCCTTTTGGGTGAATTGATGTCATTCCTACAAAAATACCACAGTTGAAAACAAATATTTCCCAGCCATGAGCAGGGTGCTTTCTGAAGACCTATTTCCTGGCAGGGATTGAAATGGCCTGTTCTTATTGTTTGGAGACAGTGTGTAGGACAGAGTGCAATTTGAGAATTGGCAGAATGCAGGATTTCTCAATCACAGCACTAGTGATATTTTGGATCGAATAATCATTTATTGCCTAGAGATGTCCTGTGCATTTTTGGGTATTTGCCAGCATCCCTGAGCTCAACCTACTAGTTGCTAGTAGCTTCCCAGGTCATGACCATCAAAAGTGTCTCTTTGGGGGTCAAAATCTCCCATGGTAGAGAACCTTTTACATAGTACCACTCCATGAACAGTCTGCCTGGACTCTCATTGATTTGAAAATCAACAGCAGCAATATTTAGAATCCAATAGCACATCAACAGATGCATTATTTATTATCCATTTTATTTATAGATTTTTGAGAATTTGTATTTCCTTTCTAGGGGGCAAGGGTAGCATGTTTCTCTGGCATACCATATTTAGTAGGCATTCCTCAAACAAAATTATAATAAACAAAAATTCCAACTACTGCTTTAGGAGAGAAGATATATAATTCTCCTTATTTGATAGTATTTTAGGGCTTCTTAAAGGTTTAATAATCCTGTGTTCTGCTACTTTCTGGGGAGGCAAACAATATGTGTTTGGTTCTGTCATTGATGACTGTACACAAGAAAAGCATTCCAGAAGTTTCCATGCAGTAAATGGACTCCATTCAATTAAAATCATTGCTTGAAGGCAGTTTTCACATTACAGCTTTTAAAACTCATAGTTTTATTTAAAAAAAATCAGTCATTTCCATGAGCAGTTAAGTAAACAAACATAAGGAAAAAACGTTTGGTACACTTCCCCCTAGTTTCTGATTTTTTAATTTATTTATCTTTGTTTTTCATGAATAAAAGATCCTGTAAGGAATTTTACCCTTCCTGATTTGCCTTGTGTAAACTTTCTAAGATGTATCATGTGGACTTTGGTGTCCTACAGAATAGACACAGAGAGGTAGTAATGGAAAATCATAGGCTTCTCTATCACCTGGACCTGGCATGTAGTCCTTAATTCCCTATTTATACAAATAGGACAGTATTGCCCTCCAGTGTTCCTGGGAGGACTCAGTGAAGGCTTTTTTTTTTTTTTTTTTTTTTTTTTTTAATGTGAATCATCTCTGACCTGGTCCCATTTTGTGGGTTTTTTTTTTTTTTTTTTTTTTTTTTTTTTTTGTACCGGGGACTTGAACTCAGGGGCCCTGGACCACTGGGCCACATCCCCAGCCCTTTTTTGTATTTTATTAGAGACAGGGTCTCACTGAGTTGCTAAGTGCCTCGCTACTGCTGAGGCTGGCTTTGAACTCACGATCCTCCTGCCTCAGCCTCCCAAGTGCTAGGATTACAGGCTTGGGCCACCACGCCCAGTTACTTTGTGTTTTTGTGGTTAAACAATATATAGCATAAATTTACCTTCTTGATCATTTTAAGTATGTAATACAATATTGTTAACTATAGACACATTGTTGTACAGCAGGTCTGTAGCACTGTATTATCTTCCACGACTGAAACTCTGTACCCACTTGTGTTAGCTTTCTGCACTATAAGGAAATACCTGAGATAATCAACTTAGCAAAGGTTTTATTTTGGCTCAGTTTTTAGTCCATTGTGAGGCATTGTGAGGCAGCACATCATGGGGACAGCAATGTGACAGAGCAAAAGTGCTCACCTATTGGCTAGGAATCCAAAGAGAGTGAGGAGAGAGCCTGGGTTCCCAATGACCTGGACCTCCCACTAGGCCACACCTCTTAAAGGGCCCATTGCCTCCCAAGAATGCCACCCTGGGGACCAAAATATGGGCCTTTGGGGGATTTATTGTATGTAGAGATTACATTTTCTTCATCCATTCATCTCTCAATGGACATTTAACTTGTTTCAATTCTTTTGGTATTTTGAATAATACTCCAATGAAAATAGGTGTGTAAATAATCTCTGTAATCCCATCTTTAATTCTTTTGGATAAGAATTACTATTTTTTCACTTAGAAATCGTCTGCATATTATTTTATTATTGGAACAATAGAATCGTATGATTTTTTTAAAAATATGTTATTTGCTCATATGGGTCAGTGATTCAGTGTCAGGGACTTATTCATCTTTATGTCTCTAGCGCTTAACTAATACCCACTGATACTCAGTAAAGAATGTTGCATGTCCAATGAAAAGGACCAACAATTACTCAGTTGGTGAATGTTGGTGAAGATCTTCCCATAAAGGAGGGCCTCAACAAATAGAACATCTTCTCCTGTATGTTAGGATCATGAATATAGGATTATAACAAATGCAAGGCATAAACATCATTCAATAACATGTTCTCCATTATGTTAAGTGAATCTCCTGTGTCCAAATATGAGATTTTGCAATGCAGAAACATATTTGGATAAAAAAACAACACTTCAGTTTGAAGATAGATGATCAGTGCCTTTTTCAGTGCATTCAAGGAGCTAGTACACAAGGGAAAACCAGTTAAACACCAATATTTATTTATTATTTGTTCTTTTTAGATACACATGACAGTAGAGTATATTTTGACATATTATACATACGTGGAGTACAACTTATTCTAATTAGAATCCCATTCTTGTGATTGTACATGATGTGGACTTTCACTGATGATGTATTCATAGATGAACATAAAACATTATGTCCAATTCATTCGACTGTCTTTCCTATTCCTTTCCCCCTTCCCTTCATTTCTTTTTGTCTAGTCCACTGATCTTTCTTCTATTGTTTTTTCTTATCCCACACCACTTTATTTTGGATTATCTTCCACATATCAGAGAAAATATTTAACCTTTGACTTTTTGGATTGGCTTATTTCACTCACAATGATATTCCCTAGATCCATCCATTTACTGGCAAAAGTCATTCTTTTTTACGGTGAGTAATATTCCCTTGTGTATATATTCCACATTTTCTTTATCCATTCATCTATTGAAGGGCATCTGGGTTGGTTCCATAGCTTGGTTATTGTGAATTGAGCTGCTATAAGCATTGATGTGGCCGTGTCACTATAGTATGGTGATTTTAAGTCCTTTGGGTATAAACCGAGGAGTGGCATAGCTGGGTCAAATGGTGGTTCCATTCCAAATTTTCTGAGGAATCTCCATACTGCTTTCCATAGAGGTTGCACCAATTTGCAGTCCCACCAGCAATGTATGAGTGTGCCTTTCCCCCCACATCCTATCCAATGTTATTGTTACTTGTATTTTTGATGTTTGCCATTCTGACTGAAGTAAGATGAACTCTCAATGTATTTGCATTTCTCTAATTGCTAGAGATGTTGAACATTTTTTTCATATATTTTTTGAATATTTGTATTTTTTCTTTTGTGAAGTGCCTGTTCAGTGCCAATTTATTGATTTTTTTTTTTTTTTTTTTGGCGTTGAGTTTTTTGAGTTCTTTATATATTCTGGAGATTTAGGCTCTATCTGAGATTCAGGTAAATGCCAATATTTAGTTAATGCCAGACAGGCCATGTAATGAACTGAGATATTCCTTACTAAAGAAGAAATTTCTGATAGCACTTTCTAGGTTAGTCCTCTCAAATGAAGACTTTCTCAGGGTTACATCAGATGGGTCTGTGATCCTCGTTCATTCATTCACTCCTGAATTAGACGAGTTTTTATTCAGCACTTCCCTTGTTTTTTTCCCAGTCTCTGTGCCTTTGTGAAATTTAAATATCATTGGGAAATGAGTTATGTCTGAATGTTTTCCAGAAAGTCTTGTGATATTGATTGACAATTCATGTGGAATTCCCGTCATATGAAATTGATTTCTCCTTTGAATAGAATCAGAAAGGCATGTATAAATCCAGCAGTTGAGAAAAGGAGGCCATTATACATCTTGTTTTTTTTTTTTTTTTTCCCTGTTTTGTCTTCAACTGGCTGTTTTATGTAACGTGGCAATGTTCTGATGCTCTGCCACTCTGGTACTCATTTAGAATGTTTTAGCTTGTCCTGAATTAGCTGTGGCTTCTGGCACATGTAATTGAAGGCCATAGCACTGGTCTCTACCTGACCAGAGGCATGCCACAGATGACAATCCTTTGCAAATTACAACCTTGAGACCCAGAATCTGTGTTGGGCTCCTTTGCTGGTGGCATGGAGACAGTGCAAAAGTCTACCGTGGGTCTCTTGTGAGACTGATGCTGGTAAATTTTAAAACAAGGGAAAATATCATTAGAATAAAAATGCTGCGTAGACTACAAGTTTTAAGGTTCCCTTGATATTTCCCAGCCCCAGGTTCAAGAATTTGCAGAATGATTCGTGAACTCAGAAAAACGTGTCATTTATGTCCACCAGGTTATTATAAAGGTCACAACTCAGGAACAGCCAGATGGAGGGGATGCATAGAGCAAGGCGTGGTGGAGGGAGGGGAGGTCCCATGCCCTCTGTGGGTGTGCCACCTTCCCAGCCACATGCCCACCAACCCATACACTCTCTGAACTTGATAGCTTAGGCGTTCATATGGAAATTTTGTTACTTAGGCACAATCAATTACATCATTGATTATTGGTGATTGACTCAAACACTGATCCCCTCTTGCTTCCCCAGAGCCTGGAGGCAGGGGTGAAAGTTCCTAATCCCATAGCTGGGTTTTCTGTTAACCAGCTCCCATTCTGAAGCTCGAGATCTAGGGTCCCCTGCCATCAGTCCTTTCAGTATGATACAAAAACACCTCACTCAGGAGATTCCAAGGGTCTTAGGAGCTATGCTCCAGCAACCATGAACCAACAGCAGATGTTTATTCCTGTCACACAACAGAAATGAAATAACATTGTAAAATGCCTCCCCAGTGAAGACTAAACCCCACTGGTCCCCCCTTTTTCTAGAGCAAGATGGAGCCAGGACCTGGCCCAGCGTTTACTCCAACATCATGGGACGGGCAAGGTAGTAGAGGTCCCACCTCCTCCTCCCTTCATCTCTGGCTCCAACCTCCACTCCTCATAAATGTTAAGTCCAGTGATTGAATTTGCGTGGACTAAAATTGAGGCACAGCATTAAGAGAGATTTTCTTGTTACCATTTTTTATTTTCACAGGATGTGGAAAGCTGCACAAAAATCATAATTTTGGTTCTCTTTGGGAGCCTGGATTAAAATTGTGGAGAATAGGGCGGCATTAGGACCCTTGGCAAAGAGGAAACTATGATATAATATAATATAATGACAAAATATTACTCATTAATGGATAAAGAAAATGTGGCACATATATACAGTGGAATAACATTCCCTCTTAAAAAGTAAAACCTGATTGTTTGTGACAACATAAATGAACATGGAGGACATTATGGTAAATGAAATAAGCCAGACACAGAAAGAAAAATATTGGGTGATTTCACTTATATGTGGAATCATAAAAAGTTCAACTCACAGAAGCAGACAGTAGAACAGTGGTTACCAGAGGGGCTCTGGGGAATGGAGAGACATTGATCAAAGTGTTCAGACTTTCAGTTATACAAAAAGAATAAGTTCTGGAGGTCAGTTGTATGTGCAATGACTATATCATAATACTGTACTGTAGAGAAGGGAATGGAGATAGGAAAAGGAAAGAGTGGAATGAATTTTAACAAACTTTCTTATGTACATATATGCATACACCATAGTGAATACCACTATCATGTACATCCATAAGAATGGGGCCTTAATTAGAATAAGATATATTCCATGCTTGTATCAAAATGAGTTCTACTGTCATGTATAACTAAAACAAAAACAAAAACAAAAAAAAACAATAAAAAGACTTTATTGTATACTTGAAATTAGCTAAGAGAGTAGAGCCTAAATGTAATCACTTCCAAAATTATAAGTCTGTGACATGATGGATATGATATGTTCATGAGCTTGATTTAATCATTTCACCATGCAAACATATGTCAGAGCATGATTGTGCTGTATGTTGTAAATACATGCAATTTTAGAAATGATGCTGATACTTAAACACTATATTTTTAATTGACAAATTATACATATGTACATATTTATGAGGTACAATATGTTTTCACGTATGTTTACAACATGGAATGATAAAATCAGGGTCATTAACAAACCTATCACCTCAAAAAACATTTGCAATCTACAGTTTTAGCAATTTTGAAATACACAATGCATTATTGTTTATCAAAGTCACTATTCTATGATTAGATCACTGAAGCTCCTTCCTCCTGTTTGTATCAACATCTCCCCTCCCTCCTCCACGCGTGGTAACCACTATTCTTCTACTTTCTACTTTGATGAGTTCTACTCTTTCAGACTCCACATGTGTGAGGTCATGCGACATGTGCCTTTCTGGGCCTGGCATGTCCTCCACGTTCACCCATGTAGACTCATCGTCAAAGGCCAAGAAATTCCCCTGGGGCTACGTACTGCATTTTATTTAGACACTCATTCATCCAACAGTGACCCTGAAGTTGATTTCATTTCGCTGCTATTGTGAATTATGCTGCAAGAAAGAGGAGGAAAAGTGTGCATATATCTTTGGCATACTCATTTCAACAATGCAATTTTTTTTTTTTTTGGTACCGGGGATTGAACTCAGCGGCACTCGACCACTGGGCCACATCCCCAGCCCTTACAGGCATGCGCCACCGCGCCCGACTAATAATGCAATTTTTATTTGTTAATTACACCTCAACAAAATTGGGGAGGGAGAGAAAGGACATACTGGCCATTTGGTAACTTAAAAATGAAAGAATATTGTTCAGGTTCTTCACCCTGAAGTGAGAATTTCTGTAACCGGCTACTTCTAGAGGGCCAGGACTAACTGTGAAGTGGAACAGGGGACACATCAGTCACAGGTGTCAGCACTCAGGACCCTCAGCCCAGGGCTCACTAACTGGCATGGTATGGGATGGGCGTGGGCATGGTTCTGCCAGGCCTTCCACCAGGGCCTTTCTTCCTGACTCAGGCTGGTGGGGATGACCACAAAGTTCAAGATGCCCAGGAGAGAATCTGAAGGCTTCCCTCAGTGGGACAATGTGGAGAGGTGTTCAGAGAGCCTCAACACCCTGTGATGGGGCAGGGAGGAAGCCCCACAGAAACAAGTCAGAAACTCCCAGAGTAGCCCCTCTTTCCCTTGTGAGTCAACTCTGGGGGCCCCTTACTGGGTGACTCCCTTCATCTTGGTTCCTTCCACATAGGTGATGAAAGAGAGAAGTGACTTCCCTGGCTGTTTTGAACTATAAGAATTAGTAGAAAATTTAGGTATAGCAAGGCCAACTGATCAGAAAATGGCAGCTACTACAAATATAGTTTATTACTTATTGGTTCTAAAAGATGGGGTCATGTGACACCATGGAGATCACGTGGAAAAGCTCCAGGGTTGGTCACAGGCTGAGGAATTGGGGGAGCTGTGGGTAAAGGCCTGTTCCACGGGAAGGATGGCAAGGCAGGGTGAGCAGGCTCAGGACTGGCTAGCCTGGGCAATTCTGCAGGCCCTGGGCTGCATGGGCTCTCCTGACTGACTGGTACCTGAGGTGGTTGGGGTGTGGGCTCTGTGTTGGCTGATTTGGATTTTGAAGGAGCACCCTCAGAAGATTCTTTTACTTTTTCTAGGAGCTGGTCGGTCCTGGGAGGGGCTGTCTCCGCAGGGTCAGCAAGGCACCAGGTATCAAGGCACCAGAATACAGTCAACAGAAGACTTGGTTAACACACTGGTCAAGTTTTTATGTCATTTTTCGCAAAATCATCCAGGATATTCAAACTGGTAGAAACCAAGCCATCTCACCAATGTCAAGAGGAGATTTTGTAAAATCCAAGATCACCAGAGGCACATACCAGCCATGCCTTTTTAGGGAACATGCATTTTTGTTTAGAGGCTCTATGTGGGACAAATAGAGGACCCCACATCTTAGGGGTTGCCCAACATTTTAGCTTTCACTAGGTCTTGGATCAGTGAACTATATAAAATATGTCACGTGTAATCCAATTCCAGCAACATTTGTGTGTCAGTATTTTGAAGACATTAAATCATTTTTTTGGAGCAAATTTTTTGCCCTGAAACATTTTTATGAATTTATTTAACCAGAGCTATATTTTAATTGTGTTCAGTAGAAGAACAATAATAGGATCTGGCTAGTAAACACTAATTTTTTTTTCTCTCTCTCTTTTTTTAGGCTTGAGGCAGAAAACAAAAAATAATAAAAAAAATTGTATTACATGAAAAGAAAAAATCCCTTCCCCTCATGTAATATTCATAATAGCTGGAGCTGTACTGTTAAGTATTAGGGCTTTGTTCTTTCCAAAATATTGGCAGGGCACTTGACATGCATTTTTTAAAAAAGAGCCAATTCTTTCTCTGTATATATATATATATATATATATATATATACATATATATATATATATATATATATATATAGGCAGAGTGTTCAGGCAAAGCAACTGCAGAAAATCTGTTCCAGGTGTGCAAAATGAAGAGCTACAAAATCTGAAGTAATTACAGGAATATGATATGAAGGAGGGTCAAAATTTAAAATTCAGGATTATACTCTTGCATCTATCAAAATTTTCCGGATAATAAATTTTTAAAAAATACTTTCTAGTTGTTGATGTACCTATTTATTTATTTATATGTGGTGCTGAGGATGGAAGCCAGTGCTTCACACATGCTAGGCAAGTACTCTACCACTGAGCCATAACCCCAGCCTCTCCAGATAACAATATTAAGAATAATGTTAAAGTACATTTACTAGATATTCTTCCAATTTTACAAATACCTCTTAAAATAAATTATTTTCACCAGACTTATGTAAATCTGTGAATCAAATTTGGCTTTTAAGTCATGTCTTCTCTGAAGCTTCTAGGCAAGATACAAAGTGTTTGACTGTGCAGTGATAATCATCATAACACTGCCTGAAAATTCAGAGCTGGGTCCTGACATACTCGCTAAGATGAGGAAAACTTCATTTTTTTTCCACTCCTCTGATTTCTGCTGGGACCTAACTTTGCCTCCTTTTTTCCTTACCTATTTTTTCCAGCTAATAAGCATTTGCTAAGCATCAGCTGTATACATCCCAAGTCCTCAGGCACCAGGCATTGGAGACACTCATTAAACAGGGCAGACACAGTTCCTGGCCTCGTACAGCTTAGCATCAAATGAGAAAAAAATAATTTCATGAGCAATTTCAGGTTGTTCACTATGAAAAATGTAATGATAGAGAAATACAATGTACAGAAAGAATGGAGAATGCCTTCCGTCTGTCGTGGACTTGTGGGAATCAAACTTAGCGGTTATCAATGGTAGGTGACTTAACCTACATCTTTCTCTTGGTCTTTTGTATAATATTTGAGAAGACTGAAACACCTTCCTGATAAGGAAGTGAGTAAGCTTGTTTTTCTGGAACTCATGCTACCAAGAAGAAGGGAGTCAGCCTTACCATGAATCCTATTCTGCAGAAAACAGACAAGCGATGACCCACCATGCTGCTGCTCAGCCCTTGACCAAAGTCCACCCCAACTTTGAACTCTGGAGTTACATGAGTAACTATTTAAATTAGATTGGTTTATCTGTGCTGTAATTGACAGCATGCTGACTCATTAGAAGCAAGGAAAATGGAAAGAACATTCTAGAGTCAGTGAACGAATGTGTAAAGGTCCACAGTGATGACAATGGCACTAGTGTGGCTGGAGGATGGAGAGGGGTGGAGAGAGGAGCTCTTAGGACTGGGAAGCAAGCTGCCTGCCGTCCTGTCTTCAGGGCTGGGGGACCACCCAGGGGCTCCTTCAGGAGTTGCGTAGAGGTATTGTGTGCCAGGAGAGTCACCTTGGCTGCGAGGGGGATTGGCAAGAAGAATTCTGGTTAGAAGACCGTTCCAGTACATGGAAGGTTCTCAAACATTTTGGTCTTAGGGTCCCTTTCCATGAAAAACTTATTGAGGACCCCAAAGAGCTTTTGTTTTTATAGGTTGTATCTACCAATTTTGCCAAAGTAAACAATAAAATAGAAATTTGAAACATTATTTCACTTAAAATAACAATAATCAATTCATTAGAGAAAAGGACGGCATCGTTTTACATCTTTGCAAAGCTCTTTAAAGACAAGCCCAATGGAAGGCAGATGGTTGCCTCTGCTTTTCCTGTCAGTCTGCTGTGAGTGGTTTTCAGTTGCAGTAATATGAAGAAAAATCTCAACTTACTCTGATATGCAGTTGGAAAAGGGAGGAATATTTTGATAGCCTTTTCAGCTAATTGTGCTTGTTATTCTCTAATCGTACACCCACATTCAATAGGTAGTAGCTTCTTAAAGGTAGATTGCAGAAGGGACTCTGACACCGTGGCAATGAGTTTGTACTCAGTTACATTTAAATCCACCGGTCTCTCTCCCACTTGGCATGGCCTTTGCCCAGGCATGGTTATGATCTTTCAGATAACCTGAAAACACCTCAGAGATCCCAGGGGCCCCTGGACTGTCCCTTGAGAGTCATTGCTGTAAATTAAAGAAGCTATGACTGGAGCCTGAACAAGGGTGGCAAAAGGACAAGTAGAAGTGTAGTGAGAAATGGGTCCATGTGGCATCATGGGGGCACTGAGGATGGGTGGATTTAGGAGAAGAGGAGGAGGTTTCTCCCCATGTTCTGGCCTAGGTGGATGATGCTACATTCACTAACAGAATATGAATTGGGAATCAGGTTTGGGCAAATTGAGGTGGATTTTTTGGGCACATTGGACTGAACCAGAGGATCTGGGTATGTGAACTCAGAACACCGCCCTCTGAGGTGTTCTGAGTTGAAAGCAGTCAGTGTATACGATGGTCATCAAAGCCAGAGAGCAGGCGAGGTACCCAGCAGAGAGTTCTCTTCAAGTGCAAAGAGAGAAGAATCAAGAGCAAAAATCTATGAAGGACAATATTGAGGGGACAAGTAGGAGGAAGAGGAGGAACCCAAGAGAAGATGGAGATGAAGAAGAAAAACTAAGAAGATGCCGTGCCGTGGAAGGCAAGAAGGCAAGGAAGTGCTTCAAGGAGTAAGGGGTCACCAGGGGTATGTGCCCCCAGTGCTGAAGAAGGCCAGACTGAGGTAGGGTGACTGCAGAGCGTGGACCACAGGCAGGAGAGCATCGTGCAGGGTGGGGGACACACATTTAGAATCCGGGGCTTCTCTTCCCTTCCACCTGCCCTTCTTGCTACTGCTTTTACTGAGCACCTGCTTTACCTAAGTGCAGGGTGGGTGCAGGCCTGTAAGAAGGAGCATGGTTTTCACTTTTCTGATGATCATTGTTAATATTTGAGGAGAGATAGAGAATAAACAAGTAAACTGATGAATGTACTTACAAACTTATGGAAATCCTGAAGCTCTAAAAGATGGAGAAGATGAATTCAAATACCCTTAGGCCCAGGGCTGAAATCCAAGATGTTCTAGAAACAAAAGCCTTTTCATAATTCATTAGGTGGCAAAACCAAACAGCGAAGACTTCAGGGTGATTACAGTCCCCCGCCCCCTTTTTGCCCAGCGACTGACTATTTACATTACTCAGTGAAGAATTATCAGTGTGCTTGATTTGCGGTGCTGCCTCAGACCTAACTGGAGGTGCACACATAAGTTATATTACCCCTTTAAAATCTGGGAACTTCTGAGTTCCTAAAAGATCCAGATAAGAGATCATGGAATCATTTGTCTCTATATTACAGATGAGGTAACAAGACACAGAAAGGTTGAGTAACTTCATATCCACACAGCCATACCAGACTCTTTCCCTACTAGAATAACCCATATCAAGAAAACAGTCCATCTATTCATCCACTTATCCATTTGTCTATCTACACACATGTTGATCCATCTAGCCATCCTTCCACCCATGTATCTATTCGTCCATCCATCCATTCATCCATCCATCCATCTTGCATCCATTTGTCCATCTATCCGTGCACCCATCCACCATGTATTTGCACATGAGTATGATCTACCCATGCAGGAGCCCTGTTTGGGGAGATGGCTATGATTGCGGTTGACTTCGGGCCATGGAGTTTTGGACATTGCCGCCTTCCGTAGTCTCACGAGACTTGGCCCGGGATCTCGAGAGACTAGGGCCAAGCGCAGAGTGGGTCGGGGCCATTTTTGGTTGTTGGTTGTTTGCTGGTGTGTGGTACGTGTTAGAGTTGTTAGAACCAGAGAGAGAAACTGACAGAATAAAGATCCTGTTTGTTTCCAGTCTGCCTCTGAACTTATTCCCGCGGCTTTGCTGCTCCAAGCGGCCATCGCTTCAGGCGGCAACATACCCATCCCTTCATCTATCTATCCATCCATTTATCTATCCCAAAATGTTTACTTGAGACTCCATTATGTCCCACGCTGTGAGACAAAGGGTCAAAGTTATTGGGTTGCAGAGAGTGTTATTTTTATAGATGTAATAATCTGGGATTCTGGGAACTAAAGGAACAGATCAGTGCTGAATGCTGACTGCAGCTCCCTCCAGGTCTCTTACCATTTACTCAAGGGCAAGGAGAGAATCTCAACTCCTCTGTTCCTTTATATCATCCTCAAGGGGCTTATTTTTGTGTTTGGATTAGTAATCTCTCAAACAATACAAAACAAAACAATAACACAAGACTGGAAAGAATCGAATGATGGTTTTCCTTTGTGCTGCCAGAGGCATTAGGATAGAAAGAGGGCAGCCCAAGTGCATTTCACATGGCAGCCTCCAAAGGGATTGAAGAAATATCTTCTGAACAACAGAACAAGAGAAAGCATGCCTTAAAATATCATTAGTGAAGATGACTTTCAAAGGGAGAGGAAAGTTAAGAAAAAGGAAAATATAAGAACAATACAACAAGCACGTAGTCTTGCAATTGTGGGGAGGCCTGTGAGGGAGGCATTTGAGCTGACCATAAGCTCAGGAGGTCACAGCTTCACAACCAAAGTGATTCACTGCCTTGGAGTCGAGAAGCATGTCCCTCAGTGTGTGGAGGACAGCAGATGGGGACATTCAAAGTGGGGAAATTGTGGGCAAGGGTGAAGTTGCATTCCACAGCTGAGGATAGAATGACAGCCACTCTTGAGAGCTGGGCACGGAATTCAGATTGTCTGGGAAGTACCTGCACCATTTCTGGGAACTTTGACTGAATCGTATGTGAAGACCTGGAACTGAAACTCCCCACAGCTGTTGGTTGGATGAAGTGGTGTGTGTTTGGCCTTGACCTAAGAAAAAGTCCACAAAGCAGATGCAAGCTGGAGGTTCTGGAGATGACAGGGACTTTTTACAAGACAGCGATGCACTGTTGGAGGAAATGGCCCCACACAGACAAAGCCTTGTCTCCAACGCTGGCATCTTGTCCAGTTTTGACCCTAGACCAGGGTTCACTCCCAGATCTGGCCCTGGATCATGCCCTGCTTCCATGTGAGAGTCTCTTGCCCGTGTTGAACCCTATGCTCACCCCAGAGCCCACCCGCCCCATGATCTTTTTTTGGTGGTGGTGGGGCGGTACTGGGGATTGAACTCAGGGACACTCAACCACTGAGCCACATCCTATTTTTTATTTAGAGACAGAGTCTCACTGAGTTGCTTAGCACCTTGCCATTGCTGAGGCTGTCTTTGAACTTGGGATCCTCCTGCCTCAGCCTCCCAAGCCACTGGGATTACAGGCGTGCACCATGGTACCCGGCTGCTCCATGATCTTGGCTCAGCATCTTTGCCTTATTGTGACAGCACGTGGACATGTTCTGGGCTGTGAATAGGAAGGAATATTCAACCTCAGGATGAGATTGTTACATTGAAACCCTTTTGTTTTATCATCAGCATTTCCCCCCCTGTACCAAAGGAATTCTAGTCTTCCACAGAAACCCTCAAAACATACAATGACAAGAGAGGAAGACGTTCAAGCTAAGACAGAGCTGTGAAGGGTTGGGATGGGGTGGGCAGAGCCAGCTCCCATTAAGTTTCCCACCCTGGGACCCGAGGATGTGCTAAGCTTGTAGGTTACTAGTTTATGGATTTATGTGGGTGTTTTCATTGTCTTTTATGATATGTGTATACTTTTGTGATATGTATGTTTTTTCTATACTCTATATTATGCTTCTGTAACAGATGGAGATATTTAATTGACTCAGAGAAAAAATAAAGCTAGACATCATGATCATGCATTTATTTAGTTGAACAAAATCAGAGCCTGGGTTTTCAGTATCATGTTTCAGATCACACTCTAGAGGAGCAGGATCACGGAGTTGGATCTAGTTGGATCTGGTCGGTGCACGTGTATGTCAAAAGACAAAATTGCAACACATTGAATCATAGACCTCGTTGGCTTCATTTGTGGTTCATGGACAGGGGCAGTCTCCTATCTCTGGTAGGGTTTATTAGGGGGCAACAGGAAACAGAATAAAAAAAAAAAATACTGACTGGTCAACATTGGGCCCAGACGACTTCGTTTGGTAAGGTTAAGGCAGAAGCCTTCCTTATGCTCACTCAGGTAGATGGGAATTTCCTGTTTTCAATAAATACTGGTCTGGTTTGTGATCTATCTGCTTCCTTAAAGCTTCAGTTGGACGATAAGGCGTTTGGCACGAGTGACTTCATTTTGGTGCATCTGGTCTGGCCTACTGGGGCCGAAGGCAGGAGCTCAACACACATGATATCCTCTCATTATTTTGTTTAAGTTTCCTATTAATTTCTGAGAAAAGTCAGTTTTAAAAACTCACATCATGTTTCTCTTAATTATTTGATGATTCCAATGAAATGAAAATGAACTTTGGAGATGCCCTCTAGCTCTACCTTGGAATAGTTGTTGAAGAAATCCTTAATAAATTCAGCACTTCCAGTCCCTCTCTACTTTTTTTTTTTTTTTTTTTTTTTTTTGTATCAGGGATTAAACCCAGGGACACTTAACCACTGAGCCACATCCCCAGCCCTTTTTTGTATTTTATTTTGAAACAGGGTCTCACAGAATTGTTTAGGGCCTCGCTAAGTTTCTTAGGATGCTTTGAACTCACAATCCTCCTGCCTCAGCCTCCTGAGCCCCTGGAATCACAAGCGAGCACCACCATGCCCTGCTCCTCTGCTTACTTTAACCAATTTCTCCTGGCTGGTGAGGAGCAATGGAGCTTTATGATGGAGACAAGGCCCTGAAAGAAAGAGCCAAAGCTAGAGACTAAAAATTTACTTCGAAGCTTTTATTTCTCCACACCAAGTTGCTGAAGGAAAACAAGAAGTCTGTCTCTGCAGCAGACATGCACAGACTCTGCCGGATATTATTTGTGTTAGAGATCCTGGGAAGCTGGTGTACCTGGCATTTGACCAGCACCCACCTGAGGGCAAGGACTTTTTGTAAAGTGTGATTGCTGTAACAACCTACTGCTCTCTTTCCCTCTTTTGCAAACCATCTGCTGGGACAAATTGATTCTGTTCCACTGTGAGACTGTCCCAGGGGACTGTGCTTGTCGTGGGTGCCAGCTGATCACCAAGGGCATCCATGTGTCAGAACTTGCCCTTTCTGCTAGTACTGCCAAGTCATTGGAAACACGATTCCATGCCTACTGGAGAAAACCAAAGCTTCACTGTGCCAAGCCTTTATATGGATCATCTCATTGATGTCTCACAAATTCCTAGGACATAGAGAGTATGGTCACAGGTGATGTCAAGGTTTGGAAACGTTAAATAAGTTGTCTACGATCACCTAGTAAATAGGAGGTGGAGGCAGAAGTCCCCTCTCAGACAGCTTTAATTAAAAGCCTGTACTCTTAATGACTTCACTGGCTATATAAATGAAATATTTCAGTGTGTCAGGAGGAAATAAACCATACACGACTAATTACTCACTAGCATGTGTAGCTAATGTTAGTAATGACCTCATTAATTTGTAAGCATTTGATGGGAAGAAAGTCCCACTAATCAAATAAAGCTTTCAAAAATGAGATTCATGATTTCACCAGCATAATTAACTTACTTTCTTGAAATTGGAATACATGTGAAGGTTTGTTTCAGTTACATAAGGAGAGCAAAAACTTAAAGGGCAGTAAAGGCCCTAAAAGCAGAATAGTAAAATCTCTCATTGAAGCACATAAAACTTGCATCAAGTGACAACCAGAAGTATATTTTTCTTTTGTAGAAACAAAGTGGACAATCTCTCTTCTTTCACTTGCCTGCTCTGTGAGACATTTCTTCTCAGAACCGTCCATTATCTTCTGTTTGCACTTCTCTGCTAAGAATCAGACCGAGATGTATGCATACTCTTATATATGTGCCTTTCTGTTGTGACTATGTCTTTTTCATTTTTTCTTGATGTCCTAAAGACTGTTCTCTTCATTACTGGTTTTCAGTAATCTATTGTGATGATCCTTAGCTATGGTTTTCTTTTTTATTTATCCTGCTTGGGGTTCACTAAACGTCTTGCTTTTGTGGGTTTCATGAGTTCTGAGAAATTCTCTTCATATCCTGCCTCCACCACACTCTCCCCTCCGTCTCAGCACTCCAGTCATTTGTGTATCTGGCCATTTCATCACGCCACATTTGTTTCTTACACACTTTTTATCGGGTACGTTTTATACTTTAAAAAATTCTTATATTTATTCTAGATATTTCTCATGATCTGCCTCCCACTTTCCTGATCTTTTCTTTATCAGTAGCCGTTCTGCTGTTAAGTCCATCTATTCAGCTCTTAATTTCATTTCTTGTTGCATATTAATTCTAAAATTTTAATTCGATTGATAGTGATCTGCTAAATCCATATTGCCTTCTTATCTCTTGAAGGTATGAATCCAGTTATTTTAAAATCTGCCAGATCATTCTTATATTTGGATCTGTTTCTATTAACTATTTATTTATTTATTTTTGTCTCATTTCTTTGGTATGCCTGGAAATTGACTCTTAAACACAAGTAGTGCCTTTGGCTTTAGCCAGGGAGTATAGCCTTAGCTTAGTGCTGTTCAACTCTTGACAAAAGCTCAGTGGATAATGGTTTGTTCTCTAATTTCCCACCTAGAAACCTACCACATGTGCCTGGATTAAATTAACCATCTATCCTGAGTGCACTGTAGGAACCAGGGAATTTCACTTTGGATTCATGCCATCAGCAATCATGGGAGATGGCAAAAGAGAGCTGATATGATTTGGACATGTTTCTTTAATGAAGGAAAGTATCTTTTTTTGAAGATCCATGGAAAAATTTTCTCTATGGTCTTAGGATAAAGAATAATTGGATTGTTCCTTGGAAAATTTTCTCTTTATTTTGTAAACTAAGTTAGACAATTTTTTCTTGCATTGACCACTTAGTAGCATAGAGTCCTAATCACAGCTCTCTTGTAACAAGAGAATGGGACCTCCACCACATGCATTAACCGTGTGCATCCCATCTGCCTTTGCGCTTCCCCTTAACTTTGCCATCTCTGCCTGCCTCTCACCTTGGTCACTGACATGCCCTAGATCTGACCCTTTTCTTCCCTTGCTTTAGCTATTGCAGCTGTTATCTTATTCGTCTTCCTGTTTTCAGTTTTACTTCCACTCCCCAATATATTACTAACATTAGTCAGAGTAATCATCTGTATTAGTTATCTACTGCTGCATAACAATTTCACGAAAACGTAATTATGTTTGAAATAATAACAATTCATTTTACTATTTTTGCTGTTCAGGAATCTGGCAAAGCTCACCTGTGTGCCCCTGACTTGGGATCTCTTCCAAGGATGCAGTGTTGGTGCTGGGGGCTGCAGTCATAGCAAGGCTCTCCTGCGGGTGGATCCACTTCCCAGCTCAACCCAAGGCTGTCGGTGGGCCTCAGGTCTCGGCTGGCTCTTGGCTGGGGCATCAGTTCCTTGATTCCTGGGGCAGCTCCCAACATGGCAACTGGCTTCCATAGAGTGAACGAGGCAGAGCTTGAGAGAGGGGATCCAACATGGTAGTCAGTGCTTTTGTGACCTAACATTAGAAGCACATCCTATCCTCATTGCCTTATTTTCTTTAGTAGAAGCAAGTCACTAAGTCCAGATTGCACTCAAGGACAGAGGATCATGGGTGGATCACTGAGGCCCACTGTGGAGGCTGCTGACCACATCTCCTAGTTACACAAAGCGGAACACTCTTCTGTTGAAAAATCCTCCAGCAGCTCCACGGTGCTCTTTGAAGGAAGTCCAGATTCCGTCGCCCGGCTGGCAGGGCTGTCCAGCCACAGACTCACTGCTTTGGTCTTATTTGAAGAAGCTTCCTTCCCAGCCCATTTGTGTTTTCTACAAAGAAGAGAATGGATTCCATTAAGTTCCATCTTTTCTCCATTCCAGATGACATTTTAAAAAAAAATAGTATCTTTATCAAGAAAGCATGAAACAAATTGTTCACAATGTCACTAGCTTAGTTTACAATCCAGGAATAGGTTCCGGAATACTTTGCAGTTGTCTGTAACTGAACAGATGTAAATAAAAACAGTAAGGAACTGATGAGAGGACTTTACATGGATTAATTGATTTACCCTCAAGACACCCCGTACACAAGTCCTTCCCATCCCACAGGTGAGGAAGAAGGCAGGTCAGGGCAGGAATCTGGCTCAGAGACCCCGTCTTTAAGCACTAAGCATGCAGACTGATCTGACAGGTATCAGCTAGGAACCTATGCTCAGCAGCGTTCAGGAAGTGATTTCATTCCTGAAAATATCCTTTCTAACTACTTGCTCAACATTTTAAGAGAAAAGGTAGAAATAATCTTTTAAAATATTTTTAATGTGTATTCATTCAGATTTCATGAATCTGACAATATAAAGAACTTCTGGTTGTTGTTTTTCTTTTTTTTTTTTTTTTTTCTTTTCTGTAAGTAATCCTTTGGAACAAGGGCGATTTTTTTTTTTTTTTTTTTTAAATTAAAGTTTCTTTGGATACAAGATTCTGGTTTAGGAGAATTTTTCCTGAAAGTTCTCAAACTGGTTCTTTTCCATTCTAGAACAATATAAACATGTTGTTGGAAACTGTTCTATGTTAGAAGGTTTCTTCACTGGTGATTTGACCAGGGGTGATTTAAATTTTCTCTTATCAGTGTCTCCTTCATTCATCCCTAACAATCTGATTATATTTGGGGATCAAGTCATGGTGATTTTCAGTTAAAGGAGTGGATGAAAAGGGGCTGAGTTGAGCTTAGCTTCAAAAACTCTCACAGAGCCAGACATTGGTTTATTTCCAATGTAAGGAGCCCGATTGCAAGACCACACCAAATAGAGGGGGCCCCCAGGAAGGCATGTTACTCTAGGACAAATAGATATGCCTGCTGTGAACTCCAAGTCTCTGTGACCCTGATAACTGTGGCTCCTTCCCAGCCTAAACCAATTACCATTGAAATGACTTCAATGTGTTAGGCAGAAATGCAAATCCAACAATCATGCTTCCTTTGCAAGTATCAGCCTGTGCATGTTTTATTTTCTGGAAAGAATGTCTCTAAAAGATTTAGGTCTCTGATAACAATGCACAGGCCCAATTATTCCCCAACTAATTTTATATATGTGGTCGAGAGTCCTGGGCCTTCCTAGAGTTGCCAGCTGTATAAGATTTCAGCTTAGATTTAGAATTCTTATATAAGGGATTATATTTTCCCTTATTCCACCCTAGTACCCCTTTCACTAATTCTAAAAGTCTTTTATCTCTACATTTTTATCTATTCAATTTTTAACTGACAAATAATAATAATTGTATATATTTGGGGTCCAGTGTGATGTTTTGATATGTGTTTACAGTGTGAAGTGTTTTAATGCATTTGTCCTTAACAGTGAAAGAGTTCTGCTCATTATCCCTTATTTTGCAATTCCAAGCAGTAAAAGGGAGAACATAAAACAAAAACAATCTTGCCTGTCCCCGAGTAGTCAGAGTTCAAAGGGGCCTGGTCAGAGCCTAAGTGATCCATCTGCCAGTTAAAAGTCTGACTTCCTTTCTTCTCTTAGGAGGGAGTTTATTTTCTGGCTGAACACACTTTTAGAAGGGCTTTTAAGTAGCTAATCATATTAGGGACCAACCACACACTCTTCCCTGGGACATCCTGCTTTCAGTCTCTGTCTTATCTCTCCCTTGAAGTGCTACCCCCTCATGCCTATCTAATCCCACCCTCCCATGTCTCACTGTTACTCTACTAAGACCCTGCTAAAATCTGTTAAAAATATACATTTTTAGTGTATCCATTGCCTTAAACAGTTTTTTTTTTTTTTTTTTTTTTTTTTTTGGTATCAAGAACATTCTGAATCCTTTCTTCTAGCTATTTTGAATTATTCCATGCATTGTTCACTTGTGCCAGCCTACTGGGCATCGGAACACCAGAACTTATTCTTCCTTTCAAACTGTAACTATGTATCCTGATTCCACCATTGTACAACATACACATGTATGGAAATGTCACGTAAATATGTAGAATTATGGGGCTAGGGTTGTAGCTCAGTGGTAGAGCACTTGCCTCACATGCATGAGGCCTTGGGTTTGATCCTCAGCACGACATAAAAATAAATAAATAAAAATAAAGATTTGTGTCCATCTAAAATAATTATCATATGTCAATCAAATATAAAAATAAGACAAACAAAAAATATACATTTTTGCACCACACTTGGAAAAATAACTATATTGAATGTGCATCTTGGTTTAAAGGCAGAGTGACATTGTATTCTCACATAATTGTTACCCAAACTTAGTGAAGTGAGGTCACTGCCCACTCTTCAGAAATAAATAAACAAGGTTCCCAGGACAACAAGACGCATAAAGCCACGGATAGAGCAAGTTCATCTCCACGTGGTAAACAGTTTTGGGGACACTTTAGTCACTTCAGGGTTTTGGCCACATCCGGCTGAGTCCTTCCTCTGCTGCTGTCTCCAGACCTCCTTCCTTCCCCAGCTTCCGCCATGCCCCGGGGCCTGCATTCCCATCCTTGCACTTGGGGAGGACACTGCATTTTGAAAACACTCATTATTGTGGGCCTTGAACTGGGTGACAGGCAACAGAAATGTAGGGTGCAGGGCAGGGGCAGGGGACAGGCTGAGGACACCAGGTTATTGTAAACTGCCTGTCGTGGCCAGCCACAACCCTGCGGGAGAAAAACTCTCGGAGGCAGAGTAAAGCTACTACTACTTTTACTTCTACTTTCTTAGAGCTTAGAGAAAGATTTTTCTTCTTCTTCTTTTCTTCTTTGCTTAGAGAGAGAGAAAGATAGAGCTTAGCTTAGAGAAAGATTATTTTTTAGAGCTTCTTTCTTCTTTCTTGTTTCTTCCTCGGCAGCCTTGGCCTGTCTCTGACCAGCATTTACTTCTTCTATCTGGTTTCTCTTCTGTAACCGCTCTGCCTACGTTCTGGCCGCTCTGATTCTTTTCTTCTTCTCCGACCTGAACTCTTCTTCCGACCGACCGAGCGACTGCACGACTGACTGAATGAATTCATTCTTCGTTCTCCTAACTCCGACCGCTTTCACACGGTTATATACCTTTAGCTTTGCGGGTGCCTCACGTGAATTTACAGGTGCGTCACATACATACTTATTATCAGGTGGAACTTATGGCTTCCAGCTGTCCGCAATAGCCCTTCCTAATTGGGGCTCCTTCAGGTTATGAAGGCAAACCCACCTGAGAAAGTTTACTTAGTCTGAGAAAAGAAATCCCAGTAAATATGTTTTGAAAATTAAATACCAGATATGTCCCAATATCATAAAAAGAACACATTTTTATAAATTATCTGTTACCTCGGAAATACTTCCTTCTTCTTTTTTTTTCTGGTTCATATTTTTTAAAATTTATTCTAATTTGTTATATGTGACAGCAGAATGCATTACAATTCATTTTACACATATAGAGCACAATTTTTCATATAAATACTTGCTTCTTTAGGAATTTGATTGCATTGGTGGTCACTTTCGACAGGAACTTGGTACTTCGCTGAGATGAGATTCACTAAAATCCCTGATCTGTCAATGGCTACTCTTAGGTGGATAAAATGTGCCTCACATAGAGATGCTCTAGCTATGCGCAGTGTGGCTATGGGGATGTGCCCTACAAAACAATTCCATGGCATGTGGCTCCCATCAAAGTGGAAAAAAAGTATGCTGCACTTACAGTTAAACATGCCACATTTTAAACACATTCTCCTTTACTAGGCCCCACTGGTGACTTGCTCACTTTTTTTTTTTTTTAAATATTTATTTATTTGCTTTAGTTGTACACAATGCAATGCATTTATGTTTACATGGTGCTGAGGATCGAACCCGGGCCACGCACATGCCAGGCGAGCGCTCCACCGCTGAGCCACAACCCCAGCACCTTGCTTGCTTTTTATAAGCGGCGTGATTGGGAGAGATTTCTGCTGACTAGTTCCTGCCTCTGCCCTGTGAACCTTGTTTCTCCTCCACACATGCAGAATACTGCAGGAAATGCTGGAGCCTTCAGGTTAAGACACCTGAGGGGTTGGTGCCATGGGCAGGGACCATTCCAGGCAGTCATCCCTACACCAGAACGGTTAAGAAATTACCTAGACATGGAGGTGACCGAGACATTAAAATGCACCCCCTCCCAGATCAAATTAAGCATGTCCACAAATCACCTGGCCACTAGCTGGATCCCCAAATGACGTTAGCCACTCTGATGCCCTTCAGCATGAAGGGTAGTATGAGCAAGGGACGGTGGCGGGGGTGGCATTTGAAACCAGCTGCCTTGACAATGCTGTTTTTTGAAATCCTGCAGAGGACAGACCACGTGAACAGGATGCTCTAGTTCTACCCATGGCCTGGGAAGGGAGATGGGCCAGAGTGCCCATTCCATCAGCTTCACAGTGCTGGTCCGTGTGAGTGCCCACAGAACTTAGAAGGAACAGTGGTGGCTTTGTGTGGTTACACTGGTCACACAGTGGGTGCTATGAGCTGAACAGTGTCCTTCCCAAATCCACACTTTAAAGCCCCAATCCCAGGATCCCAGAACAGGATGTATTTGGAGTGGAGGGCTTTAAAGGGGTAATGAAGGTAAAATGAGGCCACGTGGTTGTGACCTGATCCAACATGACTGAGGTCATTATAAGAAGAGGAGATCAGGACACAGACACTCGCAGAGATGACCATCTGAAGACAAGAGGTAGAAGAGGGCTGTTCACAAGGGAAAGAAAGAGGCCTCAGAAGAAACCAACCTCTCCGACACCTTGATCTTGAACTTCCTGCCTCTAGAACTTGAGAGAATACAAACCACCCAGACTAGGGTGCTTTGTTATGGCGGCCACAGGAAACTCATAGGATGGGCAGCTGGGATGGGACTGCAGGGCTTCAGGGTGCAATGAATATTTGCAGCTGAGTTCATTTTGTTTTCACAATTATTTTGTGTCTATCAAAGCACAAGACAGGGAAAAAAAATCTCTACCCTTGAAGGAGCCTATAATCAAGGAGATAGCTAAAGATTGCGGTTAGCTGAGAGCCATAAAAGATGTTCTAGTTTCCACCTGATAGTAATACATTATCCAAAGAATCTTTGTATGCCCGTGAACACTGCGTGACGCACCTGTAAGCTCGAGCTGTAAGCACGTGTCCTTGTTAAAGCGATATGTATATAACTGGGTGAGTTTAGTTAGTGGTGTGGGAAGAAGAAGAAGGTGGTGGTTGGAGTTAGAGCATTTGGAGTGATTGCTGGAGCCGGAGAGAGAAGAAGAATAAAAGACCTTTTTTCATTTTCATCCTGCCTCCGAATTTTCCTGCGGCGTTCGTTGCTCCAAGGCGGTTTCCGCTTCAGGCAGCAACATACCCTCTTTAACTTGCAGCCCAGTAGGAAGCCATAAGGAATGATCATAATTTCAAATGAAATGTATATGCAACCACAAAAATACACCAGAGCTGTGGGAGAGAGGGTCTGGGAGCAGAGGCCTCTTCTGGAGTCGGAGACTTCTGAGGTCTGGACCTCAGGGGAGCCATAGGTAGCCTGAGGAGGCACCAACACCAAGGCCAATGGGAACACCACTCCAAGGAAGGGGACTGGCCTGCGAACTCCCAGGAATGGCATCAGAGAACAGTGGAGACCCAGGAGAGTGGTCCGCGGCAGGGGCAGGGACAACCTTGAAGAGCTCCTTTCGGTCAGCACAAGGAAACTGGGTTGACTCCTAATTACAAAGGGCCACTTAGGAGGGCACGGAGCAGGGGAAGGATTTGACGAGACTCACCCTTGGAGGAGAGCTCTCCAAGGCCCACGTGGAGCCTGACTGTGGGAGGCCAGTGTCCAAGTGGGGAGACCAATTTGGAGACTCTGAGGCTGTTTGCATGGATGGTGATGGGATGGGATCACTGGGGATGATGGAGAAGGGGGAGGGGATGCATTTGGGATCTGCTTTGGAAGTGGAACCCACAAGATGGGCCACCAACAAAGAGGGGTCTCCCAGTACATGCTGGGCAGCAAGGCAAATTGTTTATCACTGCTGATAAGCTCAACCACCTGGTAGTGGTTCCTGGGGACAGTGATCATAGGCCATTGCCAGGGATGGGCTGCAGGAAATGCGGGACCCCGGTCCACACCTGGTCAGCCCAGCTATGAAATGGTAAGAGGCAGGACCCCTGAGGAAGATGTCTGCAGCTCACACTGGAGGAGAGAAGAGGCTGGTACTCAGAGAGAGGATTAGATGACAGTCATGCTGGGGGAGGGGCTTCAGAGTAGGCTTGGGAGTGACCTGTGGGGTAGACGAGCCTGCTTGGAGGCTCTCACAGACTGTTGTCTGAATGGGCGTTTTGGGAGCCTCTGAGGATGCTCTGTGGGCAAAAATTTGTCTCTGATTCAGACCCAGGGGACTAAAAGTCATCCTGAGGAAGCAATTCTAGGTACTATACAGAACAACAATGACTTGCTTCACCCCCAAACCTGAATATTGGACTGTTCCTGTTATCAGTAAGGGTCTGGCCAGGTTGGCAGGTGAGGGAGTCCATGAAGGAGGCTGAAGTGCTGTGGGAAGAGGGAGAGGGCGGGACAACAGTCTTGGTGCGGAGGTGAGAGAAGGCCAGTGCCCACTGACGTCAGGAGACCATCAGGTAGAGAATCCACCTGGAGTCCCAGTAAGCAGGGCAGAGCTCTGTAGGAATGGATGTCCTGACTTCTGCTCTTCCCCTCTGTTTTAGTCTGCATTTTTGCTTCTGTGATTAAAAGACCTGACCAGAACAAAAAGTTTTATTTGGGGGCTTACATTTTCCAAGGTCTCTGTCCACAGACAGCCAGCTCCATCCCTCAGGGCTCAAGATGGGCGGGACATCATGGTGGAAGAGTGTGGTAGAGGGAAGCAGTTCACGTGATGATCAAGAAGCAGAGAGAGACTCCACTGACCAGATACAAAATATACTTCCCAAAGCCACACACCCAATCTCCCGCCTCCTCCAGCCACACCCCACCTGCCTTCCCTTTCCACTTAGTTAATCCCAACAGGGGATTAATTCACTGATTGGATTATTGTTCTCATAAACCAATCATTTCTCCTCTAAACTTTGCATTGTTTCACACATGAGCTTTTGGGGCATGCCTCACATCCAAACTATAATGCCCTCCTTCTAATTTCTTTTTCAGGACTCCCTCTGGTCTAATCCAACCAGAAGCCAGAGGGCAAGGAACCTGTTGACTTAACCCATGCAGGAGCCTTCCAGGGCAGAAAGGGTGGTAGAGATGGGTAGAGAAAGTAACACAGGAGGAAACGGAAGACACTCAGGACACCTTCTGAGGTGTAATCACCTTGAACCAACTGCCAGACTTGCAGATGGGGCCATACTAAGTCATCCAGCCCAGCCACACAGCCATCTGACCTTGGATGCATATGTAATTGGCAGATCCACCCTGCCAGAAAAACTGTGCAGCTGGCTCACAGAACTGTGAGAAATCAAATATTTGTATCATCTTATATTTTGGGATGGCTTCTTGTACATCAAAAGCTACAATCTTACAAGGTTGTTAGGAAAAGTAAAGGATTTGAGATGAGTAAAGCATTTGGAACAATACTAAATGTTCCATTAATATGTTAGAATATATTGCATTACATTACATAAATGTTCCACCAACGTATCACTTTCATAGTAAGTGACCCATCAATGTATTCCAGTATGTTACATTATATAGTAAGTGGTCCATCAGAGAGTATGTTAGTCAGCTTTCTGTTACAGTAACAAATACCTGAGCTAAGTCAACTTATGAAGAGAAAAGGTTTGTTTTGACTCAATTTTGCAGGTTTTAATCCACCACCCATTGGCCCTGTTACTTTGGGCCTGTGGTAACACAGGACAGCAAGGCAGGAAGGCATGGCAGAAGAGACTTATTCACTGAAAAAGTGAGGAAGAGAAAAAGACTGGTGTCCCATAATCCTCTTTGAGGGCATAACCTCAAAGACCTAAAGCCTCACTAGGTCCCACCTCTTAAATATTCCACCATTTCCCAATAGCAGCCCCTTGCACTAAGCCTTTACTATATGTGCTTTTGGGGGACATCCTGGATCCAAACTGTAGCAATGTGTTACAATGTATTAATTTTGCTAGATAGTAGATGTTGCATTAATGTTCCACATTACAATGCATTAACATTGGGCTGGGTTTCTCATAGGAGGACTCTCCCTCATTGGTTTGTTTCCTTGTAGAGTCTGCAAGTTCCTTTTAAATTTTGTTTAAAATTGTGAGCGCTTCCTTGGAAGGGAACTCCACGAATCTGGGATTATGTCCCATAGAATGGTGTGATGTGTGTTTTGCCAGGTCACTGCACGTTTTCCGTATCAACTTCTCAGCTTGTAACATTTATACTACATGGGTCGTGTAAATTTGTGCATGGCACCAGTTCAGGTTTTCAATTTGCTACCTAACATTTTTCTCCTATCCAGAGTCCTAGAACATGTCAAGCTTCCCTGCTGCCTCCCTTGACAAGGGTGAATTTTTTCTACTTGCTTTTGTGAGGAAGTATGATTGGCACCTCGTTAAGTCCCAACCTTCCCTGGACACCTCAGTGTCATTCCCAGTCCCATGTGAGTGTCAGAACCATTTTCCCATGGATAGAAAAGCCCCCTCTACACCCCGGGCCTGGGTCCATATCTAGCAATTGCTCTCAGGCTGCTTTGGAGTCAGCTTTAAGCTCTCTTGCTATTTCTGAGAATGTTTCTTTTTTCTTTTCTTTTCTTTTAATTTTTATCTTTTGTGATACTGGGATCAAACCCAGGGTGTTATGCCTGTGCATGCTCGACATAACTGTACCTCTGAGCTGCACCCCCAGCCCTCCTCTTTTATTCTCTTCAGTTAAGTTATGCATCTTAAAAATGTTAGACTTTGGTGCCTTTGTCACGTATCAGGCAACTACCTGATACTTGACAAAGTATCACCTACGTGGTTTGTCTCTGTGTTTTCTATTCTGTTCAATCGGTTTTCATGTCTGTCTTGATCCCAATACTGGGCTGTTTTTGTTACTATAGCTCTGCAGTACAATTTGAGATCGTGTATTGTGATGCCTCTAGTGTCACTGTTTTTTTTTTTAAATATTTATTTATTTGCTTTAGTTGTACACAATGCGTTTATTTTTATGTGGTGCTGAGAATCGAACCCGGGTCGCGCTCGTACTAAGCGAGCTCTACCCGCTGAGCCACAATCCCAGCCCCATGTCGCTGTTTTTTGCTCATTATTGCTTTGACTATTCTGGGTCTTTTATTATTCCATATGAATTTTAGGACTTTTTTTTTTTCTAGTTCTGGGAAGAATGTCATTATTAATTTGATGGGGATTGCATTGAATAGGTAAAAACCTTTTGGTAATATGATGATTTTGACACTATTAATTCTGCTTGTGTAAGACTATAGGAGGTCTTTCCATTTTCTGAGGTCTTTTTCAATTTTTTTCTTCAGTGTTTTATAGTTTTCATTGTAGAGGTTCTTCAACTCCTTCATTAGATTTATTTCCAAGTTTTTTTTTTTATGTTTTTTTTTTTTTTTTAGTTGTAGTTGGACACAATATGTTGATTTTATTTACCCATTGCCTCAACATGCCAGGCAAATGTGCTACCGCTGAGCCCCAACCCCAACCTCTCACCCCCCTTTTATAAAAGTTATTGCGAATGGGATAGTTTCCCTGATTTTTTTTTTTTTTTTCTCAGCAGATTGGAGTATAGGAAAGCTGGAACAAAATAAGGGGGAAAAGACCAGTGTGCGTGTATGTGTGTGTGTGTGTGTGTGTATCTCATGAAAATAGGAGGGAGCTCAGTGGCGTAAGAGTATTGATGGGGAGGGAGGAGGGATGGGAAAGGGCAGAACTGTGATAAAATTGAGCAAATTATTCTATGGACGTGCGTGAATATTACCATCCTGAGTGCCAACTTTATGCATATTTGTAAAGCACTAATTACAAAAAGCAAGAAGTAAATAGGAGGAAGACCAGTAGAGGAGAGGAAGGGAAAGAGGGGGAGGGAGGAGTAGGGGAAAGAGGAAGTACTGGGGACTGAAAAGGAGCAATTTGTATTCCATGCATGGTTGTGACTATGTCAAAATGAACCCCACTATTATGTGTAACTAGAATGCACCAATAAAAAACACTTAAAAATATGTTAGATTTTAGTCCATCTTGTCTGCGTCTTCATGGTGGTACTAAACTCAATTTGCTCCATCCTTGCTAGAAGTCACTGTCAATGTCTTTCTGGGTAAATTGAACGGATCTTCCTTCTCTTTGAATTCAGTGAGAGAAATCATTTCCAAAAATCGAGCTTTCTGAAAGGTACTTTGACTCAGAGCTATTTTTTTTTCAAGGCTGTTTTAGAGCTTTTTTTTTTTTGTGGGGGTGGGGGGGAGTAATTTCCCTGAGAAAGTTCTTTGCTAGTCACTTTAGAATTATTATTTTCATTGTTTAAATGAGGTAAGCCACATAAATCTTTCAATACTGAACAGCTCATGTCTTCAATTCCAGGTCTCCCTGGCCCCTTGCCCAGCCCAACTCAGGAGGCTGCTTCCTTTCAACAATTCTGGCTCTTGCCAACCACTTTTTAAATGATGCCCATGCCACAGCCTTCATTTTTAGTCTCAGATGTCATTCACTCACACCAGCCACTGTGAATTACAGATATTCTCTTTCTTACACTATGCTCCATTCTCTTCTTCCTATTCTTCCCTCCTGAGTATGACAATTGCATTATTTTTGTTATTTTATTGATTGGTCTAAATGATCCACTTAAATCTCTATTTCCTATTCCAGTAACTTTATAGAGCATCTTGGCTCCACTCAATATGAGAGGAAACCTTAACCTCTGACCCCTCTCCTATGTCTTCCCTCATTATCCTCACAACTTCTGTTAGCTGGGTTTTTACATTTAGCTTATCAAAGTTGGTGGCATTTACATTCTGTCTGCCCAGACTTCTACACTCAGGCCAAAGGTTGACACTAAAAGTTGAAAAATATATATATATGGCCTCCTTGACATAATACTTCAGGCCAAACTGTGTGCCAAGATCACATGTTTCTCTCTATAGGATTCTGTGTGCTGGCTGGAGAAAAATGTTCCTGCCCCCAAATCAAATGCATCTCTGTTATTCCTCGAAACCTGCTTCCTATTTGGACCATGACTGGTTGTAGAACATTTGCTTTATTTTTCCCTGGATTTTCTGTTACCTTTCCTTTTTCCTTCCCAAAAGAAAAATGTGCTTTGTTCATTTATTTGTGCATTCCTCAAACATTTATTCGACATCTGTTTTGCCAGGTGGCATTCTAGATTCTCAGAACAAAGATGAAAATAAAGCAGGCCCTAATGCCCTGCCCTTCTTGGAGTTTCCATTCTTTCTGCCATAGGTGAAGTCAGCCAGTGAATGAGGAGGTAAATGCATATGGAGGAGGAGGAGTAGAAGGTGGAGGAGGAGGAGAAAGAGGAGGAAGAGGAGGAGGGGGAGGAGGAGGGGAGGAGGAGGAAGAGGGGGGAAAAGGAGGAGAAGGAGGAAGAAGAGGAGGAGGAGGGGGCAGGGGGGAGGAGGAGGAGAAAGAGGAAGAAGAGGAGGGAGAGAAGAGGGAGGAAAAGAAGGAGAAGGAGGAGGGAGGAGGGGGAGAAGAGGGAGGAAAAGGAGGAGGAGAAAGAGAAGGAAGAGGAGGGGGTATGGGGAGGAGAAGGAGGAGAAGGGGGAGGAGGGGGGAGAGGGAGGAAGAAGAGGGAGAGAAGAAGGAGGAGAAGGAGGAGGAGAGGGAGAAGGAGAAGAGGGGGAGGAGGGGAAATTGTTGGGAGGAAGGAGAATGGGGATCCTCTAGGAAGTGCCCTGTGAGTGGGCAGTCTACAGTTCTGAACATACTGGTCAGTGAAGGCCTTCAGTGATGGCCAAACTGGTAGTTTTCTGAGATAGGGTAGGCCGAGGCTAGTGATTTTGGTATGGTATCAAATTCCTATAAAAGTGTTCATTTTCCTCTTTAATCAGGAACACAGGTCCATGCCAGAAGGCGTCTAGGGTGCTGACTTCATGGATATTGCTGTGACATGGATAATGGGTTTCAGAGTTTTCTTTTTGACAATACTGATTTCTTCTAGTAGGGGAGAAAAAAACGACAGGATGAGGTTATCACAAGTGATTTATATTCTTTTATTTTGTACTTTCCACAACCTTCAGATTTTGTTTAATTAACATGGCTAAATTTTATAATTAGTAACATTATAATAAAGTAACATTTAAATAAGAAATACTTGGTTCAACAAAAATACTAGATTTGGACATTAGAGTAGGATGAATAGGGGACACATGTACATGATCCCCAGTTACTTTAAAAGTCCATTGGATGGAGTTTGAATTTAATTCGTTTTTTTTTTTTTTTTTTTTTTTTTTTGCACATGTTCCCATGAAACTACAGAAAGTAATAAAAATAAAGAAAAACAGAACTTTTTTAACTGTTAGGAAACAAAGGCCATTGGCTTGTTTGAGGCTAAACAAAAACCCCAATACATTTTACTGATCTATTTATGTAAATAATTTTATTTTTCATTAACATGTATTGATCGTAATTGTAAACGAGGTACAGTGTGATATTTCTATATGAGCATGCAGAACATTCTGATCAAACCCAATCCCCCTTTATCCACCCTCCCCAACCCCACTTCCTGACCTCTAGTAATCACTATTCTACATAAAGGTCAACATTTATTTTTAAAGCTTTGACATACGAGAGAGAACACACAGTACTTGTCTCTCTGTGTCTGGCTTATTTCACTTAACACAGTGTCCTCCAGTTCCATCTATTTTGCTGCAGATGACAGGATTTTATTCTTTATGGCCAAACAGTATTCTCTTGCGCATGTGTGACACAGATCTTTATCCATTCATCTGTTGGAGGCCAACAATTACATGAAAAAATGCTCAGAATCTTTATCCATCAGGGAAGTGCAAGTCAAAACAACTATGAGGGCTGGGGATATAGCTCAAGAGTGCTTGCCTCATATGCACAAGGCCCTGGGTTCAATCCCTAGTACCACAAACAAAACAAAAACAAAAACAAATAACTATGAGATACCATGTCACTCCAGTTAGGATGGCTATTATAAAAAAAAAAAAAAATGCTGACCAGGATGAGGAGAAAAACGAACTCTAAAACACTCTTGGTGGGAATGTGAATTAGTACTGTCACTATGGAGAAGAGTATAAAGTTTCTACACAAAACTAAAAATAGATCTACCATATGATCCAGTTGTACCACTTCTGGGTATATATCCAAAGGGAACACTTTTTACTTATTTTATTTTATTTTTTTTTAAAGAAAGGGTAAGAAGAAACGTGTGGGCCTCCAAAGATCCTTCCTTCAAAAGCACAGTGGCCTGGAGTGGCCCTGCCCGCCCATCAATTAGGGCCGTGCTGGTTTGCACCCAGCTCCAGAGCGACATGCATTCAGATTACTGCTCCCTCCCTGAAATGATTTACTTATTTTCAGAAGAGCCACACAGGACAAGAGGGCCTCTCTCTTCTTGGTTTTCCAAATAAGCATGTATCTCAGGAAGAGGGTAGAAGTGCATGCTTGGGCTTCGCTGCTGATGACAGATGACATGGCCTTCCCTCGTGGGTGTGGGTGGTGTGCTAGCTTGCAAAGAATAACACATGAGGCCTTATTGCTTCCAAGCTGGGCTGCATCCGGGGCTCTGAAGGACACACCCACCTGAGGACGTGCCCGCTGCCCTGGCCCGTGCCTTTGGTGGATGCCACTAATCAGAAGCTGTGCTCTCACACAGCATGTGTGGGCGTCACAGACGTTTATCCAGTCCAGCCCGCCCCATGTTAACAAGGGATTCTCCCTAGCTGTGGATTCTACGTGGTCCATTCTAGTGGGGCACAGATCCTCCAGCCCAGCACTTTGAGAGTGGCTGTCCTGTGGCAGAACAGAGACAGAATGCAGAGACCTCCCCAGAGGCCGCAGCTTGGGACTGGAGCCAGGCATGTAACACTGGTGCAGCTTGGTCCTCTACTTCGGAAGCTTCCGCAGCTGCAGAAGATGGCTGAGGGGGCCAAAGGAACAGAGGGATTATTAAACTGTAAGGAACTTAGGCTGGGTTTTGCACATTTTTTGGAATCTGTGCAATTTGATTTTTCTTAAAAGTTGGCTATATAGGCATAATCATAATGTTTGGCACCTTCCTTTCTATTTAGTGGAGAAATTTTGCTGAGTAAATGCCACTCAGAATCCAGGTCCAGCCTCTTCAGGAAGTGACACCGAGCCCCAGGCTGTGCTACCGTTGGGGTAGCAAAATGGGGATGGCTTGTGTCCACTCCATTCCCTACAGAGCGACTTTGGGGAGCATTCCTAAGCAGCAGTGGTCTATAATACTAAACGTATCTTTAGGTTTGCTTCTCTTCCTTAGGAGAGACAAGCAAAGAGCTCTTCAGGACAGAAGCATGTGTGGAAGGGGAGATCAAGGCAGGGCCACACCTGGGTAATTAAGGAGGACACCTTCTGAGTGCAGCAAGCAGGCCCACCCTGTCAGGCCCATATTAGGTGCTCAATAAACATTTTTGTACAAATGTGCATCAGTGATATTAGTGGGAATTTCATAGGACAAAGGTGGTCTGGAGGTCCTACTAATTTGGGAAGTAGTGGAGTAAACAGTATTAAGCAAGGCTGTGTCCTAGGCCGCCCTAGAATCTGGGGTGTGCTAGTGAGTGTTACAAAGTTCCAAATAGAGACCTATGGGCCCTTCCCGTGTCCCCGACCACTTGTCCTTCGGAGGAGGTGACAGAGGACTCTCAATACAGGTGTGTCTAAGGAACGCAAATTTTGGGAAAAGCAATCCAGCTGAGCCTTCATATTTTAGAGGTGATGAGGCCCTTTGGTTTCATGAAGAGGTGAGGTTTTAGAGTCAGAAAACCAAGGGTGCAATTCTGTTCTGTTGGAAAACTATTCCCACATATCCCTTGGCCCGTCTGAACAAGGGGTTAGTTTTCATCTATAACTTTTACTCCCCTCTCAGTTGGGTGCGTAGAACAAAGGTGGTGGTTAATAAATGATAACTCTTAAAACTACAATTGGGAAACCGAATCTTGGAGAGTCCCAGCGGGCCCAAGGTGACCCAGCAAGTGAGGGGCAGGGTTGAGTGGGCACCTGGGTTTCTGGTCTTGTGCCAACATTCCTTTTACTGCACTAGGTTGGCTGATAATAGGAGTTGTGGTTCTTTCATAAGCATAACAAATCAAATGGAGGTTGCCAGATGTTTTCGTTTCAGAGAAGAATGGAGTTAATGGATGTCTATCAGGGCACAAACCAAAGATTTAAAGAGAGATTGCTGAGTATAAGCAGTCATAAAAGATGTCGAGGTTGGTATTTCGGCATTCCTGGGCAACACAAACCGCTATTTGGTCACATCTGGTCTCCATCAGGCCCGAAGTGTGACATAAATACATGCATAGTTTAGAGAGTGAGGAGGCCCTGCTGAGACACGACAGGCCTTGCTCTGTTTCAGCTCTGCGGAACCTGGGCTATGCACCCCCCCCCCCCCCCCCGGACAGAACTTTCTGCTCCCCTGCGTGCCTCTGGGATGGAGTACCATGCTTACCTGTCCGTCTGGCTGAGCTCACTCACGTTTGACACACCTAGAGATTCAGCCTTCCAACAGGAAAATCTGCTTACAGATACCTGGTGGGGTTCAGTTCAGAAGTTAGGAGACAAAATGCTTCAGTGACCCCGTGGGCTTCATAGACTGATCGATCGATGGATCGATCCATCCATCCATCCATACACTGATCCACCCATCTACCACAGAATCATCCGTCTGTCCACCCTCCTCCATCCACTTTTCTGGTGAACACCAGCTTCTTGCATGTGCAAAGCACTGGTCTGGGCACAGGGAACCCAGCAGCATGCAAACCAGACACGGGGTTGACCCTTATGCCCTTTCAGAGGGAGAGAGAGGCATTAAGTAATTGCCCACTTACAGTGGCCAAGGTGATGAGCCCACTGAAGGTATCGCAAAGTGTCGTGGAAGATGCCTCCTAAATGGGAGGCCAGAAAGGCCTCCGTGAGCCCATCAGAGAGGATCCCGGCGCCGGCTGCAGCCCTGGCCCTGGCTCTAGCTGCTGCGGCTTGATTGTTTTCTCCCAGTCCTGTTGGTTTCGCTGTTAACTCTTTCCCCATGACATGGCTTCCAAACCAAGGCTATCCCTTCTCTCAGCAAAACCGTTAACATTTCCTAGTGTCAAGTCCAGCTAAAGGACTGCATCTCAGAAAAGTGCTTATACCACGGTGAAGGGTGGAGGGAAAACCTGGGGATTCCTGTACATGTCCGGATTCTGTCCTCTTCCAGCCCCAGCCCGGTTAAAGCCAGTCCCTTCCTATGTCCGGGGCTTCTGACCACAACATTGTGAGATTTGCTTTTTAAAAGGGATCAACCAACACAAATCTCGACTGGTGCCCTCGGGGACGATCACACACAGAATGAATCTGGCTTGCATTTCAAATTTGTTGTTGCTTCTGCTTGGTGACCCTGACCCACATAAACACACAAAGAGCTCTGTATACCCAAACACCCCAAAGCCCAGCTGCCTGCTTTCAGAGGGCCTGATTGTGGGGCACCGGCAGGACTGGGCTCTGTTGTCAGGCAGGCGCGTGGTGGTAATTACACACCAGGTAATTACACTGGTCTTGTTTCCGCTCTCTCTGGCTAAGCCTAGATCTCAAGGAAGGGAGACTTTGGTTTTATGGCAGGGTATAATTCCTTCACAGGGACAGGGTTTTTATGCGACTCTGACTCCTGAGTTGACTACCTGGGCTGTGGCCACTCATTTCCTGTTGCATGGAAGAGCAATTATGCAGCCAGGGGGGAGGGGATGTTGGGTGGGTTCGTTCTTCTCTGTGACATGTATTTTGTGAGACAGAAGAAAGGTCCTTTGCTTCTGAAAGCAATTCTTAAAAGAAATGCATCAGGGGGGCTGGGGTTGTGGCTCAGTGGTAGAGCGCTCGCCTAGCACGTGCACGACCCGGGTTCAATCCTCAGCACCATGTAAAAATAAAGGCATTGTGTACAATTAAAACAAATAAATAAATGTTAAATATTTAAAAAAAAATAAATGCATCAGGGTCCTCCAAGGAGTATCTGCATGAGAAAGAGCTACTGTTTCCAAGGGGTCTTAATTGCTTCAGAGGACGGGCCAGTTGGAGGCAGAGACATGAAGGGCAGAGGCCCCTCCGCTGTACACCAAGCCTAGTCTTTGGGAAGCTGGAATTTGCCCACAGGAGAGGAGGGTTTTGGGTCTGTCTGCAGATGGAGCCAAGGACAAGCTGTGTCCTGACTTTCTTTTTAAGCTTAAAAAATATTATTTCCATCTAAGCATCATAATTAGACACTGGCTAGTATGCATGACCTGATTTTCAAAACAAAGCCCATGCACATGGCTGTGCTAGGTACGGATAAATGGCTCAGCTAGTCCTCGTAAGACACTGCAGAGACCAAGAGCTAGAGAGAGGTTCCCCCTCCCCTAGCTTTAATGAGATATAATTGACAAATAAAGAGTGTATATATTTTTAGGTATACGGTGTGATAATTGGCTATGTCTGTATATTGTGAAATGGTTACCACGATAAAAGTGATCAACACATCCATTTCCTTACAGATTTATTATTTGTGTGTCTGAAACACTCAAAAGCTGGGTGTGGTGGTGTATGCCTGCAATCCCAGCTACATGGGAGGCTGAGGAAGGAGGATCTCTTGAGCCCGGGAGTTTGAGACCAGCTGGGCAACAATATTGAGACCTCATCTCAAAACAAAAAATCAAGAAAGAAAAGAAAAGAAAGAAAGAGGAAAAGAAAACCAATATGATTGCTCCTAGCACATTTCAAGAATATAAAACAGTACAATACTATTAATAATATACAGATCCTGGTATATATGTACAAAGGACTATTATTCAGCCCTAAAAAGGAAGAAAATTCTGCCATTTATGACAACATTGATGCATTTCAAGGATATTATGCTAAATGAAGCAAATTTAGCTAGACACCGAAGGACAAATTCTGCAAGAGAGCTATTCTTGAGTTTCCGACCTGTGAGCACCTTGGACACCCATTGCTTTCTGCAGAGGAGGAGTCTGAGGCACAATGTCAGCAGCAAGAGCTGCGCTTAGTGCCAGTGTCCAGCAGCCTCTGTCTGGGGCTGTGCTTCTGATCATGTAGCTTCCCAGAGGACCCGGAACAAGGAACACTGAAACCTGAGAGCCAGAAAGGGCCCTCTGTCTGCGTCTCATGTTGGGATCACTTACAGAAAGAAAGGCCATCATTATGGTCTTCTTCTTGGGCTCAGCTTGCGGGACTTGGGCTTGTTTTGTTTTGCTTGTTGTGTAGGCAGTGACTGGGGCAGGGAAGCAAAGCCCCCTGTGATTATTAGGGTTGGTTCTTTCCTTGGTTCCATTCTGTGAGGTCTTGAGTTGAAGACCAGTAGCCTGGAATACAGTGAGAACTGGCCAGAACCTGCCAGGAAAGGGGGACAGATTGACCACTCCACTGACTTCCTTAATATCACTTAAAGGAAATTCCAATTCTTGTCTTCTCCTACATTGGAACTGAAGCTATTGGTAAAACTATCCTTAATCCATAGACCTCTTTCTTTCACCTTCTCATTTTCCTTTCTGCTCTTCCTTTGTCTTTTTTCCTTTCTGTCTTTCCATGTTCTATAATCTGGAAAATTTTACATGTTCTCTGACTGTTCTACAGTTCCCAAGGCTCTGCATTAAAAGTGCCTACAAAATTACTCTTATTAACTTGGACCCTATCACTGTGAATGAAATGGCCAATTATTTCTCTGATTGACAAAGAAAGAGACAATGGATAAAAAGGAACCACTTAAAACTCATCCAACTTTATCAGTGGTCAACTTTATAATTTTGTTTCAAGGTATCATTTTGGTTTTCTACCCACATTTAATGTCCTCACTAAATCTTGTGGAGTAAGTCTGACTCATCAGCCAGGATTCTTCATCACACAAAGGCTCTGCTGCCTGGTTGGTTGAGTTGACAAGCCCTTGGGGACTTCTGAGAGGGGGACATTTAGCTCTGAGAGTTAGATCATCTTTTCCAGAAAGCAGAGCTTTGAGGATTGCACCAGAAGCACGCACACATCCCTGATCAATATTCTCCCACGAGCCCAGCTGAGAGCGTAGCCCAGGAAGAAAACAGGAGAGAAAGAAAAAGCAATCTGGACCCCACACAGAGATCCAGGGAGGGATGATGGGGTGATTCCAAAGCCATAACATACAGGTCTTCACAGGCATGTGGTGTCACCTCTATTCTCAGTAGCACTCCAAGCAGCTTTTGCAGCAATGACATTTCAAATCACCAGCAAATGGCCCGGGGCAGGAGGAAATGACTTGAATTGCATGGACCAGCAATATTTTAAAAGGAGATTCACATGACAAAACTGTTATTCGTTATCTCCACAATTCATAAGAGAAAGGATAGTTGAACACCTCCAACGTATAGGAAGTACCCAATCTCAAAATAATGGACAGTCGTCCTATAGGGCACATTTGTCTTTCTGAAAAGCTGATTACATTGTCCTTATTTATCTGGCTTTGTTATGGACTTGTAAGGACTTCACCAGAGAACTTTCAGTCCTGTCCAATTCTGGAACATCAGCCTAGAACAAGGTTGTCAGACAGGTCTCAACACCGGGGCCAGTTCAGGTTGGCAGTCAGCTGCTGGTGGAACACTGTGTCGTGAAGCATTCTGAAGTAGACTAATCATTAATTAGTGATGACTGATATTATGGTTTGAACGTGGTTTGTCCTCTGGAAACTCATGTTGGAATTTCATACCCACCGTGTGTGAGATATTAAGAGAGCGGAAACGTCATCCGGCCATGATGTTTAGAGGTGAGGCCTTTGGGAGGTGGTTAGGATTAGATAAAGTCATTAGGGTGGAGCCCCATGATTGAACCCTGGTGGCTTTATAAGAAGAGGGAGACACCAGTAGAGACACACATGGGCACATCCTGTGCCTCTTGCCATGTGATGCCCTGGGACTCTGCCAGCAAGAGGGCCATCCCAAGATCAGGCCCTCAACCTTGCACCAGACCTGTATGCCATAATAAATCTCTCCTTCATAACTTACCCAGTTTGTGGTATTGTGTTATTAGCAACAGAAAATGGACCAGTTCATCTGACAGGGGCATTATGGGATTTTGAAGTATGGTCACAAATCCTCCGCATTCCTCCCCTTGAAAGTGGGACCCTAACTCACCTCCCTTAGAATATACATTAGCTTTAGTGACATACTTCAGACAAATAGAACGTGGCTTTCGAATGCTCACGCATGGAACCCATTCCCTTGGTTGTCTCTTGACTTTGTTGATTGTTCCCTTTGCTGTGCAGAAGACTTTCAGTTTGATATAGTTTGCCTAGTTTTGCTTTTATTGCTTGTGCTTTGGGGAATCTTATCTAACAAATCTTTGCCTATATCAATGTCCTGAAATACTTTTTTTCCTTTTTCCTCTAGTTGTCTCATTATTTGTGGAAGCTAAATAAGTTGATCACATAGAAGTAGAGAGTATGTAGTGAGCACTAGAGGCTGGGAAAGTACAGGTGGAGAGGGTATAGAGGGAGGTTGGATCATGGGTACCAAAACAGTCAGCTAGAAGAAATACACTATAGCATCCTGCAGCAGGGCGACCTTAGTTTGCAATAACCCATTACATGGAAGAATTAGAAGACAAGAGCTTAAGACCTTCAAACATAAGGCAATGACAAGGAGATGGAAATGCTAATTTCCTTGATTTGATTTCTTATACATTTTCTACATATATCAAATAAATCTCTTCCATAAATAAGTATAAATATTATATCAGCAAATTAAAAAAAAAAATAACCCAAAACCTGGCACCCGGCCACCATAATGTGAGAAAGCCCAGTGCATATGAGGCAGCCACGCACAGGTTTTTCTACTAAAGGCTCCAGCTGAGGTCCTAGACGACAGCCCGCACCCTCCACCCAGCGTGTGCACAGCCTGCAGATTGTCCCGCAGCATCATCAAGCTGCTTCAGTTGACAATGTGTGCAGCACATATGTGTAGCTTTGGCCAAGCCCTGCCCATATTGCAGATTTGTGGGTGGAGGAAAAAAAATGTCATCGTTGTTTCAAATTGCTAATTTTGGGGGTGGTTTGTTATGCAGCAGAAGAGAAACAGATCAATCACAGGATGGAAAAGCGTCAGCAAATATTCTGTCCTGAAGCATCTGAAATAATAATTAATTAAAACAAAACACTAAATGATTCTTCTGCTAATCTATTTAGGTTTTCACTTGCAAACTGAAAAAATAAATGTGGCTTATCTAAGTTGATGAAAAAAAGGCCAAGGTCCTGTTGATTTCAATAGGTTACACTCCACTAAACCTCCAAGTTGAGTTCAACTTCTGTGAGATCCTCTGAAAAATAGGTGCGAGGTTACCATGGCAACTCAAACAGGTGCTTCATGTGGAAAATGAACAGAGGAACACGCAGAGCTCTTCTTGCTGGGAAGGTGTTTCCTGATCCATTTTGTTTTCTTCCAGGCCAAACTCTTCACAGCTGGTTTTCTCTTGGCAAGAACACTTTGTCTGACAATGTATTTTTGCCTCCTATAGAAGCAAAAACAAAGAGTAAAAATTAAAAATGTTTCCATCATACCACTTGCAAAAAAAAAAAAAATCTTCTACCACTTCTTCAGGCAGAACAAGCATCAGCTGGAATGTGAACTACTCTCTCTGCTCACTGTAGGCACAAGCCCGCCTGTCCCACTAAGGACGGGTCCCTCCGTGGGAGTCCTTGCCACGTCACCAGTGTCCCCTATGTAACAGGTTATTTGTTCCAAACTTGTTCTGCTTTCTAAAGTGGTTACACCAGAAGAACCCAGCCTGTGGTTAAGTTGGGGTGTGAGCACCTCACAGTTCATAAGACAGGGGTGCTCCTCCAACCCAGGCTGCACTTCCAGACATACTGATTGGCCCGTTCCCGTGCTCGGGTCATTTGTTAGAAACTTCGTCTGCAGTGACTCATAGTGGTGACTGTGGAAGGTGTTGGGGCACAGGTGGCAGCTGCTTCATTTCTGTGACCAGTTAAATCAGTATCTGTGTTAGGATGATTAAGACCTTTGACTACCCAAATGGCTGAGATATGTGGTCAGCCTCTGGAGCGCGTGTCCTCTGAGAGGGCCAGGTGGAGGTGCTAGGGGACAGGGCCCAGCTGGGCCCCTATAAGGGGACAGAGGCTGGGAGCAGCCAGCTCTACCTCAGGGGTGGGTGGCTCGGCATAACCAGGGTCCCCATGGCCCGTTGGAGGAAAGTGCCATGAGGCTTTTTTGAGGACCCCCAATGGCTCACCTAGAGGGATAGTGAAGGCCTCAGGAGGAGGTTGCTGGGTGTGAAGAGGTGATCTGTGAGTCCGGGGAGATGCCCACTTCCTCCTGCTGGGCTCCACCCTCTGCCCAGGTTGCAAAAGGAAGAGCTCAGTCCACAAGCGCCTCCTAAGTATAAACCTGGGAACGCACAGTGGAGCTGAACTTTCCAAGCCTGAGCGACTGCTCCTGTCTCACAGCACTGGATGGGCCCCTGAGCCTCCATCTTCTGCCCCAAGGCCAACCGTGGATCACTCACCTGCCTGAGCCACCCAGCATTCCTTCACCGTGTGACAGCCCAGGAGGAGCCTGTGAGGAGCTGCCCCCTCCCTTTAGCATGCCTGCAGGTCAAGGACGGGCACAGTGAGGACCTGTCAGCACAGCCCCTGGCCCCAGAGGTCTGTTCTGGCTAGGTGAGGACCTACCAGCCCAGCTGAACAGGCAGGATACCCTCCGCCTTGTCCCCAGTCCCTATGCAACTCCACGGGCCCTATGGTAGCGTCGTCAGGGTCTGACTGCATCGCCCCTGACCCTCTTCCTCCCTCTTGACTCCCTAATCGCACCTCAGTCTCAGGCCAGAGGTCTTTGGTGACTTCCAGAGAGAGTCCTTCCTGGACTCCAGGTGTATGCACCTGTACTTCACCATTTAAATGATAATTTAGAGGTGAATGTTGGATTTATTAGTTCACTGTTAAAAAATCAGCTCTAGAATGTGCCCTGGACACATGGGAGGTGTGGAGTTCAGGGGCCTGGAAGCCTAGGGCAGGAATGGCCTAGAGGAGCCTCCCTGTACAGCTGGGTTGGGGGAAAGGAGGGGGGAGAGAGAGAGACAAAGAGAGGGAGAGAGAGGGAATGAGGGAGGGAGGGAGAGAGAGAGAGCAGAGGACAGGGGGTGGTAGCTGGGGACACTGAAAGATACAGAGGGAGAGGTTGGGGGGTGAGAAGTAGAGACAGAGAAAGAGGGAGAGAGAGAGAGTCAGAAAAAGATAGAAAGGGAGAGAGAGAGATGGAGGGGTGGGGGAACAGAAGGAGAAGAGTGTCAGGCAGTCTTGCCTCTGGTGACCTAGATTTGGGGATCATACTCCATCATTTTCACTGCATTCAAAACCCCACCCCTACTCAAGATTCAAAAAATAAATTAGACTCCATCTTCCTCCCTTTTTAAAAGCATGAGATAGATAGTGCACACCATTCACTTAATTGTCTTAATTTTTTTGACATGCACAGTTCAGTAGTACAAGTATACTCACTCTTAATAAAACTGAAGAAATGATGAAGTCCCTTTTAAATAACAGCTCCTGAATGATGCTATTAGTTACGTCTGCTCATTGATGTGCAATTTATAAATCAAACCTGATAAACGACACCCCCGGCGGGAGGTTCCACGGTGTCCTGTAGCCATCACCACCCTCTGTCTCCAGGGCTCCACATCTTCCCACAGAAAAACTGTCCCCAGGAGACACTAACTGTTTCCCCTGTGCAGGGGTCCCTCTGGTTGAGAGGAGGGGGAGGTCACAATCATGCAGGAGACAGGCCTGGAAACACCGTGGCCATTTCTGAAAAGTGGAGTCTACCTCAGAGCCTGTGACCGCGTGCTGCAGCTGGGAGCCAGATGGCGTGGGGGGGGGCGCTTGATCTCGCCCTTTCTCATTCCCGGCCAACTCGGGCTCCGTGTTGACCTTGCCAGGACCACCCCTGTAGATGGGTGCACTGACTGACTCTAGGTTTGGCTGCTCCCAGGCCACACGGGGCTCACAGTCCTCCGCCCATTCGTCCACACCTTGTTGAGTTTAACAAAAGTGCCACTAAAGGCCTGGTGAAGGTGAAGAGGCTGCAGCCTCCCTACCTCTGATCCTGGTGACAAACACCAGTGTGGGTTCTGCAGGTGAGCAAAATGCCATCCTGGCCACTCTGACCTGAGTTCTGTAGTGCACTGAGCTCTGGGTTCTGTCCTGTTGTGATTTGGATCTAGAATGTCCCCTGAGTCTGGGTTCCCAGCTGGTAATGCTCTTGGGAGCTGGTGGAAACTTGAAGAGATGGGCCTACCTGCAAGAAGTAGGTCACCAGGGGTGTGTCTTTGAAGAGGATATCTTGTCCCTGCCCCCTCCCTGTTTTCTCTCTCTCTCCACTTCCCGGCTGCCGTGAGCTGGGCTACTTTGCTCTGTCATGGGCTCCCTGCCATGGTATTCTCTTCACCACAGGCCTAAAAGCAGTGGAGCCAGTGGACCATGGACTGACACCTTGAGCCTAAATAAGTCTTTCATTTCTTAAGTGTGTTTAAGTCAGGTATTTTGTCACAGCAATGAAAGTTGACTAATATGTGTGCATCTTCCTGTATTCCTTGTAATAGTGCCTAGCTTTTCTATTTATAAGCTTCCTCCTTGTTGTCGACATCTTCTTCTTCATAATATTATTCCAGGGATTGAACCCAAGGATGTTTAACCACTGAGCCACATCCTCAGCCCTTTTATTTTTTATTTTGAGATAGGATTTCACTAAGTTGCTTAGGGTTTCACCAAGTTCTTGAGACTGACCTTGAACTGTGATCCTCTTGCCTCAACCTCCCAAGTCCCTGGAATTACAGGCTTGTGCCACCACACCTGGCTCTCCTTTTCTTTTGAAGCATGTGTTGGGAAAACTTCTTTCTCAGGTGCTTTATCTTCAGGTCTGTGAAATTCCTTTGCTTTTTCTTGAGAATTTCTGGCATAGCAGGGACCTTCTTTTCCTTTTCTTTGGCATGGTTCATGGTTCCAGCCAGAAAAGAGCAAGACCATTTATATATATATATATTTGTCAGCCTATTAGTACCTCCAATGCTTAGTTTTTCTCATCTATTAAAATAAACAGAAGATAACTTGTATGTTCTCTTCCAGTTTGGCTCTTCTTTTTCCAGCCTATCTGAAAATGGTAACATATGGTTATATGGGGTTTGCTGTTGATTTCTTTATACTGGAACGTGAAGTCCCTCTCTTGTGAAGAACTTTTTAAATTTTGCTTTCGTTTACTTTTTCTTTAAAATGCGTAGAGCAGAGTTTCATTGCACAATTCATAGTGAGCGGCCTCTGAGACCCTGTGGTGAACATTGGCATTTGCATCTGCTCTGAGGTTGTGTAGAGTTAATTCCATGGGGTGAGGTGGGTGCTATGGTTTGGATCTTAAATGTCACCAAAGGCCCATATGCTATGGGACTTGGGAAATAGTGAAACTCAGGAGGCAGGGTCTATTGGAAGGAAGGTGTATCTTTGGGGGCATGCTTTAGAGCGGGCATGGGGACCTCAGCCTCTTCCTCTCTTTCTTTTGTTTCCTGGCTATTATGAGGTGAATATGGTATATGCTCCTGTCACATTGTACTGTGACACCACAGCCCCCCACCAAAAAAAAAAAAAAAAAAAGATCAAGTGACTATTGACTGTGACCTCTGAAACCATGAACTGAAATAAACCTTTCCTCCTTCTAAGTTGATTTTTCAGACATTTTGTCACAGTGATGGCAATGTAGTGGGTGCAGCCAGGGTCACACCATTGCAAAGATTTGGTTGGTCTGAACCCTTTCTGGAGCCACGAGCAGGAGACAAGGCAAATGGTGAGGAGACCCCAGCACCCAGAGTTCACTGACTGAGTCCCCAGACTTTGAAACAGATATGTGCCTCTGCTTTCATGTCTCATTATCCATCCATGTGCCAAAATTCATGTGCAAATCTGATCTTTGAGAAATAAAGATCAAGCTTGCTTTCCAACACATCAACTCTGCTTTAAAAAAAAAAAATATTTAAAATCTGAAAAATGTCATTTGATGCAAAAAGAATAGAAAATAATTTCTGAGCTAAATGTTTCCACACAGCCAGCAACCCACAGATCCAACTTTTCATGTAAAAACTGAAGTACAAAACGAAAAGGTTTGGATGCAGTTTTTAAATTTTTATCACATTAAAAACTGTGGACTGACCTTTTGGAAATATGTTTGAACTACATGTGGGGTTGCAACTGCCTCTGTGAAACCAACCATTCTTTGAACTGAGAATGTAATTTTCCTTAAAGGCTTATTATTTTTCATACTCAATCAGAGTTCCCGTGACCCAACATCCTGCTCTGCATTTATTTTTCTAAAGGGAGAGCTCAGTGCATCTGGGAATGAAAGTGGAGTAGCTGACCCTGGCGGGGAGCACAGAGAGATCGAAGGGTTTGTGATGCCTGTTGTATAGACACCCCAATAATTCAGGGGGAAGGAGATGGATGAAGGAGACTCAGACAAAATAGAAGCATTCCTCAGGTGACAGAGGCATTTTTGATGACTCTATTTAACCAGAGCCCCCAGATGTGTCCCTACTCATAATGTAAATGGTGCAGATAGAGAAATACCTGCGGTTGGAGCTCACTGCCAAGGGCACAGTTCACAGTGTCTTTGAAATAACCTCCTCTAGAGAATGCAGATTCTTTCCTTCTCTTCAAGAAAACTGGCCCCAGCTCTCAGACACACACTGCTCAAAATGACAAATTGCATTAAAAAAAAAAAAAAATCTGAATCCAGCCGCCCACTGGTCCACATATGTAGCCATGTGTAAGGCAGCTCTGTGCGGCCCCTGACTGGGATCAGGGCAGCAAGAGTGAGGTTCAGCATGAGTTCCCAGCACCCACGCCTTGGGCTTGGACAGCCTAAGAAAGGTCATCATTCGAAAGTCCCCCGGATTCTGAAGCATAAACAATGAATAATAAGAATGGTTTTTTTTGGGGGGGAAAAAAAAAGATGGTTTCCATCATTTCCCAGCTGTCTGAGTTAATGGGCTGCTTCTCTGAGAACCAGAGAGATTAGCCCTAAGAGGAGACACAGATGGCCAAGTGCGAGCCCCCGGGGACCCAGCCCTGGGCCCTTCGCACAGCTGCTTCCGGATTTACTCTTTCTCTTCAGTAAACACTCTCCTGAACTGGTGGTTTGGAAGCAGAGCAGGGCTATCGGAGACCTTTGATGTGGAGGGAGAATGGGGCTGGAGGGAGACGTCAGCGAATGCAAGAACTGGGCCAAGAGGAGTAAACTCTGCAACCCTCCCCAGCACGAGGACCGTCGGCTCCTCAGCCAGCAAGACTGCTGCAGCGCACGGGAGCTCTGGTGCTCCTGTGGGAAGACCATCTCATCTTTTTTTTTTTTTTTTTTTTTTTTTTTACATTTTTTTTTTTTTATTTAGCATTTTTTTACATACAATTGCTTGCATACAGAGTATATTCGTACAATTCAGGTCTTCAATCATGCATTTAGGAAAATGATATCCATCTCATTCAAACACCTTTTCTTTTCTTTTTCCTTTTCTCCCTCTCCCTCCCCCCTTGCTCCCTCCCTTACTCTCCCTTCCCTTTGACCATTCTAGTGTTCTTCTAGTCCTCGTATGTACCCTCCCATCCAACAATACTATGGACTAGCCTCCTTATATAAGAGAGAACATTTGGTACTTGGATTTTTGAGACTGACTAACTTCACTTAGCATTATGTCTTCCAACTTCATCCATTTACCTGCAAATGCCATTAATTTATTTTCTTTTATTGCTGAGTAAAATTCCATTGTGCGTATATACCACATTTTCTTAATCCACTCATCTACTGAGGGACATCTAGGTTGGTTCCACAACCTAGCTATTGTGAATTGCGCAGCTATAAACATTGAGATAGCTGTGTCACTGTAATATGCTGTTTTTAAGTCCTTTGGGAATAGACCCAGGAGTGGGATGGCTGGGTCATAGGGTGGCTCCATTCCCAGTTTTCCAAGAAATCTCCATACTGCTTTCCATAATGGTTGCACCATTTTGCATTCCCACCAGCAATGTATGACCATCTCATCTTTTGCCAATAATGCTTGTCTCCAAGAGTAGGGACCAATATTAATAGAAACATTTCCATTCTCGATTTCCGTAATTACAGGTCAGCAATTTGTTGCAAACTCTGTTGAAATATTCCCATGCAGAGATTGAGATCAAAACATGAAAAAGGGGTCTTGGAGGTGCCTGGGATCCAAGACTTAATAACAAAAGGGAACTGCATGTGTCTGTCCAGGCCCCGTCTGCTGGAGGTATGTGCTGGGAAAGGCACACAGGCTCTCCCAGCAGCAGGCTCTGGGCCAGCACCGAACATCTGACTGTGACATCATCATCCAGACTGATAAGAGGCTGTCAGTTGCATGTATATGCAGGTCCATATGGCTAGAAGCAGGGCCAGCCTGGCCTCATGGCTGGACAGGCCGGGAGTAGCTGAGTGTGTTGTTCATGGGGTCTGAGCTCCAGGTTCGTGTATGCAAACTGGTGGGTGACCCTGGCCGGTAGGCTGTGGAAGGACCTTACACATGCACACACAAAGTGCCTCATGGTGCCAGGTGCAGCAGGTCACCAGTTAGTGCTGCTTCTCTCCCCTCCCCCACCGCCCTGCTCTGACACCTCTATTATCTGACTTAGCACAAACACGCAGGAAACCAAACATGGTCTCCTGCTCTTGGTTCATCTGCTTGTCATAGCATATTCTTAGAAGCTTTTACTTATTCCGTAGTCTGCTATAGATGATCAAGAGAGACATCCTCATTTACAGGGAAGCCACCTGAACCAGATCAGAGACACAGGGAGTTATTCGGCTTTGTATAAGCGCTGGAGACCTCTCTCAGCAAGCCATTCTAGTCCTTGAGCCTGGCAGGTAGGTGAAGGAGTTTCCTTATTGATACCGACTCCAGGAGGCCAGAAAGTGCAGCATTCACAAGCCTGAAAGCTTCCTATTGGAAGAGGCCTCAGATCCTGTGATGTCAATGCTTTCCTTTCGGGCAGCGAGGTCCAAATGCTTGATGCTGCCTGTCTTCTGTCACCTGTACTCCTGAGAGTGGGCTGCAATGTGCAAGACCGGAGAGGCAGCACCTGCAGCTTGACCTCTGCCCAGCTCCAAATACAAAAGGTGTGTTGATCCTCCCTCAGAGGGGGGGTGACCCAGTACAAAACAACAGTCAGAGAGGAGGAACAATTCTAGTGCAAGCGGGGCGCGGTGGCACACGCCTGTAATCCCAGCACTTTGGGAGGCTGAGGCAGGAGGATTGCGAGTTCAAAGCCAGCCTCAGCAATGGCGAGGCACTTAGCAACTCAGTGGGACCCTGTCTCTAAATAAAATACAAAAAAGGGCTGGGGATGTGGCCCAGTGGTCGAATGCCCCTGAGTTCAATCCCTGGTAACCACAAAAAAAAAAAAAAAAAAAAAAAAGAATTCTAGTGCAGTGCCAGTGCCGGCATAGTTGGTGGCTATAGTTAACAAAATCTATTACAGATTTCAAAGTAGCTAGAAGATTTTCAATGTTCTTTTTTGTTTATTTGCTTTTGTTTAGGAAAATCATCATTTTGTTTGTTTGTTTTGAATGTTTTTTTTTTTTTTCTTCTATGAGTACTTTCATGTTATTGAAGGTGACTGGGAATATTAAATGATTCGTCATTTTTTTTTTTTTTTGCATTCAATGGGCTTTTCTACAATACCACCTCTTTCAGGTTTAAAACAGAACCCCCCAAAATGAAAGGCATTTCACATTTTTTCTTTATTAGGGATTTTTTCCTGTATGAGTTGTTTGATGTTTTAAAATAAATTGTATCAAGTAAAACCTTTCCCACATTGTTTACATACCTAGGCCATGAGTTCTTTCAAGGGAATAAAAGTGATTAGATGTACCAAAGATTTAAAACAAAGAAATGATACGTGTTTGAGATGATATGCTTATTACCCTGATATGATCATTACACAAGGTATACCACTGTGCTCCATAAATATGTACAATTATTATGTGTCAGTTAAAAAATAAAAATAATAAAATAAAAAAAGAAATAATGGGCCAGTGTGGTAGTGCAGGCCTATAATTCAAGTGACTCGGGATGCTGTAGCAGGATTGCAAGTTTGAGGTCAGTCTCAGTAACTAAGTGAGACCCTGTCTTGGAATAAAAAAATAGAAAGGGCTAGAGATGTGGCTCAGTGATAGAGCACACTGGATCCAATCCCCAGCACCAAAAAAGAAAAAAAAAAAAAAAAAGAAAGAAAGAATGGGGAGCTTTGGTTGCAGAAGATGAGGCAGAGGAGACGACTGTCTGTCCATGATGCCAGTAAAGGCCAGGAAGGCAGCACCAGCCAACCTTCTCGACAGCTCTGGACACAACTTGCGAGCAGCTGGGGATGTGCCCATCATACCTGCCTGGGCAGGCCAACAGGGAGCAGGACATGCAGCCTGTGAGGAACATCCCCATGGTCTGTGGCAATGACAAACCTGAGTCATTTGGAAAACTCACGATGGGTACAATCAGTATGTGGCAGTCCTGGGAAAAAAGTGCTGAACCTTTCCTTGAAGGTATGCTTAAGCTCAGTGAGCCTTTTGAAGTGAGGGGACACAGGTTTTCAACTGCTGCAGCTTGCAAGGAGCTCAGTCCTGCCACAGATCTGGCCTGTGGCCTGAGATAAACACTTCTTGAATGAACAGGTAAAAACGAATAAATGAGAAAATCAGGTGCCATACATTGTGGCAGACACATCTGGCAAAACCAAACTCTCACCTCTTGCCCAGGAAGAGAAGAGAGAAAGAGGAAGAGACCAGGGTCCCACAATCCCCTTTAAAGGTCCACCCTAATGCCGTCAGGGCCCTCAGTGGACCCCACCTCCCAGAGGTTTCACCAACTCTCAATAACACCACCTGGGACCAAGACTTGAACACACAGGCCTTGGGGGGCATTTGACATCTGAACCATAGCACTTGCTGAAAGACTCCAGCTTATAAAACTCTGGGACAATATCACAGCTGGGAACTGATGTTGAACAGTGTGCGTGTGTCCTTCTACGCCATTCTGTCACCTGAGTGGACTCCTGCAGTGACCACCAAAGTTTAAATGCAGAACTGTTCCACCCCCTCAAAGATTCCATCAGCCCACCCCTCACGGTTCCTCTTCTCCAGAACCTTAAAATCTTACACTGCTAATCTGTTCTCACGCTCTAAAATTTTATCCTTTTGAGGAGGTTTTGTCAGTGGAACGATCCAGTACAGGATCTTTTGAGATGGGCATGTTTTGCACGTCATGGTGCCTTTGAGATCCATGCAGGTTGTGTGTCCTTTGTGCTCATTTCTCTTTATTACTGAGTAGCATCTATTGAGGCTGCTTCCAGACTCCATCTCTGACAAGGAAAGCTGCTATGAACATTTGCTTTTGTGGGGAGATTAATTTTTCTCTCTCTGGGATCGGTGCCCAGGATTGTGACTGCTGGTCGATTGGTAGGTGTATACTTGAGCTTCTAAGAGACTGACATGCTGCTTTCCTGGTGGCTGTATGGCTTTACACACTCACACACACAAGCAATGAATAAGAGATGCAGTTTCTGTGCGTCATCACCAGCATTAGTTTTTTTTTTTTTTTTTTTTTTTTTTTTTTTTTTTTTTGGTACCGGGGATTGAACTCAGGGGCACTCGACCACTGGGCCACATCCCCAGCCCTTTTTTGTAATTTTATTTAGAGACAGGGTTTCACTGAGTTGCTAAGTGCCTCGCCATTGCTGAGGCTGGCTTTGAACTCGCGATCCTCCTGCCTCAGCCTCCCAAAGTGCTAGGATTACAGGCGTGCGCCACCGCGCCCGGCTACCAGCATTAGTTTTATTACTATTTTTTTTAGTTGTTCCCATAAGTATGTGAGTTACCCTATTATGGTTTTAATTTGTGTCTCCTGCATGACTAACGACGCTGAACATCTTTTCATGTGCTTTGTGGCTGTGTCTGGCTCAGCGAAATGTCTATTCATGTCACTTGCTCATATTCTAATTGGATTGTTTTTTTTTTATGGTTTTTATTGGTGCATTATAATTACACATAAAAGTGGGATTTATTATGACATATTTGTACATGCACATGTTATAACTGAATCAGTCTCATTCTCAAGTACTCCCCCTTTCCTCTCCTCCCTTCCTCTGACCCCCTTCCTCTAATCTCCTGATCTCCCTCCTGTTAATTTTTTTATTGGTGCATTATAATTATACACGAAGGTGGGATTCACTCTGGTCTATCTGTGCAAGGACATAGTGTAATTTGGTCAATTTCCTCTCCCTTCTGTTTTTGCAATCTCTCTCTCTCTTTTTTTTTTTTTTTCCCCCCTCTCTAACTTCCACATATGAGGGAAGACATTTGACCCTTGACTTTCTGGGTCTGGCTTATTTCACTTAGCATGCTGTTCTCCAGTTCCATCCATTTAACCAGCAAATGACATCATTTCTTTTCTTTTAAGACTGTTGAGTTCTTAGAGTTTTTGTGATCTACGTGCCCACCTTTGTCAGATACTTGGTTTGAGATTATTCATTGCAGGTTGCAATTTGTCTTTCCATCTTTTCAGCAAAAGGTCTTTAATATTGATGAAATCAACTTACTGATTATTTTTTGTGTGGGGGTAGATTATATTTTTGCTGTTATGCCTATTTGCCACTCCCAGATTCTGCAGATTCTCTCTTTTTTTTTTCCTAAAAATTGTGTAGCTTTACATTTTACATTTAAATCTTTGACCTATTGTGAATTGATTTTATGTAATATGTGAGTTTTCTAGGTCAAGGTTCATTTTTTTCTTTTTTTTTTTTTTTTTTAAGCCTATGGCTATTCCATTGCCCAAGTGAGATTGGGTTGTAAGATTTTTTTTTTTAAAGATTATTTAAATGTTATTTTATTTGTGAATATATATGTGACATTTGATTTCTTTGAGGGCAAGAATGACAGTGAAAGTCCCCTTGGGGAAAGCTTTGGACCTCATAATGGAGACCTACAGGCTCTGTCTGTGCCAGTCTACATGATCCTCCCCAAGGGTGGGGTCTTACTCTGGTGCCTGGTTCCATGGCTGTTGGATTAGCTGTTGTAGGTAGCATGTTAGTGCATCCATCCACTGGTTGATGCCCAAACCAAAGTCCTCTTTGTGCTTGTTGCTACCAGCTCTCAACTAGCTTTAGGGACTGGAAACTGTACATGGCGTAGGTGCATGTAGGACCTACTAAGGGTCACGTGATTGCCATTTATAGCACTGCAGACATGTTCTGCAAGAGGAAAAAAATCATTACATGAGCACATTGAATGAATGAACAAATAGTAATTAAATCTATAAAACACTGTCCGTCTGGATCTTTGTCCAGTACATAGCTTGAGATTATAAGACAGCATATTTTATTGCATTCTTAATAAATTCAATTTTCCTCTCTCCTCTTCAACACTAGAATGCTCTTCTCTTGCTGTCCTGAAATACTGGCACCCGGATGCTTGTCCTAGGTGGGAGCTATGGGAGACACTGTTGCACTCTTATCCTGTCACTTTCTGCAGGGGCCACACCTGCAAGACTGAGGCTCTGTTCACAGGTCAGCCACCCCAGATGTCTGTGTGCATGTGATCACTGTGTCCAGTCCTTTTGTTTTCACATTTCTGCCCTTTGGTTGGGGGGATCTTCTTTGGGGACTGAGCAAAATTTAAGGCAGACAGTGAGTAGCAGAAAGTGGTCTCTGCGGCTGCTTGGTGGGCACCTGCGCTCAGCTGTTCAACCCCACCTGATTTCCACTTCAGGACACATCAGGCTGTGCAGGCTGGGGAGACATGGGGCACCCTGCCCCAGGGAGCCAGCAGGAGGATGAGGCACCAAGATAGGACCCTCCAAAGAATATTGATGGAGGCTGCTTTTTAGCAAACCAGTTGGTATGATTTTGTCCTAAGAACACTGGGGGAATATTGAAGGAAGAACATGAACCCTCACTCCACATCTCAGGGCTCACTGCAGTGGGGGAATAACCCCAGTGCTTGTGATGTGTCTGGAGCTGCAGGAAATCCAAGATACTGCCAGTGGGCTCTTTGCTTCTTGCTTCCTTTCTCTACAGCTTTAACTTCTGACAGTCCCAAGAACCCAGAAAACTTTCTGCAAATGATTCTTGATTTTTTAAATATCCCAATAAGTGGTATAAATAGATATTGCAAGACTTCAAGGAAGGGAGAGGTGGTTCCAGAGCGATCTGGGTGGGAGCTGTCCTAGATCAGTCACACTTAAATGGGGCCTTGAAGGGAGTGTACACATTCAGTGTGGGTCCCCCTTTTCCACTGCACCTCTCACGTCTCCAGGGACCTCTTCATGGTATTGACTCTGGATTAATATTGTGTGCGTATCAGTCAAAGACTAAACAGCAAAGCTGGTGTAATGAGTTTCAGGAAGAAATGGAGTTCATATATTCCAGGATCTGCTCCCTGGGAAAATAAAGAGGAAAAGGTGAATTCCAGATGGTGGTGCTGGCAGAAATCCCTTCAGAGAGAGGCCAGCAGGCAGGAGTAGGGATGGGGGCTGGGCCAGGAATCCCTTACTATGACACTTCAAACCTGCAGTTCCAAATTCAGAGCAGATGGAGAGTGTTATATTGCATTTCTGAGAGGGATTATAAATGGTACTAATCAGCATGAGGTAGCTTTGGCATTTCCTGAAACCTTCATGGTAGCCTCTTGGGAGTGGGGGAGGGGGGATAATCAGCATTCCACTGCAAAGAGCCACAGCAAACCCTGCTGTTTGGGGCAACTAGAATGAAAAGGATGGAGACTGACAAAGTGGATAAAAAACACAACCCAACTATGTGCTGTTTATGAGAAACTCAGTACAAATGCTATGACAGGTTCAGTTGAAAGTAAAAGCAGGGAGACAGATGTGAGAACAATCTTTTTTAAAAAACTAAAATCCAGTGATTAAAATCCAATAATGTAGACTTCAGAGCAAGATGATGAGAAAAGATGAAGAAAAAATTTAAGAGGAAAAGACCACTCCATTAGAAAGGCAAAATGATTCTAAATGTGTATGCAAAAAACAGAGTCTAAAATACTTGAAGCAAAAACTGAGCTAAAAAGAGAAACAGACAAATAAACCCACAGATACAGTTGAGGACTTTAATACTTCCCTCCTTTCAGCTAATAGAACCATTATAGAGAAAATAAGTGAATATAGAGAAGATTTGAACTCTACAATCGACCAGAATGATCTAACGGTCCTATATGAACATTCCATCCAACAGCAGACTTTTTTCAAGTGCTCATCAACATTCATTAAGACAGACCACATATTGGACCCCAAACAAATATTTAAAAAAATTTTAAAGAATTGAAACCATATAGAGTGTATTATCTGAGCATAATGGGATTGAGCTATAAATGAATAACAGAGACAGAAGGAAAATCTCTGAACATGTGGAAATTAAACAGCTTGCTTCTAAATAATCCATGGATGAAAGAGGAAGTCACAAAGGAAATGAAAAAAAAAAAAAAAAAAAAAGGATACAACTGACTGAGGAAACAAAAACACAACCTATCAAACTATATAAAATGCAGCTTTTATAAAAATGGCAAAGAGGGAAATTTAAAGTTTAATAAATGCTTATATTAGGAAAGAGCAAAAAAAAACTCATAAATTGAAATTTCTGCCTCAGAAAACTGAAAAGGAAGAAAAAAACTGAAAGCAAGAAGGAAGAAAGTAAAGATCAGAGGAGAAGTCAATGAAACTGAAAATAGAAAAATGGCAGAAAAATATAATAAACCTAAAAGTTAGTTCTTAAAACAAAATCAACAAAATCAATAATCTCTAGCAAAAGTTTTCATTAATGTCAGGAATGAAATTATCACACTAAAAAATCCTGCAACCAGTAAAGGAATTGTGACTAAATACTTAATGTTCATAAATTTGGAGAAATATTTGAATATTAGAGGAAATAGACCAATTTCTTGAAAACCTAAAGCTACCAAAAGTCAAAGAACATGAACTAAACTGAATAGTCCTATAGTGATGAAATTAATTGAATTCACAATACAAAAAGCCCCCTGAAAAGGAAACCTCCAGGCCCAGGTATTTTCACTGGAGAATTCTATTAAATATTTAAAGTATATCCAGTATTATATTTACAAAGAACATAGGGCAAACCTATTTTCTGATGAAAAATAAATTGCTTTTTTCCAAGACAAGGAGCAAGGCAAGAAGGTCTACTTTCATGCTTATTTAATATAATACTGGAAATTCTAGACACTCAATAGGGCATGAAAAAGAAATAAAAGTCCTATCAATCCTAAAGGAAGAAATGAGCCATTTTTATTTGCAGGTGATATGACTATGAGGATAATCCAAAGGGATCTAAAACAAATCTCAGCATCAATGAGGGTTCAACGTTGTGTGATACAGGATCAACAAGCAAAGATCAACTGCATTTTTTTTATGTAACAACAGTGAAGATACAGAAGCCACAATTAAAAAGTGAAACATCATTTATAATCACTGAGAACTTAAATTACTAAGGTATAAAACCAACAGAATACTTATGGTACTTGTGTGTGGAAAACTATAAAACACTGATGAGAGAAATCAAGAAGCTCTAAATAAATGGAAAAAATGCTGTTTTCATGATTTTTTTTTTTTTTTTGGCATGGCAAATATATTAGTTTTCCTTAAATTTATTATAGGTTTAATGCAATTCTTATTATAATCGTAATAAGGTTTTTCAGACATAGACAAACTTATTCTCAAATTTATATGGAAAGCCACAGGACCTAGAATAGTTAAAACTATTCTCAAAGAGGAATAAACAGTAGGAATCACTATCCAATATTGTGTCGCTCTATAGCTACAATAATCAAAGATAATATGTTGGTGGCATAGGTATAGATACATAGATTAGTGGAACTCAATAGGAAACCAAGAAATAGACCTATGCAAACACACTCAACTACTTAGGAACAAAATTGCAAAATCAATTCAGTGGCGGGAAGGGGTGTCATTTCAACAAATGGTGCTGGAACAGTTGGGAATCCATAGGCAAAAATATTAATTTTGACTTAAACCTCACTTATTATACAAAAATTAACTTTAACTAAATCACATATTGTTAAGGTGTATTCAACAGTATTCAAAGGAATGTATAGTGCAATCTCTATAAGTCCCAATGATTTTTTTATACAAATAACAAAATCCATCCTAAATTTTTTTTGATGGTTTATTTTTTTTCTTTCAAATTTATTTTTTATTCTAAGTTGTTAGACATGAGAGCAGAATGTATTACATTTCATATTATACTTGTAGAGCACATTTTTACATATCTCTGATTGTATGCAAAGTATATTCACACCATTTGTGACTTCATACATGCACTTCGGATAATGATATCCATCTCATTCTACCATCTTTGTTTGTTCTTCACCCTTTTGCCCCCTCCCATCCCCTCCCTCCCCATTGACCATTCTAGTGTTCCTCTAAAATTTGGATGGATTCTTGAAGGACTCTGAAAAGCAACAGGTTGAAGTTTTAATATTTCTTGATTTTAAAACTCACTACAAAGTCACTGCAATAAAAATAATGTAGTATTGGCATAAAAGGCAAAATGTTAAGAAAAACCAGAAAGTGTTATATTAATATCAAAATAACTAGATCTCATAGGAAATATTACCAGTGATGATTATGGTCACTTCATAATCATAAATGAGTCAATTCATCAGGAGAACATATCAACTGTGTTTATGCATCTAACAATGGAACTTCAAAGTACATGAAGTAAAACTGAAAGAACTGAAAGGAAAAACAGACAAATAAATTCAATAATTTCAACACCAATCCCTCAATAACAGCTCAAGAAAGTAGACCTAAAATTATTATGCATATAGGAGATCTGAAGAGTACTATCAATCACTTTGACTTAATGGACAGTTACAGAATACTACATTAAAAAATAGTAGACTATATAACCTTTCAAGTGCATGTAGAAAATTTATCATATTCTGGACCATAAAACTTTCAAATTTAAATCAGATCATACAAAGATTCTCTCAACATCATGCAATTATATTAAAAATTGATAGCAATATGAATGTGAAACCTCCAAATACATGTAAGTTAACACACTTCTGGCTAACCCACAGATGAAGAAGAAATCAAAAAGAATATTAGGGAGTATTTGGATCTGAATTAAAATAAATATAAACCATGCTAAAATTTATGGGACAGATAGGCAATAGACCTAAACAGGCATTTCTCAAAAGAAGATGTACAAATGGCCAACAGGTATATTAAAAAAGGCTCAACATCACTAATCAAAATGCTAATCAGAATCACAATGATATCATCTCACTTCAGTAAGAATGACAATGATCAAAAAGACTAAAGACAAAAAGTGCTGGTGAGAATGCAGAGGAAAGGGAACCTTGGTACACGCCCATCAACTGCCCATTGGAAAAAGAAAATGTGGTTTATATCCACTATGGAATACTACTCAGCCATAAAAGTGACAGAAATCCTGCCACTGGCAACAACATGAATGGAATGGAGATCATTATGTTAAATGAAATAAGACAGGCACAGAAAGACCACCGACCTCACTCATAGGTGAAACCTAAAAAAGTCGATCCCACAGAAGTGGAGAGAAGAATGATTGCCACCCACTAGAACTAACTTACTCCCCCAGAATGACATTAATCTATGAGGGTGGAGTTCTTGGGACCCTAAATATTTCCCATTAAGCTCCACTTCTCAACACTGTTGTATCAGAAATTAAAGTTCCAATACACAAATTTTGGGGGAACACAGCCAAACCATAGCACTTTCACAGAGGAATATTTTAATTTTAATAAATTTCATCATTTTTTCCTCTTATGAATATGATCTTGGTGGTGTTTCTAAAAGCTCATCACCAAACCCAAGTTTCTATAGATTTTTTTCTTATGTTTTCATCTGAAAGTATCATAGCTTTGCACTTTACAATTACATCTATGATCTATTTTGAGTTATTTTTTTTTTGTAAAAGGTATAAAATCTGGGGACTAGGTTCATTTTTTCTTTTTTAACATGAATGTTTCAATACCATTTTCTGAAACAAAACTATCTTTCTCATTCAACTGCCTTTGCTTCTCTGTCGCAGATCAGTTATCTTTGTGGGTTTCTGAGCTTTCTGTTCTATTTACTTGATCTATATGTCTGTTCTTTCACCAATACCACGTTGTCTTAATGACTATAGCTTTATGGTTGAGCCTGAAAATTGAATACTGTGAGCTATAATTGTATTCCTCCTCAGTATTGTGTTGGCTTTCCTGGGTCTTTTGCCTTCTTTATAAACTTCACGATCAACTATTGGATACCCACAAAATCATTTTCTGGGATTTTAATTGAGATTGCATTGAATCTCTGAAACAGTTGGGAAGAATTAACGACAATATTGAGTTTTTCCCATTCTTGAATGTGGAGTATCTATTTTTATACATTGGTTACTTGCAATTTTTATTAAAGTGTTGGAGGTGGAAGAAAGATGAACACGTAGAATGCTCAGTGAAGGACTCTTCAAGATGAAATGTTTAAATCTGCCAGAGCTGAAGAAACCAGCCAAGAGTGTGGGGTGGGGGTGGGGTGGAAAATGACAGATTCAGGGAACCAAATGTCAGCCTGGGAGATAAACCACCTGCAGCCCATGGGGGAATGATGGGAGGGGAGGTCAGGAAGGACCAGGGCCAGATGGCCACCCTTGCAGACCAGCTAGGGCTCTGCCTCCTCTGGAACCCTCCTTGGAGAGATTCACCTGAACCATCTGGGTTTCCCTCCTTTAATGTTAAAAAGAAAGAGATCTAAGGTGCTACCTGGGTCTGAGAAGGTAAGAGTGGAGGGAGGAAGGGGAAGCCATCCACTAGGGGCTGGGTTGGGACTGATTGGAGCATCGTGTCTGGGATACCTCTATTGGAAAGTTCAACTGCGACATACAGAGGTGTGTGTGCCTGTGCAAGTACACACACACACACACACACACACACACACACACACACACACACACACAGTCAGTTAGTTGATCTCAAAACAGCATCAAATTAGCATAGGCCATCTGCTTAAAGGAATAGGTGTCTGTAATCGCTATCTCATGCTTCTTTCACCATTGAATCTGAGGAAAGGATAGCTTGTTTCCTGGTTTCACAGATTCACAGATGGAGAGGAACTGGGCCTCGGGTGGGTCACACCAGGGCTTCACCCATGTCTGCACGAAGTAATTGATAGGATGAGATTTGGACCTGGACTTGGAGCTGTAGAGGGATGAGACCTCTGTTGTGATGCAAGGGGGTGGATGTATTTTTCACATGAGGAATGTGATCACTGGGACCCAGAAAGCAGGCAGACCCTGTAAACTCCTCTTTCTGGTGCTGAACCAGTTATATAACTGAATATAACAGAATATTCTGTGGCCAAAGAGACTTTGATAGAATTGAGGTTACTACCCAGTTGATCTGGAGATAGCAGAATAGCCTGGCTTGTCCAGGAGGGCACTGTGTAGTCTTGTCCACCTTGGAAGGCGGAGGAGACGATGCAGAAGAGATCCAGATGATTTCAAGCTTGAGAGACACAGTTGCAGAAGAGACACAGATGCAGAAGAGAGATGGTGCAGAAGAGAGATGGTGCAGGAGAGAGTCAGATGATTTGAAGCTTGAGTCCCACAGCTGGCTTGAAGTTGGAGGGAGCCCAGTGGAAAGAGTGGAAAGGAAGTGAAGTCCACCAGTGAGCAGCAGGCTTGGAAGAGCATCCTGAGCCTGGAAAAGCAGAGCCTCAAACAGCTGTGCTGTGCTGGCCAGGCTGTGACCTCCTGAACTGCAAGATAATAAAGGGGTGTCACCTGAAGTCGTTGCTTATGAGAAGTTTTATGCCACGATCATAACAATGAAAACAGAGACCAGAAATCATTATAATGTGGGCTCAATAGGAGCAGGGCAGCAAGTCCAAGTGGAATTCATTTTTGAAGGTATTCATTTTTATCACCACCTGGAAGAAAAAGGGATGTTCTCAAGGATGCAGGAACTTCAGAGACATATTACCAGAGAAGGAAGCCTGTATCCTCCTGTATCCTGGGACAGAAAGAAAAAACTGTATATATATATATATATATATATATATATATATATATATATGGTAATATCACTTTAATTTGTCCTACTGCATTTACAATCTTCTTTTTAAAAGTCTTGCATTTAACTGTCTTAACTAAATTGACCAAATTGAATTGCTGTATCTTGTGCATGTATGAATATGTAAAAAGGAATCCCACTTTTATTTATCATTATAATGCACCGGGGGAGGGGGGAAAGAACACGCACTAATATAGCCTACAGAATTTAAATATTCAGTAAGGAGTTAAAATAAATCGCTGTATCAGATGCCAGAAAGAAATATTATAGAAATAACGTTCTATCTTTCTCATGCATTTTATTTAATTAGTCCTAATATAAGCACTGCACATTGCCACCTTAACTAATCCTATAATTGTTTTGTCTTAATAATAGCATTTATGTAACTAGGAAGTAAATGCAAAATATATTTTATATCATGTTAAAGTCATGCACATGGGTATTCCTTATATTATCATTCTTTTTTGGTCTGTCATGGCTGTGTCCTGGGTTTGTTCTCTATGAGGCTAGTCACCCTGCAAAGAGTTTAGACACTGAACACAATAAGATAAGGAGGTGTCCAGGCACAAAGCCACTGGGCTCAGGAAGGAGTCCAGAGAAGAGGAGGCTGGGCAGGAACAGCAGCCCAGGGAGATTGGCTTCTAGAAATAAGCACAGATGTGCAACTGTGACTGCAGGTTTGTGTGTGGCTGTGACAGGCACAGGAGGGCCCCTCACAGGTTTGTTGGGGGATTAAATGAGGTACTATGTATTTGCTCCCTTTCAAGGCAGGGGTTTAGAGATAGGCGATGAATGAGTCCATTTTTCATTGCTATCATGAAATATCTGAGGCAAGCTACTTATGAAGAAAAGAGGTTTATTTAGCTCACAGTTTTGAAGACTGAAAGTCCACAATCATGCTGTCCCATTGCTTTGGCCTCTGGTGGGGACCTCATGGCGGGATGGTGGGAGTGTGTGTGCAGGAGTAAGTGATCACATCTTGAAACAGGAAGTCAGAGAGAGGCTCAGGGGTCAGGCTCAAGCTTTTAAAGCAACTCACTCTCCTGAGAACTCACTCTGGAAGACCAGTGTTCTCCTCCAAGGACAGAGCCTGCAACAACCCCAGGTGCTAGGTCTACCACCTCTCACATCGCCACACTGAGACAGTCCCTGACTTTTGATGGTCCAGCTCACAATTTTTTGATGGTGAAAAAATGTATTCATATAGCATTATAGTTTTCACTTTCAGTAGCGTATTCAATAAGTGACATTAGCTATTCAGCATTTCATTGTCAAACAGACTTTGTAAGAAATGATTCTGTCCAACTGTTGGCTGACGTCCGTGTTCTGAGCACTTCAAAGGTGGGCTAGGTGGAACTGGGACGATTGGTAGGTTGGATGTGTATTCAACACATTTTTGACTTACAATATTTTAATTTAGGATAAGTGTATTGGATGTGACCCCATCATGAGTCAAGGAGCACCTGTGTGTGTATTACCCGTACACACTAAATACACATGCATAGATCTATAAATTTGAGCATGACAATTCATTGGCAGACCCACTAGGGGATCATGCACTTTCCACTTCGCCCTACTGTGTGTGGGACCCACTGTGTCTTCTATTCTCCCACAACCGTTCTCAAGGGCTGGTGTCTCTGAGGCTCACTGAAAGAGAAAACAATTCCTAGGATGACGGAACAGAAACACAAAAATGTCCCAGGCTGGATCAGAACCAAGGAAAGACTGAAAATGGGAAACATCTCATATTTGGAGAACAAGAAATGGACAGCAAACAGGACCCTTGGGAATTAGACAGCAGTATCTGAAAAAAGGGCATCCACAGAAGGTGTCAGTGTGAACAGAGTGGGCCGTGGGCCACGGGTGTGCCCAGTGTCTCAGCGCTAACTGTGGTGCCTTCTTGTGTGTGGAGGGCCTGCAGTGTGTGTGTGTGTGTGTGTGTGTGTGTGTGTGTGTGCGCATGAGTGTGCAAGGGGTATAATACAGTTGACAAAGCATCAGAGGAAATCCTTGGGCTTTTGTATTAATTAAAAAATCATTTTTATTATAATTGTACAGAGACAAATCACTACTTCTGCAGAGCCTTCTTAGGTCCTGCTTTTTCTTCTTCCAGGAGAAAGACAGACAACGCGTGCTTTCTTAGCTGTGGACTTTCCTGATCTCCAAAGGGCTGACTCTCACTCTGCCAAGTTCCTCACCGGGGGCTGCCCGTCCCGCCCCTTCCCTCCCTCCAGCGTGACAGGTACTGCCCATCTTCGGAGACCACCAGGGAAGCTCTAGTCCTTTGCTCTCTTCCTCTCTCTCTCTCTTTGATTTCCTCTTTCAGGATTTGACAATTGTCTTAATTACTCCAACAACAAAACGCAGCCTCCTTGTGGGTTTTCCCCCTCTGTTTCTTTCCCAGTCTTTGGGGACAGAACCTTCTGAGCCTCATATAATGAAGTTCAGGTCACTATTCAGAAAATATTGAGCACAGAAAAATAAGCCCCAGGAGGCAACGTCTCAGACCGGAAGGTAGGATTAAGAGCAGCCAAAAAGGACGGCAGGGGAGTTCAACCGGATAGACGGCCACTTCCTGTTCCTACAGTTCCCTGCAAGGGCCCTGGCTGGCCAGCTGAGGCGGTGAGGGGTTGAGCAGAATGTCCTGACTGGGGTCAGGGGCCAGGGTTGAAGGCCTGGGGGTGGCTCCCAGCAGGACTCTGGGTGCCTAGCAGGCCTCATCCTCACGTCACTAACGGAGGGCCTGCTCCTGCTGCCCTGACCCCCAGGAGGTGGATGATGGGCAGGGATTGGGGTGGTGGGAATGTCCTTGGGTGTGAACATGTGAGTGTGTGGGAGTGTGGATGGGCATGTGGGGTGTCTCTGTGTGTGTGTAGGAAGGTGTGAGAGTGGAGTTATGTGAACATGAGAGAATGTATGTGTGTCTGTGTAGGAGAGAGTGTTTCGATGTGTGAGTCCACATATGCAATAGCATGTGTGAATGTGCCTGACTGTGGGTGAGTGTGTTTGAATGTGTGTGTAAATGCACATGTGTGTGTGTGACTGGGAAGTGACGACTGAGGACAGCTGTCCTTTGTCAGGTCCGTATCCTCCCCAGCCAGCTTTGGGGAAGGAGCCAGAAGCCACCACCCGTAGCTCCTGCAACAGGCAGGCGTTGTCACCTGTTATCTCTTGGAAAACAGTCCCTAGACAGGAGAAATTAAACTCAAGAATTTTTCTTTTCAACACTATTCATCTCACTGAGCTCATGTCCTCAAGAATGATCTAAAACTGTCAGCTTCAGATTGCCAGGGGCGCTGAATAAAAATTCACACTCCTCCACCTCCCGGGGCTGAGGATCTCCAGGGATGGTGGGAAGGAGGTTGTTTTAATCCCCCACCCCCTTTATTTTACTTCAAGTATATGCAAGGATGCTTGATGCTTGATAGATTTAGGCAATAAAAATGCAGAAGGCCTGTTTAAATTTGAATATCAGATAAACAATGGAAGGTTTTTTTTTTTTTCATTTAGCGTTGCATGGGCATGCTTGTTTAAAAACATTTGTTGTTTCCCGCGCCAGCCTGTTTTCAGCACCTCGTCTCCAGGTCTCTTCTCTGCGAGTCCTACCTGCACCTTCTCTTCTTTCTCCATCCTGGCTTGTTTGGAGACAATCCCAGACCACTGAGCCTTCCATCCCATCTGCAAACATCTCAGTATATGTATTTCTAAAATGTAAAGGCTTTTTGTTTTAAAGAAACTCAGCCACAGTACTATTCCCGCACCTGAAAAATGTAACGACTCCTCAATACCATCACTGTCTGGTTAGTGTTCAATTTCCTCCTGTTGTTTCAGAAGCGGTACTTTTACAGTTTGTTTGCTGAATCAAAATCCAAAACAAACTCTTGCACTGCAAAGAGTTCAACAACAGCTGAAGCAGCCTTCAGCTGTTCCTTTGTCCTCTAGAGTTGTGATCAGGTTAAATTGGGCTTTATTTTAGATTTTGCATCCAGGTGTGTCGTTACCATGTCCCTCAGTCCCATGTCTTTCCTGTTAAGTGGCAGGTAGGTCTCGAGGCTTGATCTCCCTTGGGTTCTGGTTTGGGACAAAATATATTCTAGGAGGTGTCTTCTAACAAAAGGCGCAGAATCTGTTTCATTTTTAGTGATGCTACCAGCTGTGGACCATCAATACCTAGAGGAATCGTTCTCTAGGGGATCCTAACACACATTGAGAATAAAATCCACGGCACCTTTCCATGCTGCTCAGGGCTAGGAGAGGGGCCGGCTGTGCCTGTTGTTTTCATGCGCAACTTCTTTGCTAAGCAAAACCATGTGGTCCCCACACCCTCTTGGGGCAGTCACAGCATGAAGAACTGCCTTCCATCCGTTGCTCTTAGAGCCCAGTGTTTTCCTGGAGCACTGGCAATAATGGCATGGGACCCCCTTTATGCCTGGCAGAACTGTCCTGTTGGTTGACAGTCTGATGTTGTGTCTTTGGATGGATGCCTCTTCCAAGGAATGGGGCATCTTTTATTCCAGCCTTCTGTTGTATGCACGTGCTAGGTGATGCTAACACCCCCATGATCCTGTGCAGTAAAATCTAACAAGCTCTCCTTAGCTGTTGAGTCATGACCCCAGAACCCGTGGGCTGAAGTTGGGTTGGCCCGAGGACAAAATTACTAGACAAGTCACAGTGGGACCTTATTTTGACTGTGTCCCAAGAAAGAGAAGAAATGAGGACAGGCGGAAACTGCGTGACTGGGACCGCGATAGGGAACAGCTGAGAAGCCAGCGAAGAAGAAATGAAATCAGACAATTATCCAGAAGGCTGTTGGCCTATTTTTATGTGTGAGAAAATGCAGCAAGTGAAGTCTGCCAGACTACATTGCGACTGAAAGCCAAGGGCACTGCCCACGTGGGAGATGACGCCCTACCTGCAGCAGGAGGACACCGGAGGAACTTTTCCTATTGCTAGCTGTGAGCCTCCGACGGACTACCTGGAAAATGGGAGGCATCCCCAAGGGGCACCGCAGATTCACACTGATTGCTGCTTATCACAGTGCACAAGTGAGACTACCTGCCTGTGTTTTGTGTCTCACTGTGAAGGTCATGGCCAGTCAGATCCAAGACTAAACCACTCAGGAGGATGGAGGAGATTTTACAAAACATCAGGCGAAAGAGGAGAATAGTCGGGGAGCTGCAGCCGAAAAAGAAGAGTGGAGGAGAGGCCCAGAATTGCTGGCCTGTGTGTTCGGTGTCCTTTGCTGTGTTGGATTGCAAGATTGGCTCTCTGCTTCCTTCCAACAAAACACCCTGCGAAGTGCCCATCACTTGCTATTGCAGGAGGCCTGGGCAGGCCACGCCTGGAGCGGGGAGCTACAGGCTGCATCTGGATTCACCACGGCACAGGGTGGGGGAGGAAGGGGCCGTGTGCACTGCGGACGGACACAGGAGTACAGAGGCCCCAACGGCCGCCAGTTAGGAACAATGCCATTTCTGTGTGGATGGTTTTGGTTCCCATCCAAAGGTTGCCTCGTGGGGGGATGCCTGCCCAGCGGTGCCTCATTAGGGACCTCTAGCACTCTTGTACTTTTATGTCTTCCAAATGAGGCTCTGCAAACAAAGTGATGAATGAGACCATAATTGACTGCTTTGCGGACACAACAGACAATGGCGTGAATAGTGAAAATTCCAAACCGTGTCTGGGACCAGCCTCTGGACGACAAGAAGATGTCTGGAAGTTCAGAAAGAGTTGATAATCGTCAATTGTCTGATCAATGGCTCGTGAACAGGAGACAGCCGGTGACCCTCGACATACTATTTCCCTCTTTACTCGTCCCTTATATTTATTTTTTCCTCTCCCAAACAGGAGATTTGATGTGTCTGATATTTGTACAAAAGAAGAAAACGAGGAGGAGGGGTAGCATTCAAGGGCTACTCTGATTTCACATCTGTCCTGTCCCGTAGCAGAATTGGTCTCCTTTAAGCTTTTTGTTTGTTTGTTTTTCACTTTGGTAAGAGGTTGTTGCCCAGTTCTAGAAGGGACTTTTCCTGTTACAACTAAAAGCAGAAGGTCCCTGGTTCACAGACTTCTGAGAGGAGCAGCCCTGCATTGTCATGAACCTAACCCCTTTTCAGGCAAGAGAAAGGGAAGGGGGTCACTGGAGTGGGGGGCAGGGAGAAGGGCTCCGTGTCCCTCACCTCCGCTTCACCCAGTGGGTGGGGAAGGATTCCTGCTGTCCGGCTGAGGGCGCGAACACACATGGACACCGAGCCTGGACAGATGAACTGGGCGGTGGTTTATTAGTCACGCACAGCTTTGGCCTGGAGGAGGACACACACTCACATGGGGCCACATGAGGACAGTGGACACCCCGGGGCTGTGGGAGGCACGCTTTGCCAGGTGGCAAGGGCGAGGTGCCCTGGTTCCAGGGGTCTGAGACGGGTTTGGTGATGCGTCAGGCTGCTCAGGGGCCACGTGGGAAGTGCCCCTGGCCTGTGTGAGAGGGCCATTCGCCTGTGGGAGCGTCTCCTTGGGAGCAGGGAGGCAGGAGGACTCGCCACTAGGCTTCACGAGTCCCTCCTGGTGTTTTCAGGTGTCACGGCAGCACAGGATGATTGTGTTCGTCAGTTCTTCATCATCGTGACCAAAATGCCCGAGGAGAACAACTTGGAGGAGAAAAGGTGCGTTTGGGCTTACAGTTTTAGAGGTGTCCGTCCGTGCTTGGCCAACTCTGTTGTTCTGGCCAGTGCCTCGGGGCTGAAGGGCAGGGCGGAGGAAGGCTGGCCGCTCACAGCAGCCAGGAAGCAGAGAGAGCACGAGAGACGCCAAGGCCATGCCCCACCTGCCCACATTTTCCACCTAGAGGCCCATTCAAATGATTAATCCACCAAGAGAATTCATCCAGCGGCGAGGTTACAGCTTTCATAATCTAACGATTTCACTTCTGAACATCCCTGCGTTGCCCAACACTCAAGCTTTTTTCAGGGAACATTAAATATCTAAGCCTTTTAGGTGCCCCTAGAAAGGGAGTGCTTCAAGAAATCGCTGGGTATGCCAGGACCACATGGCATTTGGGAAACTGGACACTTCACTGCCCACCCGCAGATTTTGCAGCTGTGGGTCCTCAGGCCTTTCTGAGCTGGTGTCACGGGAGGTCCCAGACAGGGACCTTGGGAGCCTGAGCGCTGAGCTCGCTCAGCTCTGTGCAGCTCTGCAGCCCTCTTAGGCTGTGGTTCTGGTGGGTTCGTATGAGGGGCATGGATGTCCGCAGAGCATCATGGCCAGGGGGGCACTCAGGTGGCCAACCAAGCCATGGTCTAACCAATGCACAACAATACTGCTGGGACATGTCCCTGAGGGGGGTCTGATCCTCAGTGATGGAGGGGTCGAGTGGCATGGACGATCATCTCCATTGCGTGGAAACTCCATTCAGATCCTAGTAACAGACTCAGCTGCAAATGTCTAAATTACAGATCTTACTTTTTCTACACATATTGTGAGGTCCAGTGGTAGGATGTCCAAGGTAATAGTGTGACTCCAGAATGTCAGCTGAAATCCGTAAGACACTGTAGCATCTCCACAGTCCACACTCCCTCAAGGAAGGAAAGAGGAGAAAGGAGAAAGGCCACGTGAAGGCTGGCAACCCAGAAACTTCCACGTACATTTCATTGGTCACATAGTCATACAGCCACTCTTACCTGCAGAGAAAACTAGAAAATACTGCAATACTGCTTTAGATTAGCACCCTGCTGACCCTGCAACACTAGGGTTCTGGGATTGAGGAAGTCAGGGGACAAGAGGTGCCAGGAGCTGTGACTGTGTTTCTGTGGGGACGCGATGTGCTGTTGAAGAAGCCCAGAGAAACAGGATGCAAACAGCAAGAACAATGTCCCCTCCACCAGTCCGAAGGAAGCCCAGGGTTGCAGGATTAAGGAGAGACAGATCCTCAAAGGAACTGGGGAATAGAAATTGGCCTCCATCCCAGATGGAAAGAGGAGATGATGGCCTTCTCAGAACCTTGAATGACACCCCCTCCTCTTCCACGGTCTTGAGAATGACTCAGCATGTGAAGCCAGTACTGAAGAACAAGACAACGAGGAGCTTGGGACACCCGTGGATTTCCAGAACCCCAGGGAGCAGACAGTCCCGTGAAGCCCTTGGAAACCGTTGCCTGGAAATTCAGGAAGTGGTGGTTTTCATACCAACATCAAAGCACACAATTGGAGAGTTGTCACAGTCAGACACAAAACACAGCACGCCGCTGCAGCCAATGGGTTTTACAGGCTGAGCTCAGTCAGTACGGTTCCCAGTGTTGATACCCACAATTTAATATTGCATAAAATATTGTGTGGCCATTTCTGTTAAATGGCAGGACAAAACTTTGTAAAAATCAGCTTGTGTCTATAGTTTGCACGCTACTAAGAATACTAGAGAGTTGGGATGAGGAGTCATAGAATATCTGAATGTATTTTGTGAAAATAATTATCTGGGAAAATTCTTGAAAATTTGGACAGATCCAGGTGTCACATGATCAATCAATCATCTCTTTGCTCAACCACAGTTGAGTGGTTGTGAATCCAGGATTCTGATAGCACCAAGAATACAGCCCAAGGCCTCATCTCTGCTCCAGGTGAGCTCAAACCTAACCAAGATGTGCTGAACACGGGAAAAAGATTGTGAAATAAAGATCCATGAAAATTAGGTGAGCAAATAATACTAAAAGTACAAATAGGGCAAGTCCTTTCTTTTTACCCACGGATCTTTCTTAAGAGACAAAAGAAAGAGAAGGACACGCCAGAAATTGAATGAAGAACATGGTCCTACAGTTTAGAAGTAACCCAAAGGGCGTCACCAACAATGCTGTGAATGGGCATCCTGCTGGTGGGCACAGCATGGAGGAGCCACCGCCACCCACCCTGCCCTCAGGGGGTGGCTCCCAGGGCCATGTGGCTATGTCCCTGGGGACCCACTGTTGTGCCTGATGCTGGCGAGCCCCGCGAGGCAGGGCAGGTGTGGGAGTGAGAGTGGACGAAGGGTGGAGCCTGGCGGCCCTGGGAAGCCAGCCCAGGTCTTCCCCCTGGGTGGTTCAAGATCCCCCTGTTAAAGTTCATCTTCATTTTTCAATGTTTTGGTGAATCTTTCTGGTTTAACGAAACCTCCTGTTTTGCCAGGGATGAGAGTAGGGGGACTGCCTGCCTCTGCTCTGGGGGTCTCAGCAACACCCCCAAATTGCCTTCCAGCCTGGGCTGACCAGGCTCTCAGGAGATGCTTGAGTCTGTTGCTGTGATCGTGCTTCCATGCCAGGTCATTTGCACGCTTCAGCTACGTGAATAAACCTCCTCACCTACCTCTGGTTGTGCAGGAGGGTGGGCATGTTTTCTTGAGCCCTCTCTGTCTTTTTACCTTTTGGTGTGACCTCCCTCTAGTGAGGTCAAACATGCCTTTTTTTTGGGTTCAAGTGACATCAACTAGTGTTACTTCAGAAACGTGGAAGTCTCCTCCTCAGCAGATGGATGACATTCAGTTTCAGCCTAAGCTGAAGAGGAAGCATGCAATATTTTTGGAAGCACAGCATTTTTCGACAAGTTTAGTTTTCCTCTCTAAAGTGACAGTCATAGTTCATATCCAACAAGAGTGTATCCTCAAGGCAAGTGACGGGTTGCCTGAAACCTGCTTGCAGAGTGAGCTATGTAGTCATATGGGTCAATAGTGGAGACACCACCCACACTTATTAAACATCGATTTTCAAAATCAAAAAGTAATTTGCATGTAATCAGTCAATATTAGCATGTTGGGATGTTAGCATCAGTCACTATTAGCATTAGTTTTCCTGATAACTCTAGTCATGTGTCACTTAACATACTGGATATAGTCTGAGAAATATGTCATTAGGCAATTTTTACAACATGCCACCATCACAGAGTGAACTTACACAAACCTGATGCTGTAGGCAATACATACCTCTGCTATATTGTCTAGCATATTGCTTTTCAGGCTGTGAACAAACTAATTTGAGATTAAATCAAACACAAAAGAAAATGATACAACTGAGAGTTGCCGTATACACAGGATGTGTGGGCTGCTGCAGGTGGAAGACTGCCTACTATTTCACAGTAAATCATTTATTTCATAAGTAGAAGGCATACATTCTAAAATAGTGACAAAAATGTAGTACAGTTAATACATAAACTGGTAATATAGTCATTATTATGAATAAGTATTAGTGACTATACACAATTGGATGTTGGTATGCTGCATTTTTTATACTACTGACAGCACTACAAACACATGTGTGATGTGTTGTGCTATGGTGTCATAAGAGCCATCCTGTCAGCTCCATTATGATCTTATGGGACCACGGTGGCATATGAGGTCTGTTGTTGACCAAAGTGACCTTATGTGGCATATAACTGTATTTAGAATTCTGTGGGTTTGATTCAAGCTCTCTTTGCAGGATGCAGACCCACCCCCTTCTTATCCATGGAGAAATGTGTGACTTCCAGAGGGAGAGAAGGTGGCTCACTGCTCCTAAAGGTGGCTAGGAGGGAACCTCACCTTCTTCACAGTGCATCAAAGAAGGGCTAGGAAATGTTTCCTGTATTTTCTGGAATGCTGTTTATATCTTTTGTCTTCATTTTTTCTCTCTTTTATGAACATTTGGGCTTTGCCTCCACCTTGTCATGGTCACGGTCATCCATGACCTCCATTTTGTGAAATCCAATGTCTGACTCTTGGCTTGGACTTGACCTATCGCATTGGTTGATAGAGTCAATGTCTCCCTGGATCAGACGTTGTCTTCTCTTTTCCCCACACGCAGCTCTCCTCCGACTCCTCTCTATGTTCTCCTGACCCCTAAAAGCTGGAATGCTCTAAAGCTTAGCCTCAGATCCTTTTTTAATTCTTCCATCTACCTTCACTGCCTAGCTGCTCCCTTCTAGTCTTATGGCATTTAACACCAACGACGTGCTGATGACTCCAAGATCTACCTTCAACCCGTCCTCTCTACTAATTCAACATTTGCACCTCAACAGGCACTTTAAACAGCCCATTTGGACACAGCCCATCGGCCAATAAAATTATCCTAAAGCTGCTCCATCCCAATCTTTTCTTGCCCCTGCACTCACCTCCAATGAATTAGCTAAGCCTTCTGAATCCACCTTGAAAATATGTGTCACTGTCTCTATCATGAACATCCTGGCCCAAGGCACCCCCTCCTCTCCCTGGAGTTGTTTCTGCAGCTCCTAATTGGTGTTCCAGTGTCTGTCTTTGCCCTCCTGTGGTTCATCTCAATACAGACTCCAAAACAATCTTTTAAAGCCCAAGTCAGACTACATCATTCTCCCTGAGACTTTCTCATGTTGCTTCATTTCACTCAGAGCAAAAGCCTGCTGTAGTTTGGATCTTGAATGTCCCTCAAAGGCCTGTGTGTTGAAGACTTGGTCCTCAGACTGTGGCACTGCTGGGAGGTAGTGGAATGTTTAGAAGGTGGAACCTAGTGAAGGAAGTTAGCCTGACCCCTCTGGGCTCGCTCTTTGCTTTCTGGTTGCCATCACCGCATTCTCCCGCCGTGATCTTCCGATCACACCCAAAGCAACATGGCCAAGTGACCATGGACGGAAACCTCCCAGACTGGAGCCAAAGTAAATCATTCTTCTTTTTAAATTGATCTCTCTCTCTCTCTCTCTCTCTCTCTCTCTCTCTCTCTCTCTCTCTCTCTGTGTTTTTTGTTTTTTTATTTTTTGGTCACAGTAACAGAAAGCTGACCACCCACAGCCAAAGCCCATGAAGTGCTTCCAAGCCCCCATGTTCACACATGACTTCTTTCATCTCATGTCCAACACCTCTAGCCCTGCTCAGTCTGCCCAGATCATTGGTACTCTTCTGCTTTCTTGGACATGTAAGCTAGAGACCTACATCCAGACCTTCGTCCTTGCTGATCCCTCTCCCAGAAACACACTGGATCTTCTTACCTTCTGTCAGTGTCCCCTAAAATGGCACCACATCAGCAGGACCTTCTAACACACTCAGAATCCATCACTTTATCCCATTTAGCTTTTCCATCCATATGTTACCAGTCAACACACTAAATATTAACTTACTTGTAAGTTTTTGTGACTTTTGTTTTATTAATTTTATCGGTACATTATAATTATAATATTGGGATTCACTGTGCACATATATATATGCACATAGTATAACTTGATTGATTTCATTACCCAGTACCTTCTTTTTCTTCCCCCTCCTTCCTTTCCTGATCCCTGTCCTCTACTCCACCACTCTACTGGTCTCCCTTCTGTGTTCATGAGCCCTACCCCCCTTTCTCTTTGCTTTTCTTTCTAGCTTCCACACGGGAGAGATAATATGCTGTCACTGACTTTCTGAGTCTGACTTGTTTCACTCAGCGTGGTATTCTCAGTTCTAAATGTTTTGCTTGCAACTCTTTTTAATGGTCAGTTTCTCTTACAGACTCCACAAAGACAGAAACTTTTCTTCTCTCACTGGTCTCTATAGTTCCCAGGACACTGTTTCACCCAGATGATACTCAAAAATATTTGTTTAATGAATAGACAAATGCAAGACTTGACTAATATTTTTTGGTAGTATGTCTATTTGCATGTGGCCATGTATTATAAAGTTTAAAAAGATAAAATAGCCTTCAAAAGGAGTCTGCTGCCCATATGCTCTGCCCATATGGTTCTACACATTGAATGAACCAAAGGGGAGAGAAGAAATTGGATCTCCTGCACATCTCCCAGCAATGATATACTCACTGTAAATCATCCATATCAGGACTAATCATGTGCTCCATCAAGAGCTTGAAATTACCTGTACCCCACATTTGACAGGCTACTTATTGGTGGATAACTGGTCTACCAGCAGAGTGGTCTCTAATGAGCAAATCAGATTTCCTATGTTATGTTAATGAGAAGTGATTTTTTTAACCCAAGATCTTGAAAGTGTAAGTTAGAAAATTCAATAGTTTATTCACCCCTGACTCATTTCAATTAAAATTTTCCTGTAAAAATAATTTAAAAGAGTGCTGGAAAATTGAATTGATCGTCATGAGGTAAGAGTACTTTTCATTTATAGAACAGAAATGCTAAGGTTTGTTTCAGAGCTTTTTTTTTTAAATGATGGAATTGTATCTAAAAGATAATGGGTGAAGGGTGGCAAATCTTGGACAATTTGACATCAAACATCAAAATAAATTATGGTAGGAACAGACTACAACTCACTGAGTAAAATAGGCATCCACAGGTCCACAAGGAAATAAACAAATGAACAAGTGGAGGGAAAGGGGAGACTCTTCTTAAAACAGAGAGCTGACTAATACACATAAAAGGAATTCTGGAATTAGGAAATTTCCACAAAGATGTTGATTCAGGCAGGAGTCTTTACTAGATGCTGTGGCTGAAGGGCAGGTGGAAGTTGATGAGAAAAGAAAATAGTTGTAGTTTCAAATCACCTTTTACACAATACTTGTCAATTATACAGGAGAGAATGGTGAGGTGGAGAGGCCTGGCAGACTCAAGATGATCGACATGACCCTCTGCAGGGTTGGGAAGGGTAGGCCATGTTTTTGCATTGAACACAGCGTCATTACCTTCAAGGAGGCATGCCTGAGCTTGTCATGCAGAAGCCTCATGTCCCAGTCTTTCTTTCTTTTTTTTATTTAATATTTATTTATTTGCTTTAGTTGTACACAATGCAACGCATTTATGTTTATGTGGTGCTGAGGATCGAACCCGGGCCGCACACGTGCTAGGCAAGCGCTCTACCACTGAGCCACAACCCCAGCCCATGTCCCAGTCTTTCTAAACTGTCAAAGATGGGAGAGATTGGGGAAAGAGTGAGGAACCTTCCAGAATGGAGGAGACTGAAACCCACGACAACTGCACACAGTGTGTGACTCTGGATGGACTCACGGAGCAGAAAGGAAAAAGAGGTCATGCTGGGAAAGCTGGCCAAGTCGGAATGGTGTCTGTGGGTTGGTGTAACGTCGTGCTGGTGCTGACTTCTTGATTAGGGAACTTGTGTAGTGTTTATGTAGGAGCCTTTTTGGGGGGCAAAACACACTGCAAATGTAAGGGTATCTGTGACTTGTTCATAAAAGGTTCTGAAAAGACTAGTGATTTATGTTTACAAATGTATGGAGAAGAGGTATGGTGGAGAAAATGTGGTAAAATTAAAGGGTTGTAGGTAGTATTAGGATTTTTTAATACTATTCTGACAACTTTTCTGTAAGTCTGATATTTTTCAAAATAGATGATTAAGAAGAAAGTGGAGAAATTGTAGAATAAATAGTATCCTGATCATATGAGTTAATGAGCTTTCTATCAGTATAAAACATGTAATTAGTTGTTAGTATAATCTTTTCTCCTGGATTAGTTACAGTGGAAATATCTAACAAATGGATATGAGAGTTTGAATTAGGGCCACTTTTGAATTGAATCACTTTTTTTTTGTGTGTGGTACCGGGGATTGAACTCAGGGGCACTCGACCACTGGGCCATATCCCCAGCCCTTTTTTTTTTATATTTTATTTAGAGACAGGGTCTCACTGAGTTGCTAAGTGCCTCGCCATTGCCGAGGCTGGCTTTGAACTCGCGATCCTCCTGCCTCAGCCTCCCAAAGTGCTGGGATTACAGGCGTGCGCCACCGCACCCGGTTTGAATCACTTTTGAGTTAGGGTTGAGTTAGGGCCATGATGGTATGATACAGAACTGTATTGCTCACAGGGAGGTACTACTTACACATCAAGAATTTCCCAATGAGAGTTGAAGATCCCAACTCGTTCTTTTATTTCTTTTAAATTTTAAAAATAAAATTCTTTCACTTTAAAGATCCTTATAGAAAATTTCAAAAATACTGAAGAGGTTGAGAAAAAAATAATACACAAAGAAAATCCAACGATAGCTATTGCTAACATTTTGGTCCAATGTCTTCCACTTTTTCTTTCTCTAAGCAAGCATTTTTGTTTATTTGTTTGTTCACTTTTTAAAAGACAAGTCTAATAGTGTGTAGGTAGACTTTTGTCCTCTGTGCCTTTCTTCAGTCATCTCAAGCAGTCTTTCTATGGTGTTTCATGGTCTTACTCAATGAAAATTGAGTGCCAGCCATGAGTTACTTAACCTTGTCCTGTGGATGACATAGCAGGAAGCAGATGGGGCCATGTAGCAGATGACAAAGAAACTAAATCTTAGCCCTGGAAACATGAAAATTTATGTTTGAACTGGTAAGTATTTGGTGAAGTGGTTGTGATTACTGGGAGGTATATCACGCACCTAATGAAGCAGACAATTGAGGAGAGGGTGAATTAGGAAGAATCAACATGTGTATGGTTACGTTTGGAAAAGTGTTCCAAGAAATCAGATAAGCCCAGGAGAAAAATCACACCATTTTTTTTGGGAGAAATAAAAGGGAAATGAGATAGTCCAAAAATTTGGTAGGCAGATTGGAAAAGTCAATTGCTTCTAGGTCACCAGCAATAGAGATGGGATTTGAAAAGAATTTATCCAACAATAGCCCAATAAGACTCCAGTAAGTAAAGATAAAGATGATAGTGAGGTTATGTCCTTCTCACATACCTGAGAGCTTCCAGAAAACTGAGAAGAAGAATAGGGGTAAGGAAGCAGTAATAAAGCAGGTTTGAGTCTATGTTCTGGGAAACCACCTCCACACACAAACTATGGGATTAGTTACTGGATTTGGACCTGAATGGATGGTAAAGATGAGAAATCTATTAAGTGTTTGGGAATATCATGTTCCAAGTTACCATGAACAGGAACAGCCAGAATGACAAATATATTGACTTGGATCTGAAGACTGCTTGGGCCTTTGTGGTAGCTTGGATTTTCCGAAGTGCCCACACCACTATCTCTTATCCCACATGCTTTTTTTTTTTTTTTTTTTCCCTTCAGTGCTGGGGATGAACCCAGAGCTTCATACATGCTAGGCAAGCACTCTACCTCTGAGCCACACCCCCAGCCCCCCACATGCTCTTTTCTAGTGTAACCAACACACTTCCCATCCCATCAATGGACTGGGTGTCTCTGTATTCTCCCTTGACTCTGGGCATGCTTCTGACTATGGTGGAAATAGCACTATAGAATTTCCATGGCTAGCTCATAAAGGGTGCTGGTCTTCTACCTGGTTCTCATGTTTGCTCTTGAAAGCCATTCACCATGCTGTGAGGAAGCCCAAAAGCCCTACAGAGGCTCACATGGGAGGAACTAAGTCTTCTGGTCCCATCTCGGAATGAGTTTCCAGCAGTAGCCAGTCGCCTATTGTCAGCCACGAGAGTGGGACCTCTGGGAAGTGAGCCCTCCAGATCCAGGTGACAGCACTGAGACTTGCCCAAATTGCAGATTTGTGAGTTAAAGAAATGATTTTTGTTTTATAAGTCACTAACTTTAGGAAGTGTCTATTGTACAGTCATAGATGACTGAAGGGTTGACTGCACTGTGTCTTCTATTCTTGCCTTTCTTGAATAAAGTTTATACTTCAGGTGTCCAACCCTGCTTTGCCGTTGTCCTTAGGATATGCAAGGTGAAGGGTGGATCACTTTACTTTTTAGTTATAGGAGATTTTCCACCTGGTATTGGTGGAGAGGGCCATGCATCACTGGGACATTCTGAAGGTTGAACTGGATACAGAGACACAGTGACATTTTCTATGGTCTCCTTAGGGGGCATGAGAAGGGTCTATGCATGGGTGTATCGGGGTGTTAACCTGAGGTTTATTGACCAGCAGGACAGGATTCACAGAGATTACTAGCTCTCACCTGGATTCCTACGCACCTTTCCATTCCCAGACTCTTGGAGTTCGGTTGATCATGTGATTGGCTTCTGGCCAGTGGAATGTGGGCAGTCCCTTCCTCTCCCAGTCCTTGCTCCTAAAATGGCTCAAATCACTTCCATGTTTTATCCTTCTCTTCTGTTTCCATCATAAAGGCAGAATCCCTAAGATGGTTGAGTCACTCAGTAGAAAAAACCCAGCTCAGAGAAAGCCCTCGTAGGGACTGGCTTACACTAGATACACAGCAAGCAAAACTTGATCTTTCTCATGTTAAGTCATTAAGATTTGGAATTGTGTATTGCACTATGCATGGTTAATTGGCAAAGAATATGAATAGATACAGTAAAGAGAAAAAAAAAACCAAATGGCCTATAAAAATGACACAATGCTTAGTCCCAGACAAATTAAAACAGCCCTTAAATGCCCCTTTCCCACCTATCACATCCAAGAAAAGCACCACTACTACCAAGGAAAAATAGGAAGTCTCTGAGACTGCTGGTGGGAGTGTGTGGAGATCGGAGTTCAGGGTAGGAGCCAGGAATCAACCTATTTTAATCAGAGAGGTTTCTGGCAGAGAAGATTGTATGGGTGGAAGCAGGGGAAAGACTGTCCCCAGGACAAACAGAGCTCCATCCTGGGAGCTGCTAGTTCTGCCACATCTGGGGGCAGGAAATGAGGTGGCTCCTGTCTACACCACGTGCCAGAGACAAGGGAGCTGGAGTGGGGTGGCCGTGACTTTATGAGTGAGACAAACCCATACAACAGGGGGTTGCTAAAAGCAGCAGGGGTGGGGGCCGGTCTTCCTCTGATTCTTCAAAAACTTAGGGGAGCAATTTGCCAATAGGATTACACGTGAAGACACACATAACCTGTGACCAGAAATCTCGCCTCTTGGTGAGCAATGGGCAACAGAGGGAAGAGGATTCTTCAGTATTTTTTGTAACTGAAAATGTCAAAAACCACAAACTGTGTCTCAGCATAGGAATGGATTAATACCACCACACATAATGGGGACATATGTTCAGAGAAATAGATCACTAGGTGATTTCATCACTTCCTGGGCATCATGGATGGAGTGTTCTTGCACGATCTGAGATGGCTTGATGTCACGAGGTCATATAAAGTTGTGAGATGACTGTCCTGTGCGTGGTCCATCGCTGACTGAAACGCCATCCTGTGGTGCGTGACTGTAGATGGTTTATTCACATAATGGAATTTGCACAGCTGTTAAGATAAATGAACGAAAGCTACATAGACCACCAAGGGTCAAGACCAAAAACATAACAGTTCTGGGCAAGTGCATAGGATGGAATGAGACAGGAAGCACCAGGTCAATGAGGCATTACTTGAAAGGCACCCAAAGCGATCGTTCACATATGGGCAAAATCCAACCCAGAATTTACCTGTACACTGAGGAGGAGGGCTGGCAAATGATGATGAGATTTTAATTTTCATCTCTGGTATGTTATGTACTTTTCTTAAACAGGGTCTGGAGTAATGATGACAAAATGTTCACATGTATGGAATCCTGGTGGTAGGTGTTCAAGTGTCTGCTACGGCCTTCTGTATTTTGGTAGCATTTGAAATGTTTCCTAATTAAAAGTAAAATTAAGGGGAAGTGTTAGGAGGTGACATTGGCCAAGTTATATTGTTTTATTGTATATTGTGTACACGTACAAATATGTTACAACCCATCCCATCAATATGTACAACTATATTGCACCCATAAAAAATGTCGGGGAAAAAGTAAAACTTAAAAATGTTTTCAAGCCGGGGCGCGGTGGCGCACGCCTGTAATCCCAGTACTTGGGAGGCTGAGGCAGGAGGATCGCAAGTTCAAAGCCAGCCTCAGCAATGGCGAGGCACTTAGCAACTCAGTGAGACCCTGTCTTTAATAAAATACAAAAAAGGGCTGGGGATGTGGCCCAGTGGTCGAGTGGCCCTGAGTTCAATCCCCGGTACCAAAAAAAAAAAAAAAAAAAAAATGTTTTCAGCAGAATCATAAAAATAAAAAGAAAACTGAAAGTAACTGAGATGACTTAAGAGCCTACATTTGAGAAGCGAATTTTTACTACATACACATCATAGAGTACTAATCTCTAGGTTATATAAAGAACTCAAAAATCTTAACACCAAAAAACCCCACAAAAACCCCAAATAACCCAATCAATAAATGAGCCAAGGAACTGAGCAGACACTTCTCAGAAGATGAAATACAATCAATCAACAAATATATGAAAAAATGTTCAACATCTCTAGCAATTAGAGAAGTGCAAATCAAAACTACTGTAAGATTTCATCTCACTCCAGTTAGAATGGCAGCTATTAAGAATACAAACAACAATAAGTGTTGGCGAGGATGTGGGGGAAAAGGCACATTCATACATTGTTGGTGGGACTGAAAATTGGTGCAGCCAATATGGTAAGTAGTACGGAGATTTCTTGGAAAACTGGGAATAGAACCACCATTTGACCCAGCTATCCTACTCCTCGGTCTATATCCAAAGGACTTAAGAACAGCATACTACAGGGACACAGCCACATCAATGTTTATAGCAGCACAATTCACAATAGCTAAATTGTGGAACCAACCTAGATGCTCTTCAGTAGAGGAATGGATAAAGAAAATGTGGTATATATACACAATGGAATATTACTTAGCAATAAAAGAGAATAAAATCATGGCATTTGCAGGTAAATGGATGGAGTTGGAGAATATAATTCTAAGTGAAAACCAAATGCCAAATGTTTTATCTGACATAAGGAGGCTGATTTATAGTGGGGTTGGGAGGGGGAGCATGGGAGGAATAGAAGAACTCTAGATGGGGCAAAGGGGAGAAGAGGAAGGGAGGGAGCATGGGGGTAAGAAAGATGGTGGAATGAGATGGACATAACTACTCTAAGTACATGTAAGAAGACACGAATGGCATCACCACATTGTGTACAACCAGAGATATGAAAAATTGTGCTCTATATGTATAATACGAATTTCAATGCATTCTTCTGTCATATATAACAAATTAAAATAAAAAATATGATAGTAATTTTACCATCACTATATTTTTTATTTTTTGTGTATGCATATGTAGCATTTAGAATCCATGTCAGTGTCTTATCAGCTAAAGACCTGCAGGAACACATCTGTAGTTGACAAAATTAGATTTCTCATTTTCAATAGCAAGTGAGACCACATCCTGGGGGAACTGTAGGTGACAGACTCTTCAGTGATTTAGGGAGCATGAGGCCTGGAGTCCACTGTAGGATACTGGGCAGGCGCTGGTTAGATCTGTAGATGAGGAGTCTCTGGAAGAGTCCTCCAAGTGACCCTATCTTTAGAACATTTGTTTCTGTATGAAGTCACTGTTAGATTGATTTGTGTGAAGTCTTACCCTGGAACCCAGTCAAGGAGCATTGAAGACAAGGGCCATCGGTCGCTGAGTAGCTGGCTGTGAATCCAGTCCAGATTCTGGAGGAAGAACTTCGAGAAATGAGCACTGTCCTGGCTCTGGTCTCCCCAGTGTCAAATGTGGGGTCATGTTGGATGACCTCCACAAAATAGCATCATGCTTAACTTCTCTCCCTATACCTTGGTAAAGGTACTGTTGTGTTTTTTTTTTTTTTTTTCCCCCTTTCTTTTACAAGTTGCCTGCTTGGGTATTAGATATACTAGCTTTTGCTTAAACTTCTATTTCTGGTTTTTCTTTCTAAAGAAAAGAATAGTTGAGTGGGAAAAGATCCTTCATTTCGTCTCACTTCGTCTCCCTTTGGAAAGACTCCCTCCTGGGAGCAGGCCGAGCAGCCTTCTGGAACCAAGTAGGCACAAAGTCAGAAGGCAGGCGCTGTGCCCAGGAGGCAGGGAAGGCACACAGGGGGCAATGCCCAGCCTGTGGGAACCCCTCTGAGCAGGAGAAGGCCCTGTCTCGGTCACCTGTCCACCTCCAGAACCTGTGACAAAGGAGGCTGGGACATTTGATATTGATGCTCTACATATTGGAGAGTATTATGGTTTAGATATTAGGTGTCCCCCAAAGGCTCACCTATGAGACAACACAAGAAGGTTTAGAGGTGAAACAACTGGGTTACCAGAGCTCTGACACAATCAGTGCATTATCTCCTGACGGGGATTAACTGAGTGGTGACTGTAGGTAGGTAGGGTGTGGCTGGAGGAGGTGGGTCATTGGGGGGTGTGCCTTTGGGGTACATATTTTGTGAGCTGAGCTTAACCTCTCTCTGCTACCTGGGGCCATGTTCCCAGCTGTCTCCCCCGCCACCTAATTCCACCATGATGTTCTGCCTCGTCTCGGGCCCCAGGTAATGGAGTCAGCCATCTGTGGACCGAGACCTCTGAAATCGTGAGACCCCAGATAAACTTTTCCTCCTCTAATTGTTTTTTGTCGTCTTTTGGTTGTAGCAGCAAAAAGGCTGACTGAAACAGAGAGGGCAGTCGACCTGACAGGCCCTGCACAAGATTCAAGGATGTGACCTCCCAGAACAGGCACACGTACGTGAGAGACCACTTCTTCTACACCTTGGAAAGATCCTTGGAGAGCATCCCCTGAAGTCTCTCTCATTATTCCACGAAGTATCTCCAGGAAGCAAATCATTCTCTTTATTTGCAAAGGAGTCAGAAGATGGGGAAGGACAAGAAGTTGGTGGCAAGTGGGCCACCAGTTAGAAACACTGCCTGGTGCTGAGGCTCAGGCCAATCACCGCTTCCCACAGAATCTGCCCGTGCTGAGTCCCTGGGGTCTGCGTCAGGGGACTGTGTTACAGGAGAAGCAGCTGGACATTTGTCCCCCAGGCAGAGCGGCAGGCACCACCGTGCCCACCACGTCTGCTTCCACAGACAGCCCACGAGGCTGCTTTCTTGTCTCGCCAGCCCAGGGCGGATTGTTTATTGTCTGAATTCTGATGCTTTGACATCTAGACCTTGCTGTCCTTGAGGAACTGCCTCTCTCAAGAATGGCCAGTTCCTAGAGATTTGTAAACAAATCACCCAAATAAAAAATTCAAATACACACCAACCAATCCAGAGCACACCCCCCATCATCTCCCTTATTGGACTGTCACATTCTGAGTCAATTTCCAGGTGCCCTCATCTCTCCTGGGCCAGGCACGCCCCAGATCCTGGTGAAATTAGGATTGGCACTTGCCAATCCCAAACCTGCTGTTCCTTCCTGCAGAAACTTTGATCTGGGATGATGCATGTGTTTTGTTCTAGTTCTTTCTGCTGCAGGGCCCTCCCTGGTGCTTCCCTGTGTGTCCCTGAGTGGGGCGGCCCACCCCTCCTCTTGGACTCTGAGGAGCAAAGCTGACTTTTAAATGACAATCCTCAATCTGTCAGCCTCATACACCTCTGATTTTCTACTAACGAACTATATTTTGGAACACGGGTGCAGTGACAGCAGTTCTCATTCTGATTTCAAGTTTCAGGGGCTCCATGGTATCCATCTTGCAGTTTGCAAATGCCAGTTCCTGGTTTTCAGCTACAAATTTCTCCACAGAGCGGGAAGCTGTTGTTGCTTTGGTTGTTCATTCCACGTCTCCACAGCCCAAGAGATAAACATCAGCCTCGGGTTTGGATAAGGAGTTATTTATTATTCTTGGAAAATTAGGGAGAGGGGAGACAAGTCACTTGCATCAGCGTGCCTGCCCCTGGACAGCGCTGACCCCCTGAGGAGGTCTCTGCTAACCAGCATTGGCTTCTAGATCCTTCCATCACCTTGGGGATGGCCAGCTTCAGGAATGGAAACAAGACACGCAGCTGCGTGGAGACTGCAGAGCTTGTCAACTTGTGCTGTCATTGGGGACACAAACTCCGAGCCCTAGAGGGTCAAGACAAACTGTCACACAATGCTCCTGGCACAGGGCTCTTGGTTGACTTGCTCCAGTTTAGAAAGACAAGATCTAAGTGGATAAAGTTGAAATACGAGCCAGTCAGTCTTGTCCTCTCCATCATTGTACATTATTAAAGTCAACAACCATGAACTTGTATGAACTGCCAGGAACGGAGCCCAAACCAAGTTTCCCCTCATCGATCACACTTATTTTTTTTTGTTAGCACAGCCAGCACATTTGGGGGTTTTATTATCCGGTCTCCAAACAACAACACAAGCCCAGCACAGCCAACTCCACAGCACTTCAGAGCTGACGACTTAAGAGCGACATCAAAAGACGATGAAACAAATGAAGACAAATGGGCCCTAATTTCTTTGCTTGCTTCTGCGTTGTGGATGAAGAGAGAAGGATGGATTTTATGGGTCTCAAAAAATAATCTTGTGTCATTTTCATTAATTGAAGCATCCTGGTGGAAGCAGAAGCATGAAATGGGGCTTTTCCACTTCTGGTTTCGCTCAGAGCTTGGTAGGACGGCCACCAACTAGTTCTCTGGGGACAGTGGGTCCCTACAACCTCTACACAACCCCTCTGCAAAAATCCAAAGAACTGACAATGCTCTATAAAACTACAACTGAAAAACCTGAGCACATACCATGGCCCAGCCTTTCTGCTCTCTAAGAAAATGAAGGCTGTTGCAGGGACAGATGAGGCAAGGCACCAAAGACAGCAGGAAACAATTTTATTTGGCTGCAGCTGGGTTCAGAGGGTACAGCTCTTACTATAATCAATCAATCCCCTGAACCCCGAGTTCAGGTAGTTTCAGAATTTTATTTTTCTTATTTCGATGAGAAAATTTATTTTCAAGTTCCATGCATCTAATTTAACAAATAATTTTTGTAGCATAACGTAGAAATGTCTAAAGTATTTTGTCTTTCTGTCATACAATGGTAGCTTGAATTTGAATGTCTTATAGCCAAAATTCATTCTTTTTTTTTAATTTGACGTTGTTGTATATATAACAATAGCATACATTATGTTTCATATTACATATATAGAGCACCTTTTAATCTAACACTGTTTGAATACAAAATAAAAAAAAAAAAGAAGATGGTAGAATGAGATGGATATTAGTATCCTAAATGTATGATTGAAGACATGAATAGTTTCAGAATTTTATACCCAGCGTATAAAAGGGGAAGGGCTCAGAAGTTCACAGTTTACAGAAGTTCACATAAAAGCAGCTTTTTCTTTCACTGTTCTGGGCAAGTTAACCCTTCAAGGACAGCACCTGAGAAGGGGAGAGCTTCTTCTCCCCTTTCTTTCCTCCCCCTGCCAGCTGTTATCATGGAGCCCAGTTGGTAACTTCTCTTATCTTAGAAATGTAGACATCTCTGTGAAGCTCCAGCTCAAGGCCAGAGGCCTTGTTAAAGGATTTGTCTTTTTATTATCACACTTTGCATTTGCAAACACACTTTTACAAACTCTATACTGGATACATGTTTGTGGAAAAACCAGGAAAGGGGCATTCAGCACCTGGAGTGCTGATTGCTTCCAGGCCAGTGGCCAAGTAAAATAGAGCAACAGGAAAATAGGAAGTTTACCTACACTGAACTCTTCTGTAGAGACTTTTCCTGACAGTCCTAAAATCAGCCATAGTGAAGATTTCTGGAGAAGCTTAGTTAACATTTTCTGTGGAGGAGGGGATGCCACTACAAGCCCATTGCAGACATGTCTGAGGACATGTTTACAGGTGACACCTCTCTATGAAGACAGGCTAAGCACCCTCCCCATGTGGCTATCCTGCCTAAGGAAAGAAGCGCGTTCCCTCCGATTCTCCTGCACGCCTCTGGCGAGCTCTCTCCTCGGCCTCCCTGGCAGGTCTCCTGATGGCCTCCTGTCCAGAAGTGGCCGGTTGCCCACGCAGCATCCTTTCTTGTCCTTCTCTTTAGCAGAAGTCTGATTTTACCGTGTGTGTTAGTATTTCAAAATAAAAATGAAACTTTCTTTTATTATAGTTAGGGATGGTCCGATGACCTGGTTTAGCCAATGAGATATATGTGGATACAAGCAGGAAGGCTTCCAGGAACCGTCTTTAAAAGGAGTTGCTTCTACTGATCATCCATCCTTTTTCCCTTCCTTCTTTTTGTTTTTCCTTTTTGGTTCTGGAATGCAGATGTGATTGTTGGAGGCAGAGCAGCCACTTGAGAGGAAGAGGAAACATTGAGGACAGAGGCCCTGCTTAAAGGTGAGGGAAGCTTGAGGGTGGAGTCATGACCAAGGATGAGGGAAATCTGAGGAGTATAGGTCATGTCCAGAGAAGTGAGAGCCTTCAGGGTGGAGGTCATTCTCAAGGAGGAACTCTGGGGTGGAGGCCACGTCTGAGCATGACAGAGCACAGTGGGCCTTTCAGTGGTCATGAGGTCACCGCACTACGCTCAGATGCCTTCCTAAGAAGCTCATGCTGTGTGGGTAAAACGCAGGCCCTGACTTACTTTAAACCTCCCTTTAGCAACATCCCGGGGCCCTCCCTGCCACTCTGCCCTCCTGCCCATGCACATATACACCAACACCCCAGGAAATGGCTCCTGGATAGACTGTGGAACTAATGTTTGATCTTCTCTTTCTTTTAAAAGGTGACACATTTTCTTGTCTGGTGGACTATTCTTAAGTTAGTAAGTCAGTGGATAACCACTTCTGGCTGTGTCCCAAGTGAGATGAGCTTTGCCCCAACCATAGCCTCCGCTGTGATCCACTCTCCCTCAAGGACATGTGTCCCTCGCCCGTGTCTCTCTGATAACCCCATGCCCATCTTTCAAGACCCTCTTCCTAAACTCCCTTGACCTGCTGGATAAGATCTGCACTCCTTATCTGTGCTTTCAAAGTGCCTCTTATCTCCACCCAAGCACAACCCCGGGGTGATCAGCTGCTATTTAACCCGTCACTCATGTGAACTTGGAAAGGACAGGTATGGGTGTCCATCTAGCCAGCCTCTGCCCAGTTCCTGTCTCTCTAACAAATGTTTGTTTGATGAATGAAAAATTGAGTGGGAGTAGAATACACTTCAAATTTACCCAGTTGCATTTTGTGTAAGATCCAGGTGTTGAAACATTGTGGGATGATATGCCTGGATTCTGCTCTAGGCCAGTGACCCTTCCTCTAAGGGAACAGTGAAAAACAGAAATGACCACTCTGGCTGCATGTATGCAGGACTTCCATCTAGATCAGCAGGAAAACTGTCCCGTCAACCCACAGAATTATGCAAAATAACTCCCTGTTGTTTTCAGTCACTAAGTTTTGTAGGAATTTATTATGCAGTAATAGATGACTGATGTGCGATTCTTTCTCCCCTAATTTCTTATTCCCCAATTAATATGGTGACCTGAGCAGGGTTTTTTAATTTCTTTCCTTCTTCCCTCGGTTTTTTCCATCCTTCCTCCCTCCCTTCACTTTGTATCAGGAAAACTCCTTCCATTACCCCGTGATCACCGCATCTCAAGCTGGGCTGGCTTCTGGTGCTTTAGCGCCGCCTCGGCAGGGAAGACTCCACCCCTGCAGGTCTGTGATTGGCACTCAGAGCAGCCTGAGATGGGATTGGCTGAGGAGCTACATTTGTGTCAGGAACCGTAAAACCAGGATGTTAAATATGGAAGCTATGCTGCTCTTTTCATGGAAAATTACTCCAAAACGGTTGCTCTGTCCCAATGAAGCTGAGGATATTCCAAAATGAGGGTATAGGAGTAAAGAAAGGGAACAGCCTGTTCTAAGCCCTACCCAGGCTAAGTCCCCACACATGGTGGCCTCCTAGCTGGAACACCCACTTCCCAGGGGCCATCAAATCTCTCCATTGTAAGTTTTCTTCTTTGTTCCCATTGTTGCATTATCTAAATTCGCATTGTTCATAGAAATATCTCCAAACCTTCCTCTTGTTCTGTTGTTCAGGACGGGCTGTCTGTGGCTGATAAGAAGATTCTTGAGACTGCACTTTACGCTGTCGTGTGGCACAGTAGGAAACGATCCCTTTCTTCTCCCTGTTTCTTTAGAAGGTCTTAGATGGAGGGATTCCTTCTCCTGACCCTGGATGACAGACACAGCAGGCTCACACTTCTCTTGCTCTTCTTTTGAACTCTCAAAGGCAGTATTTCGGTTATTCTCAAACCATGAAAAGCCCATTAGGACATAGTCTTGATTTATAATTTGTGCATCCTAAATGAAGGAAGCAAATGAGAGACTTTGCTTCTCCACGAGGCCCCGTGTGGGTGGCTGGCCAGTGGGGGCTGGGTGAGTTCCTCCTCTCCAGGACCTCTTTTCCCACTCACTACTGAGCCCCCAGGGGTGCCTGGGGAACCTTCCAGCTGGCCTCCACTCCAACTTCTGGCTGGACAGAGCTCAGCTGGCCTCAACGCTCCTGCCTCCAACATCAGGCCCACCTGTGTTCAGGGGCCGTGGCATCCTGGGCTGCAGCAGGTGCTGGCAGGTCCATCCGAGCCTCTGATTCCCTAACTGCCCTCTGGCCAGCACCTGGTTCAAGCTCCTGCTCTTAGAGGGTGGTGGGCGGGGTCGGCTCTCCACCAGCTCTTAGGAAGCCTCCTCAAAGGGGCAACACCCTCCACCCTGCCAAGGGACTGGGCACACACCCCAAATGGTCCCCCCTTTCAAGTGACCTTGCAGATGCGATGCACTCCAACAGTCCTCAAAGGCAAGGTGGCTTTCTAATGAGTTTCTTGGTAAATTTTGTGTAATATCCAGCGCCACGTTTGCAATGCAGTCATTAAATCACCTGGCTTTTCGGGGATTGGCAATTTCATTTTACCATCTCTGGAAAGGAATTGTTTTCAGCTGGAAGACGAAATGGTAGAATTTATAATTCTTTTTTTAATAAGCATGAAAACGAGAGTATGGAAACCCTAGGGAACGATTACGTCGGGTTTCCCCACACTAAGCCCAGCTGGAGCCCAGGGCATCTATTCCTCACCTTGACCAAGGACAGGGCCTCCAGGTCCCCAAAGTGACTTGGTTGTCCTATGTCAACAGTCCTCTGCTTCAGGGCACTTTCTGGTGACCTATTGAACATATATCGTTTTGAAAGGTGGGTTAGCTTTTAGATTTAGGTGAAAAATCTAGAAAACCAGCCACAATAAAAATCATCAGCAAATGGGTGGCCTGAGACCCTCTGAGAGTGTGATACATCTTACGAGCTGACAGGAAGTCTAAGTCACCGTCCTCGCCCCCACGATTTGTTCCCTGCGAGTGTGGTTTTAATCCCGAGCAATGAATTCTGCAAACTCACATCTCAGGCCTGTCCCTAATAATAGACTGCCTCCCCGCCCCCACACTTACAGTCCAATGTGGCAGGTCCCCAGGACTGCTCCTGCATGATGCAATTTGCCCCTCAGGCCTGGTCCCGCAGCAGCTGCAACTGATTATGGCTGGGCTGTGGCCTCTGTTTTATTTATGACCCACGTCCTCCGCCTCCTCAAAATCCATCAGGGCACACTCATGGAAGTAAAATTAGAGGCCCTGGACAGGGGCTGGAGCTTGGGAATTGCACTTTACCCTCCTTCTTTTCAGGACAGCCCTGTCCAGGGAAGCCAGCCGAGGGGCCAGGCCCAGGAAGGCCTGCCTGGCCCGCTGTGTGTATCTCCATCGCACGCTAATACAGAGAAAGAATGGTCTCTGAGCCTTACGGTCCTGGCTTTTCTCCCCTTGAAATTGGTCTTCTTCTTTGTCCTCCTGCCTGCCCTGACTGGAATGTCTTGCCAGTTCTTGGTAGATATTTCAGTTCCCGCCCTCACCTTTCAACCATGCTTCTTTCTGCTTGGGAGTGTTTGCAGGCAAGAGCAGGTCCTCCCAAGTCACAGGCTATCAATGTGCCCTTAGTCACTGCTCACATTTCTGCTTTTTTTTTTTTAAACAGAGGAGAGTCATCCTCACCCATCATGCGACCTTTCTGGCCTGCTGTCTTGGGGGTGTCCCTTAGCAGTCTGGACACTCACCCCAGCTGGCTCTCCCATCCTCTGATTGCTTCTTGGAAGATGTGTCACTTTGAGTTCCCAACATGACATTTGTATGAGATAGGGCTCCATTCTTTTCCCTCCCTGGGGCTCAATATTTATTTTCAAGAGCTTTTGGTTCCCAATTAAAACAAAGAGAGTCCCTTGGTCAAGGACTTCACGGAAAAAAATTATTAGCTGAAGTATTATCTTCCCTGTGGAGGCAGAGAAACTACTTTCTAATTAGGGTTCCCTCTCCAACACTAGTGGCCTTCATTCACATTTGAGAGGCCTCTGCAGGATGCTCACACATGCCTTAAAATGTGCTCACACACATTCAAGGAGGAAGAGCCGGGCCGATCAGTAGCAAACTTGAGAAAGAATTGGAGGAAAAATGAGAAATGAGAGCATTCAGATGTCAGAAGAGAAAGTAGTGAGAGTATCCGCCTCAAAGCCTGAATTTGTGCATAAGGACACTCACCCCAGCAGGAGGCATTATGTTGGCTCCAGTGTATGCTTTTTATGGATGAGTATAAAATTGGTTGTTTCAACAAGAACGTAACAAGCATTTCCTGCAGGTCACTCAAGGGAGAGAGGACTTTGTAGCATTCCTGGCCCAGCCTCTCAAGGAGGAACATTTCAGATTTGCCTGCTCCAAGTTCAGGATAATCCCAGGGCCATGCGCTATTTCATTTCTCAGGTGATGCCCCTTAAAGTCAGCACTCACACAAGAGCTTCTGGGGCCAGCCCATCCAAGTCTCCTGTGCCATTCATGCCTGTCATGGCTGGAGAAATCTAGGCAGGGTCTCTCTCTTCCTCCCCTCCCATCCTACCAGTTATTCTGAGCCTGTTGCTCCCAAGACACAGGCCATGTACAGGAGGGGTAGGAAGAGTGAGGTGGGAGCCCAGCTTCTCCCCAAGGATTGCATGGGACTGGATGTTGGTGCCTTCCCAGAGTCTGACAAAGTGCTTCACAGACCTCTGCTCTTTTTTTTTTTTTTTTTCTTTTGCCTCTGTCTCCTTGGCTGAGATCTGCACATCCTAACAGATGTTCAGCCTTGCTGGTGGGTCCCTGGAGGCAGTTTCTGGGTTGGGTCTGGGCAGACATGCAAGTCCATTTTTACAGAGGACGGCCTGACTCAGGAATTTCCCTCTGTGTCAGTCTCTGAATCGGGTGCGATGGTCACTGGGCTGGAACAGATAGACAACAACTAAGTCTGAAAAGGGAGTATGGAAGGGATCCAACTCTGGGGCCTTCAAGTTGTGGTCTTTCTGGCCACGTTGTGTGAATCTTAGTTCTTCCAATTAAGTTTGAAAAGCAATGGATTAGATAAAGCTTCTGTGTTTGGGTCCTGTCTTTTGAGTCCATGCTGGTTCCAGGATGACTATGTGTGCCCCACCAACTCACCGCCCGAGTGGGCAATTGCACAGGGCAAATCCCGTGTACCAGACGTGCCAGGTGTGCCAGGGTCCAAGGGTATCAGCACCCTGCAGCTGGAGATGCACTTTATTTCCCTTTGAAATACAAATTTTGTTCTCATCTCACACCCAAAATGTTTCTTAAAGAAAAGTTACTTTTATAGAGAACATAGCTAGCAAGGAGAAAAACAAATTAAAATTGCCCATAACACCCCATTCAGGAATAACCACTTTAAATACTTTTATGTAGGTCTTTCCATATTTTCTTGGTTTTACATATAAATGCATGTACGGAGGCACATTCTTTCTAAACTACCAGGATCACACAATCTCAACAACTGTCCATCAGATAACCTTGGGTCAACGTCTTTCTGTGTCATTGAGTACATCCTTACAATATCATCTTCAATGGCATTTGGAGAAAATAGTATGAACATACCAAAACTTTTCAATTAAATTCTTGTTTTGGAATTTTAATTATTTTTTCCTTATCCCTCTATTCTACTATTGATAGACATTGGCCTGGTTTTTACTAACATACAATATCTTTGCAAGCTGTTGGCTCATTGTTTTTTTTTTTTTTTCTTTTTGTTTTTTGTTTTTTGGTACTGGTGTTTGAACCCAGGGGTGCTTAACCACTGAGCCACAGGGCCTCACTAAGTTGCTGAGGCTGGCTTTGAACTCGTGATCCTCCTGCCTCAGCCTCCCTAATCACTGGGATTACAGGTGTGAGCCACAATGCCCAGCTGGCTCATTGTTTTAATTTGCACTTTTGCATGTGACTCACCCTTATATTTCCATTCTGTTAGTGTCTGAGTATTAGGCTTTCAGTTTTAGGGCACAAATACTGTATCATAGAGCGTGAAAAATAGGGTTCCTTTTTTGTCATTTGCCTCTATACAGATGTAGGGGAGTTCAGTCTATATACCATTTCTACACAATTGTGTTTTGAGTGGGAGGAGAGGTTGGATCCATTATTCTTTAATCTCCTGGTCTCTGCCTTTGAAGCCCTGTTTAGATGACTATTTTCATATTGAGAGGCTCATTTCATATTGATAGGCTCACCTGTAGTTTCTTTCATTACTTTTACTTTTTAAAAAATAATTAAAGTCCACTGGGTGTGGTGGCGCACGCCTGTAATCCCAGCACTTGGGAGGCTGAGCAGGAGGATCGTAAGAGTTCAAAGCCAGCCTCAGCAATGACAAGGCACTTAGCAACTTGGTGAGACCCTGTCTCTAATAAAATACAAAAAAAGGCTGGGGATGTGGCCCAGTGGTCGAGTGCCCCTGAGTTCAATCTCTGGTACCAAAAAAAAAAAAAAAAAAAAAAAAGAAAGAAAGAAAGAAAGAAAAAATAATTAGTCATTCATCCACTTGCAATTCATTTATTTGCATAGTATATGGTATTTACCATTTTTTTCAATTAGTTAGCAAATTTTTTTAGTTTATTTTTTATAAATAAAAGATTGGAATACTTCCTTTCTTGTATATTACATTCTTATTTATATTTCCCAAGATCGAGTCCTGGAATTTATGTTCTGTTTTATTTGTCTATCTATCCATTCCTGATCCATTATCAGAGTTTTAAATGATCATAGTTTTCAAATATGATTCCATTTGTTGCATATTAGGTGATTCCTTCTTTTTTGATTATATACATATGTGGATATATATATATGGAGGACATTGGTCCTGTATTGCTGTCACAAGTGTCAATCAGAGGGACAAATGGCAGGTCCTCCCAGCTCTTTGGGTGTGTGCTTCCCTTCCTCCATTTATGGAACTGGAAGAAAAGGAGAGCAGACTGTGCCTCACATCACCTAGTGCAGCCCCTGGCCCGTGAGCCAGCCAGAGTACAACCACAGCTTGGTAGAAGGCAGACCGTGCACACAGAGCTATTAGCAGCCAAGCAATGACAACTTCCCTCAAATGCCATCCACAGAGGGACATCCACAGATTTGAAGAGACAGATCCTCTGTGGGGACTTGTCAACATTCTTTCCATGTCTGAAGGCAGGACATTGAGCTCTTTGGGTTGGGAGTCAAATTCAACAGGACAGACTTCAGGTGCTCTTCAAGGTACGTGCCGACCGGAAGCCCCAGAACCCTCCATTCCCTCCCACAGGTACCTGGTTCCTCCAGGGCAGGTGGGCACCCTTCTTCCTCATGCCACAATAGTGATGACCATTTCATGACCATTTCCAGGGTGGGGTGTAGGGGGGGGATAAAGTTAGCAAAGACAACACACTACTTATATGAGAAAGATCAGCACCAGGAGAAGAGAAAGAGAGAGAAAAAAGAAGGGTCTGCTTTATGGGCTGGTGTTAGGGTTTGGATATGTGGTGTCCCCCCAAATCTCCTGTTAATATCAGAATTTTCAGAGGTGAGATGATTAGATTATGAGAGCCATCACCTAAGCCGTCCATCCTAGTTTGAGTGGACTGACTGGGTGCAACTGAAGGCAGATGGGGCATGGCTGGAGGAGGTAGGTCACTGGGGGCCTGTCCTGGAAGGGTTCATCTGCCCTGAGGCCCCTTCCCCTCTTCTCTCCCCTCTGTTTCTGGATCCAGCCATGAGTGAGCAGATTTCTTCTGCTGGGCCTTTCTCCTCACAGTGTGCTGCCTCACCCTGGGCCCAGAGCAATGGAGCTGCCTATGGACTGAGACCTCAGAAACCATGAATTCCAAATAAACTTCCCCTCCTCTAAGTTGTTCCTGTTGAGTATTTATTTTGGTCCTGGGGATGCAAACGTTGGTTAAAACAGCTAGCAACCCACACAGGCACGCAGAGCTCTGTGCTCAGAAGGGCCCACGTTGGCTCAATGCTCTGCCATCACCGTCTTTAAATTCTCAATAATTTTGAGCAAGGGGCCTGCTCTTTTGTTTTGCATAAATTTGACAGATTATTATTGAATTATTATCTGACTCTAATAAGCAGTACAGGGGGAAAAAACAGGGAAGAAATCCTTCTCAGATATCAGGGGATGATTGTAGCGTTACAATTGTCCTATTTTACTGATTCTTTAATTCTAGTCAACTGGCTGGAGCCTTACCAAATTCAGCTCCTTCTCTTTATGTCTCAAGTGATGGAGTCTACACTTTAGCACTCTAACCTTACGTATCTTTATTCAATGAAATAACCTTCCATTCCTAGTATTCATGAGACTCTTAAGATATGCCTTGGAATTGACCTACTCAGTTGTACTGTAGTCATCTACTTATCCTCAGTTTCACTTTCCACAGTTGGAGTTACCAATGGAATTCTGAAAAATTCCAGAAATAAATAAAAAATACATACATTTTAAACTGCATGCTATTCTCAGTAATGTGATGAAATCTCACAATGTTCCACTTCATCCCATCTGGCAGGTGAATAATCCCTTTGTCCAGTGTATCCATGATATATATGCTTCCCTCCCATTAGTAATCTGATAGTCATCTCCGTTGTCATATTTAACAGAGTGCTTGTGTTCAAGTAAACTTTTGAAAAATTTAGTAATAGCCCCAAAGCACAAGAGTAATGATGCTGGTAACTGAACATGTCAAAGAGAAGCCATAAAGTGCTTCCTTTAAATAAAAGATGAAACTACAATAAGATATTTGAACTAAGGCAGAGAGAAAGAGAGAGAGTGCATTCATATAACTTTTATTAAAGTATACAGTTGACCACCCACATTTACTGGTTCCATATTATTTGATCCATGCAATCATAGATGGAAAATATATTTTTAAAAATTGCATCTACACTGAACATATGCAGACTTTTTTTCTTGTCATTAATCTCTAAACAATACAATATGACAATAATCTTCATACCATTTGTATTGTTTTAGGTGTTATAAGTAATCTAGAAATGATTGAAAGTATATGGGAGAATATGCATAGGTTACCTGAAAACACGATTCCGTGTTATACAAGAGACTGGAATGCCCATGGATGGTGGAAGGAGTTCTGGTACCAACTCCTCCTAGATTCCAAGCAATGGTTATATTGCTGTAATTTTTCTATTTTATTATCAGTTACAACTATTGATCTTTCTGTGCCTAATATATAAACTAAACTTTATCGTAGGTGTGTGTGCATAGGAAATAGCATAGCACATGCAGGATTCAGTATATGGTTTCAGGCATCCAATGGGTCTCTGGAATGTATTCTCCACGGATCAAGGGGGACTGCTGTATAATTTGTGAAGACTGAAAAAAGGAGCATCTGAGTAGGGAAAACCACAAAGTTCCAATCTAATCCTATGGAGGTTCTGAACAGGACAGTAGATTTTCCTTCTTCCCTCCCTCCCTTCCCTCCACTCCCCTGCTCTTCCCTGTTCTTTGGCTTACCTTCTCTCTTCTTTGACTCCTTTTATACCATCTCTCTTTTTTTCTTTGATGTCCTCATCCATTTAATAGCTTTGTGTTGCCCCCAACATGTACCACCATCCCAGGTTTACAAAATCACATAGCACCCTGACATTTCCTCAGTGAGGTGTCAGTATAGATGGGGGAATGTGGCCCTTCCCCAAGAGGATTCCTGGCCCTTGGCCAGAGGGTCTTGTTGCTCAGAGCCAGAGGTTTAGCCAGTACCTAGATCTTGGATTTAGAGCCTTTACATGTGTGAGAAATAAATTTCTGCGGTTTACAAGCCATCCAATCCATTGTACAGTCACAGGCCACATGACATTTTGGTCCATGACAACATATATGATGGTCCCATAAGAGTACACAGGAGTTGAAATTCTCCTATCACCTAGTGATATCATAGCTGTGGTGATGTCATAGTGCCAGTTATTACTCTTGTGGTGATGCTATAGTATAAACCAACCTACTGCATTGTCAATCACACATGAAAAAGTATAGCAGCTATGATTATGTCTAGTACATAATATTTTGATCATGAAAATAAATAACAATACTGCTGGTTTATATATTAACTATCCTACTTTAAAAAAAATCATTTGAGTGTACTCCTAACTGTGCTACTCTAACAAATACCTAAAATGCTGAAGTGACTTTGGAACAGGATAGCAGGTAAAGGCTGCAAGAGTCTGGAGAACATGCTAGAAAAAGTCTGCATTATCATGAACAGAGTGTTATGGGTAATTTCAGTGAAGGCTCAGGAAAAGAGGAAAGAGCTCTACAAAAAGTCTAAGTTTTGTTAGAGAGTATCTTTTTTTATGTTTGCTGTAGAATATTTTTATTTTTTAATTTAATTTAATTTGTTATACATGCTTGCAGAGTGCAATTCCTTTCACATTACATATAAAAGGCACAGTTTTCCAAGTCATTGGTTTTACATAAAGTATTTTCATACCATTTGAGTTTTTATACGTGTATTTAGTGTATTGATGTCCAACTCATTCTGCCATTATTCCTATCCCCCTGCCCCCTCCCCTTCCCTCCCCTTTGTTCTATTTAACATTCCTTCATTCCTTTCATCCCCCCTCCTTTGCCACTATAATTCAGTATCCTCATAGCTAAGGAATCAATCGACCCTAGGTTTTTTGAGATTGGCTGACTTCACTTTGCATGATGTTCTCCAACTCCATTCATTTACCTGTAAATGCCATGATTTTATTCTCTTTTAGTGCTGAGTAGTGTTCCATTATGTATATATACCAAAGTTTCCCTATCCATTCATCTATTAGGCCCCAACTTCCTCAATAAGACCCTTATAGTGCAAGAACTAAAACCAAGTCTTAATAAATGGGATGGATTCAAACTAAAAAGCTTCTTCTCAGCAAAAGAAACAATCAGTGAGGTGAACAGAGAACCTACAGAATGGGAACAAATTTTTACCACAAGCATATCAGACACTTCATGGATATATAAAGCTCTCCAAAACCTTTACACCAAAAAAACAAACAACCCAAGCAATAAATGGGCTAAGGAACTAAACAGACACTTCTCAGAAGATGATATATAATTGGTCAACAAATATATGAAAAAATGTTCAACATCTCTAGCAATTAGAGAAATGCAAATCAAAACTACTCTAAGATTTCATCACATGCCAGTCAGAATGGCAGCTATCAAAAACACAAACAACAATAAATGCTGGCGAGGTTGTAGGGAAAAGGGCACACTCATACATTGCTGGTGGGGCTGTAAATTGGTGCAGCCAATCTGGAAAGCCGTATGGAGATTCCTAGGAAAACTTGGAATGGAACCACCAAATGACCCAGCTATCCCATTCCTCAGTCTATACCCAAAGGACTTAAAAAACAGCTTCCTACAGGGACACAGCCACATCAATGTTCATAGCAGCACAATTCACATTGTGAGAGAGTATCTTTTTTAAAAAATTTTTTTTTTTTTTTTTTAGATTATTTATTTACTTATTCATAATGCACAAGTATATCATCTTTTTACATACAACTGCTTGTATACAAAGTATATAAGTACCATTCAGATCTTTAATCATGCATTTAGGATAGTGATATCCATCTCATTCAACCACCATCCCCCCCCCCTTCTCCCCCTACTCCCTCCCTTGCCCTCCCTTTCCTTTGACCATTCTAGTGTTCCTCTAATCCTATGTACCCCCATCCAATCACACTGTGAACTAACCTCCTTATATCAGAGAAAACATTTGGTGTTTGGATTTTTGAGATTGACTAATTTCACTTAGCATTATATTCTCCAACTTCATCCATTTACCTGCAAATGCCATTATTTTATTCTCTCTTATTGCTGAGTAAAATTCCATTTTGTATATATACCACATTTTCTTTATCCACTCATCTAATGAGGGACATCTAGGTTGGTTCCACAACCTAGCTATTATGAATTGTGCTGCTATAAACATTGAAGTGGCGGTGTCACTGTAATATGCTGTTTTTAAGTCTTTTGGGAACAGACCCAGGAGTGGGATGGCTGGGTCATAGGGTGGTTCCATTCCCATTTTCCCAAGAAATCTCCATACTGCTTTCCATAGCGGTTGCACCATTTTGCAGTCCCACCAGCAATGTATGAGTGTGCCTTTTTCCCCACATCCTCTCCAACATTTATTGTTGTTTGTGTTCTTGATAGCTGCCATTCTGACTGGGGTGAAATGAAATCTTAGAGTAGTTTTTATTTGCATTTCTCTAATTGCCAGAGAGGTTGAGCATTTTTTCATGTATTTGTTGATTGATTGTATATCTTCTTCTGAGAAGTGTCTTTTCAGTTCCTTAGCCCATTTATTGATTGGGTTATTTTCTTTTTTGGTGTAAAGTTTTTTGAGTTCTTTATATATTCCAGAAATTAGTGCTCTATCCGATGTGCATGTATTAAATATTTGTTCCCAATTAGTTGGCTCTCTATTCACCTCACTGATTGTTTCTTTTGCTGAGAAGAAGCTTTTTAGCTTAAATCTATCCCATTCATTAATTCTTGGTAATAGTTCTTGTGGTACAGGATTCTTATTAAGGAACTTGGGGCCTAATCCAACATGTTGGCAATTGGAGCTTACTTTTTCTATTAGGCGTATTGTCTCAGATCTAATTCCTATGTCCTTGATCCACTTTGAATTGAGTTTTGTGCATGGTGAGAGATACAAGTTTAATTTCATTTTGTTGCATATGGATTTCCAGTTTTCCCAGCACCATTTGTTGAAGAGGCTATCCTTTCTCCACTGTACATTTTTTGTACCTTTGTCTAATATAAGATAAGATCTCATAGTAAAGTGTGAGAAGAATTGAATTAAACATGGACTTGTTAGTCATAAAAGAAGCAGAACTTAAGGGTTTGGGAAGGTTCTCATCCTGTGAGACAGCAGATCCTGGAGCAAACACCAAGGATGTGGCCAGGTGACTGTGGGAAGAGAATACTGTGGACTGGCCGGCTCGTGGGAAGTCCAAGCTATTCACCAGGACATTGGGAGAGTGACCCAACGGCGATCACTGGGGCTGCACTTGGTTCCAACGCAGGCCTAGTGTTCAAGGTCCTGGCGGGCAAGACAGAGTAAGCTCACAGTGCAGGCTCCAACTCTGCGGTGCCTCCCAGGTTTGGAAGCAGTTCTGCTAACCCCAGTACAGTGCGCATGCACCCTAGTAAAGTTGCAGGGCTGAGGCTGCATCCACCTAGACTCCGCCGGATGCCCCAGCAAGCCACCAGGCCCAGGCAGAGAACTGCTGAAGGGATGGGGCCCCGCAAAGAGTCCACACTAAAGCAAAGCTCTGGGCAGTCACTGGGGTGAGGCTGGCCTGCAGCCCCATACTGGAAGACCATGAGAACACGATTCCTGCCCAGGCGAACCCCGGGGGTGTGACCTAGAAACACAGCCACTGCAAAGGTAGGGTCTTAGCCTCCCCTTTTGGTGTCTGGACGGCCCAAAGCCCAGGTGGCAAGGTCACCATCCCAGTCGGTCCAGAGGGCAGAGCACCCAGCCACAGATGGTTATTGAGCCTTAACCTTTGGCTTACTTGGGAGCTGTTACCCCTTTTTCTTTCCTATTCTCCCCTTTGGAATGGCAATGTCTATGCTAAGCCTATGATACAATTGTATTTTGGAAGCACATAATTTATTGATTTCACAGGATCACAGCAAGAAGGAAATTTCTTAGGAGCCAACAAAGCTTTGAGTCTCACCCCTGTCTGATTTAGGTTTTTCGATGAGATTCTGGACTTTATAGACTGTTGAGTTGAGGCTGGAGTAAATTAAAGCTCTGGAGCTACTGGGATGGAGTGAATGTATTTTGTATTTGAGAAGGGCTTGAACTTTGGTGGCCACAGGCAGAATGCTTGATCTGAATATATCCTCCAGTGGGGCATTTTGAATCCTAACTCCTAGTGTGATGCTACTAGAAGGTAAAACCTTCCAGAGGTTAAGCTGGGAGCCCTCATGGACTAGTGAAGGAGCCCTAATAGGAATGACTGGAAGTGTTCCACCTGGTATGAACGCACCTGTAGGCACCCGCAAACCTGAAGGTATATAACCGGGTGAAAGCGGTCCGAGTTAGGAGAACGGATTCAGTCAGTCGGGCAGTCACTCGGTCGGTCAGAAGAATCAGAGCGGCAGAACGTAGGCAGAGCGGTTACAGAAACCAGATAGAAAACAGAAGAGAAATGACTGGTCAGAGTTAGGCCGAGGCTCCTGAAGAAGACAGAAGAAAGAAGACAGAAGACAGAAGAGAGAAGAAAGAAGCTCTAGTCTTTCTCTAAGCTAAGATCTTTCTTTCTAAGACTCTAAGCTAAGAAGACTCTAAGCTAAGAAGACAAGAAGAAATCTTTCTCTAAGCTAAAATCTTTCTTTCCCTCTCTAAGAAAGTAGAAGTAAAAGTAGTAAAAGCTTAACTCTGCCCCCGAGAGTTTTTATCCCGGTTTACAGTACCAGGCAGCTTACAGACTAGTGCCATTATGAAAGAGACCCCAGAGAGCTCTCACAGCACTTTTACCATGTTATGACACAGACAGAGGGTGTGACCTATGAACCAGGAAGAGGACCCTCCACAGACATGGACTCTGTGGGTGTCTTGACCTTGGACTTGTAGCCTCCAGAACTGTGAGAAATAATTTTCTGTTATCATTTCATGGCATTCTGTGATAACAGCCCAAACAGACATAAGACAATGGACATATGGAAATAAGGGTTGTAAGATTTAAAACCTCTGAAGTGCATATGTAATTAAATAATACAGTTATGAAAAGAAGAAGGAGGAAGAGGAGGAGGAGGAGGAGAAAAACAAAGCAAACCAGGCCTTTACAGGAATACAAGCTTGGTTGGTTGGATGGGAAGCTGCCAGCCCTGGTCTCAGGCTCCCCTGCCCCCCATTCACCCCAGGCCTGTCCTCCTGAGAAACAGATGGGAGGTCTCATCCCCAGCAGAGATCGCCAATCAGGCTCTGATAAAACTCTTGTTCTCTTTCTGCATTTCCTGTTAGACAAACAGAAAGAGCAAAATGGATTGTGTAAGTAACGATTAGGTTACTTGCTGTGGTTACTTCTGTTTGTTTGTTTTTCAGAAAAATATATGTTGGCAAAATAGGGATTTGGGAACTGCAATCAGGGAGGGAGATGACTGTTTCTCCTACTGTCCAAGGCTGCCTGGAGGAGCTGGGACCTCATGGGGATTCTAGGGGAGGGAGACACAGGCCCAACAACCCCTGATTTTCAACTGTTGAAAGCTCTTCAACATGGGTATGCTGGAGGGAAAATTTTAAAACTCTCTTTAAGACAAGGAACGCAGGGCCTTCAGGCCTACTAGCAGTTTTCTCTGTTGTCTTGTAGGCTGTTTATGTAGGGGCTGTGTCTTTTTTGACCTCCTCAGCAGAACCAGCCTGTTTCATAACTATTTACACATGCAGACATTTGTAGATGTATATATATTGGTGGGACAACTAGAGAGATGTACATGACCATATGGGAATGTTTGTGTGTAAGACGTGGAAATTTGTTCATACCAAATTTAATTCTATCTTTTCACTTGGGTGTTTCCTGATGCTCCGAATCATTAAAGCATCTTAATACAGTATTTGATATCTACAGACACAAGTAAAACAAATATACATTTCTCATTAATTAGTATACTGAGCTTTTTTTTTTTTTTTTTTTTTTTTTTTGGTACCAGGGATTGAACTCAGGGGCACTCGACCACTGGGCCACATCCCCAGCCCTTTTTTGTATTTTATTAGAGACAGAGTCTCACTGAGTTGCTAAGTGCCTCGCCATTGCTAAGGTTGGCTTTGAACTCACAATCCTCCTGCCTCAGCCTCCCAAGTGCTTGGATTACAGGCGTGCACCACCGCGCCCGGCTAGTATACTGAGCTTATAAAAATATATTGATTGATGTGTGTGTGTGTGTGTGTAGATATATATATATATATCTCCCAAACAAAATACATTAAGAAGCAATGAATAAAAGGAGCCATTGTTCTTTATTTTTTCCAAGCAATGGGCTTCTATAAGGAACAGACCTACAACTGGAGGAAGCAGTAAGTCTTTAAAGACAAAGCCAGAAAAAGAAGAAACCGCCAATCTTGCCTGGGAATGTGGGTTATGGAAACAGCTTCCCTCCTCCATTCATTCAGTAGACATTGCCTGGGTTGAGCCCACACACGGTCCAGGCGCTGTCAAAGACCAGAGCCCAGGAAGAAGAGCCTGCAGCTCTGGTTTGAATGTGCAGGCAGGGAAAGATAGGCAGATGACTTTGGGGAGATTCTAGCTTCTCATGCCCAGAGGCGGCCAGGGAGGCTCAGGGGCTTTTCCAGGGTCAGTGAGACTGTCCTGGTGGATGGAGAGAGGGGCCTGGCCTGGGAGCCATATCAGGAGAAACAGGCTTTTAGGGGATATCAGTCCAGAGGTGGGAGGGGGGTAGCACACATATGGAGGGTCCCCAAGACCATAAGTATCCCCTTTCAGCAAGTGGGTGCTTAAAAGCCAGAATGGAGGGAGGGTGCAGAGGTCCGGGGATGGTCAGGGAGCTGTGCTGAGGACCAGGTGTGAAGTGATGGGACTTGAGTGTCCCCCCAGCCATTCACAGGCTGGAGGATTGGTCCCAGTGTGATGACATTGAGGAGGCAGAACCTTTAAGAGGTGGAGTCTAATGGGAGGTGGTTAGGTCATGGGGTGAGCTGCCCTCAGAAGGGATTGATATAGTTTTTGAAGGACCCTGGTCAGTTTCTGTGATATCAAGTTATTATAAAAAGATCAAGCCTGGCCCCTGAGTCCCTCTATCTTCCTGTATCATCCTGTGACCTTTCCATCTCACACAGCCACAGGACCCTTATTTGAATGCTGGCTATGGTTCTGAACCTCCAGAACTGTAAGTCAAATAATCCTTTTTCCTTTATAACAAGACTCTGGCATTTTGTTACAGCAACAGAAAATGGACTAATGTGGTCCAACATGGAGGAGTCTAAGATTTGACTCTGATGAAGTCCAGGGGTGAATAAAAGGGAGGGACTGGTGGGCACTGAGAACAAGCTGCCCTCACGTGCCCTCAGTGTACTTTTGCATACACTTGAGTTAACAAAGGTCCTATCCTGGAGCACCTGAGTCTTAGGTACAAGTGACACTCACCAAAAAGGATAGAGGGAGATAAGAAACCAGGCAAAAATGGGGGCCCAAGGGAGCAGTCCTCTCCCCAGATGCTGGGAAAGAAGTAACTAGAGAGGCAGGGGCAGAACATTGGTTGCAGATGACAACAAGCCAGTTCAGGCTTCCAGGTAGCGTGGCTGTGAGTGAGAAGAGACAGGGCCATGGCCCCAGTGGAGCTGATCTTCATGAACATATGTGCTAAAGGTGGAGGGCCAGTGCAGGGGGCAAGATGGATGGCCTCAGAGAAATGGTAGGAGAGAGGTGGGAGGGATGGGATTCAAGATTCAGGAAACTTCCCCCAGGACAGAAGGTGGTTGGTGAGCACCACTCTGTGAAGTTCTTGCCGAAATGGACGACAAGCTGGCTGCAGGACAGCCAAGTGCACCAAAGTGCCTCGTCATGAGAGAGGGCCACCCCTGCAGAAGGCCACGTAAGCTCACATCAAGTTATGACCCTGGGGACCTCTTCCTCATGGGCACACGGGCGCTGAAGGCTGGGGAAGCCAGGGCTTGTGCTGAGTGGGAAGAGAAGGGGCAGGGGGAATCTCTGAGGAAGGGTTTGGGAAAACTTGGGAACTAACTTGAAAGAGACGAAGAAAGGAGAGGTTGAAAAGCAGCCAACAGCTCTCTCCCTTTCCTCTTTTCCCAAGTGATAGCGGGATGTGCTTTGAGATCAGTATCATCCCAGAGTATTATCCAAGGGACCAAGTTCATTGGGGACAGGGAGTAAACAACAAGAAACCTTGATTGGACCTGAGCTCTGTAAAACCTGACAGGCCAGACCAGCCTGATTCTTCTAGAAAACATGAGCACAAAGTATTCAATTCCCTGATTATTCCAAAATACTCAGCAAAACCATTTCCTTTTATACCTGTTAGATTTTTTAAAAAAATATTTATTTATTTGTTTTAGTTGTACACAATGCCTTTATTTTTACATGGTGCTGAGGATTGAACCTGGGCTGCACACATGCTAAGCGAGCACTCTACCACTGAACAACAACCCCAGCCCCTATACCTGTTAGATTTAAAAAAAAATTGTTTTAATTAGTTATACATGACGGTAGAATGCATTTATGCACAGTGATATATCATACATAGATGGGATATAACTTCTCATTTTTCTGAATGTACATGTTGCAGAATCATATTTTTCATGTAGTCACATATATACATACAGTAATAATGTCTGTTTCATTACACTCTCTTTCCCATACCACATCACCTCCCTCCCCTCACCCTAATCTAAGTTAACACTATTTTTCCCTAGTGCCCCCCCCACCTTATTGTGAATTAACATCCACATATATAAGCAACAATAAGTGTTGGCGAGGATGTGGGGGAAAAAATACACTCATGCATTGCTGGTGGGTCTGGAAATTGGTGCAACCATTATGGAAAGTAGTATGGAGATTCCTCAGAAAATTGGGAATGGAACCACCATTTGACCCAACTATCCCACTCCTTGGTTTATACCCAAAGGACTTAAAATTGGCATACTATAGTGACACAGCCACATCAATGTTTATAGCAGCAGCTCAATTCACAATAGCTAGACTATGGAACCAACTTACCTAGGATAGATTTTTTTTTTTTTTAAGTTCCAAAGAAATGTAGCACTTTGGTCAACTTTTGTTTAATCCAAGCCCAGAAGGACGAACCAGCAGCTCACAGCCACAGGTAAATGCAGGACATGTAAGGCCATTTGATGGTCAAATCATCAGGTGGCATCTGTGCTAGCACAAAACACTATGATACAGCCCTCTGTCCTCCTGGGGTTCCCGGTGTCCATCTGTGCACATCCTGGGCTAACGTGGGCAGAGGAAATGGTCAGCGAGTGTTGGCTTCTACTAAAATCCGTGACCCACAGGGGACAATGGCAGCAGAGAGCTGTGAGCATCGTTTCCTAGGTGGGCTCCTTAGGAGAGGTGTGGCTTTCAGAGCCAACTTCCTTTCTCTGCTTCTCATGAGTTAAAGGAAGCAAGAAACCTTGCAAGCCGGACACACAGTTCAGCCCCCATCACTGCTTGCTCTTCTTTGGAATTTCCTAAGGTGTTATGTGATTATTATTCAAAAGAAAAAAGCCTTCTGATCCGAAGTTGCCCCTGAGGCACGGCATCTCTGGCCACAGTTCCCAGCACAGTGGGGTCCCCCGACGGCGACGGGGTTCAGGGCTCTATGTGACTCCCGAGGTGGTGGGAGTGTGAGCTGAGACCCTGTGCTCCATCGAACCACACGCACGCTGGGCAGGATAGGGGCTCACGCTTCGTAGGCGTAGCAACTGGGCTTATGAGATCACACTCCTCTAGTTCTGCTAAGGGGATGAGGCACCTAGAGCACTGTTACCGTGGGAACCATGAGAACAGGAGCCGCCCACACAGCAGACAAGCCTGCACCCTGCTCCCAGCGTGCCCTGGGCAATTCCCCCAAGCAGAATCCCCTCCTCTGGGGCAGGGACCACTGACTCATCCCAGTTACTCAGAATCAGCTTGGGAATGGCTCTGCAGACCCCAGACCTGTCTTTCCTGCCATCCCTACTGCGGAGGACCCGGGAGAAGGACTCACGGACTTTGAGCCATCGCTATGCCAAGGTCTCTTCCCTTGGGGCAGGAAACAATAAGGACCCAGTCTCTCTGTGGGGAGAAAGGGCACAGGGACAGGCAGTGTGGATGTTGACGATGCGAGCTGGGTGCAGTGAGAGAAAGTTTGGGGTTCGTTTTCAGAATATAGTGTTCAGCCTGAATTGGGATTTAAGAGCCAGTTGTAGCCATTTTAAATGTAGCCCTTCCCAACTTTCAAATCAGCCAATTGCATAGATTGTAATCCTGAGTTCCTCCTATCACAGCCAGGGATCAGTGCTGCCTGGGGTAAAAACAGGTGGGCCGCCAGCCCAGGTGTGCTTGCTTGCCAGACCTGGGCCTTGCCCAGCTACTTCCAAGCACATGGTTGATTCCTGGTGGCACCCTGGCATTTCTAACAGTACTTCCTGTTCTGCCCTCACTGCTTCCGGAGGGCACCTGGGTGCTACACTCTTCCCTGGCCCTCAAGGGCTGGGACACACTGTTCCCCATCTTTCTTCTCATCCTCAGGTGCTGACCAAGCCTCTTCTCCACTTGTGCCCTCTCCAGCCTGTCCTCTCCCTGCCTCAGACTCTTCCTCCTGCAAATGCCCTCTGGGCCCTTTTCTCATTTTGCTGTTGCACACGGAACATGCCTCCTGTGCGCTTTCCTCCAAGTGGGCCCACAAGTCTCCTCTGCCTGCCTCGGTCTGAGACCACCAACATCATCAGTGCACGATGCAGCCCTTTAGGCATCCAGGCAGGGCTGTCGAAAAGACCCGAGGAGGGGGAGTTCTGGCCATGGTCTCTGAGACTCTTGTTTATTAGGATTTTGCCACACTGATGTTAGACTTTTAAGTACATGATTTTATCTCCATTTCACAGACGAAGAAACCAGGATGTAGAGCGTGGTTTGCAGGCCGGCAAAACCTGGGTTGCTGCATGGGTGAAGTTCAGACCCAGACCTCTGAGCTTCTAGACAGGCATCTCTAGGACACGGGTGATAGTCATGGCCTTGGCTCTTCCTGAATGAGGTGGGGGTGATCATTGCTGCCTTTCAGAGCTGTTAAGAGAAGCAAATGAGACAAATGAGACTTATGCCCCACCAAACATGTTATATCCACTGCCGTTTCCCTAGCATCCTAGTGTGATGCATACAGTAAGTACTAAATAAATGTTTATTTGAGGGTACCACATCAGCAATCTCCCAGCTCAGTACCTGGCCAGAGGTATTCTGCAATAGTCATAGAAGGAGGAATTTTCATATATATTATAAATTTATACACACACACACACACACACACACACACATATTCAACTGAAGACATTTGTTGGGTGTTCTCTGTGAACTTGTTTTTCTGATTCATTTAATTATCTTAAGAACAAAGGCCTAGGTCCTCTTGCCAGGCCCATTGTGCAGATGAGGAAACTCCCCCTGAGCAGTGAAGTCGCCCACAGGCGTGAGGACTTGATGAACCACAGAACAAGTGTGTTGTACCTGACATCCGGCGCACACTCAGCACATGTTTTGATTTTCCTTGTGTGGAAAAGAGTGTTTGCTGTCCCTCGCTGCCCCATGCAGCCACCAAGGAGGCAAAGGGACAGGGACATCACTCCCATATGTAGACAGGAGGCCACGTCCCCAGCAGAACTTCTCCGGGATTCTCTCCTGCACACCAAGAAATGTCCCACGAACAGCTCAGAGAAGGCTGTGCCTGGGGCTGAGCACACAGAACAGCTGGGATTCTCCCTCTCTTTCCAAGCACAGCAGAGACTGAATTTCTCGTTCTTTCTCTCTTTTTGAAGTTAATAAGAGGAAGGAGAAAAAAAAAAAAAAAAGAAAGGAAAGAAAAAAACAACTTCAATTCTTAGGGGAAATCCAAAGACAATTATTCCCATCATATTTTGAGGAAATCTTGAAGCTTTTACCAGATGATACCAGATTCTCAGAAAGCAGCTGACTTGCAGAAGCCATCAGCAGCCTCATCTAGATGTGGGTCTCAAGAATGAACTCCTGTCACCCCACGGGGCAGAAAACACACCCGGCCATTGGAGCCTTGGAAGGGGACCTCACGGAGCACACACAGACATGGAGGGCGGGTCCTTAGGCTTCTCCGTGCTCCCCTGGAGGGTCCTGGAAGCCCACGCTTTCCTGTGGTGAAGCTCAGAGTGATGATTAATTTCCTGAATGGGACACTTCTTTTCTTTTTTTCTTTTTTTTTTTTTTGGCCAGTATTTATTATTTTTATTACCTTTTTATTTTTTATTTTATTTATTTTTATTATAGTTTGTTATATATGGCAGCAGAATGCATTGCAATTCACATTACACATATAGGGCATGATTTTTCATATCTCTGGTTGTATACAAAGTATATTCACTCCATTCATGTCTTCATACATGTATTTTGGATAATGATGTCCATCTCATTCCACCATTATTTCTAACCCCCTGTCCCGACCCTTCCCCTCCCACCCCTTTTCCCTGCCTAGAGTTCATCTATTCCTCCCTTGCTCCCCCTCCCTACCCACTATGAATCAACTTCCTTTTATCAGAGAAGACATTCAGCACTTGGTTTTTTGGGATTGGCTAACTTCACTTAGCATTATATTCTCCATCTTCATCCATTTACCTGCAAATGCCATGATTTTATTCTCTTTTATTGCTGAGTAATATTCCATTGTGTGTATATACCAGTTTCTTTATCCATTCATCTACTGAAGGGCATCTAGGTTGGTTCCACAATTTAGCTATTGTGAATTGTGTTGCTCCAAACATTGATGTGGCTGTGTCCTCGTAGTATGCTGTTTTTAGGTCCTTTGGGTATAGACTGAGGAGTGGGATAGCTGGATCAAATGGGGGTTCCATTCCCAGTTTTCCAGGGAATCTCCATACTGCTTTCCATATTGGCTGCACCAATTTGCAGTCCCACCAGCATTGTATGAGGGGACACTTCTTTTCTAATGGGAGGAGACCCAGGATGGAATGGGCTTCTAGAGGTTTTCACTAATGTAAGTTTCTTCCTTAATAATTGCAAGATAATGAAGTCACATTTACAGATTATTCTGATGTCCTTGGCATTCTTCACAACTGTGGGAAATGAAATGTGGAGAGATAAGTGACTTGTCAGGGCCACCTATGGAATTGGTGGAAGCCTGAACGAGAACTTGAACCCACCCCGAGACTTTCACCCCTGGCCACGTGGCCCACTCTAATATAACCCCCTGCCAACATCATGCCACTGTGATGTGTCATCTACTGACAAAATGTCACACTGATACTTTGGAAACTCACACCTTATCTTGCTGCCTCCTTGCTTAGACACTTCCTTCCCTGTGAGCCCAGATAAAGTCTGAGCCTTCTTCTGTGGCTTCTCCCTTCTGAACTGGGAACACACAAACCACTCAGTGCAAGAGATAAAGGATAGTCCACTTATTTTGTGTCTAAACATTTTAAAGCCCTGGTCCTCGCCCAGTCCCCAACCCAAAGGGACCTCCTTTGTATCCGGTACTCAGTACTCAGGTACCAAGGCACTCAGGCCAATGCAGACAGACACCCCGTATGGAGATCCAACCTCTGCCGATGTACGCATGCTTAGCCGCCCCTTGGGGACACACTGGAGGTGTCAGCCCTTGGAAAGATGCATAGTGGAAGTGGGTTTGGCATGTTTAGGAGAGGAATTCTGGGTTCGGGGTACCCATGTAGGAGAGATGCAGACACCACGTGCGCGCATCCTTTTGGTCCTGTGGATGGCCCCTCTGCAGCAATGGGCCCAGGAGGACAGACCCATGTGGACCCTCTAAAGACCAGGCCCCTCCTTCCTGGCTGAGGGCCTCACTGCCAGGCCCATGCCTGCTGGCCCAGCCTCATCTGCTACCATGATGGCAGCCTGGGCAGGCCACTTGCCATCCCCAACAGGCACCTGTGCTTCGTAGTCCTGTGAACACGTGTGCCATGATCCTCCTGCCCAGGATCCCCGTCCCTTTGTTCCTCTGCTGCAACCCCAACCCCCAGCTCCCTTCTGGCTCCGCCCACACTGATATCATCCTGCGTCAGGCCCTCCCGACCCGGGATGGTCTCGGTCCAAGACAATACCCAGCACAGAGTTCATGCTTAGTCAACACGCTGCCCAAACGGATGCCCTTGCTTTGTCCACATCTTACAAAAAAATAAGAGCTCAGCTTTCCTTCAGAGTCTGGGGAAGAGAAGGCAGACTAGAGCAAAGTGAGCTTAGAGCGCCTTCTTCCCAGCAGGCCTCGTGCAGAGGAACCACAAGCTCGATGCTGGGTTTCCTGATCTGGGGGAGGTGTGTGCATTTCTCATCCTCCAACAAACAGATATCAAGCACTTCCCACCTGTTCTGGTACAGGAGATGCCAGGTACAGACAATGGGCATAAAACCCCACCCCAGGACCTGCCTGAGAAGGAGCACCAACACCAACAGGTGCACGTGTGAGGCCGACACCACACACTGATGGTGTCCAGGGATGAAACCAACCCCAGTTGGACAGGGCAGGTCTGGGCCTGACCTGGGAGACCAGGGGAGGAGGTGACACTCACATGCAGCCCCAGGGGCCAGGTTGGAACAGCCCCCCACACAGGAAGAGACTTTTCTAGGCAGCAGGAAAAGCCAGTGCTGTGTTCTGGTGTTGAAGCATAGTCCCAAGAACAAATCAATACTTCATGGGAACAGGGATGCAGTGAGCTCAAAGAAGTGACCAGTGGCCAGTGGCCAGCAGCTGTATGTGTGGAAGCAGGTAAGGATGCTGTGCCTTATCTCTGTATGATCAGAACTGGTGCAGGGACTGGTGTGGGGAGCAACAGCAAACGAATCACGTCTCCAAATAGCTGTCCTGGCCAAATTACCTGAAGGTCATTGCAAGGTGACTCAAGAGTTCAGAGATTTAACCAGGATAGTTGAAATGAAAATACCATAGAGCTGGGTTGGGTTTGAAATACCTCATCAGCAAGACACAAAAGTCCAGTGATAGCACTCATACATTGCTGGTGGGACTGCAAATTGGTGCAGCCAATATGGAAAGCAGTATGGAGATTCCTTGGAAAACTGGGAACGGAACCCCCATTTGACCCAGCTATCCCACTCCTCTGTCTACACCCAAAGGACCTAAAAACAGCATACTACAGGGACACAGCCACATCAATGTTTAGAGCAACACAATTCACAATAGCTAAATTGTGATCCAACCCAGATGCCCTTTAGTAGATGAATGGATAAAGAAACTGTGGTATATATATACAATGGAATGTTACTCAGCAATAAAAGAGAATAAAATCATGGCATTTGCAGGTAAATGGATGAAGATGGAGAATATAATGCTAAGTGAAGTTAGCCAATCCCAAAAAACCAAATGCTGAATGTTTTCTCTGATATAAGGAGGCCAATTCACAGTAGGGTTGGGAGGGGGAACATGGGAGGATTAGATGAACTCTAGATAGGGCAGAGGGGTGGGAGGGAAGGGAGAGAGCATGGGGGTAAAAAAGATGGTGGAATGAGATGGACATCATTATCCAAAGTACATGTATGAAGACACCAATGGTGTGAATATACTTTGTGTACAACCAGAGTTATAAAAAAATTATGTTCTATATGTGTACTATGAATTGTAATGCATTCTGCTGTCATGTATGACAAGTTAGAATTAAAAAAAAAAAAAAAAAAGTCCAGTGATGGACTTTTGAGAGGGGCAAGGGCAGAAGACATCAAAGGAAACCTTGAATGTGACTTGACCACTAGGCCCTGGAGCCACTGACTGAGAGATAAGCCAGTAAAGGGCAGGGTGCAGTTCCTGGGAGTCCTGGTTTGGGGAAAGCCAGAAAATTGGGAGTTCTGGGTGGCCAGACTTGGAGGTGCAAAGCTGCTTTCTGAATTGTCTGTCATTCAGAGTTTGAAACTCGCTTTCCTTTTAGGGTGACAAAAGCCAGCAGGGTCCCAGGCCAGCCCATAAACTTCAGTTTAATACACAGTGCACTGATTCAGGGCTGATGAGCCCAGGGCCATGGAAGCCAGGGTGGGGGCCGGCAATAGTTCCCTCCTGCCCAGGGCCCCCTTTTCTCTGAGGTCTGGGTTCAGCAGGCAAGGCAGGGCTAGAACTTCTTCTGGCAGGGGAAAGGCTGAGCTAACCCCTTAATCACCAGCAGTTAAGTAATATTGAAAACAGTGAATAATAATAATAATAATAGAAACATGATATTTAGAGTTATGGAGATAACTTAAAAAAAGAGACAGATTTAAAAAAGTTAAAAATTGGTTGTCCGTGGGAAACATGATAAGTTAGTTTAGGTAAGATTTTGTTTTTTAAATCTCTGTCTGAACAGATTTTAAGAATCTCTATGAAAATACTTTAACCATATATCGCTTTAATAATGATACTAATAAATTTTGTTTTTAAAGACTTACAATTTAACTCGGTTCCTTTTCCTATTGTTCTGTTGCAGAAATAAAGCTATAGCTGCCTTACCTGAATCGACCGCACTTGAGGTACATGAACCTACAAAAAGACCTGGGCAGTTTGCCTGAGCTTCATCAAGTGAAGCTGTTTTACTTTCCAAATCCAGTTATTCCATCTCTAAATTGCTCCCTGCTCATTTCCTTTTTGCCATCGTCTCTTTACATAAATCCTAAACTTAGCGTTTTCTTTCCTTTTGTGGCCTCTTGGCTCAAACCATTAGTCCTGGGTGGTTGCCTAAGTATCCTTTGAGTGCAATGAGCTACAGCTTCCCCCTGTAGGTTAAGAGTTTCATTTTTTTTTTTTTTTTTTTTTTTTTTTAAGAAGAAAGTAAGTAGGAGGAAATAAGGCAAATGAAGACCAGAAGGAAATAATTTCCTTTGGAAAATTCCAAACACCAGGAAAGTTTTCTAAAGCCTATATATTCTCTGTAGCTCATTTTCTCCCATCCACCCAGGAGCACGGAGCATCAACCCCGTGACATGCTCCTGTTGACATCAGAGTGACAGAGGGAAGAAGGAGTGGGAGCAACTCCACAGGGCCCTTGTCTTTGCTGACCCTTTTTTTAAATTTTTTTTTATTTTAACTTTTTATACATGTTTACAGAGTACATTTCATTTCATATTACATATAAAGAGCACAATTTCTCAAGTTGCTGGTTTTATATAAAGTATTTTTACAACAATTGTGTCTTCATACATGTATTTGGGGTAGTCATGAATAACTCAGTCTGCCATTATTCCTGTCCCCTTGCCCCCTCCCCCCTCCCTCCCTTTGTTCTATTTAAAGTTTTTTCATTCCTCTCATCCCCACTCCCTTGCCTTTATAAGTTAGTATCTTCATATCAAAGAGATCATTTGACCTTTGGTTTTTTTGGGGATTGGCTACCTTCACTTAGCATTATTTTCTCCAACTCCATCCATTTACTTGCAAATGCCATGTTTTTATTATTTTTTAGTGCTGAGTAGTGTTCCATTGTGTATATATACCAAAGTTGGTTCATGGTAAAGCTCACCCAGGTCTCTTCATGGTACTCGCCTAGTTCAGACCACAGACTCCTCATCAGCACACCCCTTTTTGGAGAGTGACATTTGCTTTAATATTTTGAATTTCTAAATTCTCATTATGGTTTTCCTTCCTAATTGAGATTTTGGAAGTTCACTATAGGAAAAAAGTAAAGATATTCTTACTAGTAATAAATTGTTTTACTTTGGTCCATTAAAAATGAAGGAAAATGGAAATTATTGAAATGCTTCAAATTCTATACAATCAACTAAGCAGGACTTAATTTAATCAGAATGTCAGAGAGAGAGAGAGAGAGAGAGAGAGAGAGAGAGAACACCACAAATCTTGAGCCCAATCACTGATTTCACCAATTTATAAAGAGTTCAGAATTGATTGATTATTTTTAAAAAAATCAAATCTTTATTAATGAGAAAGTGGATTACTCTGGCCCAAATACGTTGGTGATGGTTGCCATTTCTCTTCTTCTTTTTTTTTTTTTTTTTTAAAGTGAAAACCAAGTTTCTTGATGTGTTTGATGCTTCCCCGTCTTTTCACTGAAACTTTTGAAAACAGACACCCAACCCCTGCAAATCTCCAGAATGTCAAAATTGAGATGCAGGAAAGAAACAATGATTCATTTAAAAATTCACATAAGCCTTGAAATTTGGGAAGAATGACGTATAAACATCAAAGGCATGCAGTGGATGTTTGGGTCTGAGGTCTTTACAAATGTAATGACTTACATAGTTCCTCCAGCAACCATCATTGCCAAAGTCCCTGCTCATAAGTGCTTAAGGGAAACAGAGTCGGTGACTATGGTGAGACTCCCCTGTTCAAGGGGAAAGACTATAGCAAAATTAGGCCACCTACTTTGTGGGAGGAACCTCCCAATGTACTCTTCACCCCAGCCATTCTTTGGGCATGTCACCCACAGGAAGGGAATTCTAGCCCATGATATTTTGGTTTAAACCACAGCACTGAGCATGGAATTCATTCCCTAGGAGTCTCTCCCTGCTAGCCTATCTCACCAGCAATGATACCCAATAAACCATACAAGAAGGACAAAAGCCTATTTTGAGATCACATCTTAGATGTTCTTTCTTTCCCACTGGCTTTTCCCTTTCTCTTGGCATGAAGAATATTTGCATTTTTGGAAAATCAAGAAAATAAAGTGCAATAATCTCAGATTCCTTTCCTTCGTTTATTCACTCATTGAATAAAATAATAATTAAGTACATCCCATGTGCCAGTGGGGTCAGGAGGAAGAGATAAAGCTAGGCAAATAAGGAAATGAGCCCCCAGGCGACTTCCTCAGCTGCACAACACACACAGCTGCTGCAGGTTTTCTCTTAGAAACTTGCAAAAAGGTTATTTTTAAATTGGGACATACATGACCTAGAGTCTGCAGCCTCTCCAAAGAAGGAAAAACGCCGGATCAATATTTTGACCTGATTAAAGGCTGCATAAATGCTTTGTGGCCATTGAGTGCCTTACCCAGGATTGGGCAGGGTGCTGACTTCCTTAAAGCTGTAGATCCATATAAACCCCTGGACAACAGGCACTCACTGGTGACCTTCCAGAGTCCCTTCCCAGCCACAGGAGATTTGCTTCATTTTGCTTTAATAAAGTCTTATACTTGGCTTTCACTCTCTGCTGTCGTGAATCTCATTCTTTGAATTCCTTAGATAAAGAACTCCCCCACCCCCCACCCCTACTTTATGGCCCTGTTACACCAGGAAGCTGGGGAGACTCTGGTGAGCAATGCAGAGTCTTGATAGTAAGTTGTGTGCTGTCTAGGATGCTTTTCTCTTGCACACATATGCTTCCTGGTTTGAAAAAAAAGTGCAAGTGTGCCAATAAGTGAAAGGTAGCTACTAGAAAAGTGTTCCAAGCACTGGTCCTTGTGAATTACACTAAGGAAAGGAGATAATGAAAGTTCTAGTGTTTTGAGCACCCAACCTTCCATCTGTTGTTTGCCTAAACCCTTCAGATTTTTTTTATATGCCAACTGTTTACTAGCCGGTCAGAAGATAAATTTATGTTTCTTTTGTTGTTATTGGTACTGCTAGAAAATCACAGAAGGGGAGGAGAAATCTCCTGGAACTTATCGCCCATTTTTATTGATTTGTAATCATTTATAATCTAAATTCCTGGGGAAGTACTTTGAAGCATTGCACAAAATCTCAAGGTATATCCATATCTTAAGGTTAAAGCAAGGGCTTCTAAAAGGAACTCCAAAGTTACCCGTAAGATTGCCCACTAAGACGAGGTCTCTCCGTGGGACACTTTGAAAGAGCAGCATTCCCAGACAAGATGATTCTTAAGAAATCATCAAGAAAGAGTACCTGGAATTGCCAACAAGATAGATGATACTTGAAGAGGAATCATCTCGGTAAAGATGCTGTGCACCTTCAGAATCATAAAAGGTAAGGGCCTGCTGAGTGCGGGAAATTGTAACTGAACACAATAGTTGGGCCCTTGAGTGTAAAACCTGTAAGCACCATCAGGAGACAAGAGTGAAGAAAGGTTTATTGCAGCAGGTAAGGAGAGCAGCACTGGGGACATTTCCCAAAGCATCATCTCTTCGAACACAGAAGGAAAGGGGGTTTTTATGGAGGTAGGAAGAATCCTGCATTTTCGTATTGGAAGGACACAGTCACCTGCAGAGGTGAGCTGGTTCCTGAGCATACTCAGTGCAAAGTCATGCTTCTTTATACATTGCATGTGCAAAGATGATGGACAGGAACATCCCAGGGGAAGAATTTAGCATCATGATGAGATTATAATGAGCAAAATTTACTCTAGGTCACCTAGAAGAGCGACTCAGCAATTTGGATTGCTTTAAATGGGCCCCTCGTGGTTTTTTCCAGAAAGTCTTATCTAAAACAAAAGCCAAACAAAAACCCAAAAGGATGGTCACAGTCATTCAAGGGGGTAGGTGCTGGCTCCATGGCGCTCAGGTGTATGCCTTTAAAAATTCCTGTCTAGCAGTCAACAAAACCAACTTGATTTAAATTTTTAAATTAACATCTAGTTTTCCTTTTTGTTGTTGTTGTTGTCCCAGAGAAGTTGACCTGAGTTGTGAAAGTCAGAAGACAGGAATTATGATGTAGCTAATCTTGCTCCTAGGTACTTGGCATGTAACAAGTATCCAAAAAAATTTTAAAGGAAGCAAGAGATGTTTAACTCTTTGATGGGGAAAAAAACCTGTGTGTGTAACTTTCTTCTTTCCCTAGACTCTGCAGGAGTTTTTGTTCTTTCCTCATCATCTAGATTTCTAGTTGGAGCAAAGAAATGATATGAGTGGGTACCTGAATTGAAGTCTGGGGAAAGACTGAGGCTTCTAGTGAGCAACAGCTTGGAGTTCTCTGGGGGAGGATAAGAGATGCTGTGGGCTGAAGGAGGAAGTCACCGTCCCCATGCTGGAGGACAGGAATCTGGGCCAGTTGTGCATGGGGGAAGGATAAAGAAATGGAGCTTTGAGAGAAGTCTACAAAGATTTCTGGATGGTTCACTGTGTTCTGTGCAGTTACCATCCTCTCGGGAAAGGCTGATAATGAAGACCCTGTTGTCCCTCGGGGCTGTGTCGGTGACCGTGTGGAGCTGTATAGAGTGGGGTGCGGGGTTGCTGGTGTGGAACCGGGTACTCAGGGGGACTGAACTAGTCGTAGGAGCAGATTGCCCCAGGATTGTGCAGACTCCAGGTGTTTACGTCTTGCAGTGCTTCCCATTGGCCACCCCCTAGATCCAGAGAGCTGTTATGACCAAGGCTTACACACTGTCAGCCAACCATTGAGTGTTCATGAGAAAAATCCAGAGTTCAGTGGTAGCTTACCTCTTTACTTCCACAAGCCTGTATGAGAAAAATAGTTTCTCACACATAGAATAAAAAGATCGTTTCATTCAGAATTGAATTCTTCTTAATAAATAAAGAAGGCCAGTTTTTTTTTCCATCTTTATAGAAGGTATCACCAGGAATAGCAGCCAAGGCTCATACAGCCAAGAAGTCATTAAGCAGAAAATGTGATCGAGATGCATTTTAGACACCAGACCTCTGCTCTGACACATGTGACAACCCTGAGATGACGGGTCATTAGTTTAATGCTTAAGCAAAACCAACTTCCAGCCAGCCCAACAGGCCTTGTTTGGATCTCTTTTGAAGACCCTAGATACTGCATTTTACAGTCATTTTTCTCTACAGTGATAGTCAAGGAAAGCTTATTTTTATTTCTTTGAATATGTGAAGGTTTCTCTTGTTTTCCTATACATTATGGGTGTCTGGGCCTCTCAACTGCCCTTAGGGTTCTCAGATTATGTTGATAATGAACTTGGGCCTGAGGAGTTCTCTCCCTAGTAAAAGCCAATGCCATACTACTGAGAGCCAGACCCTTACTGGAGCACAAATTTGATACTTCTTATCTGAAAGGGATTTTCACCTGCCCCAGAGCCCTGTTCATTCCAAATATTGGGACCACACAGCTGCTTCCAGATAGCCAGGGAGTGTTCCACAAAAGCATTCTTTGTGTCTGTGGTCCCTTGAGCAAGCTATATCTTTCTTTTCATAGAGATAAATATGTCCTATGCCTGACCAGGAAGCACTGGGGTTTTTCTTCATTTACATGTTAAGATACTGACAATCACCCACCTCCAGTGATGCCATCAGGAGTTTATAAGCAAATCAGGAATTATTTTAAAGCCTCCAACACCTTACTTTGGAGGAACTCAGACAACAGACATTCAATTTGATTTGAAAATTCTACTGAAAAGCCTCATAAGCAGGGAAAATAACAAGTTACTTAATAGCTCTTGTTATTAACATATTTATCACAACTCTGTTTCTGTGTGTGTGTGCGCGCACACGCGTGCACTTGAATGATCATGCCAACACTAATTCTGCAGGAAAAACTCCTAAGAAAGGAGCTGGGTCAGAGGGCAAAACTTAGGATTTTGAAAGGTCTGGCCAGTGCTTTCCAAAGAAGATTACATCAATCAACACTCCCACCAAAAAGATTGCCTTGCTGGTGAGGGATAAGACCAAACTTTTAACATGAGAGGTAAGAAATGGACTGTCATCACTGTGTAGACAGGTTTTTAAATTTAGTGATGAAGTTGAGATTCTGTTTACTTATTTACTGTCAGAGCTATTTCTTTGTGAACTTTTTGTTTGTTTGTTTTTGTTTTGTTTTGTTTTGTACTGGCAATCTAGCCCAGGGAGCCTTTACTACTGAGCTAAGTCTCCCTTTATTTATTTAGACAGGGTCTTACTAAGTTGCTGAGGCTGGCCTTAACTTTCCATTCTCCTGTGTCAGCCTCCCAAGTTGCTGGGATTACAGGTATGCACCACTGTGCCCTGGGTGAACTTCTTTTTTCAGGTCCTTTGCAGTTCAAGCTCAATAGCATGACTTTATCTTTTTCTTATTGATTTGTATGGGCCTTTTACATATTAAGCAATTCTTTCTTTGTTATATGTAATGTAAGTACTTTTTACTTCATGGTAGCTTGGTATTGTCTATTTCCTTTTTACTATGTACAATTTTTTGTGAAGTCAGATTTATCAATCTTTCCCTTTGTAATATCTGGGATGCATAGTATTTTCAGAAAATATTTTCATAATTTGGTAAGATTTATACAATTCACTTGCTTATTTATTTAAAATATTTTACTAGTGCATTATACTTACGCATAACAGTAGGATTCATTTTGACATATTAATAAATGCATAGAACATAGCTTGCTTAATTTTCACCTGTTTATTTTTGTAGTGCTTTTCTGACTTAATTTTTCCATGCATTATTTTATCTATTTAAAGTTTATTTTGGAATAAGTAAGGTAACAAGCATTTTTGTGACTTTTTCCCCCCTACATGGTAAGCTATCTTCCTCCACACCACCATACTTTAATTTGAAGTGCTGGTTTTTGTATACTAAGTTTTCACATGCACTTGAGCCTGTTTCTGGGCTTGCAAACTATTGTACTGTGTGGAAGTAGAACTAGTTCCTCTCCCCCTCGGTCTAGCCCTGCAAGCACTATGCTATCCTGTGACATTAACATCGTAATATATCATCATTTACAGTTAAGGCTGGCCTCACATCATTCCTTTCTTTCCCTTAAGATTCTCTTGCCAATCCTACACATCTATCTTCCTCTGGTTAATTTTAAAATTATTTTGACCAGGTGGATTTTTTAAATCATGTTGATCATTAATTAATTTCAGAATTTTTAAGTCCCCCCCCACAAGCACAGAGAACTCATGTTTTCCATTTCTTTCATATTCTTTTGTATATTTTATTGTTATCGTTATCATTATATTTACCAAACTATTTGGGCACAGAGTAGTAGCTCTCTTGGTTCCCTGGGCGTAGGGTCACATCGACTAATTATATTAGTTTATTTTTTCCTTTTATGTGGGTGCTATTCCTTCTCTCAGTTGCTTTGCCTGAGTATTTAGAACAACACCAAGCAGCAGGGTGTCCAAGCTGGTGTCTCTTGTACCCAATTTCAAAGGGAATACTCTAATTTTCACTATTGAAGATGAATTGTGTTTGGTTTGGAAATTGCTTTACTTGGATTCAAGTACCAACTCTATCTTTGACCTGATATCTGACTTGGGAAAAAAATTAACATCTGTATGTGGGGACATCAGTAATGCCACACTCTGTGCCTTCATTTTTTCCCTGTTCTCTTTGTTAAGCACTGAAATCACTGTTACACCAGTTTCATAGTTTTACTTTGGAAGAGTCCTATCTTCCTATCCGCTTCAAAGTATATAGTAGATATCCTTAGAATTATAGTTTCTTTGAAAGTAGGTGATTTGGCAAAATTGCTTTGAGAATTTTTGCGATTTTTTTGATTTTATTGGTTTCTTTAAATTTTACTTTCATCGCTTACCAAGTTAAACTTTGTAATTAATGTTTTCCTAGAAAATCCTCTCTTTGCAAATTTATTGGTGCAAGTCAATCAGTGTGGCCTGTGACACATCTTTTTTTTGGCACCTGTGGATATATTCCTACACAGAGAACTCAGTTTATGTGTTTATGCCTTTCTTTACCATTTTTATTTATAAACAAGATAGTGCAGTTGGTATGGGTCTTTCTTGGGCTCTACAACAAACAGGTACTGAGATTGTCCAGTTTTATCATTTGCTGTTACCTAGTGCATTAAATCTTATTTTTCCTGCATTTGTTCTTTCATTGATTCATATTTGCCATTGTTTATTTTTCTAAGTCCTGAAAATTAATTGTTCTACTTGTCTATTATTATTCTCATTTAGCAATGTAAAAAAGATTTTAAGTCTATGAAGTTAACTTTGGGAACAACTTTATCGATATCTCACCAACTTTAAAAAATCATTTCTACAGGGCTGGGACTATGGCTCAGTGGTAGAGCATTTGTCTCACATGTGTGAGGCCCTGGGTTTGATCCTTAGCACCACATAAATAAAATAAAGGTATTGTGTTCATCTACAACTAAAAACAATTTTTTAAAATTATTTTTACTAAGATATAGCAAAGTACTGACATACAGCAAAAAATGGTATATACTTAGAGCATACAGTTTAAGTTTTGACATATACATCCACAAAACCATCACCACTGTCAAGAGAATGAAGATATTTACGACCCCAAAACTTTTCTTGTGCCTGTTTCTAATTCCTCCTCTTGCCCTTCTTTACCTACCTCCATTTTCCAAAGGAAGTACTGACCTGTTTTCTGTTACTGTACATTAATTTGCACATTGCATGATGTTATTTATATATTATTACACACTACATACTTATTTCAGTGTATTTTCTTTCACTCAACTCTTCTGAAATTCATCATTGTTGTGTGATTTAGTTAACTTTTTTATTGTTGAGTGATTTTCTCTATGTACTTACAGAATTTATTTTCAGCTGCTTGGATAAAATAGTCTATGAATGTTAATTAGGTCAAGTTGGTTGACTTAACATCTTTAATATATTTCATTACTGATTTTCAGTCTACTTATTCTACTGAATATTGAGAGAGAGAGTATTAAGGATCCAACTACAATTGTGAATTTGTCTATTTCTCTTTGTGGATTTTTTTTCAGGTTTTTCCTTTTTTAAAAAAATAGTTCTGTTATTAGGCGCATACATGTATAGGATTATCATGTCCTCCTACCAAATTGATCTTTTTATCATTCTGAAATGACCTTGGTACCCATGATAATACTCTTCACTTTGAAATCTACTTTGACTGATATTTTCATTTAGGGCTATTGAGCTATCTTTTCAATTTTTTAAAACTACATTTAAAGATTAATATAGGTTATTATTTTTGGCTAATATTTAAAGTATAATATTTAAAGTACATTTCTTGGAAGGATTATATATATGTAGTTGAGTCCTGCTCTAATAGTCTCTATTTTCTGACTTTACAGTGTGGTGTTGGATCATTCATATTTACTGTAAAAGACATAGTTAGTATAAATAATTAAAATAAATTAAAAAATTTAAAAAAGATATAGTTAGATTTAAACATATCATTTTCCTGTTTGTTCTCCAGCTCTCTCCCCTTTTCTCTTTTTTTCCTGCCATTTGCCTTTTGGACCAATTGAGAATTTGTGGTATTTTCATTTTTTCCCCTTGTAGGTTTATTACCTATGATAGATTGCTATTTTAGTGGTTGCTTTAGGGCTTATAATATGCATCTTTAATTCATCACAGACTACCTTCAAGTGATATTATACCACTTCACAAATACTACAAGAATCTTAAAATAGAATACTTCAATTTCTATTTTCCCTACCTATTGTGCTATTGCTATCAAATATTTCTGTTTTATGTATTATAAACCCATTTTAGCCAGCTTTGCATCACTGTGACCACAAGACCTAATGAGAATAACGTAGAGGAAGAGAAGTCTATTTCGGCTCATGGTTTCAGTGGTTCAGTCCATGGTCAGCTGACTGCATGGCTCTGGGTCCAACACGAGGCAAAACAGGGACATGGTGGAGGAAGAGCTCACGTCATGGCAACCAAGAAGCAGAGAGTGAGCTCTGCTCTCCAGGGACAAAAATATAAACCCCAAAGGCATGCCCCAGTGACCTATTTCCCCCAGCCACATCCTACTTGCCTACAGTTACCACCCAGTTAATTCATATTAGTGAATAAATTTACTGATTAGGTTACAATTCTCATAATTTAATCATATCACCTCTGAACATTCTTGCATTGTCTCACCCATGAGCTTTTGGAGGACCCCTCATACCTTAAAACATAGCAAACCCCGTAGTATATTGTTATTATTTTGGTTCAAGCATGCAGTTATCTTTAGAGCCACTTAGATAATAAGTAAGATATGTTGCATCTTTATACCCATAATAACCATTTCTGGTGCTTTTCATTCCCTTGTGTAGATCAATCCTTCCATCTGGTATCCTCTTCCTTCTGTGGGTGGACAGGACTTATCTTTAACAATTCTTCACGTGTAGATCTGTGGGCAATGAAACCCTTCCACTGTTGTATGTGTAAAAACTGATCTTCTTCAAAAAAATTCCACCAGAAAAAAACTGGTCATCTTTTGCCTTAATTTAAAGAAAAATACATTCTCCAATGGGTTTAGAGTGCTGATTTTGAGAGGTTTCTGACTTTCAGTTATTCACTGTACTTTCCCTTGCATTGTTGGGAAAACTATGCCATCATCTTTATTGGTTCCTCTGTACAAAACATGTCTCTCTGCACCCTCTCCCCCACTAATTTTGAGCAGTGTGAATATGATGATATGACTTAGGGTAGTTTTTCTTCACGTGCTTTGCTGTTGAGGTCCATTGGAATTCTTGGACTTAAGTGTTTATAGCTTTTAGCAAAATTGAAATTTTCTGGCTATTATTTCATCAGCTATTTCCTCTGCTGCTTCCCACAGAGTCTCCAGTTACATGCAGAACAGGTCACTTGAAGTTGTCCCACAGTTGAATTGTGATCCATTTGTTTTATTTTACTCTTTTCTCTCTCTGGTCTTGTCATGGATAGTTTCTACTGTTATTTTTCTTTAAATTCATTAATCTTTTCTTTTGCAATGTCAAAGCTATAATTAATCCCATCTAGGACTATTTTTTTTGTCATAGGAATTTTACTTGACTTTTTTATATTTTGTATGTCTCTAAGTTTTTGAATCTATGCCATACAATTATAATTATTTTAATGGTCTTATCTGATCATTCTAAAATCCCCATCAGTCCTGGGTTTGTTTTGATTTATTGATGTCCATGTATTATGAATCATATTTTCCTGCTTCCTTTATTGTTGATGATTTTTAATTAGATATGAGACATTGTGAATTTTACCCGAGAGGTTGGATGTCTAAAAATTCTTATTAATATTTCCAAGATTTGTTGTGGGACACAATTAAGTTACTTTGGATAGTTTTATCCTTTTGGGTCTTACTTTTAAGAGTGATGATAAAGTAGGATGCATCTATCATTTTAGACAAATGATTCTGCATTATTAAGTTGAACCCTTCTGAGGATTTTTTTCAATGCCCCCCAAATTATGACTTTATTTTCAGGCAGGAAAATATGTTCTATTTCTTCCCTGTTCCTTCTATTTTTTCAATAAACCCCCCACTACCAGATTAGTTGTTTTCCTCACATATATGTGTACCTGCACTGATCAGTACTTAGTTCAATACTCACATCCATGCATACCTGCACTGATCAAGTGCTCTGAGTGGAACTTCTTCAGGTCTCTGGCATTTTACACTGTGCAAGCCATCTTTTTCCTCTACCCTGCCCTGTGTACTTCAGCTGCCTTGGTCTCCCCAGACTTTGAGCTGTTTCCATTCTCTTTGATATATACCTAGAGGTGGAATTCGTAGGCATGGCAATTCTATGTTTGACTTACTGTGAAATTATTTCCCACAGTGATTGTATCATTTTATATTCTCACCAGTAATGTCTGATAGTTCCAATTTTGAGATATCTTTGTTAACAACTTGTTATTTTCCATTTTATCAATTACAGACCTTATAGTGGGTATGAAGTGGTATTTACTTGTGGTTTTTGATTTGTGTTTCTCTAAAGTCTACTGCTATTTAGGCATTTATTCATTTGCTTAATGTCACCATTTGTATGTATTCTTTGGAGAAATGTCTAGTTAAGTCCTTTGTCCATGTTTTCACTGGATTTTTGTTATGGTCTGGGGCTATAGCTCAGTGGTAGAGTGCTTGCTTAGCATATACGAAGCCCTGGATTTGATCTCCAGTGCTGCAAAAAAAAAATAAATAAATAAAATAATAAGTAAAAACAGTTTGTTTGCCTTCTTGGTGATGAGTTCTGTGAGTTCTTCATTTATTTTGGATATTAATCCCTTATCAGACATGGATTTGAAAATAATTCTGTTCTGTAGATTGTCTTTTCATTTTTGCAATGATATCATTTGATGCTTAAAAATCTTCAGTTTTTGCAAAATCAAAGTTGTTTATCTTTCTCTTTTGATCCTTGTACTTTAAGTGTCCTATCTAAAAATCCTTTGCCAAATCCAAGTTCATGAAAATGCACCCCTTTATTTTCTTTAAAGAGTTTTGTAAATTTAATTCTTACATTTATGTTGAACTCGTTGATTCTGTGTTCATTCTTGTTTCTGACATGAGTTGGCCATCTCCTGGCCCCGTTGGTTAAAGAAACCAGTCTTAAGGAATTTTTTGGATACCCTCTTTTTAAAAATTATCAATTTCTTGTTAGTTTTTCTTTTAAATGGTGCTGTGGTCTGCAACAGTTTCACTTTTCTGATTATTTAAAAAAATTTGGTGATCAATTTTTATAAATATTGAATGGATGTTTAGAAGTAGATATGTTTGTTTATAACATTCATAAATTCATGTATATATTGTGTACAGCCATGTATGGCATATAATGAAACAGTATTAATAACATTGTTTAAATTCTCTAGATTCCATGGTTCAGTGCCTATGCAGGCTGAAGATGATGTCTTCTGACTACTTAGTCTGAAAACATGGATTCACAGGACATTGAGTAGATTGTACAGAAAGGTCTTAACTCAATGGTGGGCATGATTATCCCTACACTGAGCACCATATGATCTATAGAAGACAATTTATTATGACCAAGAGGGGTTTATTTCAGGACTGAAAGGTTGGAGTAAAGTTCAAAAACCAGTAAGTACACTTTCACTTACAGAAAATGAAGTGGATTTTCTTTTACCCATTTCCTAATACACACACAAACGCGCACACACACACACACACACACACACACACGTGAAAAAACAAAAGAAGAGAACAAGTGGAAGAACAGGTATAGACCTCAAACTAAGAAACAGCATGGAAACAAATCCCTGTGTTTTCTTTTGCCTTTTACATCCTAGAGTTGGTGTTGGAAAATTTGTCAACCCAAATGTGCCAACGGTTTCAAAGAGTCATACCTCAAACAAAAGCCTACCTTCAGCTTCATAAAACATAAATGTTTAGACAATCACTTCTCTACTCCAGCCAAACACAGAAAATACTGTGTTCCCATTCCGACCCACACCAGCAAAGACCAAGTGAGGACCCTAGACCCCCAAACTTACGAGTCAGTGAAACCCCAAACTCCTCCTTTACCCCCATTCTGCACTCTGGGTGGTACCAAGGACACCTGAGTCGAGACCCCAGACCTTCACTCCTACCCACAGTAAGAAGCCTTCTGCTGCCATGCTGCCAGCGGAGACCACCTCAGGAGCTGGCTTTCTACCCACCGTGATAGGAAGGCAAGAATGGGAAACCTTCAAGAAAGGGAGAGAGATGGCAGGGCCATAAAGGTATTCAAATAAGTAACGGTTCAGTGTTTCCCAAATATGGCAAAAGACCTAAACCTACCGACTCAAGCAGCTGAGCAAACCACAAACATGATCTTAAGACACACCTCAATAAAACTGCTGAAAACTCAAAACAGAAAAACACTGAAACAGCAAGAGAGAAAGAACGTCTTACCTGTACGGCAAAAACACTTTGAATGAAAATAAAACTTTCATTATAAACCAAGGAGACCAGAGGATCTAGCATAACATTTGTGTAAAGAAAGAACTGCCAACATAGAATCTTATGTTCTTCAGGAATAAAGGAAATCAAGACAGTCTCAGATGAAGAAAAACTAAAAGAATTTGTCAACAGGAGATAAATCCTAAATGAATAGCTACAGGAAGTTCTTTACACATACAAAGAATGATAAGCTAAGGAATCTTAGAATATTAGGATGGAAGAAATAATGTAATAAAAAATATGAGTGAATGCAATAGAATTTCCTTCTTCAATTTTCTAGATTATATCTGATGGCTGAATCAAAAACCATGCTAGCTGATACGGTCCTAAGTGTTTATAAAAAATATTTAATACAATTATATTGTAAATAGGAAAGACAAAGGACATAATGGGAGACATGATTTCTACATTTTATTCAAATTGGTAATACTATGCCAACAAGAGACTGATAAATTATGCATGTGTAATGTAATACCTAAAGCAATCATTTAAAAAGCTGTACAGAGAAATACAGTTTGCAAAACTATAGATAAATAAAAACAGAATTCTAAAAAAAAGTTCAAGTACCTCACAACACTGCATAAAAGAGAGTGAAAAGAGAAGTAGAAAGCAGAAAATCAAAGGGCTGACTTAAACCTAACATCTTTGCAATTACATTAAAATGTAAATGGTCTATAAAGACCAATTTAGAAACACAGAAATTGGCAGAGTAGACTAAAACACAAGTCTTGATGCCTCCAAGAAGTGTATTATAAATAGAGTGATACAGACAGGTTATAAGCAGAAGTATAAAGAAATATATATCATGCAAACAATCAAGAGGACAAAGGAGTGGCAATATTAAGATTAGATAGAGTTGACTTCAGAATCAAGAAATTTGCCACAGTGAGAGATATTCTACAATAAAGGATCAGTTACCAAGAAGGCATGCCAATCCTAAATATGTATATACACCGAACAAGATGGCAGCAAAATATGCAAAGAAAACTAAAAACTGGGAAAATTGAGAAAGAACTGAAATAAGAAACAAATCCACAGTGATAATTGGAAAGTTTAACACACTTTCTTAACTATTAATATAAAAACTAGACATGAAATGATTGAAAGTGCAGAGGAACTCAACACCACCATAAACCCACAGATCTAAGTGGGAAGTCTCCTTTCAATAACACAGAATCCATGTTCTATTCGAATACCCATGGAACATATTCTAAAGCAGATCACATCCTGAACAATAAACTAAATCTTGATACATTTAAAATACTGAAACCACACTGTGTGTGCTTTATTCCCACAGTGGAATCAAAGAAGTCAATAACAGAGAGATAATGGGAAGATATCCAACCACTTGGAACCTAACTGCCGTCTTTGATCCACTGTCAAAGTGGAGGTCTGAAGGAAATTTAAAGTATATATATATATATACTTTCAATATATATATACATATATATTGAACTGAATGAAAATGAAGATACAACATGGCAGAAAATTGGGGTCACAAAGTAGTGTCTAATGAGAGGGAAATTGCTAGTTCTAAATGTATTTATTAGGAAAGAGGAAAAATGTCCTACCTCAAGGACATAGAAAGAGAACAACCAAAGAAACTCAAAGAAAGCAGAAGAAACATAATAAAGAGCAGAAATCAATGAAATTGAAAATGGTCAAGCAATGGAAATCAATAAAACTAAAAGCTGTTTTTTGGAAGATAAATACATTTGACAAACTTCTAATAAGAGTGACAAAAAGAGCAGACAGACATTACCAATATCAGGAATAAAACAAGGACCATCACCACAGACATCAAAAGGATAATTAGAAAGTAGGATGAACAAATCCGTACACACATGTGACAATGTTTACAAAATGCACCACCGTCTCCTAGTGGAGTGCTATCTACCACACTGACGTTATGTGAAAATGACAACTTGAATAGCACTGTAACTATTAAAGAAATGGAATTTGTAATTTAATGATTCACAGAAAAACAAAATCTCCAGTTCCAGATGGTTTCACTGGAGAATTCTTCTGAAGGTTTAAAGATCAATTACACATAATCTCTTCCAGAAAACAGAAAAGGAGGGAACATTTCCCAATTCATTTTAGGAAGCTTGTCTTAGCCTGACACTAAAACTAGACAAAGGCAGTACAAAAACCAAAACTATACAACGGTGTCCCTTATGAATATAGCTGCAAAAATTTCTTAACAAAATATTGGCAAATGGAATTCTGTGAATATAAAAATAATTAGACAACATGAATCAGTGTTGTTTATTCCAGGGATGTGGATTGAATGCTCAAAAATCAATTAATGTAAACCACAATACTAACAGACTAAAGAATAAAATTCACATCATCATATCAAACATTACAGAAAACAAAACACATTTCATCAAATTCAACATCTGTTCATGATAAAAACTGACAGACCTAATGGGAACCTAATGGTCCTCCTAAGAGGACCTTTACCAGCTTGATAAAGAACATCTACCAAAACCGTATGGCCAACAGTAGACTTGAAGGTGAAAGACTGAATATTTCCCCTAAGATTGTGAATCAGGCAAAGGTGTTTACTCTCCCCAGCACTATACAACTTAGTATTGGGATTTCTAGACTACACAAGGAGGAAAGGAAAGGAAATAAAAGGCATACAGATCAGAAAGAAAGAAAACTGTCCCCATTATCAAATGACAGTTTTCCACATAGGAAATCCCAAAGAATTTTAAAAACAACAAATAAACTGCAACTAATAAGTGAGTTCAATAAGGTCTTATAAGATCAACCTCAGAAATTAAGTATAATTCTATACATTAGCAATGAACATATGGACACCAAAATTAGAAATATAGTACCATTTGTAATTGCTCAAGAAGACAAGAAGTGGTTAGGTATAAATCTATCTAACATGTGCAGGATTTGTAGGTTAGAAATAACAGAGGGCTGATGCAGGAAATCAAAGAAGGGATAAATGAATGGAGAGCCATACCATGTTCATAGATTGGAAGACTCGACATAATAAAAATGCCAGTTCTCTCCAAATTGTTATTCAGGTTTAATGCAATTACTATTGAAATTGAATCAAGATGTTTTTATAGGTGTAGACAAGGTAATCTAAATTAGTATGGAAGGCAAAACAACTAGAATAGTTCAAACAATTTTGGACAAAGAGAAATACAAGTGGGAAGAATAGACCTCCCCAATTTTGAGACTTACCGTGTGGCTGCAGTAATGAAGAGTATGTGGGACTGGCAGAGGGACAGACAGCAGTACAGAGCAGAGAACTTAAAAACAGGGGGGAGCAAACCGTGGGTGTCTGGAAAGATGTGGAAGCAAGGATCCTTTAGCTGATGGACATAGTGTGTGTCTTGGTTTCCTCAATGTCAACGTCCTGGTTGTGATACTGTACAACAGTCTTGCAAGATGTCACCATCAGGGGACACTGGGTGAAGGGTACATGGAGTTTGTCTGTATTGTTTCCCACAATGTCATCTGAATCTTTAAGTATCTCAAAATCAAAAATCTGATGAAATATGATGACCTCGATAGATACAGAACAAGCATTTGACAAAATACAACATCCACTCAGTGAACTGTGAAGGGAACTTCCTCAACTTGGTAAAGGGCATCTGCGGAAAACAGTTAGTATACGTAATGGTGAACTACTGAATGCCTTCCATCTAAGACAGAGGGTCCTTCTTAGGACCTCCAGCACTGCCATTAGCACAGGACTTGTGACGTACTCCTGCTATGACACTGGCCCATGGTTCCAATAAACATAGCAGTACCATTCAAATAGGGGAGCTCTGTTCTGGTTTTCTTTTTCCTCCATATTCAGGTAGTAGAGTCTAACAGTGATCTATTATAACCCTCTATTAAATGCAGATTATTTTCATAATTAATTGTTTGTGTTGTGAAAATATGCACAGTTGGAGACCTGTCTCTGCAAAACATGATCTAAAGAATTAAGTTTTTAGGACCAGGGGAATGATTGATTTTGACATATACTAAATCAAAAGATTTGGGAAATATTAAATATACGAATCATTTTAATTATGGTTAATCTTAAATCTAATAAGGTAATGGACCGTTTTCTTTTGCTATGTCTGAGATGACCACTCTTTAGCATTCTAGGAGGCAAGATATATCTTGTGATTGTCACCAAAATCACCAAAAATAAGGAAAAATGACAAAAGAAGTAAATGTCACCATTCAGTCTTGTCAGACAGACCCCCTACCCCCAGACCTTTTCCATCATTGGAAGGATCCCCAGCTGTGTCTTCCTGGACACCCACATTCCCCTCCCACATAATTTTGAGTTCTCTGTCCTGTGCTGTTGTCTCTGTCTCTGCCCCTCCCTCCTCCTCTTGACTACATTAGCTACATAATAAGGCTCAAACTTGGGTAGACAAATTCTTCCCACTTTATTGTTTTTTTTTTTTTCAAAATTGTTTAGCAATTCTAGTTATTTTGCCTTTAGAGATTTATAGATAAACTTGATATTATCTTATCTATATCTATCTATCCATCTATCTAATCTGGCTTCAATTGCAAGATTAAACCTGAATAATGATTTGGAGACCTTCAGACAGTGGAGACGCAGGTGATTTCTGTGGTAGCCTCACTGTGGCTTTGTGTTCCCACTGACGTGGGTCTTGCCTACGCGTTCCTCACCCCCTCTTTGGACTGATTTGCCATCACTGCCCTTTGTTTTCTCACTCCTGAGTTAAATAAAGGTGATCTTTGACACAAGCCTAATACATGACCGTAGGTGTTCAGCTGCTTGAAAATTATCCTTTGACACAAAGGAAAAGAAAAAAAGGGATCAGGCCCATTTGGGGCCTGTAAGCTGTAGCATGGAGAGGGCAGGCCTCAGGCTGGTCTCCGGTGACTGTGCATGGGAGGCCGCCTCGGGCTGCGTGCTGGCTCCCTCTCCCGTAGCTGCACCCGGTGCCTGTTGTGTAAGGAGTGGTGCCTGCAGCTGTGACTCTCATGTTGGGTATTTCAATGCCAATGTCTTGTGTTGCAGGGTTTCTTTCCTTTGCTTCTCTTAGATGGCACCGTCTCAGAGTTCATGAACAACTCTGACTCCTGGGCTGAAATTATCCTAGTTTGCAGACTATCCTGGGGGACTAGGAGCAGATGTTAGGCCATGCCATTCCAGGAACTCACTGGAGTCTACATCCAATGAAAATGGTCTATTGTCTGCATCATGGGGAGAAGAAATATTGAGACTGGCAGAGAGCTGTTTCTTTTCTTCTCTGAAAACAGATTGCTACAACAGAGGTACCTGCTCAGGGAATTAGGATCTCTAAGCCTAAATCTAAGAACTTGAGGATTAAAACAAAATTAAAAAACTACTTTATGAGCTTCCTAAAAAGAAATTGTTACTGTTCTAAACAGAATTAAGTGGAGATGAAGAACAGCCTCTCAGTATTGGGCACGGATGGCTTTGTTTCTAATATGCAAGTTAGACACAGAAAAATTCAAGTTTCATAATCTTGTAGAAGCAATATTTGTTTTAAGTCCTGGAATCCCTACACAGCCTATTTTTCCTGACTAATCTTTTGCTTATAGACTTGAATCAACATCCAGTGTATTCTAATCAGTGATTATCAGACAGGATTCTTGGAAAGTTCAAGATTTATTGAAGGGCAGGAACTTGTGAAAGAAAATGAATCCTTAGCCATTTTTCTGATATGACTGGGGCCAGATTTGTACACCCTCGAAACCCTATTAACTATCAGGTGAGTAGCAGAACTGCATCAAAGTCTTTTTCCAGATTTTTTTTTTTTAAGTCCAAATACAGACCTTTAAAAGACAAATGTCATCTTTGGGGCCTGATGTCGCCATTCATCTCTGCTGTCGTGAAAAATAGCCTACAGCCGCACCTGCACCTCCTTCTGTATAGAAACACCTTTATTGGGCAGAAGAACTCCAAGAGCCTAGTTGAGAATCTTCATCTATGTGCCCATTTAAATTCATAATTCAGTAAAATAGCAGGTCCATTTGTCTAATAGAACATCAATGACATGATTTGTTTCAATGCACGGGACACATCTGCACAGGACCTGCCGTGGTTCCTGCCATCCTGGGGGACGGGGTGTGGGTAGACGCGGGGCCTCCTCTCCCTCTGTCAGGTGGGAGCAATGGGCAGGGAGCCCCGAGACTGCCTCTCGGTCCACACCAACAGCCGCGGACTCCATCAGCCTTTGTGGAAGACACAGGAGCATCTTTACAGATGAAATCTTCTGTTTTTTCAGAGGGCCGTCATGTTTCCGAATTCAAATTGTTAGAACGTAGCAAAATGCACAATGTGAAATGACTTATTTAAAGGTCTGAGTCCATACGTTAGGGAAAGAGGTCCCTACTTCCAACTTCACTTTCTGTGTGAGATTTTAGAATATAAAATACAATACATATTTTATAGATAACACACATAGTTATATTTAAATTTTATATGAGGCAAAACTGGAAAGTGCCTACATACACACCATCTTATTAGATTTATTATTATAAATTGAGGCGAATGACTCGGAGATATTATAGTTTGCTTCATTCTTTTTAAATGTACATGGCCTTTCTCCCAACACCTAATGCTGTGTGAGGCCAGAGGCGTAGACTATAGTGCCACCTTAGCTGTGGTTTTGCTTTCTGTAGTTTTTGTTGTTCAAAACATTAAATAGTGGAATCAACCTAGATGCCCTTCAGTAGATGAATGGATAAAGAAAATGTGGTATATATACACAATGGAATATCACTCAGCAAATAAAAGAGAATAAAATCATGGCATTTGCAGGTAAATGGATGGAGTTGGAGAATATAATGCTAAGTGAAGTCAGCCAATCCCAAAAAAACAAATGCTGAGTGTTTTCTCTGACATAAGGAGGCTGATTCATAAGGGTGTTGGGAGGGGGAGCATGGGAGGATCAGATGAACTCTAGATAGGGCAAAGGGGTGGGAGGGGAAAGGAGGGGGCATGGGGGAAGAAAAGATGGTGGAATGAGATGGACATCATTACCCTAAGTACATGTATGAAGACGCGAATGGTGTGAATATACTTTGTATACAACCAGAGATATGAAAAGTTGTGCTCTATATGAGTAATATGAACTGCAATGCATTCTGCTGTCATATATAACAAATTAGAATTTTAAAAAAAACATTAAATGGGAAATTCCAGAAGTAAGCAATTCATGAGTCTTAAATAATTTTATTATGGAAAATGAAATTATGGCTTTTGCAGGTAAATGGATGGAACTAGAGAACATCGTGCTAAGTGAAATAAGTCAATCCCAAAACACCAAAGGCCAAATGTTTTCTCTGATAAGCGGATGCTGATCCATGGTGGGGGAGGGAGAGGGGACAATGAAGGAACTTTGGATTGTGCAGAGGGGAGTGAGGGGAGGGGTGGGGCTGTGGGGTGGGAAGGATGGTAGAATGAGACGGACATTACGACCCTATATACATACGTGTGTGATCACACTACTGGTGTGACTCTGAAACATACAACCAGAGGAAGGAGAAGTCGTGCTCCATCTGTGTACAATGTGTCAAAATGCATTCCACCGTCATGTGTAACTAATTAGAACAGATTTTTTTAAAAAATAGAAAGGAGGCCAGTAGAATAGAAAGGGATCAGGGGTTGGGAGGGGAGGGAAAGGGGAGGGACAGGGGAATGAAATTGATAAATTTATACTGTTTTATTGTGTGCACATATGAACATATTATAACAAATCCAAACAATAATTTTATTATGGTATTTTGTGATGATTATTCTATTTCATTGTTAGTCACTGTTAATCTCTTACGGTGCCTGATTCATAAATTAAACTTCATCATAGTATGTATGTGTAGGAGAAATCACACAGGGTCAGTGCTCCCAGATGTTGCAGGCATCCTTGGAACATCTCCGAATGCATCCCCCTTGGATACACAGGGACCGCTTTGTTGTCCCTTTTGCCTTCATGGGGTATGCACGGAGCAGTAGCTGTAATGAATGCTTGTTGATAATCGTGATGCTGGATGAAACGTATCTATCTTTAAAATGACACTTCTCAGTTGAAGTTGCAGATCTTTTTGTTTCTTCCAGGAGGTTGAAAAGTTTTGCTCTTTCCAATATTTTATTTCATTCTTATTAATGCATTATTTGTTCCTATAATGGATATTTCAATGCATGCATAAAGACACACTCGTCAAATCAGCCTCCCTTAGTCCGTTCTTACCAGCCACTAGTAATCACTTATTCTACCTTCAAGTCAACTATTTTTAGCTTCCACATGGGAGAAGGAACAGGTGGTGCTTGTCTTTCTGCATCTGACTTATTTCATGTCCCCCAGGTGCATCCTTTTCATTGCAAATGACAGGACTTGCTTCGTCTTTATTGCTGAATGATGCTCCACTGTGTGTCTCTGCCACCTGTCTATCCTTTCAGCCACTGCTGGGCACCTCGGTTGATCTCGTGTCTCAGCTGTTGTCAATAGTGCCACAATAAACATGGGCATGCAGCTACCTCTCGGCTGTGCTGATTTCGTTTCCTTTGGCTACAGACTCAGGAGTGGGATAGCTGGATCATAGGCTAGGTCTATATTTAGGATTTTGGAGGGACCACACACTGTTCTCCATAGTAGCTGTCACAGACCTTAGTGTTTGCCACCATGTGGAGAAGCTGGAACCCGTATGGTCTCTTAGTGTGCATGGCCACTGGAAAACCAGGTCCCTTCTCTGCCCTGCACCATGCAACTCTCCTGGGCCACCGAGCAGGGGTCAGAAGAGGACATCACTTTATGGATACCAACAGCTTGGGTCACGCTGTTGGTAGTTGCAAGTTGTTCTTGAAACAGGCCCCCGCTCCTGAATCCAGAGATAGAGTCCACTTATCTTGGTGGACAGGAGGGTGAGTTCCACTTCTGCTCGGGCCTTCTCTTTCCGGGAAAGATCTTCACTTGGCCTGTCCCATGCCCCCTTGTCCCCACACCTCTGTCTAGCCGAGTCACCCAATGAAGCTTTATTTGAAGAAAGATCGGATCCACTCAACTCCCAGCCTTTTCTTGGCCCCTGATTTTGATCAAAATGCAGTCATGCTCACGAAACCAGGAATTTGATCAAAAAAAAAAAAAAAAAAAAAAAAAAATCTGCAGGGTGATACAAAGAGCTGCTTCTTTGTCGACCACACTTTTTCACTGTTGACATTTGCATCTGCTTAGAGATATCAGAGCCAGAAAATTCATGAGGCCAAATCAGAGGCAGGGGAAATTCCTCCGAGGGCTGTGAATCGAATGTAAATCCCGCTCTGATGTGGAAAACTAAATTGCTGCTCAGTCATTACGCCTGTCAGCATTCCTCAGCCAGACCTCATCCTGAGGGCTGTACTTGAATTCTGTCTCCTCTCTGTCTGCAGACTCAAAGCAGTGCAAAAGGAAAAGAAGGCACGCCTCCCTCTGAACTTCTTTCTCAAGGGGGAGGGTGCTCAGCTTTGGAGAAACAAAATGTTGAAGTCAAGCAAAGAAGTTGAAAGTATGAGAACCATCTCTGCATTTTCCTTCTCCCTGTCTTCCCCAAACCTGCATCCGTCCACCCTTTCAAACATCAGCCCGAATTTCCTGCTACAGACCTCATGAGGAGACACTGTGACGTTCTCAGGCCTGGACTTGGGTCTTTCAGAGCTGGTTCTGCTCTATGACCCCTGTGAGCTCTCAGGACTTTCTCCTGCAGCCGTTGTCTAAGCTGCCTATGTCTGAGTGGAGTTTACCCTTCCCAGAAAGCAGAAGAGAAAGACAGGCGTGGTGAGAGAGCAAAGGAGACAGAGAGACAAGAACAGAAGACAGAGAGTGAGACAAAAAGAGAGATGGAGGGAGGGAGGAAGAATGGAGAGAGATTGATTGACTGATGGATTGAGTACATGCATCAGCAAATCCCAGTCTCAGATGGGAGAGGAGAAAACAAAAGGGGGAGTCAGACTGGAATCCAGAAAAGGCCAGAGCTCATGCGTCCACAACTATTCTTCCTTCCTCAACAGCGATCTTCTTCATGGGTTTAATTGGAAAAGCTACTGAGACGGAGCACCTAAGAAAAGTCCCCTCCCTGGGATCTGGGGCTCCTGCTCCCGCCACTTCTTCATCCAGAGCATCCTTTGCTGTCACAGGAGTCTCTCCTGCCTCCTCCTTCTGCTCCCAGGGGCTCCGAGGCTTGGACCCTTGTGGGCTGTGGATTCCATAGGACTCCTGTGAGAGTTGAGACCCCCCTTGAGTCCTGCTCCTTCTTGTTCTTGCTGCGCCCCAGTTTCCCTTCCTGTTTATGCAAGTACCACCACCCTCAGGGGTCAGGGGTGACCAGGCTCCAAGAGCTTCTGTGGCGATTGAGCCCATTGGGAGTTTCTGAGACTCACAAAGAAAAAAGAGTCCTTTGAGGATGATGGACTCATGGCTAGGTTTGTTTTTTTGTTTTTTTTTTTTTTTTTTTAATTTTAAGGCTTTCTTAAGGTTCCAGCTATGCTTTTTATTCTTTAGCAAACATTCAAACACAAATAACAACGATAAATACAGTTGCCCGTCAGTGCCTGTGGGGGTGGTTCCAGGACCCTTGTGGATGTCAAAATAGACTCAGTCCTTTATGTAAAATAATGTAGTATTTGCATATATCCGATGAACATTTTCCCGTAAACTTGAAATCATCTCCAGATCATTTATAATACTTCGTATAATGTAAATGCTATGTCAATAATTGTTTTACTGTGACAGTAGGGAATAAGGACAAGAAAAACATCTGCGCTTGTTCAGTACAGAAGTGCTTTGGTTGTTAGGATATTGTCCCTCTGTGGCTGCTTGAATCTGCTTGTGGGACCCTCAGGTGAAGGGCTGACTGTGTGCGCGCCACTTCTGCTCTGTGGGTGACATAGGAGCTTCAGAATTAAGCACAAGGGGGGCTGGGGGTGTGGCTCAGCGGCAGAGCACTCGCCTCGCACGTGCGCGGCCCGGGTTCGATCCTCAGCACCACGTAAACACAAATGTATTGCATTGTGTACAACTAAAGTAAATAAATAAATATATATTAAAAAAAGAATTAAGCACAAGGACTGGACCCAAAACCTGTCCTTTTATTTACCTATTTTTTTTTTATTATCATTTGGATAAGTGAAGTACTTTTTGAATTGATTTTCTGTTTGCTTTCAGTGCTGACACACAAAATGTGAAGTGGTCAGACTGGGGTGTGTCCTCTCCTGCCCTGACCTTGACCAACCTCAACACTGGCTCTGTTGGGCGCCATGTTAACCTGGCAGGTCGTGATGACAGGTCAGCTACAGTCACTCATTATCACCATACACAGCTACCTCAGGCTACCACAACAGAAGTGTGGGTTTAGAGCATGTGCAAGGCTCACCTCTGTAAGTACCATTCTCTTTCCTGGGCAGCAGAGTAGGAAGCTTATGTTACTGATAATGAGTTGACATCTTTGTGTGTAAGTGTGTGGCCATTGCCAAGGATATGGGGGTTAGATCGCCAAGGAGCATCTGCTGACGGTGGTCAGTCTCCTTGGACAGTACAGTTCATGGCAGTATTCTCTTTTGGGGAGGGGAACAGGAGGGTTCATCATCTTACAGTAAACTTGTGCTAAAAATCATTTCCATTAAAGGCTAAAGCCTTGTATTATTCTATTGTGTGTTACTATGATAAATGCTTGAGGCTAGGTAACTTATAAAGTCAAGAACTTATTTAGCTCACTCTTTTGAAGGCTGAAAATACACCAGTAAGTGGACCTATCTGTTTGGCCTCCCGCGAGGTCCCCCATGCCCTATAACAAGATTGTAGAGCTGCAGAGAGGGGGATAATCAATGCAGAAAGGTCCAAGCACATGGGTGACCTCACTGCGCTTAAGAATTAGTTCACTCTGTGAGATCAGCATCAATCCCTTTTGAGGGTGATGTCCCCATGACCTCGTGACCTTCCATTCTTAAAGATCTCATCATCTCAACACCACCTCCCTGGGGACCAACCTTCCATCACAGGAACCCTTGGAGGACAAACCACATACAAATCAGAGGAGGCCTGAAATTCTTGCTTCCTCACAGAACTGGTGTGGATTTCTCTGTAGTCCCCAAGGTGCCCTGAGGATGAGGTCTACCTGCTGCCCCTCCTCAGCGTCCACTCCAGAGAAGGTTCCATTTCCAATTTCATTCAAAAGGTAAGAGATCCCCTAGTGCTTTTTCTTCTTTTGGGTAAGTAGGAGCCTGGAACAATTTTTAAAATCACCTTTCCTGCAGGAGGCTCCGTTTAGATGCAGTACCTTGTGCCTCTTTCCAGTGCAGAGTCCAGTAAGTTCTGACAGCTGTGCACACCACAAGAAAGATATAGCAAGTGTCCACCAACCCCCGAGGATTTCTTGCACCTCTGTGCAGTCTATCCCTCCTTCTGGCTACTACCCACCTGCTTTGTGTAACTAAAAATTGTTCACATTTCCTGGAATTTTATTAATGAAATCATTCAAGGTCTAGTCTTTGTGTCTGGCATAATGATTTTGAGATTTATGCACACTTTTGCATATGCCAGTAGTTTGTTCCCATTATACTGAGCATTCATCATGTGGATGGATCTCATTTGGCTTAACCATTCACCTGTGGATCATCTGTGGGTCCTGAGTTTCTAGGATATTATGAATGACACCGTTATGAATATTCATGCTCTCATTTTTGTGTGTACATTTCTCATGGTTAAATAATAACAGAATGGCTGGGTTATATAGTCATTGTATATTCAGCTTTTTAAGTAGCTGCCAGTTTTCCAAAGTGGCCTGTATTCTCTCCAAGTGTGCTCAGACGTTTTCCTTTCTTCTCCAGTGGGCACAGAGCGGTGTCTCATTTGATTCTGATTCTGATTCTCATTTGATTGATTCTCTGGAGACGAAGTATGCTGATCATCTTTCCATACACCTGTTGTCCATCATGTCTATGCTTTTAGGGAGTGTCTGTTCAAATCCTCTACCTAATTTTTTTAAAAAATGGGTATTTGTCTTCCTATTTCCCTAGAGATATTGGGTTGTCTTTTTTTTTTTTTTTTTTTTTTTTGTATGCAATACAAAGTCTATAGTCATCATCTGCAAGCGTGTTCATTTCACCATACTGGAGGTGGAATTCCTGGTAAATTTTGTAAACAGAGCCCCTGCTCCTTTCTTTCATATGCTGAGTGACTTAACCAATGGATACCTTGAGAGTTACATCATTTCACTAGAGGGAAATGAGTCATTTAATTTTCTGAGAAGAAGAATTTCTGACAAAACACGTATTTTTTTCCTTCTGGCCAAATTGTTATTATCAAAGTAAATCTTTTCCCCCCTCCAAAATTTGGAACACAACTTTTCACATGTATTTTTTCATTACATTTTGAATTTTATTTATTTGTCAATTGGTTAATAATTACTCCAAAAGCAACTTTTTGCTCCAGTTTCATCATTGACATGAAAGCAATGCATCTTTAGTGATATCTGTGCTAATTATAATACAATCTTTCCACAGAATCTGCTTTAATATGTGCATCAGCACCTCTTTTATTGGGCAAATTATTTAATTTCATTACATGTTATTTTAAATACATAGGCACCTTGGTTATAATTTAAATTTGTGCAAAAACTCACACACACACACACACACACTCAAAACTCTGTTACAGGTGAAATCTGTTATTGTCACATTCTGAATTTAAAGAATTCAAATTCAGGAGTTTTGCAGACGGGAGCAGCCATCTTTGCCACCTGTGATTCAGGATGGGATAGTGTTGTGACAGGTGTTGGCATAGAAATATTTGTATTTCGACTGCAATTGTTTCCAGTTTTAAATAAAAACCTCTCATGAGCTTTAGAAAGTAAAACTTGTCTGTCTGCCTCTTCGAAAGGAGTAGTTCCACTCACTGAATATTAACTTCTTTCATTTCTATTTCTAGGCTAGGAAACAGAAAGTTGTGAAATGTGTCCTGAACGTAGGCAGGGTTTCAGATGGATACCCTTCGTGTGCCAAGACCTGACACAGACAGAGCCCCCCCCCCCCCCCCCCAGGAAAAGTAGGAGGTTCCACCTTCTTGGGACTCTGATTTAACTGGAGTGAGAAAAGGAGGGTTCTTTACATTTTTCTCCTGAAGATGTTATGGATTTTTGTCTTGCAAAGAAAAAAAGATTTTCCATCATTCAATGATTATACTGGATTAATCATAGTGTACGATATTTTCAGATGTATTTTCCCTGCCAGCCAATCAGTTTTTACCCAATCCTGCAGCCCTTCTGTCTTGATCAAGGGGATGAGGTTTGTTACCCAGGAAGGGGATTCTGAGATGTCCTCAGGGGAAAGGGAGAAAGGGGATGTGGCATAGAGGAAGTTCCCACCAGAAAGGCTGCGAAGCCCTTCCAGAGCGGGAAGGAAAGGAAAGAACCATCGAGGCATGCCTTGAATCTCTAAGAAGCAACCTGGTGCCCAATCCTGGGTACAGGTGGGTGGTGAGAAAACTCCTGTGGAAGTCTGCATGGACTGGGGGTGGCTTCTGGCCTGTCCTAGGGTGGCTTCTGGCCTGTCCTAGGATGCTCAAGGCTGGCAGAGTAGCAGGAGACAAAAAGATGTCCAGAAAGACGGGCACGAGAAAATCATGTGGTCTCCTGAAGGCATACCTGTCAAGTGCAGGTGATCCAAGGTTCCCAAGTACCCTGGACAAGGCATGTGAAAAAATGAAGGGACCCCTAGACCATCAGAGGCTTGGATCAGGGAGGTGGAGGCCACAGGATTGAGGATGTCAGTGACTGCAGTACAAAATGTGAGTCACCTTGGACTTCAGCACCGAGTGTCTGCAGGGTGCCCAGAGGAAGATGAGCCCTGCTTGGGCTGACACAAGAGCTTGGGCCTCAGTGAAGGATGGTCAGCCCACACGCCGGACACAGCAACTTCCACGAGCATGTGCAAACTGCCCCCGTGCTCAGGGCAGCCTAGGGGAGGGGAGGGATCCTGGGAGGTGCAGCAGGGAGCATTTGTCCAGAGTATGCCTCACATCAAAAGGTGCAAGCTGCCCTTTAGTCAATGACAACAGCTGGCACATACCTGCAGGCTGCAGGCAGCTTCCTGTCCTCAGAGTCCTCATGACAACCCATTTGGGTGGGTTCTCCTCTTGGCCCCATTTTCCAGACAAGGGAATGGAGACTCCCAGAGGAGAATCGCCGAGTTTCCTTCATGGAACCCAAGGGATCTTCCCACGAATCCCTCCTTAGTGAGCAATCTTTGACTTTGACTCTGAGTATGGTCTCATTTTAATTGTTTAATGTTTATTATTTTAAAAATTATTATGAATGCTATTTTTGATTGACAAATCATAATTGTATGATATAAGTCCTAATGGGTAAAACGTGATATGTTGATATGTGGCATAATTAAATCAAGCTAATTAGCATATCTATCGCCTTGCTCACCTATTATTTTCTATGGTGAGGCATTTGAAATTTACTCTCTTAGTTATTTTGAAATATACAATGCTTTTTAAAAATGGTACCCTGTTGTACAATACATGTAGAAACCTTTTCTTTCTTTCTGAAACATTATATCTTTTGATCAAGAACTTTTCATGGTCTCCCTGCCCTCGTCCCAGTCTCTGGACACCATTGTTCTACTCTCTACTTCTAAAAGAACAACTTTATTAATTCCATATAATTAGTAAGATCGTGTGGTGTTTGGTTTTCTGTGCCTGTCTTATTTCACTTAGCACAATATCCTTTAAATTTATTCATGTTGTTACAAATGACAGGATTCCCCTTTTCAAGGCTACATAGTATTCTATTGAAGCTATGTATGTACTGTGTTTCCTTTATCCATTCATCAGTTGATGGTCTCTTACGTTGTTTCCATTTCTTGGCTGTTGTGAATAGTGCTGTAACAGACATGGGAGGGCAGAAGTCTCTTTGACATACTGGTTTCCTTTCCTTTGGATATATAACCAGTAGTGGGATTGCTGGGTCATATGGTATTTCTATTTTTAACTTTCTGAGTACTCTCCATTCTGTTTTCCACAATGACTACACCAACTTAACATTCCTACCAACCTTCTGTAAGCATTTGTTTTTCTCCACACCTTTACCAAAACTTATCTTTTGTGTTTTTATTAAAAGTGATTATAACAGGTGTGAGTTGATAGCTCATTGTAGCTTTAATTTTCGTTTCCTTAGTAATTCATCTGGCTGCACATTTATTCATGTAACTATTGGACATTTGTACATCTTCTTTTGAGAAATGTCTATCTAGGTCCTTTTCTTAGCTTTCAAGGTAAGAGATACCTGCTCCTGTCTTTCTTCATTAACATCATGTTTCTAAGCACAAATAACCACAAACAATCCCACCGTCTACCTGTCCTGTCTGAGTGCACTCAGAGGCAGCAAATTACATGTCATAAAGATAGCAAGGTCTGTTCATGCTTGTCATCATTAATATTTTTTAAAAAATTTTTAGTCATATATGGACACAATATCTTTATTAACTTATTTTTATGGGGTGCTGAGAATCAAACCCAGTGCCTCACATGTGCTAAGCAAGCACTCTACCACGGAGCCACAACCCCAGCCCTCATTAATATTCTTAATATAATTTCTGCAGTGTTTGTCTTAGGAATAGGAATTGACCTAAGCACTAGGATTGCCAATGTGTTCTTATGTTAAGCCATTTTTCAGAGCTTTCAAACTTCCACTGACAATAGTTTGGATTTGGGTTAACTCAAACTAACAACCTTAATGAATTTATTTGTGTGTGTGTGTGCTTTCCAGTTTTTAAAATTTTAATTAACATATAAAAATTGGACATATTTATGAGACATGATAAATTGGATACAAGAATACAACGTATAATAATCAAATCAGGGTAATTAGCATTTCTCTGTCCTTAAACATGTATCATTTCATTGTTTTGGGAAATTTTGAATCTTTCTTTTTTTTGTTCATAAAATATTGGATGAACCATCAACTACAGACACACTGCGACGCTGCAGGACGTGAGAATTTATTTGTCATGCACAGTCCTATTTTGGTACCTGCTACTGATCTCCCTCTGTCCACCTCCCCCCGCCTTCCTAGCCTTTAGTGACCACTTTTCTACTCTCTGATTCTGTGAAACCCACTTTTAGAGATTGTACCCATGAGTGAGAGCATGCCGTGTGTGTCTTCCTGTGCCTGGCTTAGCACAAGCTCTTCCAGTTCCATCCACGTTGCTAAAAATGACAGGATTTTATTCTTTTTGTGAATGAATAGTATCCAATAGGTCTGTGTCTGATTTTTAGAAACGGGACCCCACTACTTTGCGGAAGCAGGAATTGTGGCAAGAAGAGTCGCTCAGATGTGGAGCAGGCAGGCATTAGAATCAGAAGATCCTCAGGCAGTTTATGGGACGCTTCGTCTCCAGGGCCATTCTAGACCCAGAGTTTCTATCCCCATAGAAGAGGGACGCCCAGTAGGACTTAGAAAAGGCTGTAGAAGTGGTGATAGATGATGACAAGGTGACCATCCCTGTGCCGGACATCTCACACAGCGTTCATAATAAGGATTCAATAACTATTTTCTCATTGATAATTATAGCTACCATTTCACATTCACTTACTTTGTCCTGGTGTCAAATTAAGTGATTTAAAGGCACCCTTTTATTTAATCCTCCCCAAAATCTACTGAATGTAGACTTGAGTTATAAATCTTTTTGGTTACACTTTTCTAGGTGGAAGCAATGGTTATGGGACAGGTTGAGCAATCTGCGGAAAGCCACACTACACGCTACCACACTGCATGCCAGGGTGAACCTGGTCCCTGTAGCTGGCACTCCCACCTGTGTGCCCTACTTTCCCAGGTCTCCCAGATGTGGCACTTGGCTGCAGCTGGATTTTGCCCCGAAACTCTAGCTCCCCGCTTCTCACCGGGTCTGTCCTTCCTTTCCGAGCTGTTGGCAGCTCTTCTCTGGGAGGGCGCTTTGCACAGGGTTGATTTCCTGATCCTCACGGAGGCCCAAGCCACAAGGATGGGAGAAGCATGTCCAATCAGTCTTACTGAAGACATTTCAGGCATTTTGAGAAGCCATAGCTTGAACATTCACTAGAAAGGTCAAAGGGGAGGGAGGGGGAGGAAGGGAGCAAAGGGGGATGGAGGGGAAAAAAGAAAAGGTGGATGAATAAGATGGATGTCATTATCCTAAATGCATGACTGAAGATTTGAATGGTACGAATATATATTATATACAAACAGTGTTATGTAAAAAGATGCTCTATATGTTTATTATGAATCATGATGCATACTACTATTATAAATACAGCACTTTGAATAAAAATTAAATAAATACATTTTAAAAATGTTTTTAAGACCTTCCAAAGAAATAGGACGAAAACCGTGAAAGATTTGAACACCTCAGTGTTTGCTCAGGCTGCACAAGATGTGTTCACACACCTCGGCGTTTCCAGTGTGAACAAAACTGGTCCTGAATCCAGCATCTCCAGGACTTCGGCCCCAATACAATAATAGGCAAATGCCTGGATCCGGGAACATTCTGCGGTTTGCAGATGCTCTTGGGGACAGAGCTCTTGTCTTCTGTTACTTTTCTATGCACCTCTCCATGTGAAACCTTTTGTTTTCTGTATGTGTAACTCCCATCAACCTTAAGAAGCAAATCATAGTTTTGTGGTGTTCTAATACTACTTTGGACTATGTAAATGGAAACAAAACACTCTGTAGAGCTATCAACAAAAACATGTCACTGGCAAGATTGCTGGAGACACCTGCAAATTATAAAATAGATGTTAAATATTCAATAGGGTGAGACATAGTCTTCCTGTGCTCATCTTTTCTTTCTTTCTTTTTTTTTTTTTTTTATTGAGACCTTGGTAAGCCAACCTTTTGCAAACTGACCTGAATCTTCTCCCAGTGAGCTTTGCTTGCTGCCTCAGGCAGTTCCAGACCCCTTGAGGTGTGGTAGGCCCACTGGGGAGATGATGCATGCTTCTCTCAGGGACTCAAAAAGGCAAACTTGAGCACCAAGGGCGGGGGCAGGACGAGGAGGCGCCTCCCAGTCTTAAACTCCGAGATTTTAATGACATCTCGTCGGGTGTAATGTGCAATTGTGCAGTGATTCACTGGCTTCTCGGCTTGCCAGGGAGCAATATGTCCACACATAAGTGAATTTTCTGGGAAGAATGTCTATATCATCCATTATCAAGAAAGCCCACTTCCTTAAATGAGCGCCCTGGGGGTCAAGTGTAAAAGCTTCTGGGGAAGCACTTGTCACGCTAGTCTGGCCGCTCAGAAACACCTAGTTTACATGATGTCCTGAATGCCCAGAGTGGTTGGAAGTGCCACATCATGCTCTGAATTTGCAGGAAATCTCAGGATTTGGCATGGGTGCCCTCAGAAGACCCCTGGGGATCATGAGGCTGAGAAGCCACAGTTCTCATGGGCATTCATTTGGCATTGGCCTTTACCCATGCAGTGCCCAACTGACAGAGCAGACGGTAGCAAAACTGCGTATGTAATAGACCAGGAAAACTCAGAGGTCCTCCAGAACCTCTGGCTCCACACTGCGTGATTCTGGCCAAACCATTCAATGCATTTTGGCTTTCAGTGTTCTTAGCTGTAAAATGGAAACAGGAAAACCCAGACAGCATAGGCTGCTGTGAGGTTAAATGAGGTAGCACGTGCAAGGCCTTCTCAATCAGAGCGCTTACTTACTATCCGGGCCATGGAAAAGAGAGTGGTGTGGGCGGCTGTGGAGGCACTGGTGCAGAATGAGATGTGAGTGGTGCAGTGATACATTCCATCCCCCACGCCCTCCCTGCCTCAGTGACCACACCAGCTCTGGGGCCTGAACTCAGAGAAGCCGCCTGTGGTCTCTTCACACAACAGCTTGCATTACCTAATATAAAGGGTCATGGTAAGTTTTGTGTGTCAGCTTAGCTGGGCTACAAGGAGCCCAGATATTTAGTCAAACGTTATTCTGAGTGTTCTGTGAGGGTGTTTTGGCATGACGTTAACATTGAAATCAGTGGACTGAGTAAAGCAGATGGTTTTCCCTAGTATGAGTGGGCTTCATCTAATCAACCAAAGGTCTGAATAGAACAAAAAGACCAGGCTCCCTGCACATAAGAGAATTCTCCAGCTGACTATTATCAGATTTTATCTAAAATGTTTCGTTCCTTCTGCCTAATCTATTTTGAACTGGGACATTAATTATTTTTTCCCTTGAAAAGTTCCCTTGGTCTTGAAGTAAAATAGCAACTCTGTGTTAGTCAGCTTTTCATTACTATAACAAAATACCTGAGATCATCAGTTCGTAAAGATAAAGGGTTCACATGTTGGTTCACAGTTTTGGAGATTTCAGTTTATGATCATGTGGATCCATTGCTTTTGGGTGTGTGGTAAAAACCATATCATGGTGGGGAGCGCATGGCAGAGCAAGTTTCTCACCTCATGGGAGGCCAGGAAGCAAAAATAGAGAAAGCAAGAGAAATGGAGTTCTGGCAGTCCCCTCAAGGGCACATCCTCAGTGACCTACAACCTCCCATTGGGCCCCAACTCTTCAAGGTTTCCACCACCTCCCAATAGTGTCAATCCAGGGTCCAAGCCCCTAACTAGCACATGGACCTCTGGGGGCCACTCCAGAACATAATGGCAGCAAGATCTTCTTGGATCTGAAACCTTCAGAGTTGAACCAGACCCTCGGCGGTCCCTGCAGTCAGGCCTTCTTACTTGGACTGGAGCTAAACCACCAGATTTTTCAGTTCTCCAGCTCACAGAGGCAGATCACAGGGCTTGTTTCCATAATCACACGAGCCAGTTCCTTGTAATAAATCTATATATAACTATATACATTCCTTTGGGTCTGTTTCACTGGAGAACCCTGACGAATGCACAAGGCATTTTTGGTTCATTTTAGGTTATTTCAGCGGCAAAAGAAAGTACAGTACATATGTGATCTGCAGGGTCTTACATAGGACAGCAGGCAGGGCCCGGGGCCAGTGCAGAACAGAGATGTGTGTCACTCAGGATCTTGCATCTGAAAGCTGCACCAGACTAAGGAAGTTTCCAGGTGACCATCTCCCAAAGGCCACCAAATGGTCTTATGAACCTTGTTTCTCAACTCCCGAGTAAGGTTTGAACAGACCTACATAACCACGGGTAACTTCCAAAATGCAGAATTTTCACGAACCATCCACTAATAAATGCTACATGCAGACATTTTTTTGTTCTTGGTTTCTATTTTTATTGTGATTTTAATGTTTATTGTGGAAGTTTTGGGAAATGCACAGAACTATAAAAGAGGAATGCTGTGACACACTGAGGGTCCAGCACCCACAGGTGTGGGGCAGCTGTGTGACATTCCTTTGCATGGTCCTAGGATGGTGCCCCGAGGCATCAATTTGGAGGATGGATGTGCAAGAAGGTTTGGCCTTCACCTGGGGGTGGGGTGGGGTGTGTGGATTCCCTGGGGACCTGATGAGGGATGGGAAGGGGTGGTAGGATGGAGCCTCCTTCTCCATGAACCCCAGGCCCAGATCTGCAGCTTCACTTACAGGGACCAGAGGCCAGTAGCCTCTTTTGAATACCTCTCAGAGATGAGACTGGTGTTGCAGTACAGGGTCTGGGACCCTTGTGTCCTCCTTCCTGAGGACACCTGAGATTTTCCCAAAGAACACCTGGGGAATGAGACAGTCTGGTCTAGTCATTTTCTCAGCAGGTGGGGAGCCCTTTGCAAACTCACTTCTACCCCTAGGATGAGGCCAACAGTCTCAAGGGTGAACGCCCCTCAGTGCATTGTTCCACTCCTAGATGCAAAATCCTTTGTTATTCTTTTACAAAACTAGGGCACTTTCCATAAGCTTCAAATTCTTTCTTTCTCTTTTTTTAGAGTTATGGTTTCATTATTATACTTTATGTTCTAAACTTTCTGTAATAAGCATGTGCTGCTTTTGTAGTCAGAAAGATTTCATGGGATTAATAAAAAAGGAATTAGATGGGTAACTGGAGGTTCTAATTACACAGTGTCCTAAGTGAGCAGTCAGTGGGCAGGACACAGGGGCAGAGGCATGGGAGGGCAATGCATCTGATCCTTAGAATCACTGCAGCAGATATACTTTGTGTGACTTTTATTGTTTTAAAGCAAGAACTGTTGATTTCAACTCACATTTTTCTTTTATTAATTGATGCAAGGTTACAAACTAAGAAAGTTGGCACAGAAGGTGATGAATTGCTGCCAGCATCTTTTTTTTTTTTTAAATTACAACATTATAATTGCACACCTTTTTATGATGCCAGGGATTGAACCCAGGGCCTCACAAATACTAGGCAAGCATTCTGCCACTGAGCCACATCCCTAGCCTGTAAAACTGTACATATTAATGGATTTGGTGTGATATTTCCCTTTAAGCAAACAGCATGGCCTGAATGAAATGGCTTGGCCTGGTTTTCACAGTCTGTAGACAACTATTGCTGCAAGCTGATCACTCCCTATTTTTCCCCAGCTCTATTGAGGTATGATAGATACATAAAATGTATAAGTTTAACGTGGGAAGGGTGAGGATTTAATATGCATATATATTATGAAGTGATTACTGCAATCAGGGTAATTAATGCATGTATCACCTCCCAACAGTGTGTGTGTGTGTGTGTGTGTGTGTGTGTGTGTGTGGTGGTGAGAACATTTAAGATGAGTCAGACAGAGAAAGACAAACATTGCATGATCTCATTTACATGTGGATACAAAGCCAAACTTGTAGAAGCAGAGAGTAGAAGGGTGGTTACCAGGGGTTGGGGAGTGGAGGAAGCAGGGAGTTATTGATCAAAAGGCCCCAAACTTCCAATAGAAAGATGAATAAGTTCTGAGTTTCGAATGCACAGCATGGTGACTACATATAGTTAACAATACTGTATCGTATATTTGAAATTTCCTTACATTCTTTTGAAAAGCCTGTTTTTACAAACAAAGGCCAGTTAAAGTCACCCGATTCTTTTCAGCCACTTAGGGTAGCAGCTGCCCCTGCACGGGGAGATGTCCAGCTCTCACTGGCGAGTTCCTCACTTTTACTTCTACCAGTAGAGAGGGGGGACTGTCCTGTGGATGTTCAGAGCCCTCCCTCCACCTCTCTCGGGGTATCTGTCCTGCACAGCCCCACCGCTCTGCCTATGAGCCTGCACGGGACTCCACATCTGAACCGCTTTCACCCGTTATATACCCTGTAGCTCCGTAGGTCCAGGTGGCTCTCTATGTTGTGGTTGATGTTGTGGAGTGCAGAGAGACTCTGAGCCCCAGTGGGAGCTGTGAGCTCCTCCTGCATCCACGTGCAGCTTGTGTTGTCTTCACCAAGTTATTCTGAACTCTCTTCTCAAGGAAATAAAATGCACGTTAGTTGTGTTAGCCAGCTTTCCATTCCTGTAACAAAATATCTGAGGTGATGAAACTAAACATTGTCAAAAGGTTCGGTACAGCTCAGTTTCAGTGGTTTCGGTCCATCACTGATTGAACCCATTGCTTTTGGGCCAGAGATGAGGCAGCACGACACGGCAGGGGTATAGGGTGGAGAAAAGCTCTTCACCCAATGGGAGCCAGGAAGCAAAGATGGAGGAATAGTAGGGCAGGGGTTCCAATACTATTTCAAGGGCATGTCCCCAGTATCCTAATTTCCTTCACTAGACCCCAGCTCTTGAAGATTTACCATTTCCCAGTAGCTCTGTAGTCTGGAGACCAAGCCTTCACAGATGAGTCTGTGGGGGACATTCAACACTGAGATGATAGTGTGTGTTAGGCACTCATAGAATTCTGTCTACAATTTCAGGGACTCATGCATCCTTAGGATCCATTTGTATCCCATATGCCAAGAATCTTGGTCTGGAATGAAACATTGTTCAGTAGAATCACTGTGGCCCCCAGGGCTACTGGATCCAATAAGACGCCATTTGACCTCTCATCTGTCCTATTCATGGGAGAACCTGGCTCCAAGTTCACACTCTGCCTTTCTATTGCTTCTGCACTTTTCTGGGGTGACTTCAGCAGCACCCACACAGCTAACACAACTCACCCTCCAGCAATCCAGCTCCGTGTTCCTGGCATTCACTCCTCGTGACCTGTTACGGTTTGAATAGGAGGGCTCCCCCAAAGCTCCTGAGGCAACTACGTAGCCACAGGTGAAATGATGAGGTTGTAAGAGCTGAAACCTAATCAGTAGATTAATCCATGGGATAGATAAACAATTTGAAAGGACTACTATTCTGGGTGGTACCTGTTGGCAGGTGAGGGGTGGCTGGAAGTAGGAGGTCACTGAGGGCATGCCTTTGGGGGTTTATCTTTCGTCTTGATCTCGTTCTACTTTTAGACTAACAGGAGCTGAACAGCTTGCCTCTGCCCCCTTCTTCCACCATGATGTTCTACCTCACAGGCCCCAGCACTGGAGTCAGCCAACCGCTGACTGCACCTCAGAAACTGTGAGGCAAAGTGAACTTTTCCTCCTCTAAGTTGCTCCTGTCAGGTATTTGGTCACATGACCCTTCCTCATCCGGGTTCCACGCACCCGCTTCATGGTCCATAGGCTTTAACCCTCCAACATTCAGAGGGACACTTTTATCATAGACACCCCACTTTAAAAGAAGCCCAAACCCATGACCCTTCACCCCACAGTCCTCCATATTTTTACTCTTGGCAACCACTAGTCTGCCTTCTGTCTCTAGGGATTTTCCTGTTCTGATTGCTATCCTTTAGATATGAGGTGTTGCCCAAAATGAAAGGAAGTTCAGAGGTGAAATGATGGGGTCATGAGAGCCTTAACCTAACCAGTGCCTTAATCCACTTGAATGGGTCAGCTGGGTGGTAACTGTAGGTAGGCTGGGTGTAGTCGGAGGAGACAGGTCCCTTGGGGTCATGCCTTTGGGGTATAGGTCTTGTCCCTTGTAAGCAGAACATCCTATTTGTTTCCAGATCACCATTTCCTGAGCTGCTTTCCTCCCCCACACTTCTGCCGCGGTGTTGGGCCTCACCTCAGACCCAGAGCACTTGAGTTGGCCGTCTGTGGTCTGCGACCTCTGAAGCTGAGGGCCCAAAACTTGTCTTTCTCTAAAACTGTTCCTGTTGGTCTTTTGGTCACAGCAGGAAAAAAAAAAAAAAAAAAAACTGACTCAAACATAGGTATTTTATGTAAATTCTCTATACTTTATATAGTTTTGTGTCTGGCTTATTTTATTTTATTTAAAAAAACTTTTTAGTTGTAGATGGACACAATACCTTTATTTATTTACTTTTTTAAGAAAAAGTTTTTAGTTGTAGGTGGACACACTTTATTTTATTTATGTGGTGCTGAGGATCAAACCCAGGGCCTCACACATACGAGACAAGCACTCTACCACTGAACCATAGCCCCAGCCGCATTTATTTATTTACTTTTATGTGGTGCTGAGGATTGAACCCAGTACCTCACAAGTGCTAGGTAAGCCCAGCCCCCTTGCTTATTTTATTTGGCATAATGGTTTTTTTTAGATATTTATTTTTTAGTTGTAGTTGGACACAATACCTTTATTTTATTTATTTATTTTTATGTGGTGCTGAGGATCGAACCCAGGGCCGTGCATGTGCTAGGCAAGTGCTCTACCGCTGAACCACAACCCCAGCCCTGGCATTATGTTTTAACAGGTATGAGAACTCCATCTGTTTTATGGCAGAGTAATATTCCATTGCACGGAAAGACCAAATTTATTTATCTGTTCATTCATTGAAGGTCATTTGAATTGTTTCTACTTGGAGACTATTATGAATAATGCTGCCATGAACATTTGCGCACAAGTTTTTGTGTACACAAATGTTGGTTCCTGCTGGGTGCCGTGGCACACACCTGTAATCCCAGGGGCTTGGGAGGCTGAGGCAGGAGGATCAAGAGTTCAAAGCCAGCCTTAGCAAAAGTGAGGCACTCAATGAGACCCTGTCTCTAAATAAATTACAAAATCGGTCTGGGGATGTGGCTCAGGGAGTTCAATCCCCAGTACCACTCCCTCCCCCTCAAATAAAATGTTGATTTCCTTGAGTATATGCCTAGGAGTGGATTTTCATTCTTTCTTGCATATGAATACTTTACCATATTTATATAAATATTCTTTTATTATACTTAATCATTTGTTTCATTATTGGATATTTGTCCATTAAATGGGCATTCATTGCACATTGTGTCATTATTGGACACCATTTTCTTTTCAGAAATGAAAGAGCTGAACCAGTTCATCTCTGAATTCCATCTCAGTTCTGAAGACTTGTCCATATTTGGTAAACCAATGATCCTGCTGGGCTCTGCTGATTTCCCCGGAACTTTCCAACTCCGCTCAGGTGTGTCCCACCCCTACATTACTGAGCAACACCCAGGTGAAAGGAAGCACTTATTTCATGAAAAATGCCAGTGGTTACAAGCTCCTATGCTTCATGCTCGACACTTCTGACAAGTCAGGCTATGACATGAAGATAAGAGTCCTTCCAGTAGTTCCAAGATCTGCCATCACAAGATCCCTGCCAGCCTGGGTGATTTCCCCACCTTGGGGAGAAATGCCTCTGAGATCTCATCTTTGTGAGGAGTTCATCTGCACCAGGTAAAGAGAAATCAAGACATCATGACACAGTCCCGTGGGAAGTCTCACCATATTGTTGATAACCAGAGGACAGCCCTTCCCAGGGACAAAGCGCTGGAGGGTGAGGGAGCAAATTGGCCATAAATGTTTGTCATAACTTACAAAGTGAATCTGCAAATAGATAAGCACCTCAATAAGAAGGGTACTTTTATAGGTCACATTGAATCACTCAAACTCATATGTTGGAATCCTAATCCCCAGTACCCCAGAATGTGATCTTATTGGAAACGGGGTATTTATAAAGGAAAATAAAATGAGGGCACAACTGGAACCCTAATCCAATATGACTAATGTCCTTATTTAAAAAGGAAATTTGGACACAGAAATGCATCCACAGGGAAGCTGAGGCAAAGACATGGGGATAAGATGGCAATCCACAAGCCACGAGGTAGTCATGGAACAGATTCTCCTCTGAGTACTCAGAAGGAACCAGCCCTGAAGGCGCCTTCACTTGGACGTCTAGACTCCAGGATAGTGAGACTATAAGTTTTGGTTGTTCAAGCCACCCAATTTATGGCACTTTGTTATAGCAGCCATAACAAACTAATACAGGTGTTATCCGTTGTTTTATGCTTAAAAGAGAACCAGTAATCATAACAAGTACCTTTGTTTATATTTCTGAAACTCAATTTAGATAATGAGGTGATCACAGGAGATTGTCAACCATTCTTGTGCAGTCCTTTCTACTTTTAAAACCATTTCTGGTAAGATGTTGGTGTGATACATCTTGTCCACGTGGGCCAGCCACCAGCCTCAAGGAGCAATTCAAACACCAAACAACCTTGACATAAGACAGGTGAGACTAGGGCCTAACCTTCAGGTTCCCCAGCTTCCTCTGGAAACGTCACACTGATCTCTGTCTGCATCACAAACTGTTCCCTATTGTAGGGCTTCCAAGTTATTATATCTCCATTATGGAAGTAATGTCAATGAAAACTGAAAATATATGCATACAAAAGAAGATGGGAATCTCCAATAATCATAATCCCCTTAGAAAAGAATTATTTATATTGTATATACTGTTTATATTTTATATATATTGCTCATATATATTTGATTATTTTAAATCTGATTTGTGATTTCAAAAGTAATGCATTTTCATTGGGATGATTCTTTGAAAACAATAAAAACAGAAATGAGAAAATATAATCTACCCCAACCTGATCTAGACATAACTGCTATTGACCATTTTCTAGAAGTTTCCTTAATATGGTTTGACTATATGTAAACTTACCATTATTGACAAAAAGTGGAAGTGTTGATTTTTTAAAGCTGATTATGGCTAATTTTATTATAAACATTTTATCTGTTAATTGTTATTATGACATTATTCTTAATGGTGCTATACATTTCTGTCCTGTGGTCTACCATAATTAAATTAACCCAAGCCATATGTTTGAACAGTTAGACTGTGTCTAAATTTTATTATAATGAATAATGCTATAAGGAATCCTCTAGATGAATCTTTGAGTGTGTATTCAAAATTATTTTTAAGTTCCTAGAAGTCCAATGTTGAGTAAAATGGTGTGCATATTTTCAGGCTTTAACGTGCATATACCTACCTTATAGTTATTATAATTAAGCTGTACATACACTTTTATGCCCTATGAATAACACTTACTAGCATTTTTCACACATTTTCACGTTTTATGTAGCATTCAGATTTTTAATTTTTATTGACTCTTCCATGTAATCATGGATTTCTCTCCCAAGTCCATGACTTTAGCATAGATATCTCTAGATTAGCAACCATCTGTTCATCAGTCGAGTGCTACTAAGTAATTAAAATGAACAAACTACCAATATATTCAACAAGATGAAACAAGTGAATTTCAAAAACATTATGCTAAGTAAAAGAAACCAAACAAAAAAGTGTTCCTACTGTATTTACAAACCACTTTTTTTCTTGAGTCAGGGAAATGAACTGACAGTAGGTTAACAGGAGAAAAGGCAGCAAATCATGATGTACCCAGGGATTTTGCTATCACAGGAAAGTGAGCACCCAATGGCCCAATGAGATTTAGAAGCTCATGTATGCAACTTCACAGGGGAGAGGGAGCACAAGCTTTGGGCAATTTTAGAGGAAGATTAGATGACTTTTCAAGAGATGGCTGGGCCCAAAGAGCAATGGCAAAATTCCTCTCTGCACTTTCAGGAGGCTGGGATAAGCTGACAAAGATTAAACAGGAGAAAAGTCCTATGAATTCATCAACATGTAAAAGGGGAAAGTCACAGGAGCAATGGTTGCCCCTGCAATCCACTTTTATGAAATTGAGAACAGGAAAATCTCAATCTACAGGGGCTTGAATCAGCACATATCCTGGGAAAGGCATGGAAGAGCTTTAGAGGGCCATGCCAATGTTCCATGTGTTGGTTGAGGTGCTGGGTGTGCAGGGGTGTGTGTGCATTGAGCATATATTACTGCTTATCATCAAACTGCTCACCTAAGACGTGTGCATTTCACTGCTAGTTATTATGCATCAAATAACACACACACACACACACACACACACACACACACACACACACACAGAGTGAGGGAATCCATTTGCAAGACAAGGGTACAGGGTCAAACTCAGAAGCAAGTGGCCATCCCTCAGATGCCAACTCTGGTGGTAACATCGGACTCATTAGGAGACATTGTCTTTTCTCAGTGAAACAGCATGTGTGTCTTAAGAGCTAATGTCCTGGGATTTTATTTTGCACTTTGGGTTATTTCCATCATTTCTGAAAAGTTTGGGTAGGACTGATTGCCATGGATGAAGAAATTTACTCTGGAAAGCCCCAAACCAATTTCCAACTTTCAGTGGATCTATAAAGAGCAGCGAGCATGTCCAAATTCATTCACTTTATGGATTTACTAAATGTAACTTGAGGGCATCTTTCAGCCTTATCAGGGTAATGATATTGGGTTAATGCTAAGAACCGATATAAATCAGCTTTACATTTTCATTGCCTGAATATTTCACAGGCCCCTGGGTAGATCTCCATGAGCAAATTAATGCAGCTTTATGACACTCCTCTTTGCGCAATGCCTCTACCTCCCAGCCACAGGAGACACACCTGGGAAGCATGAATCTCCTTCCTGCAAACAGCAGACACGTACGAGCCCAGAAATAGCAATCTTTACAGGGAGCAAAATATGTGAGCTCTTTTTAAGATGTGCTGCATATTGACCTGAGTTCAAAAAAGACAAGCTGCATAAAACTAATTAAGGGAACACAGCATCAAGTCCATCAATAAAAGGAACAATGAATTTCCCCATAGAAACTAGAAGTAAGAAACGTTCTAGCAAATTGGCAAGCTTAAAGAAACACCCATCCCTGAACATGATTTCTGGTGCGTAATAAGTGCCAGTTAATACTGTTTTACTTTGTTTCCATGCACATTTTTTTTCTCTCTCTCCCCTCATTGCTGAGGATTGAACCCAGGGTCTTGCACATGCTACTCAAGTTCTCTAACACAGAGCTACATCCCCAGCCCTTTTATTTTACTTTGCAAATGATCTTAAACCTTGCTATCTCTTGTTTGATATCTTTATAGCTCTTGTTTGAGAAAACTTATGAACAGTAGTTTACATTAAATCACACTGGTGACAGAACACTAAAAGTAATTAACTCAGAAAGGATTATGTCAGATATTGGCTAAAAAGAGGTGAGTCCAGACAACAACTGTCAAAATAAGTCATTAAAAAAAGATTTTTTTAAAGAATTTGTATATGTGGTTGTGTGAAAGAGAAAAAGTACAGATGGGTCCACACCAGGGTGTTAATGAGAAGCCAGTTCTAACATAATTTAAAATAATGATCAGCCAAGTCAATTAGACACCGCCTGATGGATGCTCCCAGACAGGTAACCATCCCTGGTGGCCGAGTGCTCCAGCTGGGGCTGGAGGGAGTGGATCCAAAAGAGGTAGGTGCAGATGACCTTGAAAAAGGAGGCTTATAAATTCAAGAAGTGAGAGAAGTGGCAAAATAACTCAACACCACAGACAATCTGTGAGGGCTTTATGTTTTGCTCTGGTATGCATGCTATAATTTTAAAAAGCTTAATTTATATCTGGGAATGATAGGATATTCTCATAGTTCAAGATGTAAAAATAAAAACCAGTGTATGGAGAACAGTTTCCTGCCTCCCCTATACCCAGAAGCAACTGATGTTAAGGATCATGCACCTACTCAGTACAGCATGTGCACATCTCTGTGTGTGTTACTTGTGTGTGCAAGACAAACAAACAAACAAAAAAAAAAAAAACACAGACTTTTCCATCTCCCAGTGTTTTCCACCCAAGTAGTAGCTAACTTTACATACTATTCTGTATTTTTTCATTTAATATCCCTCTAATTTTTTTCCTTAATGGTAAGCAACGAAGTTCCTTTCTTTTTCTTTAAGGTAAATAATATTCCATTAACTGTATATCAGGCTCCTTAATTAATAGTTCAACTGAACCTTTGCTGTAAAACACAACACAATGTACACTCTTAACCTAGTTCTTTTCACAATCATAACGTTTTATTTATATAGTCAGTGTTATTGATTATGGAGTCTGATTCTTTAGTTGCACTTACTGTATTGCACAGTGATTTTTCAAAAATTCTTTGCTAAGCTGTTATGGTGGTTGTGTTTAATTACTAGACTTAATTTTTTTAGAGCAGTTGTAGGTTCACAAGAAAATTGAATGAAAAGTGCAGACAGTTCCCATGTACTCCCTGTCTTCACCACATTCAGTGTCCTCCACTGTGGATATCCCCCAGCACAGTGGCTAATTTGTTACAGTTGCTGAACCTGCATGGCCACATCATGACCACCCAGACCCTAGTTTACATTAAGATTCATGCTGGGGCCGGGCGCGGTGGCGCACGCCTGTAATCCCAGCACTTGGGAGGCTGAGGCAGGAAGATCGCGAGTTCAAAGCCAGCCTCAGCAGTGGCGAGGCACTTAGTGACTCAGTGAGACCCTGTCTCTAATAAAATACAAAAAAAAAAGGGTTGGGGATGTGGCCCAGTGGTGGAGTGCCCCTGAGTTCAATCCCCAGTACCAAAAAAAAAAAAAAAAAAAAAGATTCATGCTGGGCATTAGACAAACACATTGACAGGTATTTGCCAGTTAGTAAAAAGAGCAGTGTCACATCCCTAGAAGTTCTCTGTAATCTGCCCATTTATCTCTCTTTCCTCCTAACTCTTGACAGCCACTGATTTTTTTTTCTTACTGTTGCTATGGATTTTCCTCTTCCTGAATGTCACTCTAAGTGGAATCAGACAGTATATTGATGTAACCATGTGGTTTTTCTTCTTCAGCTTGTGGATATGATGAGATGATTTATTTGAATTGATTTTTGTATATTGAACAACTCTCACATAAATCTGACTTGATTGTGATGTGAGATTTTTTATACATGTTTGCTAACATTTTGTTGAGGATTTTTGCATCTATGTTCATGAGCAATAGTTGTTCATAGTTTTTCTTGTGATGTCTTTATCTGATTTTGATATTTGGTTAATGCTACCCTCATGGAATGAGTTAGAAAGCATGACTTCTACCATCTGGGAGAAACTGTGGTGAATTGGTATGTTTTCCTTAAATATTTTGTAGAATTCACCAGTGAATTCATCTGAGCCTGGTACTTTATGTCTTGGAGGTTATTAGTTCTGCATTCAGTTTCTTGAATCAGATGATCTATTTATTCTTGTGTGGGGTTTTGAAAGTGTCTCCACTTATTCTGGAGACTTAGTAAAGAACAGAAAGACCACAGACTTAGTAAAGAACAGAAATTAGTTATTGCACTTGTGTAGGCCAGGAAACCCAAGATAAGGCACCAGTAGGTTCAATGTCTGATAAGAACTGTGCTCTGCTTCCAAAGAGGCACCTTGAACACAGTCTGTTAGTCAACTTTTTGTTGGTGTGGTCAAAATAGCTGACATAAACAACTAGAAGGAGGAAAAGTTCATTTTGCTCAGAATTTCAGAGGTTTTAGTTTATGGTCAGCTGGCTGCATTTTTGGGGGGGCCTGAGAAAGGTCCAAAGCAATGGTGAAAAGGTGTGGCAGAGAAAACCACGTGTCTCATGGCCGCTGAGCAGCAGAGAGAGGGAGAGGAAGGGGCCAGAGTGAAGAGAGAGCCCCCACAGGCACACCCTCCAAAGACCGGCTCCTTCAGCCAACCCTACCTCCTGCCACCTCGTAGTAAGTTGTCCATTCAGCTTCCAATTAATCAACCCACTGATGATCACATCGCTCCCCAAACTACTGCCTCTGAACATTGCTGCACCAGGGACCAAGCCTTCAGCACATGAGCCTGAGGGGACACGTCACATTCAAACCCTAGCACACTGTGTCCTCTAGATGGGAGAAACACGGTCCTCACACGGCCGACGGCAGACGGGCAAAAATGAGTGAGTCCATGGAGTCTCTTCACACGAGCACCCGATCCCATTTAGGAGGGAGCGTGCCTTGGGCCTGATCACCTCTGAAAGGCCATGTGTCCTAATATGACTGCATTGACAACACCTGGATTTTGGAGGAGATACAGTCATGCTGTGACAGGAGGATCATGTCTTTCAAGGAATTGGTCCATTTCATCTAAGTTATCAAATTTGCAGTTATAGTTTATGATATTCTTCAATTATCCTTTAGTGCCCTTAAAGATTATCGATTATCCTTGAATGAGATTAGTAATTATATCCCTCTTTCATTTATGACATTTATTACTTGTGAATTCTCTCTCTCTCTCTCTCCCTTTCTCTCAGTCTGGCTAGAAGTTTATTAATTTTATCTCTATGTCCAAAGAAAAAGCTTTTGGTTTTGTTGATTTTCATTTATGCCCTTTTTAATTTCAATGACTTCTGCTCTAAACTTTATTACTTTTTAATTTTTTATTATATATAATCAGTTATACATGACAGCAGAAAGCTCTTCGATTCATTGTACACTCTCACTGTACATGAAGTAGAGTCACACCATTTGTGCAACCATACATGTACTTAGGGTAATGATGTCCGTCTCATTCCACCATCTTTTCTACCCCTACCTCCATACCCCCTCCCAGCCTCCCCTTTGCCCCATCCAAATTTCTTCCACTCATCTCATGCCCCACTCACCTTTTTTTCTATTTTTCTAAATTAAAAATGATTTATTTTGATATTTCTCTTTCCTAATATACACATTTAATGCTATAAATTTACCTCTGAGCATTACTTTTGCTGCTTTGCACAAATTTTGGTAAGTCACATTTTAATTTTCATTTAATTCAAAACATCTTTTAATATTTCTTAAGATTTTTTTTGACCCATATGTTATTTTGAAGTGTGTTATTTAATCTCCAAATATTTGGGTATTTCCCAACTCCATTTCTGTTATTGAATTCTTATATAATTTCATTGTGATTTGAGAGTGGACATCTTTTTATTTCTATTCTTTCCATCTAAATTTCTTAGGGTATTATTTTTTTTTCTTTTTCTTATTCAACGTTGTATATATAACAATAGCATTCATTGCATTTCATATTACATATATAGAGCACCTTTTAACATAACGCTGTTTGAATACAAAGAATATTCATACTATTCATGTCTTCAATCATGCGTTTAAGATACTGATATCCATCTCATTCTACCATCTTCTTTTTTTTTCCCTCCATACTCCCTTGTTCCCTCCCTTCCCCTCCCTCCCCATTGATCTTTCTAGAGTTCCTCTAATCCTCCTATGCTCCCTAACCCAACCCCACTGTGAATCAGCCTACTTATATCAGAGAAAACATTCAGCATTTGGATTTTTGTGATTGACTAACTTCACTTAGCATTATGTTCTCCAACTTCATCCATTTACCTGTGAATGCCATGATTTTATTCTCTTTAATTGCTGAGTAATATTCTATTCCATTGTGTACATATACCACATTTTCTTTATCCACTCATCTACTGAGGGGCATCTAGGTTGGTTCCACAACCTAGCTATTTTGAATTGAGCTGCTATATGTTTTATGGTGCCGATCTTGGTGAATGTTTCATGTGAGCTTGAGAAGAATGTGTGTTCTTCTGTTGCTGGAAGGAGTAGTCTATAAAGCTTGATTCTATAAAGCTTGCTAATTAATACTGTTGTTCAGGTTGACCATATCCTTACCAATTTTCTGTCTGATACATCTGCCAATTACTAATGGAGAGATGCTTAAGTTTACAGCTAAAATATTAGATTTTTCTATTTCTCCATGAAGTATTATGTTTTTTTCCTCGTGTATTTTGACACTGTTTTAGGTGCTTACATTTTAAGGATTCTTATATCTCCTTGGAGAATTGACCATTATGTAAAATTCCTTTTTGTCCTTCATAATATTTTTTATTCCAACTTTGTCTGAAATTGATACCAGCTTTCTTTTGATTACTGTTAGCATTGTATATCTTCCTATCCCCCTACCTCTTTTTTTATAACATCAAATATTTAAAGTGATTAATATTTAAAGTGATTGTTGATATAGTTGGCTTAATATCTACCATTTGCTCTTATTCTGTTTTAATTGTCATCTTCCACTCTTTTTCTGCTGTAGGTGGTTTTAATTGTTTATTTCATAAACTTCCATTTTCTCTTTCTTTTTTTTTCTAGCTCTTTATTTTATTCAAGTCTTTTATTTTTTGCTTTTAAAATTTTTTCTCTCCTTTCTTTGTATAATAATTACACTTTCTTTTTACCTCTTTTAGTGGTTGCTGTAGAATTTACAAGATGTATTTGTAACTACTCCATGTCCAGTTTTAAATAACTTTTCACTGCTTCCCAGGAAGTGAAAATATCTTATAACAAGGTGTTTCTAGTCATCTCATTTCATCCCTATATTCTTGCTGCTATTCATTTCACTTGCCCTTAACCATAATCACCAAAACACATTATTGCTATTATTTTAAATAAACTGCTGTTAGATAAATTAATAAAAATAAGGTTTTATTTTACCTTCATTCATGCCTTCTCTATTACCCTTACTTTTGTATAGATATGAGCTTCTGAGTTATATCCTTTTTCTTCTCTCTGAAGAACTTCTTTTAATATTTTTTGCAAGGTAGGTCTATTGCTGACAAATCCCCTCAATGTTTAGTTGTCTGAGAATGTCTTTATTTCTTCTTCACTTTTGGAGGATAATTTTACAAAGTATGGAAGTCTAGCTTGATGGGTTGTGGTATTTGGATATGAGGTGGCTCCCACAAAGTGGCCCCTGTGTTAATGCACAGATGTTGAGAAGTAAATGATTAGCTAACAAGAGCCAGACCCTAATCAGTGGATGAATCCATTTGATAGATTAGTAATTTGAATAGACAACCAGGTGGTAACAGTAGGCAGGTGGGGCATGACTGAAGCAAGCTCTTCCTGGGGGGCATGACTTTGGGTTTTATAGTTTGTTCCTGGTGACTGGCCCCACTTCCTGGCTGCCATGGTCTGAGCAATCTTCCTCTACCCCATTCTTGTTCCAGAGTGTTCAGACTGGCCACAGACACACAGAGTGGGGTTGGGTGACCATGAACAGAAACCTCTGAAACCACGAGCCCCAAATAAACTTTTCTTTCTCTAAGTTGTTCTTGCCAGGTGTTTTGGTCATAGCAACAAAAAGCTGACTAACACAAAGGGTCTTGTTCTTTTACCATTTAAATATTTCATTTCACTCTCTTGTTGCTTGCATGGTGTCTGAAGAGAAATCTGGCGTAGTTCTCAGTACTTTCCTATAGAGATAAGGTGTTTTACTTCCACAGCTCCTTTGAAGACTTTTTTCCTTGGTGTTTATTTTCTGCTGTTCGTATGACAAGCCTAGGAGTGGATATTTGTGCCTGCATTAATCCTGATATTCTCCATAACTTCCTGGGTGTGTAGTTTAGTGTCTGCCATAATTCTGGAAGGTTCTTATCACTATTGCTTCAAATCTTCTTCTCTTCTCTCTTTCCTTTTCTTCTGGTATTGCTGAGATACCAGATATATATATATATATATATATATATATATATATATATATATATATGTGTGTATTTTCTTCTGGTATTGCTGAGATACCAGATATATATATATATATATATATATATATATATATATATATATATATGTATATTTTCTTCTGGTATTGCTGAGATACCAGACATATATATATATATATATATATATATATACAACTATAGTATATACTACTATACAACTATAGTAGGTGTAATATATATATATGTAATATATATAGTAGGTGTAATATATATATATTACACCTACTATAGTTGTCCCACAGTCTGGGGCAGACCATTCAAGATTGCCTCATTTTCTCAATCTATTCTCTTTGCTTTTTAGTTTTGACATTATATTAACATATCCTCAAGCTTAGAGGTGTCCAATCTACTAATGAGCTCACCAAAGGCATTCTTTATTTTTATTATAGTGTTTTTCATTTCTAGTGTTTCTTTTTATTCTTTCCTAGAATTTCCATAGAATTATCCTAAATTCTTAGTTTGATAATTTCAACATGCCAGCCATATCTGACTCTTGTTCTAGTGATTGTTTAGTCTCCTCAAACTGCATTTTTACCTTTCACTATGTCTCATAATGTTTTATTGAAAGCCAGTTCTTTTACTAAAAAGAACTCTCTAGTGATGTGCGGGGGTGGGGGGAGTGGATGCATTTATAATCTTATGACTAGTTCTCAGTCTTTTAGTGAGCCTTGCCTTTTAAACTGTGAACTTCAAAAATTTGTCTCAGTTCTTTTCCTTTAGGAAAGCTAGAGGAGATTTGGGTTAGTTATTTCTCTCATACCACATAGAAGGCTAGAGTGGGCTGGAGTTGGTTATGTCAAGTTAGCCAGGTTCTGGTGAAATCGTTTTCTTTGTGGACAGGATTTTTTTTTTTTTTTTTTTTTTTAAGAAGTGAACAGAACATTCTGTGAGTATTTCAAAATAGTTTATTGTCCTTTTCATTTTTCTTCATGCTGGGAACTCCATGGGGTTGCTGAAGACAAAACTCAGGAAAGGGCTCCCAGCCCCAACATGCACATTCTCTTCTCAGAATGTTCATGCTCATCACTAGTACATATCAACTTCTCCTCAGTGCTGGCTCCTCTGGTGGGTTCTGTTTCATGTGAGACTGTGATCCCCTGTACCTGCCTGTGTCTCTGGTATTCAGAGTGATGGTATGTCCTGTGACCTGAACTCTCTGGTGGATCTAAGAAGGGTTGCTGATTTTTAGTGCTTTTGTTTGTTTGTTTTGTTTTTCTATTTTTTTTCTTATTCTGAGACTGGATGGTAGTAATGACTTCCAGACTCCTTACATGTTTGATGGACTCATATTTTCTTAGCACTTTAAAAAATATGTTGAAATCTTTATATTTTAGGTGGGACATTTATTTCCATTTAGCTTTTCCAATAGATTATATTTTATATTTAAAGAATTCTATATATTGATTTTGTGTCAAGCCATTTCAATTTTTTTTTTTTTGTACCAGGGATCAAACTCAGGGGCACTCAACCACTGGGCCACATCCCCTGCCCTTTTTTTATATTTTATTAGAGATGGGGTCTCACTGAGCTGCCAAGTGCCTCACCATTGCTGAGGCTGGCTTTGAACTCGTGATCCTCCTATCTCAGCCTCCCAAGTGCTGGGATTACAGGTGTGCGCCACCACACCTGGCTAAAAAATGTTTCTTATTATTTGTAATAATTTTATCCAGAGGATACTCTGATTTTATAGGTATGTAATTAGTACAAAAAGTGAAAATTATGTACAATGTAAAACTCATTATGATATTTCCATCTTCCTTTTTTTTATACTTCTGGTTTCTTAGTGAACTCCTCATTTCATGATCTAGTAATTTGAAACCAAACATAAATAGTGGTAGAAGTGGGGACACTCACCCACTTATAGTGGTACTTCTCAATAGGAATGTTATGCAGTTTTCCTGACACTGAAATAGGTATATTTTATATTCCTTATCCAGTGTGCATATATTCATGTTTTTAAGCAGCTATTGTGAGTAGATGTTGAGTGTCCTTGAACATCTGTGGAAATAAGAAAATGTTTTTTCGACTTAGCCTTTAAATTTAGCAGCCATATTAGCAATTTCCTGACATTAAGTACTCTTACATTTCTGGAGTAAAACACTCTTGGTCATGGTGAGTTACTATTTTAGTTTGCTGCGGGGTTTTGTTTAGTAACATTGTATTCATGAATTTTAAATCAATATTTATAACTGGCTCAGATATGTAATTTTCTTTTGTGCTATCTTCCTTGAACTTAATTACTATGCTTGTTTCATGAACATGATTTGGAGACGCCCATTCTTTTATAGAATTATCTGTTAGTATTAGGACTATTATTCCATAATGACTTAGTAGAATTCCCTGAAGAAAATAATGGAACTGAGTGACTTCTGGGAGATCTAACTAGTACATTTTTCTATGTCTTCTCTGAAAATCAGTCTCTTTATATGTTTCAAGTTCATTTCAGTAAATGATATATTTATAAGAAATTATCTTCTTTATCCAGATTTTCAAGTACTGAAAAAACATAGCTCTAGTCAAGTAAATCAAACAGCACCATGTTTACAGACACACAAACATACCCTTGAAATAACCATCCACCCCAAAAAAAAAGAGGATGTGGGGAAAAAGGCACACTCATACATTGCAATTGGTGCAACTGTTATGGAAGGCAGTGTGGAGATTTCTTGGAAAACTGGGAATGGAATCACCCTATGACCCAGCCATCTCACTCTTGGATCTATTCCCAAAGGACTTAAAAACAGCATATTACAGTGACACAGCCACTTCAATGTTTATAGCAGCACAATTTACAATAGCTAAATTGTGGAACCAACCTAGATGTCCCTCAGTAGATGAATGGATAAAGAAAATGTGGTATATATACACAATGGAATTTTACTCAGCAATAAAAGAAAATAAAATAATGGCATTCAGAGGTAAATGGATGAAGTTGGAGAACATAAAGCTAAGTTAAGTTAGTCAATCTCAAAAATCCAAATACCAAATATTTTCTCTGATATAAGGAGGCTGATTTACAGTGGTGTTGGGTCAGGGTACATAGGAGGATTAGAGGAACACTAGAAAGGTCAAAGGGGAGGGAGAGGAAGGAAGGGAGCAAGGGGGATGGAGGGGGAAAAAGAAAAGGTGGTTGAATAAGATGGATGTCATTATCCTAAATGCATGATTGAAGATTTGAATGGTACGAATATACGTTATATACAAACAGTGTTTTGTAAAAAGATGCTCTACATGTTTATTATGAATTATAATGCATACTACTATTATAAATACAACAACTTTGAATAAAAAGGAAAGAAAACAAATAATAACAAAATATATGAAACAATTGTTTTCCAGACACTGGACATCAAGAAAAAGGTCAAGAAATAAATGAAATGAGCCCAATAGACTCTTCAGGCCGGGACATGGACAAACCATGTGCAGCCCACTGTACTCCTGAGTTGAGATGGAGCTGAGTCTGAGGTAGCTGCCGTGAAAGGGCCAGAACTGGAGGGGAGAAATGCACACAGAAGCTTGGAGGTCTGAGACATGCTTCCCTCCAGTATTAAGTTAGGTACTGCTACTGGCATATTGGCATGTGTGTGTGTGTGTGTGTGTGTGTGTGTGTAATAAATAAATTTTATTTATATATGTATGTAAATTTATATATATAAAAAATGTGTATAATAAATTAATTTTATTTATGTACATGTAAATTTTATATATATAAATGTGTGTAATAAATTAATTTTATTTATATATAAATTTATATATATATATAAATAGATTTTATACACACACACAAACACACAAACACACACATATATCTCCAAAGCTGGGAAAAGAACCAGCTGAAAGAATTTGAGGGCCCTGTCCAGGAATAGTGCCTGTGTCTTTCAGACTGACTAGAGAATCATTTTACATGAAGAGTGAAACCCATAGGAAAAAAAAATTTAATGAACAGATTATCAGTGAGCTACAGAGCAATTTCAATCAACCTAAAAAAATATAGTCTACAAAAGGTAAAGGCACAAAAAGTATCTGATAACAAAAGGGTCATTTACCAAAGTTGATGAGAACTGTAAACCTACCAATTCAATAATTCATTGAATCCTAGTCAGTGGGAAGAAAAGAGACACATTAAACAGAGAGAAACTAAGATAAGAATAACAGCAGAGTTCTTGTCAGAAATAATGCAAGAACTCAACATAGAAAATACCTTCAAAGGACTGCCTTTAAGGAGAAATACATAAATTCATAGTTGGGCAGATAATTTGAAAACAATTTTTCTATAAATTACCAATCTCAATAATTGATAGAACACATAGACAAAATCTCAGTAAAGATACAGAATAGTTGAAAACACTATTGCTTAACTTGACCTAACTGACATTTAGAGGGTGCTCCACCCAACAATAGCAGAGTGTACACTGTTTTCAAGTGTACTATTTACCAAGGTACATCAGAGCTTAGGCCATAAAACAAGTCTGAAAAAGTGAACAGTGTGCCAAGCCATAGGGATTTTGTGCTTTATCCATACTGGAATTAAATTTTAAAATTAATAACAGAAATATCTCCAGAAAATCTCCCAAACACATAAAAACTAACTAGCACATTTCAAAATTAGCCCTGAGTCAAAGAAGAAATCAGAAGGGAACTCAGAAAGTATTATGAACTGAATGGAAATACAAACATAAAAAATAAAAATGTATGAGATGTTGCTAAAGCATTTAGGAAGATATTTGGAGCACTAAATATTGATATTAGAAAATAAAGTTCTCTAAATAAAAGCCTCAGCTTTCCACCTAGGAGATTAAATTAAACACATAGTAAAAGAAAGGAAATACTAAAATTTAGTGTAGAAATTGATGAAACAGAAAGTAGAAAAACAATAGGAAAAAACACCCAATAAATCCAAAAACTATTTCATTAGGATCAGTATAATTGGTATAGAGATTGGTCAGGAAAAAGGCAAGAGCAAAGGAAGTCACAAATCACTGAAGTCAGGAGGAAAACATACATCTCATTAGAATCAGAACATCATAATAGGACAAGGAGAGAATATCATGGGAGTTTTATGTCAATTAATTTTGCAACTTAGATAAAATGAATAGTCTTTGAAAGATACAAACAACCAATGTTCACTTACGGAGAAGAGAGTTGTGTGTTGTAGCTCAGTGGTACAGTGCTTCCTGGGTATGATCTCCAACATTGAAGAAAAAAAAAAATTAAAAATAAGGAGGCAGACAAGGAGGAGGAGAAATAGATAACCTGAGTATCCTGAATTAAATAAATTGAATTTGTAATTAAAATCACACACACACACACACACACACACACACACACACACACACACACGATTCTGCTCCCAGGTAGTTTCACAGGTGAATTCCACCAAATTCTTAAGGAAGAAAGAATTCCAATTCTACAAATATTCTTCCAGAAAATTAAAAAGGAAGTCACATTTTCCAACATATCTGAGGTACATATTACCCTTAACCAAACACCAAAGTTATTAGTGAAAACAAATTGTAGACCATTCTCCCTCATGGATACAGATGCAAAAGTGTATACAAAATTTTTGATGGTCTAGCTGACAATAATATGTCAAAAGCAAAAGACAATATTATGAGCCAATGGATTTATCCCAAGAATGTAAGGTTGGTCTAACATTCAGTAATTATCCAATGTAATTCACCATATGAACAAACTTAAAAAGAAAACTCCTACCATATCACCACTTCAATAGATACAAAAAATGAATTTGGTGAAAGTCAGTATTTACTTGAGGTGAAAACCCTCATCAAACAATGACCAGAAGGGCATCTACCAAAAACCCACAGATGACATCATACTTAATAATGATAAAAAAGGAAATGCTTTTGTCCTGCTGATCAGAAATACTACATTTCTATTGAATATTTTACTGGAGGTTCCAGCCAGTACAAACAAGAAGACGACATTAAGGGCATCCGTAATGGAAAGGAAGAAGTAAAACTTTTAGCCTGCATGTTACTTTATCATCCATGTAGGACTCCAAAGGAATCTTGAAAAAGCTGATAGAGCTAACAAGTAAGTTTCGCAAGATTCCAGGGTATGAGATCAAAGTACAGAAATCAATTGCATTTTTACATACAATGGACTATTTGAAATGAAAAATTAAATAATACCACTTATATTAGCATTAAAATGAGATACCTGGGGATTCATCTGCCAAAATAAATGAAAGTCGTGCACAAAATATTTCTGATTAAAAATAAGGGAGGTTGCAGGAGGGACAGGAATCCCATGAAAATAGAAGGGAGATCAGTGGAAGAGACAAAAGGGATTGAGGGGAGGGCAGAGGGCTGGGAAGAGGGAAGACCGCTGAATGGATCAAATTATGCTTTGGACATGTATGAATATTCCACAGCACATTCCACATGTATGTACATCTACAAAGCACCAATTAAATAAAATGAACAAATAGAAGGAAAACCAGTAGAGTAGAAGAAGGGGATCAGAGGGAGGAAAGAAGGGAGGAAAAGGGGAAGTCATGGGGATTGTAATGGAACAAATTATATTCCATGTGTATACAAATATGTCAAAATGAAGTCCACTACGACATGTACTATAATGCATGGAAAAAAAGTCAAAAAAAAAAAATTAAAGAAGACCTAAACAAATGAAGAAATAAAATATTGTTTCCAAACCTTGGAGGACTCAATCTTCTCATGTGTCAATCCTCAAAATGATCTCTGGACTCAATGTCACAATTAAAATTGTGGTTTCTTTCTCCTAATTGGAAAGCTAAATCTAGAATACATACGGCAACATAAATAAAGTGTCTGTAATAGTCAAAACAACTTTTAAGAATAATGAACAGCATAATAAGAATAATATTCTTTTAAAGAATAAGGCTATTAGGGAGAACTAACACTCCCATATCTTTAGTTCTATCCCGAACCTACATTCATCAAGACAGTATCATTTGGGTGAAAATATAGACCAAAAAAAAAAAAAAAATCAGTGGAAGGAACAGAGTCCAGAAGTACAGGTATACTATATGACCCACTTATTTTTGATCAGGTTTCAAAGGCAGCTTGATTGGGAAATGGTAGCCTATTCAATAAGTGGTACTGCGGTAGCTGGAGCGCCATACAGCAACAGGTGACTAAGTTTGTTTTTCTTCCCCTGTTGCAGTGTTGTGAGGGGGAGAAAGATCCAAAGTAGGAAGCACAGTGGAAACCGGTGGGTTGAAAGGAGATGAGACCATCAAACCAGCACGGAGTGTTGCAACTATAAATGTTCGCAGTTATTATTAAATTGACACAATAAAGGGGAAACAGAGACTAATGATGGCAAAAAATTTGTTACAAAACTCTAGTTTGTTTCACAAGGTCAGGTATCAGAAGTCAATAAATATGCACGGAAATGGGAAGTTGTGGGTACCAACATGCAAATAAGTCAATCCCCCCAAACCAAAGGCTGAATGTTCTCTCTGATATGCACAAAATAAGGTGGGTGGGGGGAGAATATAAGTTCAGTGGATTAGACAAAGGGAAATCAAGAGAAGGGGTGGGGATAGGAACAGGAAAGACAGTAGAAGAAATTGGGCATCACTCTCCTATGTTCATATATGAATATGTGACCAGTGAAACCACATCATACACAACCACAAGAATGGGATCCTAATTAGAATAAGTCATACTCCATATATGTATAATATGTCAAAATACACTCTACTGTCGGGTATATCTAAAAAGAACAAGTAAAAAAAAAAAAAATCATCCAGGCAAAGAGCTGCCATTCATGGAGGCTGTTTTGTGGGGCTGGTCCTTACACCAGACGTGAATTATGACTTGTGAGCGTGTCCACAGGACCTCACGGCCTGAAGCACAGGTGTGGCCCAACGGTCCGAGTTATCTGAGGGTTACCCCTGTTCTAACCTGGGATCAGAGTCAGGAGGCTGCCTCACTGGCCATGTGCCAAGCCACTCCTCACAGGCAAATCACAATGATGGCCTCAGACTCCACCACCTGCAGCACCAGGTTCACTGGTGAAGTTCAAAAGAAGGGTGTGATTACTCATATTGTGCTGAAGAAACTGGTCTGCCCAGAAAACGCTTCGCATGCCTTGGGGTGTCTGCCTCCCAGCTTGGCAGTAGTAGTGCAGCAAAGAATCTAACACTGTCAAACGTTTTCCCCTCTGATTAAAAAACAAACCCAAACTGGTTTAGCTACTCTTCTGCTATGCGAGGAGCCCACTGACTTGCCAGTGCCCAAGGGTGCTGAGTCCTGGGTGTTTGCCTGAAAGTTGAGTCGTGGAGACTGCAGAGCCTAGATGGACCCCAGTAAGCCCAGAAAATATCACCTGAGCAGGTCCCCAGCTGGGATCTCTAAGCTTCACTCCTACATAGCAGCCAAAGACAGTGCCAACCCCATGGCCACAGTTTCCAAGGCTACAGCAGTTCATCTCCCATAATATATCCTGTGATACCAGAAAGTTGTCCAGAGCCAGACTAGTTAAAAATTGTAAAATAGCTGCAATGAGATTTTAAAAATCTTGTTTGGTTTCTTTGAAAAACTTTGCAGTTATTCTGATATGCAGATGCTAACACAAAATAAGGGGGACGGAATATAAGTCTATGGGATTAGACAAAGGGAAATGAAGGAAAGGGGTGGGAATAGGAATAGAAAAGGCAGTAGAATGTCTACTAGTGTGATTACAGCCTCTGGAGTCCAGGGGTCTCCAAAATCCTGAAAAAGGAGAAAGCGAGGTAGTAGGTCCTAGGTCTCCTTTATTTCTACCAGGGAAGTTACAAAGTTGTTTAAAAGGAGGGAAATCTCGGAGACCCCATGGGAACCATGTCAGGGCTGTGTCCCATAAATCATTGAAACCAGGTGTTTATTTTCTTAGAGGAGGTGGGAGGCGAGAGAGGTGTGGGGAGGAGGAAGCCAGAGAAGGAAAGAGGATTCTTCTTTTATTGGGTGAAGGGGACCAATAAGAGGTGGAGGTCATGACTCGTTTCATTAGTAGTAATAATGACTTGGATTTATAGGGTGGCTTTCCTCTGAAGATCTAAAGACCTTTTCCATGCCTACTGTTTTGTTTCTGTGCACTACAACCTGAAAAACAAGACTGTTGTGAAATAAACATCAAATGCAGGAATCCTGTTCCTTAAAAATGGAAAAAGTCCTGAGAGTCTCCCAGACCCAGGTGTCCTCGGAACGAGGAGCAGCCCAGCTCCTGGTGGGGTCGTGGTGGCCACAGAGGAGGCCGGTGTCTCAGGGGCAGCTCCAGGTTCCAACAGCAGCTGCAGAGCCCCCCACCAGCCCAGGCTGCTTCCTTATTTCCTCCAGAGGAAGCCAGGGAGGTATAGGGGTACTTTTAGTACCTAAGACATCTTTTTCACTCCTTAAAAAAAAAAATAGACATTCTTTTTAAGAGCAGTTTTAGGTTCACAGAAAAATTGAGAGGAAGGTACAGAGATTTCCGAGTTACCCCTTGCTCACACACACGTACAGCCTCTCCTGTGATCCACATCCTTCCAGAATAGTCCATCTCTTCCACCAACCTACATTGGCACACCATTATTATCCAAACACCCACTGTCCATACCTTAGTGTTCAGTATTAGTGTTGTACATTCCATGCGTTTGGACAAAGGCATAATGATCTATTATAGCACCACACAGAGTGGGGACACTGACCCGAAGTTTCTCCAGGTTCTGCCTATTCATCCCTCCCCTCCTTGCCCTGTGGCAACCACTGATCTTTGCCTCTTCCAGAATGTCATATAGTGGGACTCACACAACAGGGAAGCATTCTGAATGGCTTCTTTCACTTAGCAATGTACACTTAAGTTTCTTCCATGTCTTCATGACTTCATAGCTCATTTCTTTTTAGTGCGGGGGGGGGGGGGGGGGGGGGGGGGGGGGGGGGGGGGGGGGGGGGGGGGGGGGGGGGGGGGGGGGGGGGGGGGGGGGGGGGGGGGGGGGGGGGGGGGGGGGGGGGGGTGGGGGGGGGGGGGGGGGGGGGGAGGGGGGGGGGGGGGGGGGGTGAATAATAGTATTCCATTGTGTGAGTGTGCCACAGTTTATTTATCTGTCCACCTACTGAAGGACATCTTGCTTGCTTCCAAGGTTTGGGAATTGTGAATAAACCTTCTATAAATACCTGTGTGCAGGTTTTTGTGTGGACGTAGTTTTCTGCTTCTTGGGTAGATACCAAGGAGTAAGATTACTGGCTTATGTGCTAAGAGTATGTTTAGTTTTGTAAGAAGCTGCCAAGGTCTTCCAAACCACTTTGCATTCCCAGAAGCAGCCATGAATGAAGGCTACTCTTGCTTTGCTCTTTTTTGATCACACATGTGTTGACAGGGATGCAACAGAGCTACAATGAGCCAGGAGGACACCCTCTTCTCTGAACTTGATCTGCTGCCGTCTCTAGCAGGAAGGAACTCATGGTGTCACACCTGGTTATTACAGGGGATCCAGAAGAATGTGTTGGGTACCCTAAGTCAGGACCAGGTGAGGTGCTGGCTCTGGAGACTGTGAGGCATGGATTGGCTCTTCTTTTTCACTTATTTTTCAAGCATCAAATGTGGATGGAATACCCATCACCATTCAGGACCCCTGCTCCTGTCTTGGTCTCCCCACAGCCTGCTCCCCATCTCCAGCTTTAGCTTTAGGTTGATGCTGGTGATGCTAATCATGGCACCATTAGAAACTAGAAGGGTCTAGTGAGGCGAGAGGGGCCCTAAGTCATGACATCCCCTCTGTGCCTGAACCTCACAGTGGGTCATAGCACTCAGCTAAATTTTCAAATAAATATTTGTCATATAACTGAGTGCCTGGAAGCACAGAAATTTAAAAATCTTTGGAATATGTGGGAAATTCCATAGGGCAAATGATGTGCTTCCTCTAAACAAAAATAAATAAATAGAGAAGGGAGATGACAAACAAAAGCGAATTAACAAGAGAGAAGTAACAAAAAGAGAATTTTTAGTGAGCTAAAAACCAATGCAATATGTAACCCCCTCATTTAGAACTGGATTCGAAATACTGAATATAAAAAGACATTTTAGGGATAATCAATGAAGTTTGAATATGCACTGATTATTAGATAATGTCAAGTAATAATGATTGTGCTTGTCAAAGGTGATGATGTCATGATTGTTGTATTAAGGAAGAAATGTCTTTTTGGTTTAGAGATGGACAGTCATCTCTTGGTTTCTGAGGGGGGGTGATTCCAGCATGCCCAGATTCTCAGATGCTCAAACATCTTATGTGAAATGGTACAGTGTTTCCATTTAACCTATAAACATCCTTCCGTAGACTTTAAATGATCTCTAGAGTGTTTGTAGTACCTAACACAATGTAAATGCTATGTAAACAGTTGTTATATGATGTGGCTTAGGAAATGGTGACAAAAAAAAAAAAAAAAAAAAAAAAAAAAACCTGTGCATGTTTAGTACAGATGCAACCATTGCAGGCTTAACTACAATTTTATCTCTGGTTAGTTGAATCCATAGATCTGGAACCTGCAGGTGGAGAGGGGATGGGAATCTATAAAGAGAAAGGGCTGAAAATACATGGAAATATCCAACAGTAAGAATATGTCCAGGGTGTTTTTTTGCTCTAATAAACCTTAGCAAAAACACACAAAGCAACCCCATGGAGCACAAACACTGTGGTTGTCAAACCTCAGTGAGCATCAAGACCCACTACCTGGGCATTGCTGATCCCTCTGGGAAAAGGCTTAGAATCTGCAGCTCCGGCAGGCTCCAGGTGACACTGATGCTGGTGGTCCACACTTGCAGGACCCCTGGATACAGGAAACAGAGTGCAAGATATTAGCCATCATTGAAGCGGGTGTGGGAGGCGTGGGCTTTGTCATATTATTCTCTCTATAGTTGGGTACTTGAAATTGAGAAGTACTTGAACATCCTTTAAACAAGTATGATCACTACCCTGGTTTACAGTTGAAAACAAAGCAGCAATTTAGAAATCAAATTTTTGACAGTATCTTTTCCTTCACAAACCTTCCATGAGAAGTCAAGGAATAACTCAAGAAGAATCTCAAGCAACCCAGCCATGGAGGTGACCTCCTCTCTGTCTCCGCACATGTTGGCAGAGATGGTAGTAAGTGTCACACAGACACAGAGGCGTAAGAAGAAAAAGAGACATTCTGAATGGTCCCCGTGATCAACTGGAAAGTCCACCTGAAAATGGTATCAATTGTGTATTGAAGCCTCTGACAGTTAATTTTACGTGTCAGCTCGACCGGGCTAAGGGATGCCCAGATAGCTGGTAAACCATCGTTCCTGAGTGTGTTGAAGAGGGCACTGGGGACCACTTGAATCAGTAGACTGAAGATGCTCCACTCCCACTAGCATGGTGGGCATCGTCCTGTTCGTTGAGGGATTGAATATGTGGGGGAAGGGTGAATCTCTCTCCTCCTTCTTGTCCTGGGCCATCCAGGCCATCCATGTCCCTCTTCCGCAGTTGCACATCACAGCTCCTGGTTCTCAGGTCTCGTCCTCGGATTGGGGTTCACACCACTGGCTCTCCTGGTTCTCAGGCCTTCAAACTGAGCCACACCACTGGCTTTCCTGGCTCTCCAGCTCCAGGTGATGCAACTTCTCCGTCTCTGTAATCATGTGACCCAATTCTCCTACTAAATATCCTTTTAGAGGAATCTCTACAAGTATTCTCTTGGTTCTGTTTCTCGGGAGAAGCCAAATGCAAGGCATTTAGTAGTAGGTTTGACTGTGTTGACAGAAACGTGCCTCCTGTCCCCTCCTTCCAGGGGCAAAAGAGGTTTGAACAGAAGAAATGTCTTCCTCTTTCCTGTGGGGTCTACTGGGCTGGTTAGGGGCTGGCCCCCTACTCTGCTGACCTCATGACCCAAGATGGCAAAAATGAGGCAAAGGGACAAAGTGAGTGGATCAGGGGACATTTTCCCACTGACTCCTCTGGAAAGGTCCTGAGGCTACCCGTCACCTGTGCATCATGGTGGGGCCCACAGCCACCTGCCAGGGCAGCAGAGAACTGTCTTCAGTGCCCAGAAGACCTACTTGTGGTCAGAAAGGGGAACAGGCATGGAAGGGGAGCCTGAGCTCTCTGTCTCAAGTGCACGGCCAGGAAAATGCATAATAAGACACCGCGTTTCCTCTCTTTACTGCCTGAACCACCCACATTTCCCATGGTCCTGCCCAGCTCTCCTGTGAGGGTCTATTGCACAATTCAGAAAAAATTGGCTGAGAAGCACCTCCTCGCCCACTAGCAACAGGACTGGAGACCCAGCCCCCGAAGTGATAAGAAGTAAGGGATCTGTTGTCTTCTCTTGTTCCACCACAAAGTCTGTTGATGTGGAAGGTAAAGGGCTTTGCTTCGGGTGCTATCTGGAGTGTCCCCACAGCCCCGTGCGTTGAAGACTTGGCCCCCAGCTTGGCACCACCGGGAGGACCTTTAAGAGGTGGGGCCTAGTGGGAGGTCTTAGGTCATCAGGCCCCACTCTTAGGTTCTTGAGGCTCCAACCCCTCCCGCTCTTTTGGCTTCCTGGCCACCGTAAGGTGAGCAGCTTCCCACACCACCGACTCCTGCCATGATGTGCGGCCTTGCCACAGACCTAGAAGCAATTCCCCAACCAACGCTGGGACTAAAACCTCTGAGACTAAGAGCCAAAATAGACTTTTCCAAGTTGATTATCTCAGTTATTTTGTTATAGTAATGGAAAGCTGACGAATTTTAGGAAGAGCAAAGAGGAGTTCATATCTTGCTTAGGTCCAAATGGTTTCAGGCAATCTACTTTCTGCTTTTCTGCTTACTTAAAAATAGCTTATACTGCAGGATATAAAATCTCTTTTGAAGCCCATAGTGACCCTTTGGTATTGACAAGGCAGATACTTTGATCCCCAGCATAGGACAGTGGGAGGTGACAGGGTAGACAGGGTAGTGATCATCCTGTAGGTGGCAAAGCTCCTCCCATATACACGTGGGGAAAGGTAGAAACAGGAAAGGGACCTCCCTGTCCTGGGGCCATTTGGAAGAGGTTCTCTACCTTGTTCTGCAGGAAAAAATTTGCTTTCAAAATAATTAAATTATATTAAAATGAGACAATAGACATAGTTCATGTAGAAAAGTTACAAAATGTAGATAAGAAAATATAGTATTTTCATGTGAGCTTTGCTAACTCTGTGTGTGTGTGTGTGTGTGTGTGTGTGTGTGTGTGAGTGAGAGAGAGAGAGAGAGAGAGAGAGAGAGAGATCGGGTACATATCACTAGGTATATTCTGGTTTTGTGTATATGTATAACTGATTTTAATATTAAAAGTCTGAAACTAAATCTCAGAGCTCAGTAATTTCCACACCTTAAAGAAAGCATTAAAATAACTGAGGTCCAGGAGACAAAGCCTGGAACGTTCAAAATTTGACTCTACTGGTTAATTCAAGTTCAAAGTGATGCCAAGGTTTAAGTGCAACCTTGGGACTTTCCAACAAAGCAGAGCTTAGCACAGTGGAAACCCACAGGGAGTCCAGCCCCTGGTATGCTGGCAAGAAGGAGGCTGAGATCGGAGGCCCCGGGGAGTCAGGAGCAGGGCGCGTGTTTTTTCTTGTTCTTTCCCCTCTGTGCACACACAGAGAGGCTGCGGGGGGGGGGGGGGGCTGAGTGGCAGAGACCAACTTCAAGTCCACGCCTGCCCACACCCAGGCTCATGTTGAAACTGGTGAGCGACAGAGAGGCAGGGAAACGGCTTCCTCCTGCCCTGAGCAGCCTCCTGCCACCCCCTGCCTCACAGCAGCCAGTTCCAGGCTACAGAGCTGGGCGCGCCGGCCCTGAGGGAGGGTGAAGGGGAGCAGAAAGCACAGAACCCTCTTCTCACAGGAGCACCATTTCAAAGGAGCCCTTGGCCTCCAGGCCACCGGCAAACTTAAAGACTATCACAGCACAGAGTGGAAATGGCAGTACAGTTTGCTCACTGGGTCTGCAGACTGACCATCTGTATGAGCCAGCCTAGCAATCTAGCCGCAGGTCGCACTGTCTTTAATAGAATGGGCGCAAGTTCCAAAAGACTAATCTGGAATAAAAGCCTTTGAGATCCAATGCATTTGGAGGCAGAGGCTGGGACTGAAACGCACAAAAACGTCACACTGGTTATTTGTCCACCCCCTCTCTGTCACTGAACGGTGACCATCCCTCCTCTGTGTCTGCCCTGTTGGGACACAAAGATGGAAATAGAGATGGGCATGGCGGCCTGGCGGACTGCTGGCCCTAGTGACCAACTCCAGGATCATGTGCCTGAGTGGCCCCTTCCCCTTGACCTGGGCCAGGTGCTGCACCTGCTTTAACCGACAGAATGTGGCAGAAGCCAGGTGCTGCTGTTTCTGAGGTGCCCCCGGGGAACACCTGGCAGCCCCAGCCATGTGCTTTGAGAGATTCTGAGCCACCCTGTGGAAAGTGTGGCTGCCCAACAAGAAAGACCTTGTGGAGAAGCCTCGCGGCGAGGCAGAGGCCCAGGGCTGCAGGGACAGAGGGGGAGGCCCCGCCGCCCAGCCAGCTGAGTCTAGGCCCCTGCCTCCGTTTCCACCCGCACTCTGGCCACCTGGGGGGGCAGCCGGGCAGGCCTGGAAGCCCTCCCCCTCCGACTCCCCTGCCTGCTCCGTGGACGTCCGTGCTGGCTGCCTCCGTTTTGACCGGCTCAGGGCGTAGGCTGCCCTTCTGGTCCCGCCTTCCCGAGACAAAGCAGGGATCTGATGTGGCATGCTCAGACAAGATGTGGCTGCAGGAGGTGACATGACGCACAGCGCACAAGGACCTGGGCCCGCTGGAGGGAAGATGTTCCTCAAGGGAATGAATGGGAACGGGGTCTGCAAAACAGCCGCAGGAAGGCCTGGACTACTAGAGGCACGTCCACGTCTCTGATGAGCGGAGGCAAGTGCTCTCAGTGGTCCCTGACCTGCTGACTGATGGGACCTCGTGGAAAGACACCCCAAAAGTCCCCAAGAGCTTTCGCAAACACAGATCCCCAGATCTGAGGTTCTGACGAGGGTCTGGGTTTGAGAACCTCTGAACTCGATGGATTATGACGATGTCATCCAGCAATTGGTTGTCACGTTCCAGGCTATTGCTTCCGTTTCTCTTACTTATTTAAACTGAGCCCGTGGAGTGGATGTCTCGAGGGTGTTCCCCAGAGGTCCAGTGCGGGAAGCGCGGCCCTGAGCTTGGTGGTGTTGAGATGGGGGACCTTTAAGAGGTAGGGCTCAGTGGGAGCTACTGAGTCCTGGGGGTGTGGACATCCCCCTAGAAGCACTCAGTGCTGGCATAATGTCGTGGGTTAATTCCCAAGAGAGTGTTCTTTTAAAGAAAGAGGCCTTTCTGTGGGCTTGGTCCCTTTATTTATAGAAGATCCAGCCTCAAGTATTTTGTTATAGCAACACAAAATTAAGACAGCCTCTACCAAGAGTAAATCATGACAGATGCCATCTTCCTCTGTAAAAAGAAAATTATGAAACAAACTTTGTTTTTTAATTTGCTCTATATTTGCAACTTATTTTCTTTGGAAAAAAATGTTTTGTTCTACAGAGATGCAAGATTTTAATCTTTTTTAAAAATAATTTTGTTGTCGATGGACTTTTATTTTATCCTCCTCCTTCTCCTCTTCCTCCTCCTCCTCCTTCTCCCTTTCTTCAACCTCTTTTTCCTCCTCCTCCTCATCCTCTTCCTTCCTCTCATCCTCCTCCTCCTCCTCCTTTTCTCTTTCTTCTTTAATTGACGTATAAGAATCATATATATAATGAGTAGTGACCAAATCAGGGTAGTTAGCATCCATCCCCTCAAACGTTGGTCATTTCTTGTGATGGGAACATTCAAAACTCTCTCTTCTGCCACATTGAACTCCGCCATGGACTCTTCCTAACCGCAGTCCTCCTGCTGTGCTGCAGAGTGCGGGAGCTTGAAGGAGCCCTAATTAGGAAGGGCTGTTGTAGCTAGCTGGAAGCCATAAGTTCCACCTGATATGTATGTGACGCACCTGTAGGCACCCGCAAACCTGAAGGTATATAACCGGGTGAAAGCGGTCCGAGTTAGGAGAACGGAGAATTCAGTCAGCCGGGCAGTCACTCGGTCGGTCAGAAGAATCAGAGCGGCCAGAACGTAGGCAGAGCGGTTACAGACAGAAGAGAAACCAGATAGAAGAAGTAATGACTGGTCAGAGTTAGGCCGAGGCTCCTGAGGAAGACAGAAGACAGAAGAAAGTAGAAGTAAAAGTAGTAAAAGCTTAACTCTGCCTCCCAGAGTTTTTCCTCCCGGTTTTCGGTACCAGGCAGCTTACAGGAGCTGGCTCCCCCTCTCTGGCCACGTTCGGCACCTGATCACCGACCTCTCTCCATCCTCTCTCCCATCACCTTCCCAGCCTCTGGTGACCACCATTCTGCTTTCTACCTCCATGAGACCGACTCACTCAGCTTCCACATAGAAGGAAGCAGTATGTCACAGAGACACCTGCACTCCCGTCGACAGCAGCACTGTTCACAAGAGCCAAGATATCAAACCAACCCAAGTGTCCACTGACAGGTGAACAGATGAAGAAAAGCATGGTATGTGTGCACAGTGGAGTACTAGTCAACCATGAAGAAAGGAAATGGGCCTTTGGAGCAACCTGGACGGACCAGAGGACACCGTGCTCAGTGAAGTGAGCCAGGAAGAGATGAATGCCTCGTGATCTCACCCAGGGGTGTGTCCTGGCTCGTCACCCCGTCAAGTGCTGGCTGGGGGCTGCTGCCTCAGCCCCAGTGACTCACTGAGGAAGAGCTGGTGGCTGGTGGCTGAAGAAGCCACCCTGAGTACACGGTGTCACCAGTGAGTGTGACAGCGGGACAGGGAGCAGCATGGCTGTGCTGGCCAGGGTCCAGATTTGGCCGTCAGTCTCTGAAACACCACGTCCCACCTCCTCCAGGCTTGGGAGACTGAAGCAGAGGACCTGAGTGCCATTCATCAACGTCACCGTGGGCCACCCGCGTTGGCTTCTGGGGCCACACTCCAGAGGAAGCCAGTCACCGTTAGAAGCCACTTTGCTGACCCACTGGGAGAAGCGGCCTCCACAAAGGCCGGGTGTGCGTGCGGCACGTTCTGTCTGTGGAGACAGCACAGAAGCCTCAATCCACCTGTGCAGGACAGACAGCGGGAGCCAGCGGCCGCAGAGCGGCCGGAGCCAGTCCCTCCAGCAGGCACACAGCCTGGGACGTCTGCCGCGCTGGCCTGTGGGCGTCCCACAGGGTGACGCTGCAGCAGAACCTTTGAAAGGCTTAACCTGGTTGCTTAGTGGGCGTGAACCTCTTTTTGGTTCAGAAAACAAGAACTAGAAAGGGCAGATCTCAAATGCACCGGAACGCCGTAGGACCGCGGGCGGCGCCCCAGGCCCAGACGGCTCTGCTGCCAACGGGGTGCCCTCACCACACAGGAGGGCCAGGCAGCCCTGGGCCCTCCACCCTGTCCCTCCTGAAACTCCTGTTGAAGTTTGACTGCCTCTGGGCACTGTTGGGACAGGGACCTGTAAGAAGTGATTGGGCCGTTGAGAAGGTTAGGGCCTTTCTTGTAGGTCTGGGTTAATTTCTGAGGGACTGGATTAGTCACCGTGACATGGGGTTGCCTTGAAGCAAGGCTCCCCTTCATGCTTTGTCTCTCCCACACACACTGGTTTCCTCTGTTGACTTCTCCCATGTGATGAGGGAAGCACAGCACCCTCACCAGATATAGCTGCTCAATGTTGAGCTTCCCAAACTTCAGAGCTGTGTGCCAAATTAACCTCTTTTCTTTATAAATTACCCAGTCTCAGGTGTTCTGTTATAGCAACAGAAAATGGGTTAAGAAACCCCATCATTGATCAGATGAGAAGGACACACTTAACTAACGTGTCTCCTGGGGCATAGGGAGGAGTGTTAAGTGGTGGAGCTTCCAAGCCCTTTTCCAGAGTATTCCCCCTCTGCAGAGGAAAGAGCCCTGCTGGAGAGAGTGCGCACAGCCTAGGTCTCCAGGAGGAAGGCTCACCCCCACGGGCCCACTCTGCAGAGGGAGCCATCTTCGAGGGCCCTGGGTCTGTTTCCTGTCCAGCAGGCAGCACTGAGGCTAGTGTTCCCAGGGAATATATTTTGGTTTTATTCCCCTGGAGTGCTGGTCTAATAGGCAAGGTTGAATCCATAGCACTTATGGGGCGCTAAAATTGCCAAAGCTCATTCTCAGAAAAACAGCAACGACAACAAACATCGAGTGGTTGAGACAATAAAACCTCGGGCTCAGGTGTGTCTGACTTAGGTATGTCTCCTGCGTGCACAGGTGTGTGCAGGGCATGGTGGTAGAACCCAGGTAGGAGCTGGGAGGTCAGCATTTGAGGTGAGGAAGGCCACCGATGAAAGCTTCTGACTCCCCTGAAACTCACACAATCATTTCAGGTCTTCATAAACATGATACAACCCACATGAAAACATTTCCAAATTAACTCCGAGGAGTCTTTAAGAGGTGGCGGGGCAGGTTTTCATTAGTACACATGATGGGAAATGCTTTGAGGGCAGCTAATAGCCCCCACGGCTAGTAGAAGTTCAAGGGCACTGGTCTCCCAGCAGGCTATCGCCTCTCAAAAACGCTTAAAGTTCCATGACTCCTCAATGAGCCGCTTTGGAGAGATTGTGATATAGCTCTTAAAAAAACTAGCCTGTCTTATTTTGAAGGGCTTGACATGCTGAAAGAGAGAAGTTAATGAGGAGAGAGGGAAAGAGAAATTGGTTCCTTTAAGAATTCTCTGGCAGAAAATCAGGTTTAAAAATAAGTTGCTCAACTCAGCGGGAAAATATCTCTGTGGAATGGACGTCTACAAGGGGAGAGGGGAAGTCCTCGTGGAGGTAGGCAGAATTCTGAGATGGCTCCCAGGGCGGCCCCCTCGCGCTCCCCCGGAGTGAGGGCAGTACCTGCGACTCGCTTCTAACCAGCAGGACGAGGCTGGTGATGGTCGCAACTAGGGTTTAAGACTTTGTCATGAAGCATACACAGAGACACTACTGCTGCCCTTGAGGAAACACGTGCCATCTTGAGACCCGCCTGTCGTGATCACAAGAACCATGTGGCAGGAGCCACAGAGGGCCTTTGGAAGCCGACGCCTTCAATCCTACAGCCAAACCACCCTTGGGCTTGGAAGGGTCTTCAAGCTTCGGACAAGAACACAGCCTGCAGGACATCTTGATGGCAGCCTGTGAGCCCTGAGCACCGGACTCGGCTAAGCATGCCCAGGCCCAGACTCGTGGATCCTGGGAGATAGTAAAGGGGTGGTTTAAAAAAAAAAAAAAAAGCTATATCATATTTTATGTACTTACAATCCATCCATTAAAAGTATATAGTCCAATTTATTTTATTACATTCACATCACTATGTAATCATCAGCACTATTTAATTTTAGACCACTTTCACTCCTCTTAAAACTTCCCTCTCACTCTTGCTCAGTCTTTAATACCTGAATATTCAACAGCCTTTGTGGCGGCTGGTAGCGAAAACAGGAGAAGAGGTGCTCTGGTCAAAGGTCGAAGAGGTGGGAGAGGGGAGTCAGGGAGAAGGGAGTGTGCAAGCTCTGGACAGAAGGTGGGTGCTTGGTTGCACTTGAGCTGTCGCTAAAGCAGCTGCTGTCTGGCTGGAGGCTGGAGCTGTCAGCTGGGAGCGGCCGTCGGGCTGAAGGTGGTCGGTCTGGAGCTGTCGGCTGGGGCAGCTGCCGTCGGCTGGAGGCGATGGGTCTGGAGCTGTTGCAGTGGCTTCCTTCTCTCTGCAGACTAGCCGATGTATCTGTCTTCCTCCTCTCCAGCATACGAGCTGATCCATGTGTCTCTCTCTGCTATTTGAGTCTCTCACAGGGCCTTATATAGGGATACAACAAATTCATACGACTTGCAGGGGAAAAGAAAGGTCCTGCCTAGTGAAGTGCCGAGAATGAGGTTGCTTTTTCAGGATGTGGAGAACTCTGGGGGGAGGGTCATCTATTACCCACGAATTGTTTTGCATGGTGGATCAACATTGATTTTCTCACTTATTATATTGTTTGCATGGGACATTGTAGCATGGGCCACTACTTTATTCCTTTTTATGACTGAATAATGCTGTAGTGTATAGAAACACTATATTTTACTTATTCATTCATAATTAACTACATTTGGGCTGTTTCCACTTTGGGCTATTTTGAATAATGCTACTATGGATATCTGTAGTACAACGTGTGTGTACAGGTTGTGTAAGACACCTTGACCATATCGAACATACTCATTATTCATTCATACAAATAATGCTACTATAAATGTGTACAAGTTGTGTACTAGAAATGACATTGAATATGTAGATGTTTGGGGGGAGGAAGACAAACCTTAACAATATTACCTTCTACAAACTATGAATGTGAAATGCCTTTCCATTTATTGATATCTACTGCAATTGCTTTGAACAGTTCAGTTTTCAATGTAATCTCTTTAGTTCTACTTATTTTTTAGTGCTATTAAAAATCAAATTGCTTCATTTCTTTTCATTGTTGGTCTATAGAAACTTCTATTTATTAGTGCTATATTCTGAAATTTTGCAACACTCATGTATTTGTTCTAATAGTGGATTTTTAAGATGGGAGTCCTTAGGATTATTTTTTATATACCATGTCATGCCATTTGTGAATATAGTTTTACCTCTTCTCCAAACTGGATGTCTCTTATTTTATTTTCTTGCCTAATTACCTTGGCTAGAACTCAAGTACAAGGTTGAAGAAAAGTGGTGAGCTCAGACATCCTTGTTTTGCTCCTGATCTTAGGAGGAAAGAATTCAGTTTTCACCATTATCTTATCTGTGGGTTTTCCATAATGGCCTTGAGGAAGTTTGCTTCTATCTCTTGTTTGCTGAGTGGTTTTATTATTAAAGACTGTTGAATTTTGGCAAGTGATTTTTCTGCATCTGTTGATGCAATCATTTCAAATATTTTTATTTAATTAATATATTGCATTATACTAACTGATCCTAAGATGATTAAACCAAACTTGCCTAGGGATGAATCTCACTTGGCCCTGTTATAATACTATTTATATCTTTATGAATTCAGTTTTCTTGTATTTTGTTGATGATTACTACATCTATATTCATAAGGAATATTTATCTCTAATTTTGTTTTCTTTACTGATATTAGAATAATACTGGATTCAAAGAAGAAATTTAAAAATATTCCCTTCTGTTCTGCTTTTCAAAGGGAGTCTACTAAACACTTATGAAGGAAAAATTTTTTTTTCTTGAATGTTTTGGTAAAATTGACCAATGAAACAATTTTTTTCCTTGTGGGGATTTGTTAAAATTACTAACTTAAAAAATTACTAACTTGATCTCTTTACTTCTTTAGGTCTATTCTTATAGGAACTATTCTAGTTCTTCTTGATTAAGTTTCAATCATTTGGATTTTCCTAGGAATTTGTTCATTTCATCTAAGTTACCTAATATACTGATATATTGTTCATAATATTTCATTATTTTCCTCTTATATTTTTGTGAAGCAATATATTCTCTCATTTATTCTTTCTTGATCAATGTAAGTAAAGATGTGTCAATTTTTTATTTTCTTTTTTAAAAAATCAACTTTGTTTTCATTGATTTTTAAAAATTTTCTCCATTTCATTAATCATTCCTCTATTCTTCATTATTCCTTTTGTTTGTTTTAGGTTTATTTTGCTCTTCCTTTTACTAGTGTCTTAAGGTGAAAGGTTAGGTTACTTATATTTATGTTTTTGGAAATATAAGAGTTTACAGACATAAATTTCCCTTGAAACATTGCTTTGTCTTCATCCCATATATTTTACTACATTTTGTCTTCCTTTTTATTCATTTCAAAGATTTTCTTAATGTGCTTTGTGATTTCCTTCTTTGGACTTTGGTTATTTAGGAGAGTATTAAGCTTCACATATTTATGAATTACCCAAATTTCCTTCTGTTAGTGATTATTAATTTCATTCCATCATGGTCATTGTGTCCCAAATACATTCTTTGCATGATTCACTTATTTTAAGTTTATTGAGGCTTTCTGTGGGGTCTAGCATACGGTCTCTCCTGCAGAACATTCCATGTGTCCCTGAGAAGAACGTGAGTTCTCCTGCTGTTGGGAGGAGTGTTCTCTGCAGGTCTGTTAGGTCTATTGGGGTTCGGTGATGTTCAAGTCTCTATTTCCTTGTTGATTATCTGCATAGTTATTCCATTTTTGAAAGTGGGGGTACTCAAGTCTTCAACTTTTATAATTAAGTTATCTGCTTTTCCTTTTGCTTCTCATTTTCTTTGTGTATTTTGAGACTCTGTTGTTAGATGCATGTATGTTTATAGCTGTTATACCTGCCTGATGAACTAACTCTTTTATCATTATTTAATGTGCCACTTAATCTTATTTGATATCAGAATAATACTGGACTCAAAGAAGAAATTTAGAAATATTCCCTTCAGTTCTGCTTTTTGAAGGAAATCTACTAACCACATAATGAAGGAAATTTTTTTTTTTTTTTATTGAATGCTTTGGTAAAATTCACCAATGAAACTTTTATGTTTGTTTTAAAGTCTATTTTTTGTGCTGTGTATAGTCATTCCTCCTCTCCTATGGCTTTTGTTGTTGTTGTTTGTTTGGGGTTTTATTTTTATTCTTAATTTTTGGTACTGCGGTTTATACCCAGGACTATTTTACCATGAGCTACATCTCCAGCCCCACCCCCTTTTGTAGACAGGGTCTAAGTTGCTGAGACTGACCTCAAACTTGTGATGCCCCTGCCTCAGCCTCCCGAGTCACTGGGATTACAGGTATGTGCCACTGTGCTCAGCATGGCTGCTGTTTTAAGGTATGTCGTTTTCCATTATTTTGCTTCCAGTCTGTTTGAACTTTAGACACTATATTGTGTCTCCTGTAAAAATATAATTTAATGTTTTTAAAAGGTTTACTTAGATAATCTCTGCATCTGGTTGTTTAATCCATCTGCCATTTTACTTTTTGTTTTCTATTTTTCATGCTTTTTTGTTTCTCTGTTCCTCCTTTTTACATGAGTAGATTTTTTTTACTATCATATTTTAACTTCTTTAATAATTATTCACTATTTTTAAAGTTGTTTTCTTTGTGGTCATTCTAGAACTTACAATATATGTCTTAATATATCACAATCTACTTCAGAGTAATTCTAAAGTATTACTAAGCTGAATTCCAGTGAGATTTATGTATTCTTTGATCCTTTTTTGTACTATCATTGTTATATACATTATACCTATGTATGTTACAAAACCAGCTATCCATGGCTATAATTATTACTTCATATGATTTTCATATCTTTTTCAAAAAACTATGGATAAAAATGATGAGCAAGTGTGGCATTTTTAGAATTTGCGCAACTACTTCCTTTTTTGCTGTTATTATCAAATATATTACATTATATATGTTACAGGCCTCAAAAGATAGACAGATAGATAGATAGATAGATAGATAGATAGATAGATAGATAGATAGGATTGCTTTTCAAATCGATTAAGGGAAGGAATGAGAAGAAGTAAGAAATTTTGCTGTCATTTTAAGTACCTGCACAATTATTTCTACACGTACACTGTTTATTCACGTGGATTTGAATTACTGTGTGGCGTCTCTTGGTTTTCATTGAAGAACCTTCTTTTATTATTTCTTGTAAGATGGGTCTTTAAACTGTGAGTTCTTCAGTTTTTTCTTCTCAGGGATTTCTTAATTTTGCCTTCACTTCTGAAGGGCTCTGAGGTTCTGGTTTGATAGTTATGGGTTTGTTCTTGCTGCTGTTTTCAGCACTCGAGAGTGTTTGCTGCTGCCTTCTGACACCATTGTCCCTGCTGAAGGCCAGCTGTAGATTTTGCTTACACGTGTGACTCATTTTTTCTCTTGCTGTTTTCAAGACTTTTTTCTTTGTTTTCATCTTTCAGCATTTCAGCTATGGTGTGTGGGTCTCTTTGTTGATTGTTCTTAAGTTGGTCACTTGTTGAACATGTAGAAAATGCTCTCCATCAGATTTGGAATACTTTCAGCCATGATTTCTGAAAATGTATTTCCTACCCCTTTCTCCTTTTGGCACCCCCTTTAATATTAACATATCATATCAATATATGGTGCCCCATATTTTTCTGGGGTTCTATTCATTTCCCTGTGTCTTGGAGCCATCCACATCCTCTTGAGTTCTTTCTACTCACCAACCTGTGAGCTGATCTCCCTAACACCCTCAGGCATGGATATTTTCTGTTCCAAATCAAGACTCTCCCCAGGTGGCTGTGGAACTACCTGTGGTCTGCCTTTCCCCCTAGAAAGAACCCCTGCATCGCTGCACAGAGCAGAGGGACCGCCTTCTCTGCATGCGCCACTCTCACTTATAAGTGGGTCCTGGGGTGGGGGGCGTGCAGTCTCTGGTCCTCTCTGTTGGACCCTCCTGCATGGCAATTCCACCTCAGAGGTGAGTTAGGGCAGCAAATTATCAGGGCCCGTGTACACAGCCCTTGGAGTAGAGCTTCTACCCTTCCCATAAGGGCTGGGTGTGAGAAGAGACTGTTCCTCTCAGCTCTACCAGCTGGAACCATGTCTCAGCACCGGGCTGGGGGATGAGAGATGCTGCTGCCTGCCCACCCCAGAGTGGGACTGTAACCCCAGACCAGGATCTGGAGAGAGGGCACCCCTGACTTCTCTGCTGCTGAGGCCTGGGTAGAGGTTGTGGGAACAGGTTGTGACTTGTAGACCACAGATTCTCACCGTCCTTACCAAGAATGAGTATGATTTTCTTATATGAATGTTTATCCAGGTGCTAGATGGCCTTAGAGCAATTTCAAGAGATTGCTTGAGTAACATCACCAGTTACAATGTTATTTTGTTGAAGAGGGTTTGTAGAGTTCCTTCCTCCATCATGCCGGAAATCACCACTGGGCTCTTTAAAGCTGTTGGGGGGCTGGGGGGGGGGTGGCATAGAGAAAACTAGCACAGGTGTAACTTGTGTTCTCCTTGCCAGTCTGTGGAGAACTGGAAGAGGATTGCAGAAAAGTGCAGAGGCAGTAATGACTTAAGGGCCCCAACTCCTTTAACGTTGAGGTATGGCTGGAGTTCCCTTAACACCTTTAGCTTAAACCCCCTCAAGACTGGAAAAGTCATATGTAACAGCCAACATTAATCGGGGGGCAATTCTTGGATTGGGCGATCGCAATTCCAAGAACTTTTGTATAGAAACGTCTAAAAGAAACGTGCCCAGCAGCTGCAGGGTTTGAAAACTATCATATAGACAAGCTCACATGAGAAGGGCAATTCGCAGACTTACAGGCTCAAACAGATTATGACTCAGATATAATGGCTCAGATAAATGCCAGCTTGCCTTCGAGCATGGAACACTGTACAAGGGACCTGGGGATCTACACGGTAGCTTTGTCCCAAAGGTGATATCAAGGACCTACTGGAACCGTATGGAGCCGACTTTTGCTGATCGACTTTTGAGAACTGCAGGTAGTGTGTTTTGCAGATGTAGACCAAAGCTAATGCCTGTAGTTTGTTCATTAGCTTATGAAAATGCAAATAAATGGTGTCCAATCAGCCATCAAGCCATGGCGAACTTACAAAGGAACTTTCCGTATAAATTACAACTATGTAAAGATATAAATTGTCGCCGTTGTCACAGGAAATGTGATTGCAGCCTCAATGAGAGGTGCTTCCCTCTCGAAATTTAACACAAGGCTAAACGTAGACATTATAATCATCAGGATATTCCTAGGCAAAATTATCATAATCTCATCAGGCAATTCTAGGCAAAATACCCAAAAGAGAAACTACAGATCAAGCTCCATAACCCGTGCCCCCAGGGCCGCTGCCCCAGGTGTAAAAAAGGTGAAATCATTGGGCCAATAAATAGCTATGCAAAATATTGACATCCATGGAAATCCTTAAATGTATGGATAATATATATCAAGAAGAAAAAGTTCCATAAAAACCAGATTCTCCCATATTATATTTTAGGATATTAAAATCATGGATACTTTTGTTAGAACCCCCCCCCAATAATTTTTAATAAATAAAGAACATTTGACCACCCTCAAATGATTCCAAAAACCAACTATGAGAACAATTGTAATTGCTTCGCTCCTACACAATAAATCTCGCACTACTCGGCCAACTAAACCCTTTATTTGAACACCTTCGTAGGAGATCACTGATCCATCTTCTAGCCACGAACTATAGGACACTCCTGATGCTAGGAAAGCTTTAAAAATTTAGTAGAAAAAAGCGGATCGAAGGAGAGCTCATTGTTATAGCTTTTGAATTAACTCAACCGCTGATGTTCGATTTATTATTTCTTCACAAAATATTCACCCACAGGAGTATATTGGCAACAAGGGCACCCTTTATTATGGATACATTTGCCCGTATCACTCCTAAAATAATAATTGAATCTTATACTCCAATGTTGGCTAAACTTATTCTTCAAGGAGCTTAAGACTATCTACAAAAATAAATTTGGCATTCGCCCGCTCCTGCTACTATTAATACTCCCGATTTCATACATCACAGATTGAATAACTTATGGCATCAATGATAATGAATTGGTCTATAGCAAAATGCTCTACTTCTGCAAGATTTTGATAATCATACTTCTAAGATAAGTCCCCTATATTGATCTTTTTTGTATTAATCATCCTATTAAATTTCCACAGGTAATCAAAAAAACAACCTATACCAAAGGCATATTAATGTATTTACAGATGGGTCCTCCAAATGGTACTGCTACAGTAGTCCACTAAAAAAGAAATATAAACTAACATAACTTCACACCAAATCCAGACGCTCAACTAGTGGAACTGGAAGCTGTGGTAAGAGCTTCTGGAAGAATTGTTAGGGACCAGCCCCGTAAACATTTTTTCAGATAGCCACTAATATTGTACAAGCCGTCACACCAAAATTTAGGAGTTAGACAAGGACCAATACGCACCTCAAACTCCCATGCCTTTAAAATTGTATTTATCAAATACAAAAACTTATGTGGGCAAAGAAAAGAAACCTCTATTCGTAGGCCATATTAGACGCCACATACTAAATTTGCCTGGTCCCCCTCCCCTCCATGAAGGTAATCCAAAAGCGCTGATTGAACTTACAGCAAACAGTATTTTAATACTTTCAGCCACTTACAACAAGCTACTTCGATTTCCATTCCCAGTTTTCATGTCAACAGCACCACCTTGCAACTTAGGTTTAAAATCACAAAGAGCAAGCCAAACAATTGTAAAAGATTGTAACATCTTGTATTGACACAATTTGCCCAATCCTCATTTCGGATTTTAACCTAGAGGATTAATCGCCCATTCATTTGAGGCAGATGGATGATACTCATGAGCCAAAGTTTTTGGATAATTGCGATTTATTCATGTGACTAAAAGATACATGCTTCCCGGCATGATTATTGCTATCCTTAACATTCTGGGAGAGAAAAAGTTTAAAGATGTTACATTTCATTGTTTGCAAGCTTTTGCAGCCATTGGGCATCCCCAAAATGCTTCAAAACAGATAATGGACTACCGCATATACGGTACCTCAACATTCAAGCAGTTTTGCGCAAAATTCAATATATCCCATACAAACAGGCATCCCATACAATCCTCAGGGTCCAGGGCATTATTGAACAATAGCAAACCGAACACTGAAAATTATGTTTATTAAAAACAAATAGAAGGAAATTGAAATAGTCCTACAGGGACATGATTAGCCAGATAGCCTCTGTTTACCTTCAATTTTCTAACTTTAGACTCTAATCGGTTATTCTGCTTGGAAGACATACATTGGAAACCACACCAAACAACATAAACCTTTGGTTTACTGGAAGGGAAGTTCCTTTTCAGGTACATGAGAAGGGTCCAGATCCAGTATTAAATTTGGTGAAGATGATCTGTATAGTGTTTTTTCCAAAAGACGAATCCTTCTCCAATATGGGATACCATCAAGATTAAGTAAAACAGGTACCGCACATCAAAAATGATCAAGATGAAAGTTATTGTAAGAATCAAGATTAATAAAAAAGGTACAAAAAATCAAGAGGACCAAGATGAAGGTACAGAATGGATGCCCTCAAAGAGTCTTTCAAAATATTTCACAACTTAAGTGTCATTTCTCCCGGCCCCGGGACAAGGAGATCTCTCTTATAGTGTGCACACAATTGTTTTTTTTTTTTTTTTCTTCTTTATACATGTCCTTTATGACTGTTACATTTGACTACATTTCATGTAAAGGTGTCGGACACAAATATATGTTTGTAATGGCTTGTTCGTCACGTGTTCCATTGTGACTTCACAAAGAACAAAGCGCTTAATGAATAAGAAAATATATATATAAATATGGATCCAAATAACTTTAATTCCATTTAGGTTAAAAGAGTAATCATTTTAGGTAAATAATTTTATAAATGAAGGTACTATCAATTTTGATATTATAGGTGTCCCTGGGACTTTCTCTTTAAGCAAACAAAAATCATGACTAGTGCTATATAACCGGATATTTTTGTGTTTTTTGACTTAAGATTGTTAATTTGTTATTAAACTTCATTTGTTTAATAGCCCATTAAATTCAATTATCTCAACAGGTAAAAAATTGCTCCAGTATACAGAGACTCAAGGGTTTTTCCAGCTAACAAATTATTTCTCTCAAGAGCTTTACCTTTGGTGTTTTTGGACTTAAGATTTGTTTATTTGATTTTAACCTACATTTGTTTTAATAGCTCAATAAATTGTTCAATTATTCTTCAACAGGTAAAAAAAATTGCTCTGTATGACAGAGACTCAAGGGGATACCCAGCTAAACAAATTATTTCACTCAAGTGCCTTTACCTTTTCTTTAATCTATCTTTAATGCAGTAGTTAACCCTCAGTCCTTTCTTGTGTTTTGTGCAGGAGCCATGCCTCTCCAGCCTCTCCAAGATTCTCCAGTGTGGGCCTCTGCCCAGGGGCAGGCAGCTGCGGTGTGCACGTCCGGAGACCCTGCCCTTCCCTGGTCTGGTATGCAGGGGCAGTGCAAGCCCCAGGGAGCTGTCAGTGCCCTCTGTGCTCCTGCGCAGCAGTCAGGAGGGTCGGGGAAGCACCAGGGCCCAACTTCTGAGCCCCAAGGCAGCTTGGAGCATCTTATCCTCAATCTATGACCAAGAAAAAAATAACATCTTAAAAAGAGACATCCAATGCTGCTGCCACACTAACAGAGTCTAGATCACAGTTAAATTTAGTAAAATGTTCTTAGCCAATGACTGGGAATTTGTTTTTCTTTAAATCATCCTGTTTGTGATTATTGGTAAGTTCTACTACTATAAGTAGAATCAGTAAATACTTGCCTTATTTTAGAAAAAGGCTCACATTTATAGATGTGACATTGCCTCCTTCCCGTAATGCAAACTCTGGAGATGCAATCCTGCTTCCAAGAACTTCATGCACCTACTGGTGTGAACTGTAGCCATCCAGCCAAAGGGAAGGCCTTGGGCTTAGCCTGGAGAAGTGGTGGGAATCTGAACCTTTGGGGGAAGCAGAGTCACGTGGAGGGGAGACCAACCAGGGGGCTGGGGGTGTTGTCCAGTGGTAGAACAAGCGTGGGGCCCTGGGATTGATCCCCAGCACTGAAAGATCTAACAGAACCAGAGCTCACAGAATCACGACCCCAAACCACCTGGGGGTGCTGCTGCCCCTTCTGGAGGGCTGAAGACAGAAAGGTGCCTCTACGTCAGGGACCTGGGTGCGTTTAATACTGGGAGTTCCTTATAGATGCGCTGACACCCGGGAAGAGTCAGGTCACCTTAACCATTAGACCGCAAGGGGTGGTTAGGTCTGCAGTCATGCATCCACACGCCTGAGGACAGTAGCCTTAGAAAAGCCATGTGTTTAATATTGTATATCACATTTTAAAGGCATAAGGGAAAAATAACCTTTCTAATATATAAGCAAGGTAAAGGCTAATTTGTATTTTACTATAATAAAATATAATTTTACATGCTAATTTGTATTTTACTATATACACCTACATAAGTACCTTGGGTTTGAATTCACACCAAACCTCCAGAATAAGTTTTATGTAAATTTAGTTATATGTGTGTATCTATTTGTACATCTACATCTGTATCTGTTTCTATGGCAATAGATGGATGGATGGATAGATAGATAGATAGATAGATAGATAGATAGATAGATAGATTTAACTGGGATACTAATAAAAATTGCCATTTTCTGAGAATCTACCCTATCTCCTATCATGAACAATGCTGTGTTTTGGAAATAGCATCTCATTTATTCCTGCTACAACTCTGTGGTGGGGGTATATACTGGGTTGAACAGTCTTCACCACCTAGAACATTTGCTATGACTGTCTATCCATTTTGTGTTGCTATAACCAAGTACATGACACTGGGTAGTGTATAAAGAAAAGAGATTTATTTGGCTCATCAGTCAGGTATCTGGAAGGCCAAACGGCATGGTTTTGGAAACATGGAAAGAACCCCCTGGTTGCATCCCAATATGGCAGAGAAATGGAAAGGGAAGTGGCCATGGGTAGAACTGCCTTGCTTAATAACGACCTGCTCTCAGGGAGCCAGTCCAATCCCAGGTGACCTCTGCTATGAGACAGCATTAATCCACTCATGAGCTGGAGCCCCAGGACCCAATCACCTCTCACTAGGCTCCACTCCTTAAAGGTCCCACCACCTCTATATCACCACCCTGGAGACCAAGCTCCCACACATGAAACTTTGGGGGACTGATCACATCCAAATCCTAGTCATGAGCTTATTTGGAAATGGGCTGTTTGCAGGTGCAATCAGGTTAAGATGAGGTCATACTGGATTAGGGTTTGGGACTCTAATTCAGTGACTGACATTCTTATAAAAGGAGGGAAATTTGGATGCAGATACATAGGGTAAGTGCAATGTGGAGATGGAGGCAGAGGTTAGAGTGATGGGTCTCCAAGGTGAGGCATGCTGGCAACATCAGAAGCTGGCAGAGGCTGGGAGCATCCTCCCGGGAGCCTCCAACATCTCGAGTTGAGGTTTCTGGATTTCAGAACTCTGAGCTACCATACTTCTGTTCTTTCAAGCTACTCAATTGTATTTTGTAGTACTTTGTTACAGCAGCCCGAGGAAACTAATACAAAGTGTATCTATTTCTTTGACACACTAAGATGATCCATAGAAATAGTAAAATTAGGGACTGAGGTTGTGGCTCAGTGGTAGAGTGCCTGCCTTGCACATGTAAGGCACTGGGTTCGATCCTCAGCACCACATAAAAAAATAAAATAAAGGTATTGTGTCCATCTACAACTGAAAAAAAAAATAGGAAAATTACCTCAAGCCACCCAGTTCAGGATTGTAGACATAGAATTTACGTGCAGGCAAAGTCATACCTGAGGGGAACTGGGACCACAGGCCAGTTCTTGGTCAATTTTACAGGAAAGAAATCACAAACTATTTTAGCACTCTTGGAGTAGTTAAACAATAAATAACTCTTGTAGTTTTTATGGTGAACATATATAATGTTTTTAAGCCAAAGAAAAGAACTTTGGCTGCAACCCACCTGGGACCACAGATCTCAGGTAAGGGTGCTCTCTACACCTGTCCCTACAAGCCATTCCTAAGGACAGCTGAATGGAGACTAAATCCAGAAAACAGTAAGGAATTTCCCTTGTAGGAAAGAGAGTTGTCAACCAAGCCACCACAGGTTACTCTCCTAGGACAATTTGGAGTTTGCACTGGTTGAGACTTCCAGGTGCAGTGAGGACACTCTTTCAAGGTTTCTCCAGAAATACCATTTGTAAACAAGTCTCCTGCCTTGTTGCCCGCTGCCCTGTGGCCCTGCACTGCCCATGTTATCCAATTCAGGGAAGAAGGGGACAAGCACCATCACATCCACCAAAACTGATGGACATTTAAGCCAACCAGGCAGCTGGGTGCAGGTCTCTTCCTCGTAGCCCCCCTGTAGTGACTACAGGGCAATAGCAAGGCATGGCTTCTTCTATTCTAGTCCTTGTTTTCCTGAGGCCTGAGTGCATTCAAGAGTTTGTCCTTAGAGATTCTGTGGGCAACAAGAGGAAAGGGAGAAATTTCTCAGAATCCAAATAAGTAGATTGGGGAGGGGATGAGCAATAGAAAGAAGGGGCCCCGAGGAGAAGTGGGACCAGAGAGGGATGGAAGATAAGCTCCAAGCACCGTGACTCTCAGCCTTGGCCACAGTTCCTCTCCCACTTGGGGCGTGGGCACAGAGAGCTGACCCCACTATCTCAGAGAGTGAGGAAGCCGGCAGCCTCCAGGGTAGATCTCAGCTTCGCAGACCTTCCCATCAAATGACCCTCGCGTAGGGTATATCCTGGGAGAATGAGAGGCTGCAAGATGGCCTGCAATCAATCCTGTACTATCCTCAAATCAAGAAAAATAAAGAAATGAATATGTTTTGCCTACCAGAGTTGGTGGTCTAAAGCTTGTGTTTGCTACTTTACAACATATAGACAAGTTTTTGTTGTTTTTTCTTGACTTTATAAAAACAAATGTGAAACAAAAGGATTTGTGAGAAATACCATTTGTATACATAAAAAAATCTTATATGATTTTACTCCATATTCTAAATCTAACTATATTAATAGTAGACTGATGATGAAATAAAATTGCAAAGGAGGGTATGAGCTTTCATTTAACTATAGATAGGAGTAGACAGATACCCACATAAACACACTGGTGAGTATGTGTACACAGATACAACTTAGAATTTTTCAACTTTGTAATGATGCAAAAGCAGTAGAAACTCTACTTGAAATTTTTAAATTTGATCTTTCTCCAGACCAGGGCTATGTGGTAGGATCCCCAGCTCCCAGTCATGTGAACACCAGGGTGAACCACTGATTCTCTACAGTGAATGGTGTTGCTAAGCAACACAGTGATGTTCAATAGGTTAGGTGCATTAAATGCATGTTTTTCCTATGACATTGTCATCTTACTGTGGGCTTATTGGGACATAGCTCTATCACAAACAGAGGAGCCCTATCACAAAAAAAGTAGAGTTAAAGGCCTTATCTCTGCTCCCCAAGAGGGTCTGGAAGCCTGACACCCCAAGAACAGCCAGAACATCAGCACCCAGATTTTACTTCCTCAATACCATCCCAGGACAGGAGTGAGGAAAATACAAGATCAGCAGGAACAGTTTGTAGTGCCAGAAACCAAGAACATATTCAAGAAAGAATGAAAAAATAACAAGTTTAAGGCGTTTTGAAAGCCAACCTGAAAAATTTTTCCAATGGACAGGGCTGGAACGAATTGAGCAACAAGATAAATAGGGAGAGTATTAGATTGTAACCCAGAGAACAAAATAAATACTTGCAAGTACAAACTGATATAAATAAATGATTGAAAAATAAATAAATGAGAAGAACAAACTTCCCTTAAAAATTCCAAATAATAAACATGGAAGGAATGAGGGAATAGACCAGGGCCATGAGAACAGCCTAGTGGTAACTGCTGTAGGTGTGTCCCATCACGATGCCCTAGTGGAGTTTGAGGGACAGACAGAATATTGGCATAGCCTCAAGATACCTACCCCAAAATAAAACAATCACTGTGTTTTTTTTTTTTTTTTTAAACATAAGTCCACAGATTCTTTGATCTGCTACCAGAAGGTGAAGACACTTCACTTCTACCATATTCTCCCCAGGATTCATAATCCCAGGGTAACCCCAAGAAAATATCACATAAACCCAAACTAAGGGACAGACATTCTCCAAAATACCTGACCAGTTCTCTTCAACACCATAATGAAGGGCCAGAAATTGTCACAGACCTAAGGGGACTAAGAAGTCATCTCAGCTAAATGCAATGTGTGTTCCTGATTTGGATCCTGGGATAGAAAGAAAGACATTCATGGAAATACTGTGGCTTGGTTGACATTGTAGTGCCAGCGAGGTTTTCTTAGTCAGGAGAGAAGAACGTGGTCATGCAAGATTTTAACATTAGAGGGAACGGAGTGAAGATAGAAAATCTCTGCACTATATTCACAACTCTTCTGAAAATCTAAAATCATTTCAGAACGAAAAATTAAACTTCAAAAAGGTTAACTTGAAGGCTGGAGCGTGAGATGCTATCAAGGAAACAGCATAAAAAGGTCTGGTCATACATAATAGACTCAGAAAAGGTTGCTCTTTTCTCTTCCTGTCCTAAGTCCCTTCTCTCAGTGAGGAAACAGAATGGGCCAGCTAATTCAGTCCTCCAAAATGGCGCCACTCAGATGTATTTTTTTCCATAACTATAATGGAAGAGCTGTTTAGGACAGGATAAATTGTTAGAGGTGGGATTTCAGGTATCAGAGACCAGCTTGTGAAAGGCCAGAACCTCATGAGGTTACTAAGAGTTTGATTCCATTCTGTGACTCAGCAATTCTGCTGTCATTTATTTGCACAAATATTTAGCTATAGAGACCTTCACCACTGTGTTGTATATGAAAAGATATAACTGGAAATAAACCAGTCATCTAAATAAGCCATCTGCAAAAGAAACACTATACAATCATTTAAAAAGATATTGAATTAGAATAAAATATCAGCCTTCCAGTGGAAGGAGGTCCTGACACACGTTACAGTGCAGAACCTTGAAGACACGATGCTAAGTGGACTAAGCCACTCACAGGAGGGAAATAGTGCATGACCCACTTCCACGAGGTATCTAAAGTTCACAGGGAGAAAAAGTAGAATAGAGGTTGCTAGAAGCTGGGAGAGAAGAGAGTTGTTTAACATGCACAGAATTTCAGATTTGAAAGATGAGAAATGTTCTGGAGGCGGATGGTGGGAGAGTTGCACAAGGTGAATACAACTGACCAAATACTTAGAAATGGTTGAAACCATACATTTTATGTTATGTGTATTTTGCCAGAATAAAAAAAAAATGATGTTAGAGAACACAAAACCTCTTGAAAACAAGTAACTAACATGTTATTAAATAGAAAAAGCAGGTTGCAACATGATCTTGGACTTCCTAGCCTTATGGACCAAATTTCTGTTCATTATAAATAACCTAGTCTTGGGTATTCTGTTATAGCAACAGAACACAGACTAAGACATGTCTTTCTTGAGACTCCTCAGCTTCTGGACATCTGTCTAAAAAAGGATGAGAGTGTGGGATTTCACTTTCAATTATCCCCCACAGCCTTTTAAAAATCATGTCTCCAAAAGGAAGAGTACTCAGCATGCAAATAAAATCTTAGAACTTGTACTTATTTTCTATCTCATCATTGCTTGTTCCTACTTTTGTGATTCTTTTATCATGCACATAACATTTGCCAGTAGGATGACCATCATGAGAAGACAAACAATAAAAAAGACAACTGAGACAGTGCACTCCAAATGTTTTCCCTGATCGGATCAATATAGACATGGGGATACCCAGTCAACTGAAAGAAGTTGAAGTTCTTTCTACAACACAAATACTGGAAACTCCATTCAGTTTGGGGGCTCATGGCATGATTGTTCACCTACTCTGCAATGAACTGCATTTATTGTTCCAGCTGTATGCTTCAATTTCCCCACCTAAAGACAATCGCTCATTGTGATTCTTCTCACTGGAATTCCCACCAACCTCTGCTTTCTTCCCTTAATACTTACCCTGATCCTGACCCTAATCCTAGTGATGTCAATATCTGAAGCATCATTGTAGCCCTCAAAGTTGTCACAGAATAGACAGTAAGCAATTTTTAAACAAGCGATTGATTTAATGAACAAACTAGACCATAGTTCTTGGCAGAGATAATTAAGCCCACCAGATAACCATCAAAGTCAAAGAGGAAAGTTAATGCAGATCATGAAAAGAGTGTAGCAAAGGGACTGGCAGAAAACAGTGGGACTGTAGTAAAGAACTTATGTTTTGTTTAAATTATCAGAAAAATAAACCAACACATCCTCCTGGATGCTTCACATGTATTTTGTTGATCAACTAAGCTTGGTTTTCACTGTAAGCTGCTCTGGGCCTGAGACAGTGAGCAGCCTCCCACCCCAACCTCAGTTTCACCCCAACATTCCTACCGGCACGGGGGTCTCTGTGCCCAGGCCTGGCAGAGACCAATGTAGGCTTTCCACAATATCCAGTCACGTGGGACCATTGGCACATGATGGTAAGGGGCACTGCAACAGAAATGCATCATTAGACTGATCCTTGATATCTTGATGTTTATTTCCTGTAAAAACATACAAAAGTAAAACAAAGTTATGTCTGATGACAGATTGCAGGCACAAATAGAACCCCACGTGACCAAACAAAGGCTGCTGATAAGCAATAATATGTTCCCCAAAAAAGAACCCTTTGTGTAACCTTTAGATGGCGTGGTAGAGGATAAAACAGATTAGAGGGCACAAAAATGTTGTCCACAGACGTCTTCAGTGAAGCTGTGCCTGTTCAAGAAAATCAGGGAGTAGGGGAATGGGAGGAAAACTTCAAATTGTATGAAAACTCATATTCTGAAGAGTTTGATTGTTGTCTGAGACTCAAACAGAATTTTCCCAAGGACCTCGGGATCAGCCGCATGGAGCTCAGCAAGCACACCTTGCTCCTCCTCGTGAGAAGCACCTGGGCAGCCGCCACGGGACTCCTGGCCGTGAGCGGAGGCATCCCCTGAGGGTAGAGGAGGCATCCAAGGAGGCTTCGACCACCCTGGAAAATAGCCAAGCCCACCGCCAGGTGATTCAGGAACGCGGTGCGCAGGTGAGCACCGTCCAGGTCAGCAGAGCCACTCCCCATCCAGGCAGTTCCACATGGGCTGGGGTCCGTCGTGCAGACGCGACACAGGCAGTATGAACAAGCTGACTGAACCCCCGGGGCTTCACCGCCTGGATGGAAACGGCTGTGTTGAGAGCAAATATCATCATGATGCCCACCATCACCTGGCCACTCAGGCAGTGTGATAGGTGAGCTCTTTCCCCCCCCAGAATATAAGCATTTATTGATTTAACATTCATGACTTGCATAGAAAAATTACTATTCATAGCACACTTTGCCTCTTTGGACTTTTGATTATTTTTATTCACTCTAGTTAGCATTTATACCTGCATGACAATACAGCTACACACATTTAGTATATTAAATAGTCCAGAAATACAAAAATGATGTAAGGGACAATGAAACCAACACGCATGCGCATTCCACTTTCCGCGTCACGATCCCCCACCCAGCTCTGCAGAGGCTGCTGCTGTCCCCGGGGCAGCGTCGCTCATTCCACCGCCATTCCTCACACGGCACTGCACATGAAATGGTCGCATGACTCTTTCATGTCTGCTTTGTTTGTCTGTAAATGCTGTCTCTTCACACAGGTGTTCCTTTGCCCGTTGCTTTTGTCCTTGAGCATTTTATGTGGGAGATTTATCCCCATTAATACAGGTAAATCTAAGTCATTCCCTTCTTGCTTTATGAATATATTACCGTTTATTTATCAAATCTCCCACCGACACACATTTGACTCATTTCTAACTTTTTGTGGCTAAAAATGTCTGCCACAAGTCCCCCTGTGCATATCTCCCGCCTAACTGTAGACTTTCTTCGTGATGCAGCCCCAAGGGGAGAATCCCTAAGCCATGTGGTTTTTTCAGACTGGATTTTAGCAAGATTCCCTGGTGCACCGTGGGTGAGGAGGCCAGGGCATGCTCACGGCTCCCACCTCACCTGCTACCTGAATCTCCCTGGAGCTTTGCCAGGTGCTTTCAGGAGGGAATTGGAAAAGTGGCTACATACCAGGATCCAAGGACTCTCAGAGATTCGGGGCTTCTTAACAAAAGGTGCAAGTTTTGCTTCATGTGGAAGCATGTGAGTGCCTGATTCCAGCATTGGCCGGCAAAGGAAAGTGAAGGAGGCAGGAGGTTGGGAGTGGATGGATTTTCCTGCCTATAAAATTGTCTGGAGCTTCATCCCTTAGGGCCTGAATCCCAAAAGGAGAAGATAGACAAAGAGAAAGGCAGGAGTGTGGCCATGAGATGTGTGTGTGCATACATGGATGTGTGTATGTGAACACGCATGTGTGTGTATGTATGTGAATGCTCGTGCAAGGGCATGTGTGTGGGTGTGCCCGCAAGTGGGTGTGCCCATGATGGTGGGAGGGGCAGGAATCACTTGTCACATCTTTGCTTCTCAGAACTCTTCCTTTCATTTGACTGAATGAATTCTTCTGTCTACTTCCAACATTTTAAAGTTACCTTTTTCTTTTTTGGCAGAAGAGCCGTGCTGGTTGATTTCATCTGATTTTGGTTAATGCCTGCCAGTCTCAATCTGTCAAAAATAATGCCTGGGAAGGCTTTAATGCTCTCAAAGAAACTGCTCCAAATCAAGCCTCATCTGAGGCTGTGAATTTATCTTATGAGTAAGGGCTTGGGGACAGGAAAATAGAATTCAGTGGGAAATATTAGCATCCCCATAAAATGCTGCTTGCAAGAGACATCCTTGAGCCGGGTGCGGTGGTGTGCACCTGTAATCCCAGCACTTTGGGAGGCTGAGGCAGGAGGATCGCGAGTTCAAAGCCAGCCTCAGCAATGGCGAGGCACTTAACAACTCAGTGAGACCCTGTCTCTAAATAAAATACAAAAAAGGGCTGGGGATGTGACCCAGTGGTCCAGTGCCCCTGAGTTCAATCCCCGGTACCAAAAAAAAAAAAAAAAAAGAGAGAGAGAGACATCCTTGAGTTTGCAAAAAGGAAACCAGGTTTTTTAAGTGGGGAAGATTTTGTGGGGTGCTGACACTATCAATGCTGTTCTGAGTGAAACCCGGCACAAAAATTTCTGGACAGCTGGGAGATGTCATTTCTGTAAATGTGACAGCTCAGCAACCAGACTAGAGCATCCAAAAGGACCCAAGAGGTTTGGAGCTTTTTTCCCCCTGTACTGGTATCTGGCGTCTGACCCTGAAGTTTCAAGCACAGTTTAAGACTCAGCTAATTGACAATGGCTGCATAGCCCTTATGGGGAAGTTTGAGTGTGGGAGAGGTGGGTCCCAGAAGAGAAACTTACACTCCTGGTACTCCAAGTCCACGACAATGCTGAATGTGCTCGAGAGACCCTGGATTCCCTAGTTGGCTTCACCTACATGTGTCAAAGTGCTGGTCGCCTCCCCTCCCCATGCTCAGGAGATGCCTGGAGATGTGTCCCCATGCATGAGGCAGAGAATTAGAGTCTTAGTCATGGCCATTTGCAACACAAACAAAATCTTCAAAGTAAGCCTTATTTATTGTAGTTTGTGCATGAATTCTCTGAGAAAAATCTAGCTCTAATTTTCATATTCCACACACACCTACCTGGCCAACATTTGGGCACTCTCATGAGTGTGCGCATGCTAAAATGCTTATTAAGGGATTCTTTTGCCCTTCCCCCCAAAATGTTCCTGTGCCTTAAAACACTCTCCAAATTTAAGCCACCTGCCTGAAAAGCTCTCATTTCTTTTCGGGTGCATCTAAACTGTTTTTGTGCTATTTTCAAAGGGGAAGTGGAGGTGTGATTTTACAGATGTGCCGACTGGACTGTGACGAGGCTCGTCTAAACAGTTGCTGGGTCATGAAGTCCATAAAAGCTGGGAATGAGTCTCACCTGGCTTTCCAGTTTCTGAGGAGTCTCCTTCCAGCCACCTCCTGGCGGCTCAGCTAGAAGCCAGAAACCTCACGTGTGGTCAGCACAAGACCTGTCCAAATGGCCTTGAAATCACCAGCCCCTTTGAGCTTTGATGACAGCAGCCAAGAACAAACGTGCCTGCTCACATTAGCTTTGGGCGTAGACTGGCCTGAAGTTGACAGTAGCATCCTCTCAGGCAATCTCAGAAGCCCGGGGGGTTCTCCTCCCCCACTCAGTCCAGACTGTCCTGATGACTTCAACTCCGCTCTACAGACGTCAGGTCCCTCAGTGTCTCCCAACAAAGTTCCCAAGGCTCCGTGTCCCCTGCCTGGCACTGGCTGCCCCCTCCTAGGCTTGCTGCACTCTTCACAGTTGTAATCAGCTAGGCCCACAGGCGCCGGCTCACACTACCTCATTACTTGTGTCTTTCAAAACAACATGCTTGTGAAATACTCTTTTTTGTGCAAACACATCTCAGAAGCAAATGAGACAAATCATTTTTTTTTAATTTCACTCAAATGTCCTCATTGTCATTATTAGTTTGAAATAATCCAAAGCTCCATGAATTTAAAGCCCAGGAAGCTACAACTTTTTCTAATATTTGCCTGCAGGAAAGAACAAGCTGGTGAGATGGGTCCATGTGAAACAAAAGTATTTAATGCTGTAGCTCTGATTGTTTTTAGTTTTGTCCCTATCATTTTTAAGATGAGAGCTGGGTTGCAGTTTTAAAAGGGAAAGCCAAGAGAAAAAGGAAAACATGGTTCTCTGAAGGTCAAAATTCTGAATTTAAATTCCTCATAACAACACAGACTATCTAGAGTATTTTGGGTGATGTAAATGTCGTTAAGGGAAATAAAGGAATAAGTGGGATGGAAAACATGGTTTGATTCACTGTACATACTGAAATTTTAATTCCTCATAATGAAGGGCTATTTGCCTAGATAGCCATTGGCTGATTAGGAGGGTCAGCCAGGCAAAAGTCCATAGGCTATGAATTATGACTTGACCCTCAGGTCCTTGACCATGTGCTCTGTGGCTTTTGATGTGCTCTTGTGATACATGAAGAAATATAGGTTTGGATAGTGGCTCAAATCTTGACCTAAGTTCAATAATTTACCTCCAAGGATGCGCCTGGGTGGTCACTGCTACATGTGTATCTAAGCGTATGTGTGTGTGCATTCATGTGAACGTGCATGTGTGTGTATGCATTTGTGTGCATCTGTGTGCCCCTGAGCAGACGTGCCTGCATCCAACTCGGTTTAACAATGCCTGCCACCTGGTTCTTTCTAGGGTTTCCTTAGCTGCATTGCTCCCATGGTACCACTGGTTTGACAGTCCTTTGGCTAGGCTGTGGTGCCCAGATGTTTAGTCAAGCACCTGCTGTGAAATTGTTGATATTTTTAAGGTGTGATTAAAATTTGAATCAGAGGACTCTGAATAAAGCAGGTTGCCCTCTATAATGTGGGTGGGCCTGATCTAATCAGGTGAAATGTTAGGGAAAATACTGATTCTCTGGAGCAGGAAATTCTGCCTCCAGATCAGACTTGAACCACAGCACCAGCTCTTCAACACTTCCTGGCTCACCAGCCCGCTCTACAGATTTTGGACTTGTCAGTCTCACAATTGCATGAGCCAATTCCTTAAAATACATAGATCTCTATGTCCACACACACACACACCCTATAGGCTCTATCTCTGGAGGACCCTGAGCAGTACTCTGGCTGATGGGCTCATGGCCTGCTTCTCTGGCTGGAATCTGAGCAGTGTTACCGCCAGTGATGTTCAGCAGACATTGTGGTACATCTCCTAGATCCCTGGCCAGTGCAGTGAGGCACCATCCTGGCTCTCCAGAGTCCCCAGTCAGAGGAGGACCCTGGGTTGCTAAAAGGAGACACATATAACCTGACCTTGAACGAGGAAATGAGAGAACATCTTTGGCAGGAAAAGTGTCGTTGTGGAAAGAGACAGCTAGAGGGATTCCTTCCGATTGCCTGGAGAAAGGGCATCAGAATGGTTACTAAACCAGCCCCATTTTGCCCACTGTACGGTATGCCAATCACTGAAACAATGGGTTTTGCAAAAAGAGAGAGTTTATTTGCAAGGCAGCTAGGTGCGGAGGTGGAAGACCTAAGGCTCAAATCCACCTCTGTGAGGATGGGGTTTAGAGACATCAGTGGGACAAGGAAGCAGGGTGGAAAGGTGACTGGAAGAGAAGGAGTAAGTGGTCTGCCCATGTGAAATCAATCTTCGTGGGTTCCTCGTGGGACACATGTTGAGAAAATGCCTTCATTAGCATGATCTGAAGGTGGAGGTTTGAGCCTCTTGAAGTCAAAAGGTCACCCATTGGATATTCACACAGGCCCAAGTGAAGAGTCAGTGGTTTATGACAAAGTGGCCTTCACATCTCTGAAAAGTACCCAGGCAACAGATATTATCATTGGAGGTATTATCTTCAGTAAAGCTAGTGGGAAACTTATAATCTGTTGTCTATCTATGTAACCTTTAAAATAAGTGATTAAAAATATAGCCCATAAAGCAAGAGGGCTTATTTCAGTCTTCCCTTGGTTTCAGATTGACAGTGGAGAGGAATTACCCTACTACTGGTAATCATGAGCTGAATTTTGCCTCAGCTCATCAGTATTGTCCCCAAGTTTAACAGCCCTCATTTCAGTGACTCTCAGGCACTTTTTAAAATGCAAATTACTAGATGCTACCCCAGAGTTCCCAGGTCTGGGTTACAGTGTGAAGAAGAAAAGGTGAAACTTCTGCTTTAGAGAGACAGCTCTGGTTTGAATACATCTGCTAAAAAAAAGCATGTGTTGGAAACTTAATGCAAAGCTGCAGTGTTGGAAGTGGGGCTGAGGGGGAGCTGTTTAGGTTATGAGACCTCTGCCCTCATGAATGGGCTAATGTCTATTTTAAGAGGACTTGGGTCTTTAGGTTTGATCTCTCGCTGTCTCTGGAGTGCATTCTTGCCCTTCCGCTTTCCACCACAGGATGAAAAGCCAGAATCCAGAACCACAGCCCCAGAGATCCTTCCTGCAGTGGATCACCTATGAGGCATCACAACAGTCACAACAGTCTGACGTGGAGAGCCCGGTAGCTGGTCCACCCACCCCTTGCTGGTTTCTTGGGGACCCAAGTCCACAGATTCTCTGCTGTCCTGCTGATTGGCCTATGATCTGCACAAACTTGTCTTAATGAGCCTCTTGAGAGTCCCATCCATTACGACACTTGATAAATACACGTTATCAATGTTCCCTTCCATTCTTGAAAACAATGAAGAGATATTAACTAGCAAAAAATAGCTAACTGGAGGGTATGCAAAGAGTTTTCTGCAGGAAGTGTCTTCTGATTATTCTTGGTGGTCCATGGTTGCTGTCAAATGTTGTAACAACCTCTGCAGAACCATTCATACACTTAACCTACATGCAAACTGCCAAAGAGCTGATTTTCGAGCTTTGGGAAAGCTTTTCCCTAAAACAAAGATTTTTCTAATTTGACCAATGAGTTTTACCATCGTGTGCTAATTTACACAGTTTACTATGACTATGGTCATTTCCTGGCATTTTATTACACTAGTCTTTATGAACAGTTAAATAGGGCAGCATCACTACTTCCTTTCTGATCATTCATCATACAAGGATATTGATCACAGCAAGCATATAATTTAATAGGAATGATTAAATAATTTAGTGATGACACTGAAGATGACTTTTAAGTTGAGTGAAAGGCAAATGAGACAAAGAGTTACCTAAACTAAAGATGGTAATCTCAAAACTCTATATAGTCATCCCTGGTGTCCCTGGGGGATTGGTTCTGGGATTTCTGTAGATACCAAAATCCATGAACACTCAAATCCCTCATATAAAATGAGGGAGTACTTGCATATAGCTACACGCATCCTTCCATATAATTTAAATAATTTCTAAATTACTTGTAATACTAAATAGAATGAAAATGCTATGTAAATATTTGCTCTATTCTATAAGGTATGGAATAATGATAAGAAAAATGTTCAGCAAAGTTGAAAGTTTTAACAAATATTTTCAATCCAAGGTGGACTGAATGTGTGCTACAGAGCCCTCAGATATGACAGGCTGATGGCATTTCCCTCTTGCAATATGAAGGTGGCCTCACAGAATGATTTCAAAGGTATTTTGATTTTTTTTTTCATCTGATTTGAAAATCCCCTAAAGGAGAGTGAGTATTTCCTAGGTCCCTCAGAGAACTCTGGACTACATTAAAGGGTAGATGAGAGAGAAGCCTTGGCCAGAAGCAGCTGTCAGCAGAGACAGAGACTCTGGTTTCTTTCCCCACTTCACGGGAAACATACGGTGGGCAGCTCTGGCTTTGGATGAGCCTAGGGGCAGACATGACACTAGAGGCCTGATCCTCTGAAAGGGGATGCTGTGGCAGTGCTAAGAACACCCATAAAGGTTCTTAATCAGGGCACCTCCAGCATAGATTCTTCCAAGAACTTCCTGATACATGCAGGATAAAAACCCAAACTCCTCACCCAGCTGACAACGCCACCATAATAGCCCCACAAAGACATCCATGTCCTAATAATCCCCAGAACCTGTGAGCGTGCTGTCTTACATGGTGAAGGTCACAGATGGAGCCACTGTTGCTACACCACTGATCTCCAAAAGGGGTGCTTCTTCTGGATTTTTTCGTGTGAGTCACATGTGATCACACGGCCCTTGAAGGGAAGGTGGGGTCAGAGATGCATCCTGAAGTTGATGTTGCTGGCCGTGAAGGTGGAGAAAGTAGCCCTGAGCCTCAGGCTGGGGTGTCCTTCAGAGACTGGCAACAGCAAGGAATCAGAAGTTTCCCTAGAGCTTCCAGAAAGGAACCAGCCCTGCAGACACACTGATCTTAGCCCAGTGAGACCAGAGTTGCACCTTTAATGTCCAGAACGATAGGGTAACCAATCTGTGTTGTTTTAGCCACGGAGTTTGTGGTTAAGTTGTTGTTATAGCAGCCTGAGGAAATGAAGACTTAGAGGATCTGTCCTTGACCTTGGTTTGGATCATTCTCAAACTGGTTTGATAACCTTCTGGGCAAACTGGGTTTTGTTGTTGTTATTGTTGTTTGTTTGTTTGTTTTTACTCTTTCCCAATATGCCAAACTGGTTCCTACCTCAGGATCTTTGCACGGCCAGTTTTCCACCTGCACCACTTGGTCACCCTGTCCTCACGTGGCTCAACCTCCAAGCAATTGCTTATAGTCACAGGTAGGCACATCCTCAGAGAGGTCTTCCTTAGCCCCCCAGCTAAAGCACCACTGGTCACTCACTTCACATCACAGCATTGATAAGTTGGCAGGTGGAATGGAATGGACTCAGTAACAGCTCAAGGCTGGCATCTCTGGTGTTAAGGCTACCACCCCCTGACCAGGTGTGCTTTGATAGAATCCATCATTTGTTTGAATTTTATTTTGTCTGCTGCTCCTTAGTGGGCTATACACAACCACAATGTCTCACAGAGGCACTGAGGAAGACACTTTCAATAATAAAGGATTCATGGACTACTTGGACTGTCCTGCAAGAATCCAGGGAAAAGGCAGAATACACTCAGGGTGACTGCTACCTCTGCAAGTCCACAGTTCTGTGTCACGAGCCATCGTGTGTCTGAATTTCCCCTTCATGATGTGATCTTCTGTCTCTCTTGGGAATGACTAGCTCAACATAACAGCTTTGCTGAGGCAGGAGGCTGTCAGCGCGGACAGGTGAGGACAGGTGTGGAAGCTGCAGGTGGGGACACGGCCGGTCACAGAACTCCAGTTCTGATGTGATTTGGGCAAAGACGCCTGCTCATGTCACCCCACCCCCATGTGTCACACAGCTGCCTGCAACGACAGACATGAACATCAACACTTTTATTTGTCTGGCTTCCTTCTTCCCATAAGCTGCTTTTTCTTCTTCTTGCTGTCTCCCCTCTACCCCGCCCAGGTGCTGTGAAACCCAGACCTCAGCAGAGCTTCACAAGATCCTTCAAACAAGAGCCTGGTAGAGACAGACCCCCTGGCATGGTCACATCAAAGGTGTCAGGTCTGGCTGCAGAATAGGCTGGGGACAGAATGTCAGGAGCAATGGAGAGATGGTCCCTGGAGGTCCCTGGGGGCCCCTGGGGTCTCACTCCCCCAGAAGCACAAGCAGGGTGTGTAAAATCTCAGGGGTGTAATTTTAGAAACACGCTGGTTTGATCTCAGGAGATGATTATTTTAGTAACAAGCATTTGCAATTAACACCTTCTTTTAAAAGAACACTTTTAACAATATTGATTGTTCTAATCCATGAACATGGGATTTCTTCCCATTTATTTGTCATCTTTAATTTCTTTTATTAATGTTTTATAAGTATAGAGTTTCCCATGTATGCATCTTTTACTTCCTTGGTAAAATTTAATCCTAAGTGTTTGTGCTACTGTGAATTGGATTTTTTTTTTACTTTCTTTTTTAGACAATTTGATGTTGGTATATAGAAATACTACTGACTTTTGTATGTTGGCTACATCTTGAGACTTTGCTGAATTTGTTTATTGGTTCAAAGTTTTTTAGTGAGATATGTATGTATATCTGTCTTCATATTATGTCTGTCCCCTTATCTGCCTTAGCTTTTGGGTCTGATTCTCTGCCTGTGTACATGTTGATTGTGCATTGGAGCTGATAGTTTCCTTCTACCCACTCACGTGCATCTCCAGCAGGTATAGCTGCAATCCAAGCTCCTGAAGGCCTTCTGCACTATCACAGGGCTCAGATCAAGCCACAAGGCTAGGATGTTTGCACAAAACGTTGGCAGCAGCCAAGTAAGTAACTCAGTTTCCAGGACAAGTTGCCCGTGGCCATCTGGTGGTCCAACTCTTGAAGAAGGAGAAACATCTTTTGGGACTGTGCCCTCCACTAATGCAAAATTACCAGAGCCTAGCCCACCCGAGCAAATCAATAAAAGCTCCCTGGTCCCTTAATCACTCTCTCTCCCTGCAGCTGAAGCTCCAGTGTCCCCCTCTGCTTGAAGCCCTAATTAAAGCCTTGCTTGTATATTCAAGCTCATTTGACCTGATTTCTTTTCTACTGTTACTGAGTCAAAAGTTACTGCCTCTCATGTCATATCCATTATGGAAAACGGTATGAGGTTTCCTAAATAAATAAATAAATAAATAAATAAATAAAAGTAAAACTACTGTGTGATCCAGCAAAGCCACTACTCAGTATAGATCCAAAGAAAAGGAAATCAGTGCCTCAAGGAGACATCTGTACTCCCAACGTCCACTGTGGCATTATTCACTGTGGCCAAGATACTCAGTCACCCGAGTGTCCATCAACAGTTGAATGGATAAAGAATATGTGGAGTATATATGGAATGAAATAAAGTTTCATTCAGACACTAATGAAAACATTCCTAAAAACACACGTGAACCCGGAGGACCTGATGTTAGGTGAAATTCGCCAGGCGCAGAAGACAAATACAGTATGATTTTGCTTCCATGTGGACCTAAAAATGCTGAGCTCACGGAAGCAGAGAGTAGAATGGAGGGTGCTAGGGGATGAGCAGTAGGGGAAATGGGGAGATGTGTGTCAGGGGACATGGAGTTGCAGCCAGAGAGGAGAAAGATATTTTGTGCAGACTAAGCATAGTTAACAATGCATTGTATTCCTATAAACTAATATGAGATTGATCTTAAATGTTCTTGACACACAAAAAATTAAGTATGTGAGGTGATGGATATACTAACTGACCTGATTCAGTCATTTCTCAACATACATGTGTATCAAAACTTCAGGTTGGCCAGGCACGGTGGCACACGCCTGTAATCCCAGCACTTTGGGAGGCTGAGGCAGGAGGATCGCGAGTTCAAAGCCAGCCTCAGCAATGGCGAGGCACTTAGCAACTCAGTGAGACCCTGTCTCTAATAAAATACAAAAAAAGGGCTGGGGATGTGGCTCAGTGGTTGAGTGCCCCTGAGTTCAATCCCTGGTACCAAAAAAACAAAAACAAACAAAAAAGAAAACTTCAGGTTGTCCTCCAAAAATATAGACAATTTTTATTTTTTTTCTGATAAACCTTAATAAGCCAGGGGGAAAAATGCTTTGAAGTCACCTTCCATCCTAGATGTGATGGCCTGTCTGCTGGGATCAGTCACACCCTGCTCTTGTCACACCTGCCTGTCACTCTTCCCACCCAGGCCTCAGAGAGGAGAGGCCCTGGCTCTAGTCCAGGGGAGTGAGGGGTGGATCTTCCCCACCAGACCCTCCAAAGCTTTGGGCACTGACGTCATTAGTCAAAAGCGAAATCAGATCCACAAGGTCCAGAGTCCAAGCCTCTATGGTAACAATGACTAATGTTTTATAAAATCAATATTGATTATCAATAAGTTGCGTTTCTAAAATACAAGGGAGACATGGGAAAGGACTTTTATAAATGGTAAGTGATAAGCGGTAGCATTAGCAGAGGTCTTTGAGCCGCATAGATCAGATCGAATTAGGACAGAATGCTTTCACTTTCAGATTAGAGCTATAAGGAGGGGGGCATCTCGGGACTTCTTGAGAAGGTCCCCCAGTGGGTGGGTTTCAAGGAGTCGATACAGAACGCCTTCCTCTACTCTGTGCACACCCTACCCCAGGTCCAAGTGGCTGTGCCCCTCCATTGACATGCACAAATTCTGCAAGGTGACTTGACATTTTTATCTTCTGTCTAAATCTGTCAAGTATGCCACCTGTGAGGGCAGAGCTTTAAGTCCTCAAGGGCATCGGGTCTCAGGTTTGATTGGCAGTGGCCCTGCGTTCTTAGAGGTTAAATGTCTCCCAGGGCCTGCAGAAGGACCACTGTCTGGTCTCTGTTCTCCATCTCCAAACTTGGATCTGTATCCCCAATCCCTACAAAGTGTGGAGTGACCTCAAAGAGGTGTCTTCATTGTCAAGTTTCCTACCTGGATGAACACCTTTTTTGTCTACCTTCTGCAAAGGGATTTGGAAGGGAAAGCTACCCAGTTAATGCAAAGTATCTCAGCATTGCTTAGAGAAACTTTGTTCACTAAGTCAAGGAAAGAAAGCCCCAGAAGCAAAGCTGCAGATTAAGGTGAGTGACTGTCCGCCTGTTTTTGACAAGCAGTCTGCCAGACTCCCCCGAAGTCCTTGCTTCTCAAGCACCCATCCTTTGAGGATCATCCTTGGAAAGTGCTGGAATAGTCCAGGTTTCTGGATGTAATTCACTCGCAGGGGCTCGTTTCTCCAGATTGCATTGTTTTTATCTTGTCAAATTACCTTGAAATTGAAACATTTTGGAAAAAAAAAGGAGCTGGTTTTATAGTGTCAGACAACGCTTTCCTTTTGTATGATTTTCAGCATTAAGAATGCATCGTTCCAGCCAGAGAGGCAGACGGTCCCCCACCCTCCCTGTGGGCCTCTAGCCCTAGGGTCAGCTTTGGCCTTGCGCACCACCCCACCCTGGCATGCTGGGCATCTCTGCAGAGAGGAGACTCCTCCTGGGAGGGAGTGCCTCGTCACTGCAGCTGACCACATCCTGCCCTGGCAGGAGCCAGTCTGAAAAGCCTTTGATCTCAGTTCCTGGCAGCCCCTCCAGCCTGGAAGAGGAGAGAAGGCTCCATCCCTTTGCCCGCAGGCGGCACTGGTTGGGGCCAGCAGTCTCCTGTACTTTTCTGGGAGACTCTACTCAAATCTGCCGCGGCCAGGAAATCCCATGGCAGATTCCCACCAGACTCGTGCCCGAACACTCCACCTTCACCCTGGACCTCATGGTTCACTGTCACACGCGTCACAGCGTGCCTTCCCACCCTGGTGGGACAGCTGCGTTCTGGAACAGCACATCCTTGCTAACACACGGGGGTCTCTGGGGCGCTCACAGCCTGTTTCCGCCGCTCCACCCCACGTCCTGCAGCCAGCTGAACTCGGCTGCCACTGTTGTCCCTGCGCCCCGCGACTGCGGTACCCCACAACACAGCCCACACTTGCCATTTGTCACTTCTGGATTGCAGGCTTCGGGGTGCTCCGAAACCTGCGCCGGGGGAGGTTCTTCTGGGCTTCTGGCCATCAGCTGTCCTTTAGAAGCCATCTTTAGGACCCTGCAGAGTGAATTCTTCCTGGATGTTTGTGTGAAAAATGTCACTGCAACAATAAGCAGTCCTCCATGTCACAGGAGTGCCGTGTTCAGGTAAGCTGCTGAGGACCCCACAGGGCCAATGATGGCTGCGTGCCTGTGGCTCTGCAGCCGCGGTGGCTGAGCGCGGCTGTTCTCCGGGCAGCTCCTCTATGCCCAGCCAGCTTCCCCCTCCCCAGCTGTGCCCCGCACTGACTCCCCCACCCCGTTCACTTACCATTCGTTCTTGCTAAATTTCAAAGAGTAAAAGATGTTTTGCAAACATAAATTTGTGTTGTTTGCCTTAAGCTCTTCTTGTCATTTCTCCGAGTCTCAGGCACAGTGAAGCAGAACCCAAATGTGGAAAATGAACATCGAAATATGCAGACGCTTACCCTCAGGAAGCGTCCTCAGCCAGGTGCGATGGTGCACCCCTCTCATCCCAGTGACTCAGGAGGTTGAGGCAGGAGGATCACAAGTTTGAGGGCAGCCTCGGCAATTTAGCAAGTCCCTAAAAAAATTAAAAAGGGTGGAGATGAAACTTAGTGGTAAAGCATCCTGGGTTCCATCCCCAGTACCAAAACAGGAAAAAAAAAAAAAAAAAGAGAGAGAGAGAGAGGGAGAGAAAGAGAGAGAGAAATCTCACGATGAAGTTTCATTTATCCTCTGTTTGCATTGAAAATAATGGTCATCATCAGTCCACCAACCTGCGAAGAATCACAGGTAGGAAAAGAATTGTTACAAATATGACTGGATTGTAATTTAAAAACAAAAAAAAGAGAAGCAAAATATTTTCTACACTATTACTCAGTAATCAGAATTTTTAGGCTGGGATGAATGTGCATGTGCACCTATATGTGAAGCTTACATATCTGTGGGCGTCAGCACCCATGCAGGTTTGAGGGGACTGTGCTTGAGCTGTGTGTATACTTGCGTCACACGTGTATTGAATGCATGTAGTATATATCCTCTGCTCAGTTTGGGGTGTGTTAGACAAAATATAAACCCCAAAGGCACACCCCAAAGCCCTACCTCCTCCAGTCATACCCTACCCGATATTTCACACCTCTTCAGTGACTGGAAAGTCCTTAACAACCACAACTTCATTAGCTCCAGTTTTACTTGGACTTTTCTGGCCACACTGCAAGTTTTTCAAATTTTTCTTCTCCTGATTATCACAATAGACTTGCCTTAAAGCTGCCAGCAATGTTCATGCTACTGCCTGAATGTTATCTAGAAATTTCTTCCACCAGATTAAGAAATCCATCCCCTTTAAATTCAGCCTCACTGAAAGTCTCAGGACACAGCCAGACTATAACACGAATGGCCTCTAGTTCAGTTTCCTATAGAGTCCTCTGAAACATCATGAGCCCTGTCTTTACTGTCCACAGAATTGCCTGTTAAGCTTCTCTTTAAAACATCTAAATTTTTTTTCCAGTTTTCATGTGTAAATTTTCCAAAATTCCTCCCATATTTTCTGAAAAGCTCCAAAAGCTTCTAAATAGTCAGGCTAGTCCTAGCAACAACCTCACTTCAATTTCTGTTTTAGTCAGCTTTTTCGCTGCCGTGACCAAAAGACCTGACAAGAGCAATTAGAGAGGTCTCAGTCCACGGAACCCATTGCCTTGTGCTTGAGGTGAGGCAGAACATCAAGGCAGAAGGGTGTAGTGAAGGAAAACAGCTCAGCACAGGACAAAGCAGAGAGACTGAGCTCGACTCACCAGGGACACAACGTATACCCCAAAGGCACACCCCAGCTACCTATCTCCTCAGCCACACCCTACCTGCCTACAGTTACCACCTGTTACTTCATTCAGGTGGACTGAGGCACTGATTATGGTAAGGCTTTCATAACCCAGTCATTTCTCCCCCTTTCTTGCATTATCCCTCACATGAGCGCTGGGGGGACACCTCATATCTAAACCATAACAGGCTATCTGTTGGACATGTGGAGTCGGAAGTTCATAAAGAGGTGAGGCTGGGGGTCTCTATGTGACACTCACAGGTAGGGTTCAAAGCCGGGGATGCAGGTGGAAGGGAGAAGAGATTGAGGCTGAGCCCTCGGGGCTACAAGGCTTGTGTCACCAGACGACTGGACAATCCTGCCAAAGGGTCTGGAAGGCACAGCTTCAAGGCAATAGGACCAAAGAGGGGTGATGACCTATGACAAGTGAGGAGTGTTTCCAGAAAGAAGACCCCTGCCCCCTGATAAATGCTCTGACAGGCCAGAATGGTTTGATAGGTTGGTGGGTCCAAGGCCTGACCCCAGGAAGTTCCGCGAAGGGTACAAGGTGAAGTGATGGTGGGTGGCCCACAGCACTCAGCATGGACAAAGTCCAACCAGGGGGGTGGGCAGCAGCCATGTGTCATTTGTCTTCAACTCTCCCTGTAATCTCTGGGCAGAAACAGCTCAGCCACCAACCAGGAACAATGGCCAGTCCAGCTGCAGCCAGTCGGGGGTTGCAGACAGTGTGTCCGTCTCGGCAGGAAAGAGGGCAGCACCTGCGGGTAGAGCCAGTAGGTCGGTGGACACTGTATGCAATGGGTGCATGGACAGTCCCTTCCCAGCGAAAAGGGGGTTAGATTGTCAACTGCAAGTGACAAGGAGGGAGAGGCTGAAGCACGGCGGGCGCGGGGGGGTGGGTGGGGGTGATGTGAAACCGTGGGGTCCATGTGTGGCCAACGAATGGACCAGAGAACAAGGTCACCTTCCAGGCTGGAACCAAGTCCACAGGCATGTGAGGCCATGGGGAAAGGGAGACCCTTTGGCAAGAATTCTGGGGGTTTCCCCACTCTCGATGGGCTGCTGAAGACCAAGAAATTAGGTGCAGAGTTTGACTCAGCCAAGTTCAAGGTCTTGCCGAGGTCCCAACCAGCAGCAGGAGAAGAGAAAGAGAAAGTAGGTGAGGACTCAGGAGGAGGAGGATGGTGATAAAGGACCGTGGAGGAGCAGTGGGGGGGGGGGGGGGGGGGGGGGGGGGGGGGGGGGGGGGAGATGAGGGCCAGTGGGTTAGATGGAGAGATTTGAAAGATGATTTTTTCTGGGCCCGTATTTTTTTCCAGGCCTTGGCTAGTGGGCGTGAGTGGGTCCTCGCGTGGTATGCTGGAGGCTGCCAGCCACAGAGGACAAGCAGGAAAAAGGTGATGCCTTGGGGTAGAGGGTGGACCGTGGGGAGTGTGGATATGGAGGGCAGGTTGGAGGTTCTGCCTCAGCCGCGGAGGTGGGTCTCAGGCCGCCGTCACAATCAGCTGCTGCACCGAGACGAGCCAACCTGGGGGAGAGCCTCGAGGAGCTCCTCGGCCCTGGCTCCCTGGGACACACTTATTTATTTATTTATTTATTTATTTATTTATTTATTTATTGGTACCGGGGATTGAACTCAGGGGCACTCGACCACTGGGCCACATCCCCAGCCCTTTTTTGTATTTTATTAGAGACAGGGTCTCACTGAGTTGCTAAGTGCCTCGCCATTGCTGAGGCTGGCTTTGAACTCATGATCCTCCTGCCTCAGCCTCCCAAGTGCTGGGATTACAGGCGTGCGCCACTGCACCTGGCTCTGGGACAACTTTATTGAAATCAATGCCGAATCACCCAGGCACGCTGAATTCTGTCAATGTGGTTTGTGACCTGGACCAGGGGTATGGAAACTTCCCTAGGTGTGTCAGGGCAACGAGGACGACTCTAGCCCAGAGGTCCTCCCAGCATGCTCCTGCAGTTCTGGTTAAAACATGGGTTCTGGTGCAGAAGGTCAAGGCCAGGAGGACCTGAAGTCTGCACTCTAAGGAGCTCCCGGGGTTGTCCAGAGGAACTTGGAGGAGCAAGGCCTTAGAGACCATCTCTCCACCGGGGCCCACTTCTGCCCAGTCGCTATGCCAGCCAACAGAGCACTTGCTGCTGACAGGTAAGATACCTGCTTACAGAAAGCAAGCAAGCAAGCGACCATCTCTAAGGCGTTTCCAGTGAGTAGGCGCAGCACGTACAGCCACCACCCGGGGCTCTGTCCCCAGCAGCTCAAGGTGCTCTCCGCCCTCAGCAGTCAGGCCAGGCCAGGCCTCCCTGGGCCTCGGCTTTCCTTCCCTTTGGAGGCTGCACAGGACACCCTTCCTCACCATGGGAACCTGGAGGTCTCAGAAGGAGAATGAGGCTCCCCGTCAGTCCTGAGCCTGACAATCGACCAAATCCCCCAGGCAGAGGCTGGGGGAAGCCCACAATTGACAGAACCCCAGATTTCAGTCCTTCCTCACTCCTCGTAGCTCACAGAACCTCCCGCGTGCCTCAGCCTGAGGTCTGCACATGGAGGTCCAGTCGCTTTGGGGAAGGCTGGGGTGGAGACAGGGCTTCAAGGTGTGAGGCCACTAAGGACTGGCAGCAGCATCAATGACCCTTAACCAGAGCATCTCTCTGGGTGTTGCTGAAGCTGTGAGGACCAAATTCATGGATGGGTAGTGTCCCAATCTGGCTCTCTGACCATCTCAGAGCTATTGGAAACTCCCTAATATAAGACTTATTTAGCTTTTTTTTTTTTTTTCCCTAAAAGGAGATTAGGTTGCCTATGGCCAAGAACTCTGACCAACGTGTCATCCTGCAGGCTCTCAGACATCGCCACTCTGCAAAGATTCCAGCACCATGTCTCAGCACCAGAACCACCGGTGTGCAGCATTTATGCCCCGCACCGTACGTATTGCATTTACACAGGACGCTGCACATTTATTATTTACATCTCACACTGCACACGCAGCATTAACACCCTCCGCGTACATGTGGCGTGCACGGTCTGGAAATCCAGCACCACACATGCATTTGCACAGGACATTGCTTGTGAATCACTGGCACCGCCCACGCAGCACGTGCACCCTCCCAGCACTGCCAGGTGCCATTAACGTCCCTCGCGGCACCTGTGCGGCACACACTCTGTAGAACACACCCTGGAGCCGCCCACCTCCCGCCGCACGCTTTCATGGGTTTGCCTCTAGAACCCTGTCCCAGGCCTGTCACGTGTTTGATGCTTTGTTGGGCTCCCTGTCCATTTCGCCAACCAAGCATCCTGCCCTTCCCTTTCCAGTCTTTCCAGTCACGGCCTCCTCTGTGCCGCGGGGAGCGCGCTCCGTGTAGTTTGACTGGGGCTGAGCAGCCATCACGGAGGACTGACGAGTCCCACAGATTCCCAGGCCCACCCCACAGCTTCGCGCCTGCGTTCGGTGCTAGATCCAAAACCTGAATCTATAACTAGGACTAGGAAACTCTAAACAGAGCTGATCCCAGGACCACACCGGGAACCAAGCAGACCTGGGTTTGCTTGCTTGCTTCCTTCCTCCCTCCCTCCCTCCCTCCTTTCCTTCCTTCCTTCCTTCCTTTCTTTCTTCTTTCTAATTTTTTTATTTGTCAGACCTGAGTTTTCGACCTTGATTGCAAACCTAATTGCCTGGTGATCAAAACCACAAAGCCTGGGATTCAAGGTCAGCTGGGTGGTCAGCTGGGTGGTCAGCTGGGTGGTCAGCTGGGTGGTCAGCTGGGTGGTCAGCTGGGTGGTCAGCTGGGTGGTCAGCTGGGTGGTCAGCTGGGTGGAGGGGGGAAGGGCAGCGACCTTACCGTCTTGCCTTCCTCCGTGGGCCCATGGTGCCGCCAGGAGCCTAGGTACCCCGGGCAGGCTCCCAGGGTCTCGCTGTTCCGCCCCACTCCTCCCCAGCCCCTGGCCTGACCGTGCCCAGGGGAGCCTCTGAGGTGAGCAGCACTCCCTCCTCTCTTCTCAGGTACAGGTCGGTCCTATTGGCCTTTGCTTAGGCCATGGTCCCCCAGAAAATGAGGATGGCGTGACGGCATCAGTGCAGAGGACGTCACATGCCAAGCAAACGCGGAATTGATGCCGGAGTCAAGATGGGAGAGGTCTTCGGCAGCAAGCTCAGGAGGCAGGCCTGCCGGCCCCTCTCTCTGTCCCCTGGTCCCTGACGGGTGACCTCACGTGCCAACTGGTCAGAACTCACTCCAGGTGCTTCCTGGAGAGAGCTGGAAACCCTGAGCGTCTGACACCCTCCTCCACGGTGCCCGGCCCCGCAGCACACACGTGCACCACACACCCAGGCACGTGCCACACACTCACACGTCACTCACAGGTCTCAGATCACTCCATCTGTGGGCCATGCGTGTCCGGAGCGTCCTTCTCTCCAGGGAGGTGCCCCAGCAGCCTGGCCCAGCTGGGGTCTGCGTGTTTGCCTTCTGCCTTTGGAGCTCAGGGCTCTGCTCCCTCAGAGAGGCCCTGTCCCTCCCAGAGCAGGCTGGGGGACGTGCTGTGGCCCGTTTGAAAGCAGCTTTTGTGGGTGTCACTGCCTGTCTTCTGGGTCCTCGTCCCTCATAGATTGTAGGCCTTTGAGGCCATTGTTTTCATTTGCTGTGTTTAGTCATACATGACAGTAGAGTGTCTATTAACATACAATACATGCATGGAGTATGAATTCCCGTCCTTGTGGTTGTGCGCGATGTGGAGTCACACGGTGGTGTATTCACACGGTGGTGTATTCACATGGTGGGTGCGCGATGTGGAGTCACACGGTGGTGTATTCACGCGGTGGTGTATTCACATGTGAACACAGGAGTCATGTCCGATTCATTCCACTGTGTTTCTTATTCCCATACCCTGCCGTCCCTTTATTCCCCTTTGTCTAATCCAAAGTACTTCTATTCTCCTCCTCCCCATTGTCGTGTGTTAGCATTGGCACATCAGAGAGAACATTCACCCTTTGGTTCTTTGGGATTGGCTTATTTCACTTAGCACAATAGTCTCCAGCTCCATCCATTTATTGGCAAATGCCATAATTTCATTCTTCTTTATGGCTGAGTAATATTCCACTGTGTGTATACACCACATCTTTATTCATTTATCTGTTGAAGAGCGTCTCGGTTGGTTCCAGAGCTTAGCTATTGTGAATTGAGCTGCTATAAACGTGGATGTAGCTGCATCCCTATAGTATGCTGATGTTAAGTCCTTTGGGTATAGAGTGGGATAACTGGGTCAAGTGGTGGTTCCATTCCAACTTTTCTGAGGAATCTCCATACTGCTTTCCAGAGTAGTTGCAGCAATTTGCAGTCCCACCAGCAATGTATGAGTGTACTTTGTCCCCCACATCCTCACCAACATTTATTGTTACTTGTATTCTTAATCCATGCCATTCTGACTGGAGTGAGATGGAATCTCAATTTCTGGTCCTATTCATCACTGCTATAATTTGGTTCTTGAGTGTCCCCAAAAAGCCAATGTGGTAAAGCTTTGGTCCCCAGTTTGCCATTGTTGGGAGGTGGTGGAAGTTTCAAGAGATTCTGCCTAATGGGAGGTCTTCAGGCCATTGGGGGTACGCCCTCAAAGGGGCTGTAGGTCCCCATTCTCTTCCTCTTCCTTTCTGTGCCTTCCCAGCCTGGCTTTGCTCTATCACACATTCCTGCCGTGATGTGCTGTGTGACCTGAGACCCAAAGCAATGTGGCTAATTCCTCCATGGTCTGAAACCATAAGACAAAATAAACTTCTCTTTTTATAAGTTGATCATCTCAGGTATTTTATTATAGTAACAGAAAACTGATCAACACAATAACCATGTCCCCAATGCGAGTTCTGGGCCTGGCATTGTGACCACTAGTTAATGGATTGAATCTAAAAAATAAATGAATGATAGAAAGGGGAAGGGAGAGAAAGAAGAGGGAAAGCATTTAGTTGCCCAAACCTGTTTTCTACTTTTTTTAAGGGGCACTGGAATTCACTCTCTGTCTGACAGAGAACATGGCGAAAGGGACACTGGGGAATGTGGTAGGTTTACTTTAAAAATTTATTTAAGGGTTGGGGTTGTGGCTTAGCGGTAGAGTGCTCGCCTAGCACGTGCGTGGTCCGGGTTCAATCCTCAGCACCATGTAAGAATAAAGGCATTGTGTACAACTAAAAACAAATAAATATATATTTTTTTTTAAAAAATCATTTAAAAGTGACATGGACATAAACATGTGTTGCCTGAGTAACGGGTGGATCTAAACTTCACCCGTGAACGGGAACAGCACGCTACTGTGCCACACACTTAGGGGAGCACAACATGATGCCAGCCTTGCTGTAGAAAAGTTTTAGGTTACACATAAAATACCCAGCTTCACTGAGGTCCAGAGCCAATGAGATGAATAGTGGGAAAGAAAATAAGAGAGGTTTCATCTTAAACTTTCATCCAACATAGCTAACAGAAAACAGGTTGAAAATTCTAGAAACCAAAGTGATAACTGGCATAAAACCTTCAGCAATCACTGTCAGACGCCCTGGGCATTAGAAACACCCACAAGGAAAGCCGGGCACAGTGGCACACGCCTGTGATCCCAGCACTTGGGAGGCTGAGGCAGGAGGATCGCAAGCTCAAAGCCAGCCTCAGCAATGGCAAGGCACTTAGCAACTCAGTGAGACCCTGTGTCTAATAAAATACAAAAAAGGGCTGGGGATGTGACCCAGTGGTCGAGTGCCCCTGAGTTCAATCCCCAGTACCAAATAAATAATAAATAAACAAACAAACAAACAACTGCAAGGAACCTGGGGATTTGATTGACAGAACACTCCTCCAAGCAGCCCGATCCAGCTGTGGGAAATAGCTATATCCACGTTTGAGACCCTTGCTCCAATATACAGACACACATGTACACACTCAGGAATATGCACACACAAGTGCACCCACACTCAAAAGCACATACACATGCCCAACTAGAAGCATGTGCACGCACCCACATGCTCACTCACGCACATGTGTTCACACACATGCACACTCACAAGCATACACACATGCACACAAATGTGTGCTAACACATTCACAAGCACATATGTGCATGTTTATGCATGTGTGCATACACGCATACACAAGGCATCTGTACCTATGTGCACACACATGTGATGCACACACACACACTCTCCATCTTTTCCTCGGGTCCTGCTGAACTTCAGGAACACAGAACTGTGCCGCCGTCACATCTCCCATCTCCGGGTGGTGGCACTACCCACAGTGGCTGTGTGCTTGCCCAGCCGGGTGCCAAGCACAGACCTCCCTCCTGCCCACTCTCATCACGCAACCCCTGGCCAGCGTTGGACCTGCTGAACAAAAGCTCTCGATCCTGGAGGATGGTAAACCAAGTGCGACCTTGCTCTCCCTTGCTTTGTCACACTGCTGCACAGCTGGCTACCTGTGGGCTCCACACCCCATCCGCAGTGATCGAGCTGATCCCCCAGGCCTGGCGGTGGCATGGGGACTCCCCAGGTGATTCCCCAGGGCTGCTGAGCTCCAGGGCCCAGGGCAGGGTTGGTGCTGTGACATGCTAGAGTGAGACCAAGAATAGTCACCACATCCTGACTGTTCACGGCTGTTATATGCAGATTTTAATTGTCTGAATTTTAAAAAATAAAAATATCTCCTCGTGTAAATGGAAAAGATACAAATCCCCCCCCCACACACACACCTCATACCCCAAAAAGGATCAGGAACCGCGTCATTGCAAAGCAGGCCTGGAAAGCGAACGCAGACTGTGCTCCACTCCCCGGGGCACGGATGCAGCCCACCCTGCCGTGGGACTGTCTTGAGGATGCCAGAACGTCAGGGAGGCGTTGTCCCTCAGCCGGTGCCCGAGACTTAACACACGTGCACACAGACGGATGGACAGGAGGCAATGTGGAGAAGATCAGAGGCTTCAGGAAAAGGCCTCCTGTAGGAAGGACCAGTTTAACTGGAAGCTTGTGTGGAATTAGAGGAAGTAAAAGAAGGCAGGCACTTAGGAGGAGAAAACAGCGTGTGCAAAGGCCCTGTGGCAGAGGCAGCATGGTGAGGATGAGGTTTCCAAAGTTGTGGAGGACAGAGTTGAGAGAGTACAGGGTGTGACGAGGCAGGCGATGGGTTGGGGGTCGAGAATGCAGGGCACAAAGGCCATGAAAGAATGTGGACTTTCCCCCCAAATCTGGGGCACCGCTGAGGGGCATTCTGAAAAGATCCATTTGGCTACAACTTGAAACGTGAGTTCGGTGGCGTATATGTGTAGACATTACGAAAATGAAAACTGAGGGGTTCTCTACCCAGCCCCAGGATAGCCAAGGCCCAGCCCCAGGGGAAAACAGAACGCAGGAACCGCAGATAAGAGGATAACTAAGGGCCCAGGAGACAGTGGCCACCAGGAAGGCAGGGGCCAACTGGCAGAGTTGGCTGAGGGGTCACAGTGGACCCACGGGGCACTGGGGTTCAGCCATGCAGGTCGCAGGCGTCTGAGCAGGACTTGTTTTGATTGGAGCAGTGGGTTCAAGCACCGTGGGCATGCTCAGGAGAAAGAGGGCAATGCTGACTTTCAGGAAGGAGAGGAAGGAGTTGGGTAGTCGCTGTGGCCGAGGGAGGAGAGCGCGGGGCTGTTGTCATCTTCATTGCTTGACATGAGAAACACGCCCGTGTTTAGCGCCCAGTGTGCTCTGCCCCCGAGGGTCCCGCACAGGCCACGCTACCCCCCTCCCCACGAGAACCTGCTAGAGTGGCAGCAAATTCACATGCTTTGAAGGTCAAAGGGTTAAAGGAAAATGGACCAGTGACATCAGGGAAAGTGACAACACCTTCAAACTTCCAAGGGAAAATGGAATTCAACACCCAGCCAAACTATCACCCAAGTCTGGGGCTATTGTGAAGATGTTTTTAAACCACAGAAGGAGCCAAGCAGTTTGACCGGGTCCCCTAACTGGGGAAGTCCATTGAGAGTGGGTTTTGGCAAATGGATGTGACCGTGGAAGAACACGAGCCTGAGCCAGAGAACCTCAAGGCCAGGTGCCCCAGGAGCCCTCAGGGGCAGGGAGCAGGGCTTGTCCACGATCCCCTCAATTCTTCTTTTCTCTTCAATATATTTTTAGGTGTTGATGGACCTTTATTTTATTCATTTATTTATATGTGGTGCTGAGAATCGAACCCAGGGCCTCACACATGCCAGGCGAGTGCTCTTACCACTGAGCCCCAGCCCCAGCCCCAGCCCCCCGACTCTTACTCTTTACTTAGCACTGGGAAGCTTGGAGGGCTCGCCTGGTCCTCCACGGGCTTCCTGAGGGCTCTTCCCCGGAGTCCACAGTGCAGGCATTTACAAACCACATGAAACACCGCTGCCTCCTGGGGATGGGTGGTTCCTGGGCTGCTTGGGTGAAAGCAGGGGGTGAGAGGAGGCGTGTGGGGCAGTCAGCGCGGAGGGAAGGAAGGAGGAAGCGCCGGCCGGAGTGTGTGGCGGACGAGGAAAGGCCCGGGAGGAAAGGTGGATCCCAGCGAATGTGTCGGCTTGAACCCTGTGCCGGGACCACCTGCGCCATTTTTAACCATGAAAATGGCCATTTTACCACAGTGAATCCCACCCTCGTGGATATCCACAAGAATGGAGTCCTAATTAGAATAAGATATATTCCACGCTAGTATAATTGTATTAAAATGGATTCTGCTACTGTAGACTACTAAAAAGAACCAATAAAATAAAATGGCCATTTTATATGACTCCCGCTGATATCACCAAGAGACACCAGAGCTCTGCTGTATAAATGCCCTCATCACACAAACCCACCAACACTCATCCCTTCCTCCTCTCCTCCCTGCCTCTCTGGTTCCCTCCACTATGCCAAATGAAAGAGAGTGACCTGAGTCTTCAGCCCCGGAGCCTGTGACAGCTTCGGATCCTGTCAGGACTAAAAAAGTCTCTAGGTTTAGTAAAGCCACCCGAAGGTCCTCAGATTCCTAGTTCTGGAGCTGTTGTAGCCTCAGCCTCTTGTAAAGTCAGAATAAAAGCAGAGGTAAATAATAACCTAGAAAATAACCCCTGCCCACAAAGTGTAGGCTGCTGTCTGCAGCTTCCTGGGTTGGAAAGGGTTGGAAACCTTTCCAATCATCGGAAAAAAGGATTCCTTTACACCAGAAGAAATCAACTTCGATTCTTATAGCAGAGTGTCTTCCATTCAATAAAAGGAGAGTAGGAGGAAGGTACCAGGGCCTTGTAGCCTATCAGGGCATACATAGGCACTTAAAGATAAATAAAGGGGAAAAAACAAGGAAAGGAAAGCCTTTGGAGCATTCTGATTTTAAATTTAAATGCTTAGGCTAACCAAGAGGGATGAATAGATAAACCCAGGAAAAATAAACACGCAGGCTGAAAACTCTGCAGCTATCCTAAGGGCAGAGTCAGAGGCATCTCATGAACCAGGGAGGACGGCAGCAGCCAAGCTCAGCCCCTGGGGCAGGAGGTGGCCAAGCAGCCCCAGCTCCGGGCACTTCTCAGCCCCGGGACCCGCTCCAGCTTCCCCAGTGACCTTGGGGTCCCAGGATTTGCTGGCTCAAGGCCTTTTAGTTCTGCAAGCCTTATTGCATTATCTGGAATGAGGATGTTTAGGGAAAGAAGACTCCCTCACGGAGACCACAGTGCCAGGGCTTAATTTGAAACCAAGTCTGTGGGATTTCGACTTGAGGTTTTCTGCCCCTCCCCTCACCCCATGTGAAAGATAAACCAGGCTCTTTCTCGCGGGGGGGGGGGGGGGGGGGGGGGGGGGGGGGGGTCGACACGCCCGTAGTTGTGTGTGATCATTACAACATGCTGTCCAGCCCCTGCCCAATTTCCCCATGGCACAAAGGGATATTACTTGTGAAATCTTTTTGATAGAAAAAAAAAAATTTTTTTTCTCATTTGTAATTATTTAAAATGTTAACTTTTCGTTTTGAAAAAATTACAGATTCGCAGGAATTTGCAAGGACAAGGACAGGACCCTCGTGACCTCTTCCCCGTTCCCCCAGTGATCACATCTTATGTCATTTCAGCACAACATCAAACCAGGAAGTTGACCCTATACAACACGTGCAAGTGCGGATCTGTGCCATTTACCACAGGCGTAGCTCTTTGTCACCACCGCCGCCATCAAGACAGGGTCGCCCTCCTGTTACCCCTTCACGGTCACGCCCTTCCCTCTCACCAGAAGCCCCCAGTTGCAGCCCCCGGGCAGCTGTAATCTGTTCTCCATGCCCAGTTATATCATACAGGAGGTGACATTTAGAGACTGGCTTTTGTTCCCTGTTCCATGTCCTCGAAATCACCTAGGCTGTGGCACGTGTCATCATGGAGTCCCCTTCGCTGCTGAGTGGGACTCCAGATGGGCCACCATCCATTTAACCATTCACTATTGAGAATGTTCTGGTTGTTTCTGGTTTGGGATGATTACAAGCCAACCCGCTTATAACCAATTAATGCTTAGGCTCTCTGTGGACATTCCATGGAATTCCACCGGGATGAGTTTCATATTAATTCCAGTGGGATGCATGCTCAGGAGTTCAACTACTGAGTGTTTTGGTACAGCCAGATCATTTTTTTAGGAAACTGCTAAACTGTTTTCCAGAGGGACTGTACCATTTTACATTCCCACTAGAGTGATCCAGTTTCTCCACATCCTCTCAAGCAGTTGGTTTTGGCAGTATTTTTTTTTTTTTTTTTTTAGTGGTTGCCATGGGTTGGTCCACAGTGAGATTTCGTGGTGGCTTTACTTGTGCTAATAGCTAGCCATGTGTCTATTTTCCATCCATGTGACCTCTTTACATCTTTTGCCCATGTTCTATTTGAATTGTTTGGATTATTTTACTGTTGAGTCTTGAGAGGTTTTTTTTTAGATATTCTAGAGAACCCTATATCTGACAAGATATGTGGTTTGCAAATGTTTTCTTCCAGTTTATAGTTTGTTGGTTCACTCTTTTAACAGGGGCTTTTTCTGAAAGTTTCCATTTTGATGAGGTTCTCTTTATTGATATTTTTCTTTTCTGGATCCCTTGTTGTCCTATATCATTACTCTTCATCAAACTCTAGAGCCTAAAGATAGTCTATGCTGTGTTGTAAAAACATTTGTAATTATATACTTTATATTTAAATCTATGACCTACTCTGAGTTCGTTTTGAGGTTTAGATCAAGGTACATTTCTTTGCTTATGGATACCCAATTGCTCCAGTACTATTGTTTGACAATATGATTCTCCATTCATTGACCTGCATTTGCAGTACAATAAATAAATAAAGACTACTGACCAATATCCCTTATCCATGTAGACATATGGTTAAGAAACTGTAATTCAGCAATACATAAAAATAACTGTGCAAAATGACCAAATTGGGTTTATTTCAGGAATGGAAGAATGGTTTACCAAATATCAAGCAATATAATCCCAAAACTTGTTTAAAATCTGGGAACCATATCTGTATAGGTTGTGCCTGGGATCTTTATTGTGGGTTCTTTATTCTGCTCCATTTTTCTCTCCCTCTGCTAACATTGTAGGTTTTGATTAATGTAGCAAAATATTAAATCCTGAGATCTGATAAAGTGATTTGTCTCCATTTTATCCTTCCTTTGCTTATATAGTTTTTAGAATAATTTTATGTCTACCAAAACTCTTGCAGGGATTTTGATAGGAATTATGTTAAACCCATGTATCAGTTTGAAAGAACACCTTTATAATAGCAAGTCTTCCAATCCATGAACATGGTATATTCTCTGTTTATTTGGATCTTTGATTTTTTCTTCTCAGCACTTTTGTAGTTTTCAGCATACACATCTCATGCACGTTTTGTGAGATTTACACCCTAGGAATTCCTCTTTTTTTCCTTTCTTTCTTGTTCTTTTTAGTGAGTGTAAGATGTATTGCATTTTAATTTCAACTTCCACATGTTCATTGCTGGAATATAAAAACATGACCGATTTTTATATGTAGATCTTGTATCTTGAAACCTTGCTTATTAATTAGTTTGTTTGTTTTGTCTGTTTTTGTAGATACCTTGGCCTTTTGTGTGTAGACCATCTTCATATTGTCTGCAAATAGGGTCAGTTTCATTTCTTCCTTTCTGATTTATATGCCTACCATTTTCTTTTCTTTCCTACTAAGCTGGATAGAACTTAGACTACCGCATTGATAGAAGTGGTGACAGGAGACATCTGTGTCTCTTTCCAGATCTTAGAGGAAGACAGTCTGATATTATTTGTGGGATTTTGCAGGTGCTATTTATTAAGTTGAGAAGTATCCACTCCATTCCTAGTTTCTCAAGAGCTTTATCATAAATGAGTGGTGGGTTTTGTCAAGTGCTTTTACTTCATAATTGATATGATATTGGGATTTTTCTTATTTAGCCTAAGAATGTTTGTGTCAGTATTTATGAGGGATGTTGATCTCTAGTCTTTTTTTTAAACTTTATTTGTGTGATTTTGGAATAAGGATAGCACTTGCTTCATAAAACGCATTCGGAAGTGCCCATATCTCTTCAGTTTTCTGGTAAGAATTGTACGGAATTGATATATGTTTGGTATGCTTTTATTTATTTTTTTCCTGTGAAACACTCTATGTCTTAAGATTTCTTTCTACTTTTTAAGGAAGTTTATAAATTTTTAACTCCATTTTATTAATTATTATAGGAATGTTATTTTGTTGGCTTATTTTATATTAGGATAAATGTGATAAATTTTGCCTTTCAATAAATTAGTCCATTTCGTCTAAGCTGTGAAATGTATGTAAGAGCTGTTCACAGAAAGCTTTTAGTTTCCTCTTCATGTCTGCAAGGTAATATTACTTTTCATTAATAATATTTGTGATTTCTCTTCTCTTTCTCTCTCTCTCTCCCCTTTTTCAAATCCATCAATTTATTTTTTAAATTTGCCACAAAACACACCTCCCCCCCTCTCTTTTATTTATTTAGTACTAGGGATTGAACCTGAACGCACTTAACCACTGAGCCACATCCCATGCCCTTTTTATTTTTTATTTTGAGACAGGGTCTCATTAGGTTGCTTACAGCCTCACTAAGTTGCTAAGGCTGACTTTGAACCTGTGATTCTCCTGCCTCAGCCTCCCAGGCCTCTGGGATTACAGGCGTGCACCACTGTGCCCAGCTTCTATTCTCTTTATTGCACTCTTCCTTCTGCTTGTTTTGAATTTATTTTGCTCTTCTTTTTCTAGTTTCTTGAAGCAAGAGTTTAGATTATTGCTTGGAGAATTTTTTCTCTTTTACCTGAGCTTCCCCCCCACCCTTTCCTGAGTTTTTAAAAATTTTTCTTTTTAATCAAGAAGCAGGACTCATACATGGCTTCAATTCAACTAATATGGAAGTAAAAAGTGTCCATGCATGCATATACTGTGTAAATTTACAGAACTTCCATGGCCCTTGTAAATAAATGCCGAGACATATAACGCAGGTGGAGGCCAAGACTTTCCAGGTGAGAACACTGACATGCAGAGATTGGACTCTTTGTCAATCAAGGGTGAAGTAGAGGCAAGACAACACCATCCCCCACTGCACAACCCCGATCTGGGCTGGCCATCCCCAAGAGCAGGGACAGGGACTGTCCAAAATGAATCCTCCGGGATCTGTCCAGCCTTCCTAAAACCAACCAATGGTGAGCCAGAGCTGAGAGATGTAGGGAGTAACGAGACTGGCAATCTGTGAAGGATCCTCCCTGCTTGCCTCCCTGCTGTGCCCCATGCAGAAAGGTGAGCCAGTGACTTCCAGAGGGGTGGCTGTCTCCAAAGCTCTGTAATAGATCCAAAGCCTCCGACTGGGCAAGGCAACCCAATGGGTTTCAAGTGGCCGGGGTCAAACCACACCTCTCACTCACCAGCTGTGCAAGTCCACACAAATTGCCTCAGTTTTCCCCTCTGAAGAATGGGATGATATTGTCACGGATCTCCAAGGAGGAAGTGGCTGTACACAAGCTGGTTGAACAGCGCCTGGTCCAGGTAGGCACCAGATCAATGCTTGCTGGCATTTGCTCTTATTGCCCCATCTAAACTTCAGTCCTTGATGCTTAAAACCCACAGCCTTTGATGTTGCAGGAGTGAGGAAATTGGCAACTCCCCTTTTCATTGATCTCCACCCTCTCTCTATCCACCCTTACCATCGAGTAGACCAATTGGTGGCCAAGAAAAAGCAAAGTTACGCGGGAACATTGCAGACACTTGTTCAAAACCCCAGGGGCACAGCAGCAATACACCAAACCAGTTTCAGCAGAATACAGACAGGTTGGCGCATAACCACTCTATTCACCCCACACTGTGGAATGGATGAATAAACACCACTGGGCATTTTTGTTGAATTGCACAATTTACCTTGTGTGTGAACAGTGTGTACATGGACAGCATTGCTCCAGTGAGCCAGCCCCCACCACGACTTCCCAGGGACGGCATTCCCAAAACCAGGGTGAATTGGATTCACGCGACCTAAAGCATCAGGGTTGCTGCAGACCTGTTAGTGGGATTCAAACGTGAGCTTCACTGCAAGCCCTCCAGAGACTTTCCGCCATCAAGACGGCAGAAAATGAATCAAGTCTGCTTCCACCCACTGGTGTGTCTCCCAAGCTCTTTCTCTGTTTGCTTTCATAAGGAAGGGCTCTTACGCAAAAGCACACACATGTGCAAGCACATCGGATCCCCCCTCCTCCCCGCGTTCTCAGTTCCCTTTCTGTCTGCTCCCACTGCATCAGAAAACCCCTACATCCTGCCCATTTTAAGCCCTACTCCTCATGCCAGGAGAAGCTAGTTATTTTTCCCAAGTCTTAAAATGATGTCGCCGTGAGCGAAGTCTGAGCTGACCAGGGTCCTCCAAGGATGCAGTACAGATCACAATGATCAATTTGCAGGGACCCAGCACCTCTGAGTAAATGCAGTCAGGTGGCTGCTTGCTATAATAATGTGCACCACATTGCTCCTTTTCTTCAATATGGTGGTTAAACATCATGTTTCCCAATAGGACCACTGGGAAGGGGCTGGGGCAGGGCAGGGAGAGAAGAGGTGGGAACATAGTTATGTGACAATCACTGGCTCTCCTACTTATGGGCCATGTGGGCTTTGAGTTCCCCTTTCTAAGCCATGTTTTCTCATTTGCAAACCAAACCACGGCAAAGCTTCCCAGAGAGGCGTCTGTGGCCACCCCGTGCAGGGCCAGCACATACGCAGCAGGTGCTTGGTGGGTGTTCGTTCCCTCTCTGCCCCCAGCATCTCTGGGCCTTTCCCCAAGTGTGTTTCTATGTTTAAACGAGCGACTGTTTCCCATGCTTTTGAGATCTATCCAGAAAATCATTGCCTGTACCGATGTGTCAAAGTGTTTCCCCTATTCCAAAAACATAAGAAAAAAACTCTCAATAACCTTAGCCATGGGGAAATGCAAATTAAGGCGATGCTATCTCACCCCCAGTGAGAGTAGCTATTATTTTTTTAAAAAACAAATAAAGCAAAATATAAATTCTGGAGCCATGTGGACGCTATACACATTTGGTGGGAATGTAAATTAGTGTGGCCATTATGGAGCGCCGCATGGGGGTTCATCCAAAACACTAAAAATATATCTAGCATATGATCCAGCTAGCCTACTGCGGGGTACACATCCAAGGGAAATGCAGTCAGCGTATCCCAGAGAGATAGCTAAAATATGGCATCAGCCTAGGTGCCCATCAACAGAGGAATGGACAAAGAAAATTGGGCACATGTTATAGTTTGGTTGTGGAATGGTCCCCAAAGACTCGTGTGTCAAAGGCTTGGTGCCCAGAGGTGGTGGAAGCTTCAGGAGGAGGGGCCTAATTGCAGGGGCTGTCCTTGAAGGGTACATCTTTCTCCCTTCCCACACCTCCCTCACTCTCTGTCTCTTTTTGCTTCCTGGGAGCCGTGAGGTGAGGAGCTCTGTCCCACCATGTGTATCTAAGCTATGAGGTTCTGCCTTACCAGAGGCCAAAGCAAAGAAAGGGGTTAAGCAATCATGGACTGAAAGTTCTTGCACTTTCATCCATGGGTTGATTTGCTTGGGTACTTTGTCACAGTGATGAAAGGATGACGAAAGCAGCATGTGTACGCAGTGGAATATTATTCAGCCACAAAGAAGAATGAAATCCTGTCATTTGCCGCAAAATGGGCAGACGTTGAGAGCATTATGTTAAGTGAAATAAGCCAGACACGGAAAGACAAGTGCTGCATGTCCTCTCACGTGGAAACTAAAAAGAGTCAAACTGAAAGTGGGATGCTGATTACTAGGAATTGGGAAGGGTTTGGGCGTGGGTGGGTGGAAACAGGGTGTTTGGGTTGGATTTGTGTTAAATACATACATGTATGGAGATATCCCAATTAACTTCATAAATATGTACTGGTAATACTTGTGAATAAAAGTAAAAATGAAGAGCTGAACCAGCCAATTTTCCCATTTATTATGAGAATTTCATGCTATGTAGTTATTTATGCATTGAAATGTCACAATTCAAATGAAAACAGTGAGAGTGGATGGGCTGAAGACCAGCTGTTAATCTTTTTGTTTTGTTTTGTTTTGTTTTTTGTGGTGCTGGGGATTGAACCCAGGGCCTTGTGCATGCAAGGCAAGCACTCTACCAACGGAGCTGCATCCGCAGCCCTTGTCTGTTGTTTTTAATGTAAAATGCTTGCATCGTGTGGGTTCTTCTGGGCTGGTTTTCTTTTTGCTTAGAGAGCAGCTCATTCTGCTGCCCAGTGGCTGGAAAAGGAAATGGTGACCACAGACTCAGCGGATGGCTAATCTCCATTCTGTCCTTCCGTCAGGGAAAGGGTTGGATGGGGGAGGGTTTCATCCAGAAAAGAGCTGGGATTGTGGAATCTTGACGTGTCACCAGCACTTCAGGACCTGGCCTGATGTGCACTTGTCACTCAGATGCGCTGTTGGACATTCACTTGAGGCTAACTCCAGCGCTGCCTGGGCAAGATGTAGCCCAGGAAGGGAATGACAGAGGGTAGCAGCGTCCGCAGAAAGCCACGCAGGAGACCACAGGGGCCTCGGCCTGCTCCCTCTGCTGCTGTCCCCTACTGCGTCCCCATTGCGGCTGGCAGGAGGGGGAAGGGACCACAGGCAGTGTAAGGTGAGGAGACAGGCCGGGCTGTGACCCGCCAATTGTGAAGGCTGCCTTCTTCTGACACAGCTCTCCGGGTGGCCCCTCCATCTGTGGCTGCCCTTGGTGACCACCCGGGAACTCAGGTAGGCGCCTCCAGCATGCACAGTCCTCTGGACTGGCCGGTCTTCAGATCTCCACAAGGCCACCGAGGCGGCGCTGCGTGCAGCAGACCTTGGTGAGAGAGCAAGATGAACAGGCACAGAGAAGGACAGGGACAGCTTCATCGTGAAAACTCGGCAACACGAAGTCTCAGATAAAAACAGCTCCACCCTGAACACTGTCGTAGGCATTTGGGGACATACTGATCATTGTAGGATGACGTTTCCAATTTAGATCTCTTTAAATAAAGACAATACGTCTACATGATAAAACAACTCAAACTATAAGGCAACAAATAAAAGGAAAGTCATTTTTCCCATACCACCTGACTTTAATCCTCAAAATGTGAACAGCCTTCTAGAAATCTCCTGTACAGACTCATAGAATTTTTTTTTTTTTTTTTTTTTTTTTTTTTTTGTACCAAGGACTGAACCCAGGGGCACTTTACCACTAAGCCACATCCCCAACCCTTTTTAAAATATTTAGAGACAGGGTCTTATTGAGTTGCTTGGGGCCTTGCTAAGTTGCTGAGGCTGGCTTTGAACTCGAGATCCTCCTGTCTCAGCCTCCCAAGCCACTGGGATTACAGGCTTGTACCACTGTGCCTGGCTCATAGAATCATTTTTAACAACTCCAATGAAATGCAATTTATCCCCTGTAGTTCATTATTTAAAGTGCACAATTCAATGGGTTTTAGGAGATTCACAGAGTGATGTAACCATCACCAAGGCCAATTTCAGACCATTTTCATCAGCCTCCCAAGGAGCCCTGCTCCCAGGTGCAGCCACCTGCCTCTCCACCCACTCACCTCCCAGCCAGTGGTGGCCACCAATCTACTCTCTGTCTCCACCTATTTGCTTATTCTAGACAATTCATATCACCTCTCCTTTGAGGGTTCCACATTCACAAATCAAACAATTTCAGATTGAATATATTTTTAAAGTATATTCAATATATATTTATTATATATCATATATATATTCTATATATATATATTTCAAAATATATAAAATATTTTGAAAATATTTTTTAAAATAGTTCAGCTTAGACTGAACATATAGACTTTTTTCTTCTTAACTTATTCCCTAAACAATAACACTATTTCCACAGCATTTACATTGTCTTAGGTATGATAAGCAATCTAGAGATGATTGAAGTCTATGGGAGGATGTGTGCACATCATCTGCGAAAATATGCAACATTTTACATAAGGACTTGAACACTTGCAGACTTTGGTGTCCGAGGGGGTCCTGGAACAGACCTCCTTGGACTCACGGGATGACTGTAAGTGGAATCATCCTCTGTGGTGGTTTTACACACATGTTAACCGAAATGGGATCATACCTCACCTGCTCTTTCCCTTGATGGACTATCTTAATGATCTTATCACATGCACACATACAGATCTATCTCATGGATTAAAATACCTACGGAGACACTCAACTCCTGCTGACAGATGATCAGATTGTCCATGCCTCGTGGGCAATGCTGTAATTAAATGTGTCTTGCTGAAATCTTTCAGGTATAAACATGGGAAATTCCTACAGTGAACGAGCTGAGGAAATGGTATGCACAGTTAAAGCTGGGATGGTTGTTCCAGAATCATCTTACAGAAAGGTGCCACATGGTGTAGTCACACCAGGAGGCAGAGACAACACATGCAGGGAAGACCAAGAGTCTAGGAGGAAATACAAGTCGCCGAAGCATGTGAAAATAAATGTAGGTAAGGATTGCAGTGAAGCGCCCTGCCTGCCATGCCTCTCTAGGGTTTGGGATGATTGGCAGCACAGAGGACCTGCAGAACAGCAGAGAGGAAAATGGAGGAGGTGAGGGCTGCAGGGACGGGGGAGGGCCTCTTCCCGCTGGCTGTCAGGGACTCTTCACCTATGGCAGCAGACCCTGAGGCCAGTGCGCATCTTTGTGGCTCTTCCTGATGAGGGTCTGGGTGCTTGTTTCCAACAACAAATGCATCCTTTCAACACCAACTGATTCTCCAATTCTGTAACAGCCAACCGAGTGTCCTAGCATCTGTTCTGACGCTAACTCCCCGGGGTTAGCAAGGATCCTGCAGGTTAAGGGGTCAATCCCACAGGACCGTCCCCACTGCAGACAGTGATGCACTTCTGCCCACAGGACTGCTCATCTGGGGGTTCCCCTGAGGCCCCTTAGGTTCCATAACTTGCCAGGATGACTGACAGAACTCAGGAACACTTCTTACTTATTAGAATCACGGCGCGTCGGAACGGGTTCGTTACAGAGGTCGCTCCTCAGCGGCCAGCTCCAGGGAGGGCTGCGGAAGGAGGGGTGGAGCGCCTGCACTGCCTCACACCCCGCTGCTCACCCACGTGCAAGCCCCCTGAACTCCACTCTGGGGGCTGCGTGGAGGCCTCCCTACTTAGGCACGGTTGGTCACGCTTGGTGACAGCTGCCTGCAGACCTGCTCCCCTCTCTGGAGAGCCAGGGTCAGTGCTGAAGCTCTGATCCCACCACCGCCACCCTAAAACTATCAGGGCCCAAGCCCCTCAGTTGTCGCATTAGATCAGGTACAAAGAGAGAGTCCCCAGGATTCAGGCGCTCTGCCAGAACCCCAAAGGCCAAATATTTATTTCTTAATATACCTCAGAGTCTTTGTGTGTATCTTCCTTGAGGGGTCAGATGCATTCCCCACCTCTTCTGCACACACACACACACACACACACACACACACCACACACACCACACAAACATGCACACCACACACTCCACATTCATACCACATGTATGCACACCACATGTAGACGCACTCACCACACCATATACAACATCTGGTTGTTACACACATACACACACAACACCACACATCAAACACGTACACACACCATACATGCCACACACATAATATGCACATACACACACACCACATATACCTTTCACATGTTCACACACCACATGCTATATGTATACCAACTCACTCACACTAAGAATGTGCATTCACATACCACACACCTCACACACATCACATATACTTGCAGACCATATACATACACACACCTCACATCACAGACACACACACCACATACATACCACACACATACATGCACATCACTTACACATTGCACACATATGCACACGCAACACACATACCACATACACACTGATTATGTTTCTCAACGTTGGAAACATTCTTACAAAATGTGAAATGTGGAAAGAACAATCCTTGGCACCTTGATGGCTCCTGGCTAACCTCAAGGGTGGAAGCAGGGGGGAGTAGGAGTACGATAATGGGGATGAGCCGCGTGGTCACTCAGTCTGGGTGACACCTCTGTGTCAACTCTGACACCCAGTGACTCAAAGACTTCCTTTGGGTCACTGTATAAAAGGCAAAGCTACATTCTGCAAATCCACACCAAGGTCAATATTTTGAAGCTATTGCAAGTAAAGCAAACCAGAAGAGAGGAAGCGGCTTTGGGTTGTCTGTCACCTTGCAGACAGTGACCACAAGACTTGAGTCACCCTCATTCCTCAGGGCTCCTTTCCACCACCATAGTCCTACCTGTGAAAGGGTCTTCCCTTTTTCTGGGGCCACCATATCATAAGTTGGGGCTCTCCAAAGAAACAGAACCAAGAGGAGATACACACACACACACACACACACACACACACACACACACACACAGAGATCTACTGCGAAGGACTGGCTCACACAATTATGGAAGCTGGCAAATCCAAAATCCACAGAGCTGATGCCCCAGCTCAATTCTGAAGCCATCTACACTATTGCAGAAGCAGTCTGAAGACAGACTCTAACTAGGGGGAGTGTTGGCCTTTTGTCTTCAAAAAAGATCCATTCAGGCCTTCAACAGATTGGACAAGGGCCACCCACACCTGGGAGGGCCATCAGCTTTACTAAGTTTACAGATTCAAATGTTCATTTCATCCAAAATCACCTTCACAGACATGCTCAGAATGATGCTTGACTAAATATCTGGGCACCTCATGGCCCAGTCAAGTTGATACATAACATCAACCATCCCACCCACCCAATGTCTCTATGGAAAGTGGAAAAGCCTTTATTCTTTTCCAATGAGCACTGTAGGATTAACCAAATTGCCTGCACACTTTCACCTACAGGCACCACACCACACCTACTGGCGTGCCCTGTCTGACTCAAGGATTTCATCCAGAGTTGCAGAATGCGGATTTCCTAATCCCCCTGTATTCCTTCCTATCCCCATAAACGGGTATCCCTCCATTAAATTGCTTTCCTCATGAAAATGCAGGAAATGGGATGCAGAAGGGGAGACTTTCATTCAACTGAATTGTAGGGAGAAATATTCTCCCTGGAGAAGTAGTGAGAGAAGCACCTCTCTAGGGGTTCTATAGGGGCACAGAATGCCCCAATGTCAGGGACCAGTGTCTGAGTCTTAAAGTCCAGCAATAAATGAGGCACTTGATTAGTGAGATGCCTGTGTGTGGTGAGAGCTTCTCCAAACTAGGAATCTTTAGGGAAAAGAAACTTAATTGAAAGAAGAGAAGAGTTTTAGGTACCCCTTAGTGATGCTATGGGCCAAATCCCTATATCTCTCTTATGGAAATCTTCAGTGAAGAATAAAGAGTCCCACTTTATCCTCCAGACTGCTGGAATCCATCCTGAGCCTGGTTTTGGAGGCCTCAGCAAGACTCACGAATGCCCAACATGATTTTCTCTGTGAATGAAGACATGGGTGCAGGTCAAACTTCAGCCCCCACCCCAGCAGTGATTTTACATAGTGGGAAGTAACTAAATGAGCACACTTGTTAATGAACCGACTGCCCGTTTTTGTGAGGTGTAGATTTAGTGGCCAGGCTGCTGTATTTGTTACCCGATATGGTAAAGGCCCATGAAACACATTCCCTCCTCTCCTTTTCTTGACTTGATGCTGTAAGAGTCAAACAAATGGAAGCACATTTGGTCCCACTTGCAGTTGGAGTCAGAATTGTTTTTTTTTGTTTGTTTGTTTTTGTTTTTGTTTTTTTTCTTTTCAGTTCTCTGAATAAGACGCTCTGAGTAAATTTGGTAGGCTAGGCAAATCAGACGGTGTGAAAACACTGAGCTGGTCTCCCAGCTCAGGGGCCCACTTTACCAGTGAGACCTAGGGTAGGCAGAGCCCTGCAGCCTTGCCTGGGCAGGGTTCATATGCCTGAGGGCTTGCATTTGTCACTAGGCGACAAAACTAGGAGAGGTGCTGGCCAACTTCTCTTCTGTTGTCCTAACATTGCCGAAGGCACCCCTAATAAGCACTTGCTCCCTGCTTATGCAAGGGAAGGAGGCATTGGACTCAGCCTCAGGAGGTAAGAGGACAAATGTGAAGAGGTACCCAGAGCCCTTTACACCAAGTCCCTAAACTCTCTCTGGGGGCTTCAACTCTGTCTGCCAGGAATTTACAGTCTTGTTGTGGATAGCAGCTCTTCAGTTCCTCCTTCCTTTGTGTCTCCCGCTCCCTCTCCTCCTCCCCAAAGCTTCTAGGATTGTTTCCCTATTCAGGCCATCAAGGTCTTTGCTCTCCGCTTTTAATTGACAATTTGGCCATTCCTTGCCAGGGTTCTTCTGTTTAAAGACTTTTAGGGATGACCTCAGTTATCTACCCACAGGGAGAAAATCCTGGTGCGTAGCTGTGGGTACAGCTTGGTCGGTTTGCGAGGAGAGGGGGTCTTCAGCTGCCATGTTCCTGCTGCTGGTCGATTTGCTGGACCGCTCCAGTGCCCAAGGGTGGGCGCTGCGCCGAACAGCAGCCCGGAGCGCGATGGCCAGGGTAGCTGGGTTCTCGCGCGTCAGAGGGGTCGGAGGGCGGAGAGGGACCAGGCAGGCGCAGGAGGGGAGAAGGGCAGAGAAGGAAGAAGTCCAAACGAAAATACTGCCAGTCGCCAGAAGCTAACCTACACGTTCAAGCCTTCGGACAATTTCAGACAGAAATGGTGATGATCAGGACAATCATAGCCATATTATTAATAACAGCAATAACGATATTTATAATAGAATTGATCAGCAGCAGCAGCAGCGGTCCGAACCCTCGCTCTCAGCTGTCGCCAGACACCGGCCGGTCCCAGCTCGCGGATCCAGTTAGATAATCTGTCCCGGCTGGGTCCTGGGGCGCCTGGGGGCAGCACCTGGAGCTCGCGGGAGGGACGCAAGGTGTGGGAACCGGTCTGCGCCCAGGACCCGGGCTGTCAGCGGGGGCCCCCAGAAGACTGAGGACCGGGTGGCGAGCCCCTGCTCAGGTAAGCGTGGCCCGATTGCGGGGCTGGCGCCGGTTTCTAGGCTGGGCGAGCAGAAGGGGCGGGCGGAGCGACCGGAGTTGGGGGTGGCGGGAGGAGGGCTCTGCGGGGCCCCGCCCCGGCGGGCCGCTGGAAAAGTTTGTGCGCTGACTCGCGGGAGCAGAGGCTGAGCGAGCCGGTTCCAGGGACACGCGACAACGACTTGGCCCTGAGCGAGTTTGCAGGACGAGCTCAGGGAAACGCCGGGGCAGGAGCGACCTCCCGACCCCCCAGACTGGTATCTGAGCGGAGGAAGGGGCGCCTGGGTCGCCGCCGCACCCACCCGCCAGGATGCCGGCGGGCCGATGCCCTTTCCAGACGGAGGTGAGCGGACGGAACTGGTCCTGGGGACTCGTGGACGCGGAGCCCGGGCTGGGTGGGCTGGGGGGCTGGGGGGCCCGCTGTGCCCACTTTTCGGACAGAATCCCAGCCTGTCCTAAGTGCGACGGCGACCGTGCTGGACGCTCGAGCTCGCTGCGCCGCCAAAGTGCTCCACATGAGCATCCCCCTCCCCCAGGCCGTCCGCTCCAGTGACCAAGCCACGAAGGGACAGAGAGGGTAATTCCCTTTGAACTACCCTTGGACCATTTAAAAGAACTGGATCTGTGTTGGCGGGGCTGGGGGAAGGGGGGTAAACTGAATGAAAGTGAGGTGGCTTGAAGTTCCTTTAATGTATTCCTTGGACAATTAAAAATCTTAGGCGCCCTCCCCAAATGGTAAAGAAGGGCTGGGTTTCTCCGCCTGGAAAAATCATTATTTTAGGTTACGTTAGCCACAACATTCCAGTTTTCCTAACATATTTCTGGACAAGTCAATTAAGGTTATCAAGATCAGAGCTGGGAGACCAAGTCCTCACAATACAGTGACCCAAGTTCTCAACAGAAAATTGGCACTGTTAGTTTCATAATTGAGGTGCAGCCTAGGAAGAGACCAATCTCAGAATGGTCTCTGTCTCAATCTATCTTTCTGGTTGCCTCTGTCTCTCTTTCTGGCTTTGGACACTCCCAATGGCATAGTTCTTTGCGGTGTTTTTATATTTAGATGTAAGAGAGGGACTCCTTGTTGGATCTTTAAAGGGAACACACTTTGATTTGAACACTGCAGAAAAGAAAGGGCAGCAGCACGAACAGAGAGAGGGTTCTTCTATCCTGTGTCTAGCATCCATGGCCAGAATTCTGAGACTTCAGAATTATGTTGTTTTCTAAAATCTGAACCATAAATTTATCAGATGTTTTATATAGTCACAAGTGTGTGATTTAATTTTTTCAATATTCTTTTATTCTTTTCTTCATGGATGCAAATCTTGCAGGCAGGGTTAAGGAACCTATAATTCCTAGAAAGTATAGGGGAGGCTTTTGTTCTGCTGGTCAATGATCAGGACTGGTTTTTGTATGAGTGTTGGGTGATGGTGGGGGGGGGGATGTTCTGCATGAGTCATGGAAGTGTCCAGATTTTAATTGATACAGAGCTCAATGTTCAGATGAATTATTTTGTTGCCATAGAAGAACTACACATTGGGTTTTTAAAATCAACAAACCAACAAATATTCACATTGGCCTTACTAAGTCATTCCTGTTTTCTGACACTGGAGATCTACCCTGCAAAGCCAGCCCTTGTAGGGCCTCCAGCTAAGATACAAGAGAGAACGAAGTCACAACCAGTTTAGAGCTTTGAAAAGGCCATTTTCCTCATTACAATTGTGAATTTTTTAAGTTCAGGACTGTCCTAATTTTCTACCATATTTGGATGCTAGGAACTCTCATTTGCTGTAGGAGAAGCTTTACGTATCGGCCTAATGACCTGATTCCTCAAAATTCAGGCACTGATTTCCCTCTTTCTGAAAATCATGACGTTTAATGATTTCTATGGTATCTCTTCCATCTTCCTCTATATTCTCAATAATGAGAATTTGAGCATGTCACAATCTGGAAAAATTGGGGGTTTCCCTATTGTAGAACCCATTTTTATCTGCCAAAGCCTGGAGATAACCTCTCAGCCAACTGTTCACAGAGCTGGAACTGTGGGGCTGTAGGTTACCCATGCTTTTCTAGCTCTTCACGTCTGGCTTTATAAGTCCTCTTTTATCACTTTTGGAGCCATTTTGTATTTATTATTCCTGTGTCATGCATTTTGTTTTCAATTAATTACCTTAAGAGATTTTCCAGGAGCCTTTGGAGATAATGTTTTGAGGAAAACGACACTGAGTGGAATCCTATCTAGTTTCAGATAATAATACATTGCAATTGTTCTTTGGTCACACACAGCTCCTGGGTATGAAGTCTCCTGTTTTCTGGTTTTGTTTTGTTTGCATTCTATTTTTGAGGAATCGAAGCTGTTTCGATGCAATAGGGCCTGTTAGGTGAAAAGATTTTGGGGTGTAGAGCGAGGCGGCCAGTGGGTGGGTTTTTTCTGCCAGCAGGCATGGGGGTATAGTCAAGCACAGTGTCCTAGAGTGAGGTCTTCAGCCAGCTTTTTGGTCTTGAAGGTTCTTTTCCATTTCCTTGACTTCGGAATTCTCTAAATATTTCAGTAAAGCCCCCAGAGTGTCATCCCAATATTTTGCCAGCACAGTAGCTAGGCAATTCGGCTGTAAAGCATACTGGGAAAATTCTTATCACCTCCTAGTTAAAGGACATGTGGCAAGGTGACAGCCTTCCGAAGAGCTTATCCCTGATGGTGTGCATGGGAGCCAGATGACAGGGACATCCAGCCCGGCCAGGCTGTACAACCTAGGACAAGCGGCCCCTCCCCCAGCTTCCATCCCCTACTGTGCACACTGGGATGGCGTATGACACTATGGGTCTAGCCTTGGAACAGAATGGTCCACAGGTGGACTTCTTGGGCAGGACACCTCCTGTGTGAATTTGCCTTTGGCTTCCTCACAGAGCCTGTTTCCACACATCTGCATTCATTTTGTGGAACTCTTAGTAGTAATCCAATCCTGTGCCTCGAGAACAAGAGCAGAAACAGTTTGAAAAGATTGGTTAGAAAGCAAAATGGGGCGAATTCAATTGCCTCCCCCTGGACCGGTCTGGAAGCCTAGGGCACATGTGCAGGGTCAGTGCCCGAGGTTCCTGGGACACCATCCCCCTGTCCAGGATTCCCTGGACTCTGCCCAGATTCATAATAGCACCCCAGCCTTGTTTGCTAAAGAGAAAGAAGACTAAAGAGAAACCACCAGAAAGCAGGAATCTCCACCAGGAAAGTGAATTCAATTCTATGCTCTGAAGAAGAAAAGTGGTAAAAGATGCCAAACCTTCAAGACCTGGTGTGTCTGTAATGGTGTGTCACAGGGAGCTTCACTAAAGGGCCTAGATCAAAGTGCCAGGCACGGGAGACCATGTGTAAAGCTTGCATTTTTCCATGAACTATCTGGAGGCAGAGTGAGGTCATCCAAGAAAACTAGAGCAAGGGAAAAGACTCATTAGCAAAGGAATTTCGCTGGAGCCGTGAAAAGACCAGCTCATTATTTCCTTTCTAAGTTCTTTTAAATGAAAAGGAAAAAAGGGAAATTCTTGCTTTTCAAGAAATTTTGCTTGTTGGCAAATATGTGGTGCCTTAATTCATTTTGGGGGATGAAGTCGTGGGCTTTCCTGGGAGAATATTCCTTTTAAAAACATAGAATCTTGCATCTGACAAAGGGAAATGTCTTCCTATTTCTTTTTGCTTTCCTTTTATGTGTGCAAAGGGGGGGTGCCTAGACTTGTAGAAATATTAGCCTTCTTCTTTTTCCCTTTCCCTTCTTTTTATAGTTTGTTTATTTTTCAAACTGACATGTGTGGAGAAAGTGAATCGCTAGAGTAGAGAGCACATCTGGAATCCATCTGCGCCCCTCTCCCAGGCTCACCTCCCCCAGGGGATGCTCCTTTGGAGTGGGGGAAGGTAGCCATGGCTGACATTGGTGGGCTCTAACTTGGGGTCATCTGCCATGGAATCATCTTCTGGAAGCTGTCTTATTCCTTCTGGGTTGGTGTTAAAATGCCTCGAAGTAGGTGATCCCAGGTCGATGAGACCAAAGGGAAAACTCTTAGGAAACAGCGTCCTAAGGGAAGTTCAGGGGTGAGCAGGGGCTCTCAGTGCAGTGACTGGACATGCAGACAGGGCCAGGCGGGGAGGGGAGCAGACACAGACAATGAAATACCCAGGCCCCTGGCAGAGCCGGGGAGTGAGCAGGAGTGGGGGCTGCCAGGGTGGTCAGGGAGGGTTGTTGGGGAAGGACTCAGCACTGAGTGCTCTGTGCGGGTGAACTTGAGGCAGGAATCTGCAGAGGGGTCTGTCTGGCTGGAGACCCCACAGCTCGTCTGTACCCCTGTAGCTCCTGCAAAGGGCTGCAGCTTTGTGATTCTGCGCAAAACTCGTCTGCACCGTAGTTGCATTTCTCAGCACCAGGCTCTGTTTTTAAGTGAAATTAAACAGCAACCAACATGTCACTGACAGCTCTGGACAATTATCCTTTAAAATAAAACAAGACGTGAGACTTCATACTGCGTCAGTTTTGCCCTGGAGATGGAGGGCATGCTGGCTGCCCACATTGGTTCCATTTTGCAGGGTTTGGGGCAGGGGAGAAGCTCCTGTCACTGCTAACTTCCAGGAAGCCTGGTACCCCTGAGTCATGGCACAAGTTCATCCTAGACACCAGCATGCCCCTCAGAAGCACAGGCGTGTCTTCACCGGAGAACACCCTCGACCAGTCCTGGCGGTGTTGCTGGATGATAAGCAGCATGTGGGCCGTGGAGAAATCACCCCATGTCCACAAACAAGATTGAGCAGAGGGCAGCACGTCTGTCCACGTGATGGGTGAGCGCAGTCAGCACTGGCCGCATCCCCAGGCATGATTCCCACGAGCATCCTGGTGAGAGACACCATTATGTCCGGTGGGCTCGTTTATGTGATGGTCAAAAACAGGCGAAACTCACCAGAGGATGACAAGCCCAGAGAGTGGTCATACTGGGGGCTGTAGTGACCAGGAGGGGCACTCGGTAGCCCGAGGGGCTGGGTCTCACCGGAGGCTGTTCTGGGTGCTGTTCTCATGGTGTTTAGATGGTGTCTGTGGGGTGGGGCAGGCTGACCACCCAGCGCTTCATGGGTGTGAGTACTGAGCTGAGCTTGCTGGGGACAGAGCTTTCTTCTGACAAACTTGAGGTCTGTGGCTAGCACCCTTTAGGAGTAGAGGGAAGAACTTGATCACGATATGCTTTTGACCATTCACAATAATGTTTAGGCATAGCCAAAATCAATATGGCCTTTTGGACTTTAGCCCAGCACTTAACTCTCAGGATGGGGCCAGCTTGGTAAATGCTGATAATCCAGAGAAAATAAGCTTTTAGATTCCAAAGAGAGACTGATATCTTCTGGTTATGCAAATGCAGAGAATCGTATTTCACAAAAGACATCCTGCAAAAATATAGTCTGTGAGGGATGAATATTTAATTAAGGGAAATGATAAATCTAGCACCGATGGGAAAGCGTGTTCACCCTCAAGATTCATGGTCTTCTCCATGGGTTTCTACGAGTTTTATTGTGGTCATTTGATTGCTGGTTACTCGTCTTTATTGTTTGCTTGTTTTTCTGTTGTTCTGCGCAGTCTTACATAGGGGAAGGGAGAGAGAAGACGTGAGCTTGCATAGCGTTGTGTCTGTTAACCCTCTCTTCTGTCTCTGGATTTGGCTATTTTAAAGGAAGTTATCCCCCCCCCCCCAAATCCAAAGTGTGCAAAACTTTCAAGGGAGCGCTGAGGCGTATAAAATGAGGTGTGGGGTTATTGTGGAGGAAACTAAAACACAGGAGACAAGATGAGTTAGCTCAAAACCAGTCTGAATTATCGAGACCTACATATTACCTGAAAGACAAGGAATGTCGAGCTGCATTGAATCCCCACCCGAGCTGGGAGAGGGGCCCCAGGCATCAGCATTGGAACCAGGGTGTGTCGCAGCGTGTCATTTTCTGGGAAAGAAACCCCTAGTGGTGGTGCGGATTGCCCAGGGACATTTTGAGATCAACCTGGATGCAGATGTGTCTTGGACAGCACAACTGGTAGCCTGGAGGGGAGGTGGGCAGGGCACAGCAAGGTCCCTAAACCTACAGATCCATTCAGCAGCACCATGGGGATGGCTTGGGCCCATCATCTACAGGACACAGTGCCAGGGTCTGTTCCCCTAACCATGCAGAGCGGGAGTGGGAAAAGTAATCCTCCCGGCATGACACACGGGTGAAGAAATAACCAGACAAGCAAACGTAAAGGGCACAAGCCTCTGCTGAGCAGCCGTCCCGTACAAGATCAGCATGCCGGGAAAGATGCGGGGACAGGAGATCACCCAGGCAAAGTGTCCGTGTGTTCGTGGGCTTGTACTGCTCAGAAAACTTCAGCTGCTTATTATCATCTCTGCTCTTCAAAAGATTGCTGGCAATTTTTAAAAAGTGATATTCTGCCTCAGGTCAAGTTCACCGGGGTCTGGGCTGATACCAGAAAATGCTACGGAACAGGTAGAATGTGACTTGGGGCTTGAGGGACAGACAAGATTTGAGTAAAGCTCAGGGTTGGGGGCCGTGGGAAAGCTGCCCACCGAGCGGCTCTGTCTGCCTCCAGGAGAACCCCACGGTCCCTGGCTGGGTGGGGAGCGGAGCTGGGTGGGACAGCGCAGCATGGGGTTGGTTATGAGACATGGAGAGGCCTGGGTTGGGGACCCCTCCTGTCCTTCACCATCCGCCCAACTTCAGAGTGGGGCTGCTGTCCTTTCTGAAGTCAGCAGGGGGCTTTGGCCAACACACAAAGGTCTCTGCTGGCACGTGGTATTCAAGCTGACCTTGACCCAAGCCCTCCGTGATCTCAGACAGATCTCATGGAGGGCTCTGCAGTTCCAGGCAGAGCACAAACGTCAGCTCAGACAGCTCCTGGGGCTTCTAGAACAACCAACCCCTTCAAGGCTTCAAAACCCTGGAGGACACTCTGTGAAGAAGTCATGAATCCTCTCTTCCCCATCTGCGAAAATCCAAGACTTCCACCATGATGTAGGGAGCCAAGGGCGTGGACAGCGATGGTGTGCCTGGAGGGTCACTAGGGTGTGGAAGCATTTTTTTTTTTTTTTTTGGTACCAGGGATTGAACTCAGGGGCACTCGACCACAGGGTCACATCCCCAACCCTTTTTTGTCTTTTATTAAAGACAGGGTCTCACCGAGTTGCTAAGTGCCTCGCCATTGCTGAGGCTGGCTTTGAACTCGCAATCCTCCTGCCTCAGCCTCCCAAGTGCTGGGATTACAGGTGTGCGCCACCGCGCCCGGCTAGGGTGTGGAAACATTTTAAAGCTACCTCAGCTTCTCAGCCCCCACAGCATTGCCTCACGGCAAGCTCATGCACCCTTCAAAGGACTGAGGCCCTCAGGGAGCCTAGATTCATATACAGGGAGGTAATTATGGATGAGTGAGACCTTCACACTGGGCCCAAAAATGCAGAGCCCCATATTGTTGCAGAGAGATCCAAGCTTCTCTGAACCAGATGTAAGGCTGCAGCTTCAACATCATGAGAGTAAAATGTCTTCCCTGGATACACATGGTGGGCCATTTTAAATTAACCTCATTTGGTCTTCATTAGATATTTAAATATTCAAATTTAAAATAAGTGAGTCTAGAAAGATGTCACGTGATCTCACATGTATGCGAAAGCTAACATGTTGGTTTCATAGAAGCAGAGAGTAGAACAGTGATTACTACCAACTGAGAAAGGGAGGGGCCTGAGGAGGTTGGATAATGGGCACAAAGTTATAGTTAGATACAGAAATAAGTTCCAGTGTTCTATTGCCCAGTGAGTGTCTAGAGCGTACAAAAATTTAATATATATTTTATAAAGAACTAAGAGAGGAATTCAAAACTCCCCAACACAGAAAAATGATAAATGTTAATTACCCTGATTTGTTCATTAAGTTGTGTGCATGGGGGATCAAATCATCACACCGTATCCCACACAAATGGACAACTATTATGTGTCAATTACAAATTTTTAAAACAATAATTCTACTGAAAGCAATTTCTGCTTTGATAATGGGTCTGCGTCATGATCATCATCACTATGTAGGATGCCAATCAAGATGACCAATGGTCAGGATCCGGTGGAGGGAGTATTAAAATTCAGAACCCCTCAAGGGCCTGTACTTGGATCTGTTGCCTGATGACCCCACAATGCACCCGGATGTGTGGTTTCTTCTGGCTCACAGGCATTGATTTAGTTTTGCTTAATATTCAGGCCTCTGGGTTTTTTTTTCCTTGAGGTACTAGGGATGGAACAGAGGGCCTCAAGCCCGCTACATGCATGCCCTAACACCCCCAGCCCAGGCCTCTGCGCATTAAGCACACTCAAAGCATGGTTGCTCCTGCTTTCCCTTCTTCCCTTAACCTCAGCACCAGCTGAGTTTGGCAGGTTTGCACTCCTTCCTCACCAAGCTTTGACCTCAGGTGCACAGTGGCTGCCTGGCCCACACTCGGCCTTCAGCTGGTCTTCCTGTGGTGACTGCATGGTGGTCAGGCTTCAGGACTCTCTGCCAGGCAGACCCAATCCCCTCCAGACCCCAGGGGAAGCTTTCCAAGGAAACATCAGTGCTTCCCACGATGTCACTCCAAATCTCATCTGAGAGGTCTTGAAAATTGAGCAGGGTCATTCTGGATTCCATCCTGTGGTCACTTCTGTTTGCATGTGTGTATTTGGTTGGTTTTCGTTTGTGGTTTAGGTTTTGTTATTTTGTTTTGTTCTGAGAAAAGCTTGAATCTCTCCAGGTAACTGGGGGACATGGTTTGCCGGCTCCCATGTGTAGCATTTCCTGGTGCTTGGAGTGGAGCCTTTACTTGGGTCTATAGGATCACATGATTGCATTTCACACCTTGGTAACTCCAGACCACTTAGAAACTTGACCCTCTGCAGTCCTGACCAGGCCAGCTGTCCAATGCTTCAGCATTTTTCTCACCTCGGTTCTTTAGAGGGCGATCAATCCCTTTATCCCGGCCTCTCTCCTTTCATCTTGTTGCAGGAGGCGGTGTGCGACACCCTCCCTGGAATCCCGCCTGCACTCATTCCTGAAGCCACAGCCCCCCGCAGTCCTGCTTGTCTCTTGAAATGAACGGTCCCCGGGCGCCCTCTGGTGGATTGTGGAGATAGCCGTCTGTCGATGCCAAGCGATGGCTACCGTGCTCTCGCCACCCCCAGCTCTCCTTGGGGAACGAGACTCTGCAGGTACATTACAACTACGTGGGGAAGCTGGAGGGCAGGCTGAAGGACCCCTCCGAGGGTGGCAGCACGCTCACCACCGTCCTCTTCTTGGTCGTCTGCAGCTTCATCGTCTTGGAGAACCTGATGGTTTTGATTGCCATCTGGAAAAACAATAAATTTCACAACCGCATGTACTTTTTCATCGGCAACCTGGCTCTGTGCGACCTGCTGGCTGGCATAGCATACAAGGTCAACATTCTGATGTCTGGCAAGAAGACGTTCAGCCTGTCTCTGACGGTCTGGTTCATCAGGGAGGGCAGTATGTTTGTGGCCCTCGGGGCGTCCACCTGCAGTTTGCTGGCCATTGCCATCGAGCGGCACTTGACCATGATCAAGATGAGGCCCTACGATGCCAACAAGAAGCACCGAGTCTTCCTTCTGATCGGGATGTGCTGGCTCATTGCGTTTTCGCTGGGCGCCCTGCCCATCCTGGGCTGGAACTGCCTGCAGAATCTCCCCGACTGCTCCACCATCCTGCCCCTCTACTCCAAGAAGTACATCGCCTTCTGCATCAGCATCTTCATCGCCATCCTGGTGACCATTGTGATCCTGTACGCACGCATCTACTTCCTGGTCAAGTCCAGCAGCCGCAAGGTGGCCAATCACAACAACTCGGAGCGGTCCATGGCGCTGCTGCGGACGGTGGTGATCGTTGTGAGTGTGTTCATTGCCTGCTGGTCGCCCCTCTTCATCCTCTTCCTCATAGATGTGGCCTGCAGGGCCAAGGAGTGCTCCATCCTGTTCAAGGACCAGTGGTTCATCATGCTGGCTGTCCTCAACTCCGCCATGAACCCTGTCATCTACACGCTGGCCAGCAAGGAGATGCGGCGCGCCTTCTTCCGTCTGGTCTGCAACTGCCTGGTCAGGGGCAAGGGCGCCCGCGCCTCGCCCATGCAGCCGGCTCTGGACCCCAGCAGAAGCAAATCCAGCACCAGCAACAACAGCAGCCACTCCCCCAAGATCAAGGAAGACCTGCCCCACCCAGCCACCGCATCCCGCATCGTCGACAGCAACAGAACACTTCAGAACGGGATCCTCTGCAAGTGACATCTCACTGTGCCCAGCCCTGCAGCCACGCTCTTATTTATTGCATGTGTCGCTTCCACCGGGACCCTTACAGAGCTGTGACTCAGAGAGCTACGTGATGTTGCCTGATAACCTGCCCAGTGGCCGTGTCCTGAGGAGGGGGCCCAAGGAATCGCCAACCCATTTCAATAGACAGCGTGCTTTGTCTGTTTCAGGCACCAAACTATGAAGCTGCTGACGTCATCCGCGGCCCTCTCCTGAACTCTGGATGCCGCATTCCATTGTTCACGGAGAGGGCAGGTCGGGGGCTAAGCCATGCACGGGGTGTTCCTCAGTGTGCCTCTGGATGACGTTTTCATAACTCCACACTACACTGATTGTGCCTAGAATGGGTGCTTGTATATTCGTCCCTTTCTGTGTTGCACAGAATTCATGTCCCAGGTGTTTGCCGCGTGGTGTCAACATGAAGTCTCAGTACCCCGCGCAGTTAGGTAACTAGTTCTGACTGCAGCGCCAGGTACAAGGATGTGGTGTGAATTAGGTGGGCCTGCTACTCCCGGCCCCGTTAGATTGCTATGAAGTCTCATGGTAAGCAAAATGTTAAGGCCTAGATTCCCAAAATAAGGCTTATCCAAGGCCAGCCCCAGATGTGTGGGTCTGACCCTAACTAGCCCTGTGTCCCCTCTGTCATGTGTCCCTGAATAAATGTAAGCACATCCAAAAGTGCTTAATTGGGGGGGGGGGGCGAGGGGGGCTTCTGCAAATCGCATCCAGGATCTCCCAAGTGTCTGTGCTCCCCAACTAACCAAAGAAACAGCTCATGAGGGAGAGGCAGGGTTTCCCTCCATCCTGGTTTGCCTTACCAAGTCACCGGGGGCTGTGGTCTGCTTAATGTAATGGGGGCGTTTCCATTGGAAGGAGAGGGTTAGAAGACAGAACTCTGGTCCTATGTCAAGTTTGATTCTGCACTAGAAAAGTACAGAACCAGTCATCCCCCGGGCTGTCACCGCAGAGTAGCTGGGACTGTCAGCAGACACTGATCCTGACTATTAGAGCAGCTTAATTGTCAGGTTAGAAAATGTAATCTGACAACTTACTCATGCTTCAGAGAGATGCATTATAATACCTACATGATACTGTAATTTTATTTTTCAACGTAAGTTGAACCTATAGCACTCTGTTTACCTTATAAAGGAATTACTCAGAGCATCCTTGTACATGTTCTTCCCCAAGGATCTTACATACAATACACACCGGAGAAAAGTGAGTGTGTGTGTAGGGCTGGCATAGACACATGCTGTCTGTGCTCCTTGTAAAAAACAAAAACAAAAGCCACCTTCAGAAGGCTTCTCCTTTGGAGTAACCTCAATTCAGCACCCACTACTGTTTTTGTTTTGGTTTTTTCTTTTTTAGGGTTAGTGAGAATTTTGCCTTATTAATACCTAAAAGAGCTATCTTAACTCATGAATGACTCTTTGTAAGAGAAATTCCCTCCTGGCAAGTTGCTCTTACTGAGGAAGCTTTCCATGGGTCCTGGGTAACCTGTACATACTGACCAAAGACTTTCCTCCTTTTTGTTCCTGTGGAGACAGATCCTATCGGTAAGGAATGCTCCCCAGCGCCTCTACTGTTGCCTTCTGTACATCACTGAAAAATAGCTTATTCTGTTACCAAATAGCATGAGGAAAGCCAGGGCATTTCTAGGAAAGCTTTATTGAAGGTTCTGGGTTACGAACAAGAATAATAAAAATGTATCAGGGAGACAAAGTGCATTTTCACATAGGAAATGGAATGATTTGATCTGTCATGATTTTGAGTTTCTTTGGGAGCCTTGGGTCTCTCTGTCAGTGTGATTGTCACACTTTGGTCCATAATCGTGACTTCTCTGGTATCTGTGCATGTCAGCTTTCATTCATTGACCCTCCTTGGGGGCCACAGCCATCATTCCCTCCAGGAGGCATTATATGGGCTTCTTGGAGATGACGCAAAACTTTTAAGCAATCTGAATTAAAAATACACTAAAAAAGTAATCGTGCTCATTTGGTATATGCAAAACCCAATCACCTTCAATACCTATATGCATGTTCCTAAGGAGCTCACCAACTTCCTCCCTAGAAGTTGAGCGTGTCAAGGTCGTCACCCTGAAGTTTGGAAATAGGTGATCCTGTATGTCACAGAGAACCTGTGTTAGATCTCGTTGCCGTTAGTAACCTTTACTATTTCCAATGTATGTTAAAAATAAATAAATAAATAAAACCAAAAGGCCACAGGTAAACCAGTGTTTGGGAGTCCCTGTGGCGGGATTGTTTTCTTGTTTTCCTGGGGGCCACCCCTCGTGGTGTGCCGTGGAGTGGGCTAGCTGCTTGTTGGTGCCTGTGCGTCTCAGCAACTTGGGGATGAACAACACACCCTCAGATCACCTCTCCCACTTAGACTTGCCCATTCTCTCTCTTCCTGGAAGCTTTGGTGTACTGAACGCTGTGTGCACCAATTCTGGTAGATTCTTCTGTTTTGATGAAGGGTCTTAGGGGGCTCTCTGGATGGGAAGGAAATGGTACGACCCATTGCAATAAAGTCTGGCCCAGAGGGATGGAATGTTTGGTTCTGCTCCTTTGCTGTTATATAAGCAAAGGCAGGGATGGGTCAGAACCAGGCCTTCTCCATGACAAATGGTAAGGCTCAGCCCCTCCATTCTGTCCCATGGAAAGAGAAGCTGGTGTTGGACCTAAGTGTCCTGGTGGTGACGCTTCTTACAGCTCACAAGGAAGTGCCCTCTACACAACAAGGACCGGAGCCCTGGGGCCCACCTGTCCTCCTGCAGTCCTGCCCCAGGCAGACTAGGCACCCGAGGGCAAAGTTAACCTAAGCCCGCTAGGATGGTTTCTGCCAAGCCATAGCTTTTCCTTCTCCTGGGGAATAACTGAGAATACTACTTTCTAGGGGGAAAAAAAAAGTTTCAAACTACCCTCCTCTCTTGTATGAGGCAGTACAAGATCCATCATCCAAATGAAAGAGACTTGTCTCAATAGCCTTTATTGCCAGCGGACTTACATTGATAGTCATTGAAACAATGAACTATTTTAAAAATGGTTGTTTTGCTCAACCCTTCAGCCATAGTTAACGCTGCGCTGGTTACGAGCCTTTCACAGAAATGTTAACAAGGTGCATTTTATAGAAAACGTCTAATTACATTGGCAGTTCCATGCTTTTAAATTGTATCTACAAGTGCAAAACCTCGACACCCAAATGTTTTTAGTATCTAAGTCAAATATTCAAAGGGGTTGCTGCGTAATCAGAAATGCACATACCACTATTCCAATAATAAAGGCACATTTTCTGATAACCAATTGTAAGGAGAAGTGCAGCACTGCCTGAATTAGGTGTGTCACCTTGCATCCCAGGGTCATAGTGATGATACCCAGGATGCTACGCCATATCCCTCCGCCTGGTGATCCCAGAGGCACAGGGATGCGACAGATGCGTGTGTGGTGATGGAATCTAACTGGAAACCACGTTGTTTCCTGAAGAAGTTCTTTGGATTCATTGAAGGTGAGGAGGGAACCTAAGACAATGATTTGTCGTCACCTGCTTATTGTCAGATCGCCAAAACAGCCAAATAACTTAGGCTTTATCATTTTTCAGAGAAGAAAGATTAGAAAACTTTTAGTTTTGTATTTCCGCTCCTCAGGGATGTCCGAGAAGCCAATTCCTTTCCAAACTCAAAGAATAGAAAGGGAAAATTGGCCACGCAACCAGACAGTAATTCTTTTTGCTTCACAAAAGTTAATGGAAACAAATTTTTCAAATAATGACTCACTTATCAATATGTATAATTTGCCAGCCAAATGCTTTTTAAAACGTAATAAATATCTTATTTTTACACATTAAAATTTACATGGCATTGTCTCCTAATCCTGGGATTTAAACACCAAATGTTTTAATTCTGAATACAAAGAAACATTCACATACTGAAATTTCACAATATTCTGGAACAAGTTACAGTCAAAAGTCAAATGAACAGAACATTCCACTTGCAACTCACACACAGTTGTTACAAAAAAATGTAACTCATTGTTCAGAGATGGATTTGTCCATTCATTTCTGCTTTGTTAATTGCTGCTTGATTTCAGTGGCTAAGAGATTTGGGTTGCGGAAAAAATATCTACTTGTGTGTGAATTTATGACCTCAAAAGCACAGAGCTACCAGTCTCACTCCCCAGTGTGTTTTTCCCATCTACGACAGTCCAAGGTGAGACAACCAAATAGATACTTGAACGCGGGGTTTGTTTCATTTCCTGTGATGTTTTTTCTGTGAAAATCTTTCTCCAAGCCCTGGGGGAATCACCTACGCATTTTAAGTCTGGGATTCACTTAGTCAGGGCATCTGAGATCACTATGAGGAAGAAAGAAGGGAGACTGGGAGCCCCTCCACTCCCATCTAGTGTCCTTCTGATGCTAGTGCCTCACCTGCACCAGGTGAGTCTGAGCCTCCCCTACCTCCTGCCTTCCACACTGTCACAGGCCTCTTCTGACATTCCATGTCAATGCCTAGTGGGCGGAGCCTTCCCAGCAGCCTCAGACTGACCAGGTCCTGTTGAACTTGGATGCACCAGTATTGCAAGGCTTGTCACACTCCAACACCCTCATGTGTGTTCACGCACGTGTGTGCACATGTGCACACGCATGTTGGTTTCCTACTGAATTATAAGCTCAGGCAGAAACCCTGTATATTTACTTCTCTATTCCACAAGCCCAGTGCAGGGCCTGCCACCTAGGAATTCATGCACAAATGAGGCTGAGAAGACTGATTGCAAAAGGGGCTGTGCCTATCAAATGCAGCTGCAACCAGGGAACAATGTGCACTCCAAAGCAGGCCGCCTCTGGAACAGCCTCCCACTACTGGGTACTGCACAGAGCCCTGTGAGTCTGCACCTGCTTTGCCTTCCCTCTCCTCTTTCCTTTTGTCCTACCTCTGCCTTCTCCCTCCCTGGGCTTCCCTCACTGTCTTCTCTTCCCTCTTGTCCCTCTGTCATGGTCCATAGTGGCCTCCTCCCACCCCACTGTCCTGGTGTTTTGTTCCTGCTCCGTTTGTGCTAGGCTCCCACTTGTTGCCTCCTAGTTACAAAACCCAGGGAAGAGTCTGATGGTGCACAGCAGAGAATCAACTTGCGTGCGGGCACGCACGCGCACACACACACGCATGCATATCTGTTTTAATCACCACAAGTATATACACGTGTGTATATACATATGCAATTCAGGTTCACAGGTCCTGGTACAAAGTTGCATTTTTTCTGACTGCTATAAAATATGTCAGTTTTAAAACTGTGCATTTGTTACTTGCAAACTTACAAATATGTGTAAACCCCATTATAAAAAATTGTGGCTGGCAGATGTCATTTAATCTACCGGGAATGGTTGCATGGAGTTGTGTTTATTAATCCTCCACTTTTGAATTCACAGCAGGGACCCTGGAAACTACCACATGAAGAGGGTATGAAAACTTCATCATAAAATAGAGGGTGGGGGAAAGCCACCAATAAATGACAAGAAAACTCTCATCAATCAATTGTTCTCAAAGTCAATCAGCTGCACCAATATCACCGTGTGTATTTGAAGTGCAAATGCTCAGGCCTTGCTCCTGACCCACGGAGTCTGGGACTCGGGCTGCAGAAGGCTGTAATTTGTGTGTGAACCAGCAAGTTAGGTGGTTCCAATGCCTGCCTTTCATGCCAAGTTTGTTTACTAAGAACGTCTGTCTCTGCCCAAGGACTTCCTAGACTGCCAAGTGTGCTCAGGTGTGCTCAGGGAGGATCAGAAACTGTCCTGAAAAACTTCCTTCCACCACTTGGGGGAATCACCTTCCACCACTTCTTTGGTGAAGAAAGCCCCACTTCCCGCCCCTCCCCCTCCACTGGGCTGAGGTGTCTTCAGCCCTATCTCCCAGGCCTCCCAGTGGTGAAGCCCCAGAGTCCACATCATGGAAACTTGGCAATGCCACCTTACTACCTTCCTCCCCCACTACTGCTGAGGTCATCTCCCAAATAAATTAGATGTGCTCAAATCTCCTTCAGGTTCTGCTTCCCAAAGAACCCCAACTAAGACAGAGGAAACAGAAGCACCACCTCTTCCAGCTGGATGACTCAATGGAGCACGGAGGGAAAGCCTGAGGACAGAAGCACCACTTGCCATTTTCACGGGGCTGAGCCTCACGTGCAAGCCCTAAAGGACCTTAGTAAGTCCTGCATGCTTCCCTAGATTCATCCACTGACTGGCCATTCTCCAGCAGGACATCTGGTTCCAGTTTCCTCATCTGGAAAACAAGGGTCCCCTCCAACTGGACCATGCTGTAGAGCTCCCTCGGTATCCTGTATGAAGCCACCAGGTTTAAGTCTTCAACCATGTTCCAGGAATGGGATTCCTAGACTTTGCCTTTCTTAGAAAACACTTCAGAAGTTCCACGAGAACCAGCGTGCTATTCTGAAACCCACTGCAAAGACTTGTCTGGGTGCAATGATCTATTTTGCAGTCTTTCCAAATCCTCCTACCCACTTCCAATCTGGCTGTCACCATCCACAGAAAGGGATTTACAGATGGCATGCAACCTTGGGCCAGGGAGAGAGAACTGGTGAACGCTTTTGTGAATGAAGAGTCGCAGCAAGTATCTGTTTACACGTTACACACTCATCACTCCCAACACGTCCACATGAGGACGACGTGCAGCCACTCCGTGGCGTGGAGCTAGCCATGGCTCAGAGAAGTCCAGCCACAGACATGCCCAAGGCCCGTGTCATGCGGGCAGGCTGGAGATGAGGATGGACAGGCGCATGACCACCTGCTGCTGGCACTGCCCCAGAGATGCCTCAGCTCAGCCCAAGAGGAAAAGAATGTGGGACTGGCTTTCGTGTAGCAGCCAGTGCAGAAGACATGAGGCTGGAGCTGCCCCGAACATCTGAGATAATGGGTCAGCCAAGCAGTCGATGCTCCTGGGAAGAAAATCTTCACTTCAGCAGCTGCGGCATCTTCAGAACCCCAGGTTAGGTAAGGAGGCCGGACGTGTGTCGCGATGGCCCTAAGCCTCTGGGCCCTCTTGGGTTCACTCCTATAAGGACCTGCTCTTCCTTCCAAGCTGGTCCTTTACCTCCACTCATTGGCTTATCAGTTTTTGTCTTCATTAAAAATTATCTGACTCCCTCTGCCACCAGGCAACCCTCAAGGACACCATCATACATGGTCCGATGGGACCTTGGTCGTTTACCCCAACATCCAAGATGGCCTTAAACAGAATAGTCACTCATCCAGGTGGAGCAGGCCTCAGACCTGTGGTCCTTCAAATATCAGAAGCCCCACCCATGGCGACTTAAGCGCAGGGCTGTCGGTCATCAGCCGGCTCACCTGATGCTACGGGAGCCTGTTCAGGGACAGCCTGAATCGGAGCTGACTTAGACCTCAATGAGCAACCCCAGCCAGCTTCAGTGGGACAGAGATGCCATCTGAAGCATAGATAATTCACCCAGGAGGGCAGAGGTTGGAGGGGGTGGGCATGGGCCTCCGGGGTCACTGTGACAGAGCAGAGAAGGGCATTCTAAGACTGCTAGGCCCTTCTGGCACTCCCAGCAGAAGCAGAGCTCTGGGTGGGGTGGCGGGAGGTGCTCACGAGAAGGGGAGAGGGCTCTGGCGTACTCCCACAGGCCCAGGGTCGCCCGGCACAGACTGTGGCTACTATGCCCAGGGAGTCCGAGCCCCGGATGCACCAGTAGTGCTGTTCTGCCTGGATTTGTTGTTCAGCCACTCTGCCCTGCCCAGGCAGAAACGCAGAGCCCAGGCTGGGGAGGGAGGAGGCTCCACTAGGTGTGCCTCCAGATCCTCAGCTCCAAGCAGGGGCTGGCACACAGCAGAGTTCAGGAAACGCTGCAGGAGCAGCGTAGCTCTGCTGCCAGCTGGCTGCGTGACCTGGAGCGAGCCTCCGTTTCCCACGTGGGAGTGAGGCTCCCGGGAATGCCCCATCACATTCCTTGGAAGGAATGTGGAAGAAGACATGAGATGACTCGTGGGTGCAAGACCAAGCTTTACAGAATGAAGGGGACGAAGAGCAGAAGATCCCTGCCATCCGCCACATCTCAAATCTGCCTTGAGATGTCATTCCTAAAAGGGAATGACGGTTTTTTTGACTTGGCATTATTGCAGTGTAGCCAATCTTGTCATCCAAAATCAAACTCACGCATGTTAAATTAATAGCAAAAGTAAAATAATTGACCCCAATACTTTGGATTTTCTAAATTAATTCCAATGCAGGAAAAACATATTTGTTGTCTATCATCCTCTAAACCAACACTGACTTCAGCTAAGAGGGTTACTAGAACTGTGGATTAGCACATCTTACTCCCCAAAGAAGAAAATCAAACAGCACTCATGGTTCTCAGCCTTGGTTTCCTATTGTGCTCATGCCCCTGAAAAAATGAACATTTTGGCCCTTCACAAGTGGGGGATGGAAGAATGTTCAAAGAAGGTAATTTCACAACATTTTTATATGTAGTAGTTGCTCACACAGGAGGATCAGAACAGAGTACGCGTGTACTGGGGACAGCTTCCCGGGGACAGGCATGCAGGATGACCACCCAAAGCCTATGCGGCCACAAGGCAGCAGCCTGAGCTGCTGCTACCAGCCACCTTGTCAGTCCCACTGCTGCGGAGTGACATGGAGCCGGGTGTCCAGGCTGCCTGAGACCAACCGTATAGGAAGTGTAAGGGGGTCTACATTAGTGCCAGGCTCTCCGGAGTTCCAGTCCAGCACAGAACATTCTAGAAGACTGACTCAGCAGTCTGCTTGGATTGCTTGGACCCTTCAAGGACAAAACCTCTAAAGAAGGCTGCTTGTATGAAGTTGGGGACATACCCAACCAGTCCTCATCTATTAACTCCACACATTCCCCCAAAGCAGAAGTGAAGCTCACACACTCACATCAGAACATCATGACTCACCAGATATATTTAAGTCTCCTCTTAATTCCTCTCAAAGCACCTAGTTTTACACAACCCAACCCTCAGTATGAGCAGAGAATCATCCAGTTCAACTAGCCAGGGATGACATGTGCTAACAGGACCTCACCGAGACCAGGGCGACACTGGAGGAGGTGCCAACCAATGACCCAATCATCCAAGTATGTTTGAAAAGACAACATCTGTTAAGTTACGGGGAAATCTCAGCCCCCATAGTTTTTAAAAGTCATAAGCATTGCCAACTTGCCAACACCAAAGAGTCTATCAGAAAAGACAGCATTTGATCTGGAAGGGAGAGAGTCAGGACAAAGAGCTGTGGCCTGGGGCACTCGCACAGTCCTCTGAGCGACTGGAAGCCTTGTAGGGCATCCCTCCCTCCAGGGGGGGAACCTCCTCCTAAGCCCACACAGACCCAGCAAGACCGGCCAGTGAGCGGGTCTCCAGGGCTGAGCTCTGCAGGCTTGAGCACATCTGCCCTCCCCACATCTAGGCCGTGTTTTCCCCTCTGTTGAAGACAAAGGGTGGGTGCGGGGCTATTTCACTTGAAGCTATTACAAGCAGCCTGTGATTGACCCACTGGCTAAGAATTTGCCTCCACTATCTTCCACACATCCCCATTTTATCACGAGGGGAGGAGAGCAAGAACGGCATCTGCCCGTCAAGATCTTGATGCGTGATGCTTATTTTGTGCCTATTTGGCCTTTCATGAATCCCTACACATAACTGGAGTCAAGGGTGACAGGGACCCAGAGAAGCTGGAGCTGTCTGGTAAAGCTGCAGCAAGGGTCCTGCGGTGGAAACCCCCTGCACCCAGGGCCCCGCGGTGCAAGGAGCAGGGAAGGCGCGGCCCAGCAAGTGGAAGGAGGAGGCCAACTCAGCAAGCCTGTCCTGTCTTAGAGCCAAGTTCATGACCGTACTTTAAATGTAGGATTAGACACTAATTTGGTAGCTTGCTGCCTTATTCTATTACAATTCCATGTTTGTTATCAAACCTCCTGCTTGCTTTTGTATTGTGCTTATTAGGTAAAACTGCAGGTTACACTTTCCTAGTGAAATTTCCCAGTGGAATAGGTCAGTTGAGTTAAATTTTTGCCTGGACAACTAGAGTCAAACTTTTTTTTTTTTTTCTCATTAAAAACATACAGCACAGAACATTAGTCTTACATCTTTCTTAGTCTTAAAAAATATAAATATAGAGGGATGATTTATACAGGATGTATAGGTATGTACACCTTTAATATGCATATGAGAAATTGGGAACAAGTTTATGAAACTTGAACTTGAAAGAAGCCTTCCTTTGGGGGCTTGTGAAGAAGGCTCTGCGCCCTCAGGCAGCTACCCGAGTTCCTGTAGGCGGAGACTGTCGCCCCCAGGTCCTCCTGACCTGGTGGGGGCGTGGGAAGAGTGCCGGCTAGCTCACTGCTTCCGCTCCACTGGCTGCTGGAGGCAGAGCTCACTCCCAGCAGAGACGATGGGCAGGCTGCTCTCAAGGTGGTGGCTGATGAGGTGGCTGATACTGTCAAAGACCCTGTCCTTCGTCCGGATCTGTGCAGGAAGCAAACAGAAAGTTGAGCGTGTCCCATAGACAGAAGAAAAGAAAACGCACTGTATCCAGAGCCAGGTGGACCATCTGAATGGGCCAAGGCCAAGGGCAGGGTCAAGGGCAAGGGGAGAGCAGCCTCTCTGGGACCCGGAGAATCCCCATACTTCAGAGATGCTGTCTGTGAAGACCCTGGCCACTAACTGCAGCTGGTTGATTCAGTCCATTTCATCCGCCCACCCCTCTGAGACTGAGCCCCGAATGTCCGGCACGCTGCTCCATGGACCCTGTCCACCTTGTTCCTTCCATCCTGACCACAGTGGGGCAGGGCCCTGGAGGCACAGCCTTCCTCACCATCTGCAACCAGGGACTCTCCTCCCTTATACCTTCCCTCACAGAAACTTCTGCCCAGCCACCCTGCACTTTACCACTGGGGTCCAAGGGCTCCTGTGCCCTTCTCGCCCACAGACCTTTGCACAGTCGTTGCCTGGCCTGGAAGTTCTTCCACCTGAGAACCCGGCTCGGCCTCAGCCTCGATGCCCGAACCTCCAGGTGGCCTCTCTCCCTGCACGCCTCCAGGGCCAGCCCCACACATACACTCTCCATGGGAGGTGAGCCTGGCCGAGACAGAAGGGCCATGCTCTGTGTTCCTGGGCTTTCAGTTCTAGAGTCGAGCACAGTGAACTTTTCCTGAATATATAAATGGCAGGCAGGAGAAGTTGAGCACCTGTTCTGCTCAGGCCTGTACTGTGGTCCCTGGGGACCATAAGCCACCTCCACCCTGAGTTGGAAAATTGTATTGGTATTCCAGCTCTCCTTGGAACAGCTCAGCTTTGCTCCTTTGAAAAGTGGGAGATGGGAAGTGGACACCTGGCGGGGCCCGCTAGCCCTCACAAGTCAGGATGCCCGAGTGTCCCGGCCTCCTCCTGCAACCTCAGGAGATCCCTCCCCTCCAGTGTTCATGTGGGAGCCCATCTGCTCTCTGGGCAGCCGACTCTCCACCCTCCTGAAGGAGTGTCCGAGGGTACATATATTCTCTTCCTTACTTATTTGCCCAATATTCTCCTTTCTCCAATTTCTTTTTCTTTTTTTTGGTGGCAGGGGGTGGGGGTGTCTACTGGGGATTGAACTCAGGGGCCCTTGACCACTGAGCCACATCCCCACCCCTATTTTGTATTTCATTTGAGACAGGGTCTCACTGAGTTGCTTAGCACCTCACTTTTGCTGAGGCTGGCTTTGAACTTGAGATCCTCCTGCCTCAGCCTCCCAAGCCGCTGGGATTACAGGCATGTGCCACCGCACCTGTCTCCTTTCTCCAAATTGTTAATGTCATTTCCACCTCCCCTAATGCTGCCACTCTTGTCTATCCCCTCCATCAACCCACAGGTGGGATATCAGTTTCTGGGTTCTTATCCCCAGATCCTGCTCCCACTCTGGCTGAAGATCCAGAAATCGATATGATCTGGGCGTATGCATTGCAAAGCCCACCCAAGGTGGTCTGAGAAGTGTAAGCCACCTTCCCAGGGCTCTGCCAATGAGCAGCTCGGGGTAACAGCGGCAGCTTTGAAATGAGGCTATTTCCCTACCTGACTTCCCTTCGCCTTTCTCTGTAAGCGCTGGAGCAGGAAGAGACTTCCTGAGCGGCAGAGACCCCTGCTCCCTGGGCATCCAGCCTCACCAATCAAAAAATTTATTGGACGAGTATGGAAAAGAAATCTTTTGGGCAAGACTTCCCAGCATCTTTTCATTGAGAAGGTTGTTTGATTCTCTTGAAGCTTCTTGGAATTTCTGACCCAAAAAAAGACATGCTGGGTGATGCACTAGCTAAGCATTTAGAATCTGGGGCACCTAGAAACTCAGCTTGAGACCAGTATTCTTGGGGTGTTGCCTTAACATTAACTCCTTATTTCTTTTTTTTTTTTTTTTTTTTCTAAATAATATGTTGGTTCTGGAGGAACTGGGTGAAGGAAGGAAGGCTTATGGCAGAAAGTGCCTGAAACCGCAGTCTCAGCCAAGGCCCAAGCCACCTGAGGGGCTTTCAGCGGTCCCATGCCCAGGCCACAGCCCAGGACAATGCCATCCGAAGCTGGAGCGGGGCGGGTGGTGGTGCTCGCACAGCCGCGTATCTCTGGCTTCCCCGGTGATCCCACGTGCTGCCAAAGCTGAGAACCACCAGGCGGTGTCTGCGGTACACAGCCAGCCAACACAAGCACGGGGAAGAGGCCATATCCTTCCTGTTAAATTAAACGAAAGGGTCCATTCACCTAATTCCTATAGATACTTACTAGCACTTCAATCTGGCTCCTGCCCAGAAAACTTGCAGCCCACAGAGCTATCTGTGTGGACCCCCAAGTTACTCTAGAAATGTCAGTGGCTGATCAAGACCACCCAGCCCTGGGACAAACCTGGGCTCCAGCCACCAAAAAGAGAGTCTACCGTAGTGAGGACACACTGAACGCTAAGCCTGGACAGCTGTGCAGGGCTTCACATAGCAAAGAGGAAATTAAAATGGAGCCAAGAACTTCACTCTTATCAGTCTACAGAAAAATAGACCAAAATAGGCATATATTAAAAAAAGAAGAAAGGTCTAAAATCAATAATCTAAGCTTCTACCTTAAGACACTAGGAAAAAAAAAAAGAGCAAATTAACCTAAAGTAAGCAGAAATTAATACTAAAAATGAGAACAGAAATCAGTGAAATTGAAAGCACAAAACCATTAGAGAAAATCAGTGAAACCAAAATATTTACAGAATTGTTAAGCTATTAGCAAGGCTAAGTAAAATGAGCAGTGGAGGGACTCAAATTATAATAAAAAAGGGAAGGGGATCATGGATCCCATGAACATTAAAAAGATAATAAAGAAAGCCGGGCACAGTGGTGGCGCACACCTGTAATCCCAGCACTTGGGAGGCTGAGGCAGGAGGATCACGAGTTCAAAGCCAGCCTCAGCAATGGCGAGGCACTTAGCAACTCAGTGAGACCCTGTCTCTAATAAAATACAAAAGAGGGCTGGGGATGTGGCCCAGTGGTCGAGTGCCCCTGAGTTCAATCCCCAGCACCAAAAAAATAAAAAATAAAAAAAAAAATAGAGATAATAACAGAATACTATGAACAATTCTATGCCCATAAATTTGATAAACCTACATGACATAGTGGATCAATTCCCTGAAAGACACAATCTGTTAAAACTCACATGAGAAGAAATAGACAATCTAAATAGACCTACCTAGTAAAGAAATTGAATCAGTGATTAATAAGCTTCCTCAAAAGAAAGCACCGGGCCCAGATATGTTCACTGATGATTTCTATCAAACACTTGAGGAAAAATTTATACTAACTTTCTAAAATGTCTTTCAGAAGATAGAATCAAAGAGAATACTTCCTGATTCACTCTATGAAGCCAGCATTGCCTTAATAACAAAACCCGGCAAAGATATTATAGGAAAACTATAGAACAGTATGTTTAATGAACATATGTGCAAAAATCCTCAACAAAATATTATCAAATCAGCTGGGTGCGGTGGCGCATGCCTGTAATCCCAGCACTTGGGAGGCTGAGGCAGGAGGGTCACGAGTTCAAAGCCAGCTTCAGCAATGACAAGGCACTTAGCAACTCAGTGAGACCTGTCTGTAATAAAATACAATAAAGGGCTGGGGATGTGGCCCAGTGGTCGAGTGCCCCTGAGTTCAATCCCCAGTACCAAAAAAAAAAAAAAAAAAAAATTATCAAATCAAATTCAACCATGTATAAAAATTTATATGTCACAACGGAGGGATTTATTTCAGATGTTTAAAGTCGGCACAATATTAAGAATCAATATGGTATTTATTTCATTAACAAGTTAAAGAAGAAAAATCACATGACAATATCAATAGATACAGAAAAAGTATTTGAGAAAATCCAACACCCCTACATGATTAAAAAAAAAAAAAAAAAGAAAGAAATCTCTCAATAAACTAGGAATAGAAGGGAATCTCCTAAACTTGATAGAGAATATCTTCCAAAACACCTACAGCTAATATATAACTAAAAATTAAAAGCCAAATATTTTCCAATAAGATCAGGAACAAGAACAGGGATGCCCTTTCTCACCATCCTTTTTGATATCATACTAGAAGTCCCAATGTCTTAATCAATGCACTAATAGAAGTCCCAAGTCTTAATCAAAAATACAAGAAAAGGTATTCATATTGGCAAGGAAGAAGTAAAACTACATTTATTCACAGACTCATGATTATCTATTGAAAAAATCTGAAAGAATCAACCAAAAAACCCAAGGTTGCAAGTTACAAGGTTAATACACAAAATTCAATGACTTTCCTACACATCATCAATGAAAACATGGAGCTGAATTTAAACTACAATACCATTTACATTATCATCCACTGAAATGAAACATATAGGTATAAATCCAACAAAGTATATACAAGATCTATATGAGGAAATCTATTAAAGTCTGATGAAGAAAATGAATGAAGAACTAATCATGGAGAAGGTACACAAGGAATTCCAAGGTATTCCATGTTTAAGGATAGGAAAACTCGATGTTGACAAGATGTCAGTTCTTTCCAACTTGATCTCTAGATTTAATGCAAAATCAATCAAAATCCTTCCAAGTTATGTAGTACTGACCAACTTTTTCTAAAGTTTATCTGGTGTGTGTGTGGGGGGGTGGAGAGCCAGAGTAGTTAACACAATACTCAAAGAGAAGAATTTGGAGAATCGTCACTACTCAACTTCAAGGCTTACTATAAAGCTGTAGCAAGCAAGACACCGTGGTATTAGTAGAAGAACAGACAAATAGATCAATGGAACAGAATAGAGAGCCCAGAAACAGATCCACACAAACACGGTCAACTGAATTTTAACAAGAAGTCAAGGAAACACAAGAGAAAAGACAGTATGGATATCTGTATTGTTATGGATAGGATATGAAGTACCCCCCCAAAAAAAAAAAAACTCATATGTAAGACAATGCAATATATTCAGAGGTGAAATGATCAGGTTATGAGAATTGTAACCTGATCAGTGGATTAACTCACTGATACGGATTAGCTGAGAGGTACCTGTAGGTAGGTTGGGTGTGGCTCGAGGAGGTAGGGCAGTGGGGGTGTGCCTTTGGGGCTCATATTTTGTCTTTTGGGAGTGAAGCTCTATTCCTCTTCCTGTTGCCACATCCCGAGCTGCCTTCCTATGCCATGCCCTTCCACCATGATGTCTGCTTCACCTTGGGCCCAGAGCCATGGAACAGGCTGATCACGAACTGAACCTCTGAAACCATGAGCCTAAATCAACCTTTCCTTCTCTACATTTTTTCTTGTTGGGTCTTTTGGTCACAGCAATGAAAAAGCTAACCAAAACACATGAAAAAAAAAATTATCTAGAGATAGAACTTAAGACTCTTTCAAAAATTAACTCAAAATATATTACAGACTTAACTATAAACCAAACAACTAGAAATTCAGAAAAATGGCAGACTGAAGGAACATACCATACCATAAAGTAGCTGCTCTCTGACATCAAGACATCGATTCTGTGGCTGCAGGATGATACAGAAAGTGGGAAAGTCCTAGAAGGCAACGTGGAGAGCCAGCAACCAGGTGAAACCCAGAAATACCAGGTTTTAGGTTAGAAAGAGAATTAGTAAAAGAAGTAGACTACACCAGAGCTGGCACACAGTGGCTCAGAGGGAGGGGAAGCTTCGCTCCAACAAGCCAAAAGAAAGTTTCCCAAGGAACTTAAGAAAAGCAGGCTCTTCTGTCCAGGAAGACCACAATCTGAGCAGAAAAGACACTCTGGCCCTGCAAAGTGAGAGGTGCAGGAGAGAGTCCTGGCAGTCCCCACCAGACTGAGTGAAAGTGGGGAGGCAGCGCCACCTTAGAAAGCTTCGTTTTGTAAATTTTCTGCACAGAAAATTAGAAATCCCTGCAGCTTTCCTTCACTTCTCTTCCCTTTTTTTAAAATGTATTCAAAGTTGTTGTATATATAACAGTAACATGCATTACAATTCATAATACACATATAGAGCACCTTTTTACATATCACTGTATACAAAGTATATTCATACTAGTCGTGTCTTCAAATATGCATGTAGGGTAATGATATCCACCTCATTCTACCATCTTTTCCCCCCTTTTCTTCCTTCCTTCTTCCTTCCTTTCTTTTCTTTCTTTCTCTTTCCTCCCCCCTCCCTCCCTTTTTTCTTTCCTTTCCTTCCTCCCTCCCTCCATTCCTCCCTTCCTCTGTCCTTCCTTCCTTCCTTCCTTCCTTCCTTCCTTCTTCCTTCCTTCCTCTCTTTCTCTCTTCCTTTCTTTCTCTATTGTCTTGTTTTTTGCTTGCTTTCTTTTCATGTACCCAAGACTCAGTGGACACCTAGGTTCTACTTCTCACTGGATCGGTGGGTGCCCAAGCCATGAATCAATCTGGGCTCAAGAGTGATACTGGGTGGTGACAGGAGCCACAGCTGCCATTGGATCAGTCTTCAGAGACGAGAAAAGAAAAGGGTGTTTTTATTTGGACAGGGGCAAAGCTGACGAGGTATATGGCAGGGGTGGGGTTGGAGTCCCTTGGAAGCTGCTGCCTGAAGCATCCTGCTGCAGGCCTGGCCCCCGTCCCCATGCCCAGAAGTGTGCAGAGGGTCACCTAGATGCCACCTAGGCCCTTCCCACACACTCTCCCTGGCCCTGGACTAGCGCACTTGGGACTGAGGGTGCAGCACAGTCCTAATCAGTACGCAGGCCACCAGAGGGACCAGGCTGACCAGAGAGCCTGCCAGAGCCACATGCACATTCAGCACACTGACTCCCCTAGCAAGACGGACCAGTTAGGGTCTCAGGTGACAATGAACAAACAGTAACTTAATTGTGTCACAAAACACCTTTTAGCTGAGGGACTCTAAAATCAAAGCCTCAGAAAGAAGTATCTCCATTTTCAAACACCTCAGCCAGGAGAAAACTGAATTTTTAAAGTATCGTTGTTGTATTAGTTATTTTTTATAAAGCATTTTGTTGTGTCTTACTTCATTATTTGTTTTTTCATAGATCTATCCAATTTTGTGTATTTTTCAATTAATTTGATTGTTTTTCTTGACAACTCTTCTTCTTTCTCATCTACATTCTGTTCCCTTCTCTTTCGTCCTTCTTCTCTCCTGATTTTACCTGTTTCCATTCCCTCCCCACTCTCTTTCTTGCCTTTCCCCCTACTTCCAATATAATTTAGCATTACATATGCTATTCTATACTCTTTCTGACCCACCTTTCTCATTGGTTAGCAGAATTGTAGAATTTTTTTTTTCTTGGTACCAGGGATTGAACTCAGGGGCACTCGACCACTGGGCCACATTTTTTTTTTTTTTTTTTTTTTTTTTTTTTTTTTTTTTGTATTTTATTAGAGACAGGGTCTCACTGAGTTGCTAAGTGCCTTGCCATTGCTGAGGCTGGCTTTGAACTCTAGATCCTCCTGCCTCCCAAGTTGGTGGGATTATAGGCGTGTGCCACCATGCCCAGCGAATTGTAGAAAAATTATTAAGTTCTTAAATATATGATGCTGTGTGGTTTGCTCTTAAGTTTCCACTGTTACTTGTGTTTATTCTCTTTTCTCAAAGCAGTGCTAGTGGTAGAACTAAGCACCTTCATTACACTGATTGGATGTTTTGAAGCTAAGACATGAACAAAGCTCAGAGTCTATGGTAAAGAGATAACTGCTTGCTAAATGAGCTTCATATAAGAAGAAGAGGAACATCACAACAGATGCAAGAACAACAGAGAATGTCCCAAAACATGAGGAAACAAACCAGTGAGACATTTCCAAAAGTTTACAACTCCCCAATAACTCAACCCACGGATATTGAAGTGATGAAATGCTGGATGATGAATTTAAAAGGTTGATTGTTAAAATGACCTGTGAATTGAAAGAAGATCTCAGGAATGAACCCAGAGAGAAAAAAAACAGGATATGAATGAGCATTTCAATACGGAGACCAAGATTCTGAAAAAGAAACAGCCAGAAATCTTGGGAATGAAAGACATAATAAGTCAAATTAAAAACTCAGTTTAAAGTCTTGCCAACAGATTAGATTAAGTAGAAGGCTACCTTGGAGCTCCAGGACAAGGTAGACAGACTTGAACATTCGAATGGTATTTAAGAAAATAATAAGAAACTATGATCAGAATACATGAGAACTCTGGGAAAACATTAAGAGACGAAATGTCAGGCTCACAGGTATTGAGGAAGGAGCAGAGATACAGTTGATGGTATTGTCAGCTTATTCAGTGAAATAATAGCAGAAAATATTCCAAACCTTGGGATTGAGATGGATATCCAGATACTGGAGGAATTTAGGACCACAGATAGACAAGACCATTACATATTACAGTTACAATGCCAAAATTCCAGGGGAAAAGTAAAGAAATAATTTTAGAAGCTACAAGAGAGATGGCGAAGTCATATTTAAAGGAAAATTAATGAAAATAACAGAAGATTTCTCTGAAGAAAACCTACAGTGCAGGAGGGCTTGGAATGATGTATTTCAAGAACTGAAAGAAAAAGAAAAAAAGAGAAAAACTGCCAACCAAGACTTCTATATCCAGCAAAAGTCTCCTTCAGAATCAAAGAAGAAATAAAAACCTCCCAAGGTAAACATAAAGTAAAGGAACTCGTGACTAACACGAGAGCTCAGGAAAGGATAAATTTCATTAGACTAGATAAGCAAACGAGAATTAGGATTGAAGCAAACATTGCAAATAAATCAAAATGACAGGAAGTAATATAGACCTATCTACAAGAACACTGAATGTAAATGTTCTAAATTCTCAATTAAAAGACATAGACTATCAGACTGGATTGCAAAACAAGACCCAATCTATGTTACCTGCAAGAAACACACCAAATAGGTAAAAACATTCACAGGCTGAAAGTATAAAGATGGAAAGGATATTCCATGCAATGGAAACTGCAAGCAAGCAGTAGGGCCTCCTCAATCTGACAAAGCAGGCTTCAAACCAAAATTAGTTAGAAGAGCCAAAGAAGATCATTATATACTGGTAAATGAAACAATCCAACAAGAAACATAACAATAGGAAATATTTATGCTGCCAATATAGGTGCACCTAATTACATAAAACAAATGTTATTTGACATAAAGCCTCAGACAGATTCCAATACAATAAAACTAGGTGATTTCAATATACCTCAATCACAAATTGATAGGTAATTCAGACACAAAATCAGCAAAGACACTACAGAGTCAAAACATCATTTAAATCAAATGGACATAACAGGCATCTGCAGAATACTTCATCCAACAACAGCTAAATATGCTTTGTTTTCAGCTACTCATATAACCTTTACCAAAATAGATCATATTCTAGGCCACAAAGCAAGTTTTAACAAATACAAAAAAGATGAAATAATTTTTTGCAATTGAGCAGATCATAATGGAGTGAAGTTAGAAGTCAACAGCAAGAAAAAAACACAGAAACTAAACAAACACATGGAGATTAAACAATCTACTTTTGAATGATGAGTGGATCATTGAAGAAATCAGAGGAGAAATGTTAAAATTCTTAGAATCAAACAAGAATAGAAATACAACATTCCAAAATCTCTGGGGCACGGAAAAGCCAGATATAAAAACAAAATCAACTGTAATGAGTGTCTACTTAAAAACTGAGAAAGATAAATAAATCTAACACCTTGAGGTGCACCTCAAGATGTTAGATAAACAAGAACAAACTATTTGCAAAACCAGAATAAGCAAAGAAATAATAAAGATCAAAGCTAAAATTAATGGAATAGAGAGTAAATGGACAATAAAAAGGATAAATAAAACAAAAGAGTTGGTTGTTTGAAAAGATAGACAACATTAACAAACACTTAGCCAAGCTAACCAAGAGAAAAAGATAGAACACTCAAAATTTTAAAATTAGAGATGAAAAAGGAGATGTCATAACTGATGAAATAAAAGTCCAGAGAATCATTATAGATTATTTTGAAAACGTATATTCCAATAAATTAGAAAATCTAGAAGAAATAGATACATTTTAGACCCGTTTCAACTACCAAAACAGAACTAAGGGGCCATACGAAACCTAAGTAAAGTGATAACAAGCAATTAGATTAAAGTAGTAATAAAAAGCTATCCAACAAAGAAAAGCTCAAGACCAGATGGATTCTTGGGTGGATTCTACCAGACCTTTAAAAGAGAAGTAATGCCAACGCACCTCAGATTTTTCTATGAAACATAAAAGGGGGGGGGGGGGGGGTCCAAACTCAAAGCTACTATTGCCCTGATGGCCAAACCAGAAAAGAACATTTCAAGGAAAGAAAACTACAAACCAATATCCTTGACAAAGGTAAATGCAAAACTCCTTAGTAAAAATTCTACCAAATTGAATTTTTCAAACACATTACAAAGATTATATGCCACAATCAAATTGGTTTCATTCCAGGAATGCAAGGATGGTTCAACCTAAGTAAATCAATGAACATAATATACCACATAATAGAACCAACAACGTTACATGATCATCTGAGCAGATGCAGAGAAAGCCTTCAACAAGATTCAACACCTATCCATGATAAAAACAAACAAACAACCCTGAAGAGTTTAAGAATAGGAAAGAACTTACCTTAACATCGTAAAGACTGTATAAGACAAACTCAAAGGCAAGATTATAACAAATGAAGAAAAACTGAAGGCCTGTCCTCTAAAATGAGAAACAAGACAAGGATGTCCACTCTCACTCCTCCTATTCAATATGGTACTTGAAATTTTACCCAGTGCAACTAGCTAGGAGAAGGAAGCAAAAGGGATAAAAATAGGAAAGGGAGTAGTCACATTGTTGCCTTTGACAAATGATGTGATTCTTTACTTTGAAGATCCCAAAAGCTCCACCAGGAAATTTCTAGAGCTGATAAGCAAATTCAGCAAAATAACAGGATACAAAGTGAACATAAAAAGTTAATTGCTTTTGGGGCTGGGGTTGTGGCTCAGCGGCGGAGCGCTCACCTCGCGCGTGCGCGGCCCGGGTTCGATCCTCAGCGCCACGTAAACATAGAATGTATTACATTGTGTGCAACTAAAGTAAATAAATAAATGTTTAAAAAAAAAGTTAATTGCTTTTGTGCACACCAATAATGGATCTGCTGAAAAAGAAATCAGGAAAAAAGAATTTTATTCACAATAGCTTTAAAAAATAAAATAATTTGGAGTAAATCTAATAAGAAGTAAAAGACCTCTATGAGGAAGATTACGGAACACTGAAAAATGAAACTGAAGAAGACACTAAAAGATTGAAAGACCCCTCCCATGTTTAGGTACAGGCAGAATTGTTAAAATGGCCATAGTACCAAAGGCAATTTACAGATTCAGTGTAATCCTCCTCAAAATACCAATGATATTTTTCTTAAAACTAGGAAAAAAATTCCTAAGATTCACATAGAACAACAAGTGATTCAGAATAATCAAAGCAATTCTGAGCAAAAAGGTTCAGGCTAGAGGCATCACAATACCTGAGTTCAAATTACACTACAGAGCCAAAGTAACAAAAACAAATCTGTCTGGAATAAAAACAGACACATAGACCACTGGAACAGAATGGAAGACACAGAGACAAACTCACACAGTCAGTCATCTGATTCTTGACAACATGCCAAAAACTTATGTTGGAGAAAAAGACAGCCTTTCTAACAAATGGTGATGGAAAATTGTATATCCATGTATAAAATACTGAAGCGAGATCCTTTGCACACCCCGCACAAAGACAACTCAAAATGGACCAAAGACCTAGGACTAAGACCAGAAACTTAGCAACTACTAGAAGAGAACATTGAGGAAACACCAACATATAGATATAGGAGGGAACTTCCTCTCTAGGACTTTGATAGCTCAGGAAAAAACACCAAGAATCAACAAATGGGGAGGCACCAAAATAAAAAGTTTCTGCACAGCAAGGGAAATAACAGCATGAAGAAAGAACCTGAAGAACAGGAGAAAATCTTTGCCAGCGACTCTTCTGACAGAGGTTTAATATCAAGAATATACATAGAACTCAAAAATTGCAACACCAAACAAACAAACCCAAACAAATTACCCATTCAATAAATGGGCAAATGAGCTAAGCAGACACTTCTGAAAAGAAGAAGTACAAATGGCCAACAAAGATATGAAAAAATGCTCACCATCTCTAGCCATCAGGGAAATGCAAGTCAAAACTACACTGAGATTCCTTCTCACCCCAATGGGAATAGCAATCATTAACAACACCAATACCAACAAATGCTGGGCACTGTTGATAGAAATGCAGATTAGTACAGCCACTATGGAAAGCAGTACAGAGGTTCCTGAAAAAATAAAAAATGGCACTACTATAAGACCCAGCTATACTACCCATTGGTATGTATCCAGAAGAATTAAAGAGAGCATATTTTTTGGATGCATACCATGTTTACTGCAGAACAATCCACACTAGCCAAGTTATGGAATTAGCCTAATTATCCATCAACAAATGAATGGATAAGGAAAGTGTGGCATATATACACAATGGAATTTTATTCAGTCATAAAGAAGAATTAAATCATGCTATTTGCAGGAAAATGGATGGAACTGGAGTACATCATGTTAAGCAAAATAAGCCAGACTCAGAAAGATAAGTGCCATGTGTTTTCTCTCATATGTGGAAGCTAGAGAGGAAATGGAGAGGAAGGGGGTCTTATAAAAATAAGAGAGACCACTAGGGTAGAAGCAGGGGCTCAGGAGAAGAGGGGTGGGAAAGGGGAGGGACAGGGAGTGAAACTGATCAAATTATGTTACATGCATGTATGACTATGCCACAAGGAAGCACACTCTGGTATAATTAATAGGCACCAATAAAATTTTTTAAACCAGAACATTATAGAAAAAATGTGGATAACCTTGGGTTTGGCAATGACTTTTTCTAAATATTTTTTTAGTTGTAGATGGACAGAATACCTGTTTATTTTATTTATGTGGTGCTGAGGATTGAACTCAGGGCCTCACACATGCAAGACAAGTGCTCTACCACTGAGCCCTAGTCCCAGCCCCTGGCAATGACTTTTTAAATACACTACAAGGCACAATCCATGAAAGAAAGCATTGATAAACAAGACTTCATTATAACTAAAAATTTCTGCTTTGCATAAGACACCATCAAGAGAATGAGAAGACAAGCCACAGCCTGGGAGAACATCTTGGTGAAAAATATATCCAGGAAAGGAGTGGTAACCAAAACATATGAAGAATTCTTAAAACTGAGCAATAAGAAAATAATCCAATGGGGTAAAAATGGTCCAAAAACCTGAAGAGAGTCAGAGAAGATATACAGATGGTAAATAAGCATAGGAAAAGATTTCCACATTATAGGTCATCAAGGAAATGCTGATTAAAATGTCAATGAGACACTACTACATGGCTTCTGTTAGAATGGCCAAAATCCAGAACACTGATCACAGCAAATGATGGAGGGGAGAAGGAGCAAGCAGAACTCTGACTCTTTGCTTGTGGCAATGCACACGTACAGGGAGGCAGAGGGCTGAAAACACACACCAGACTCCCCTCGCTGACTCTGCAGTTCCTCCGCCAGGTGGGACTAAGCCAGGCATGCACACCTGCCGTGGGGACTTTAACACATCTGGTGGAGCTCTGCTGTCTGGAGTCAGCACCTTGGTGGTGGTGGAAGACTGTAGGGGGAAGCCTTTTGCTCTCTGGTGGTATGTGTGAGCCTTCCAAGGACAGGCAGTGTTTGGGGCGGTACAGAGAGGGTTGTGGGTGATCCAGAGAGCTGCAGGCCTGGTTTGACCTCACATACTTTGCACTGAACTTCCATGACCTTGAAAGAGATGGAGGCCACCAGACCAGCTCTTTGGAATGCTAACGTGCTAACAGAATCATGTTTGTGACTTTTGTTCGAACTGTATGGGAAGTACAGTGGACCCTCAGTGTCCAAAGGGGATTGATTGCAGGATGCCCTGCAGATACCAAAATCCATGGATGCTCAAGTCCCTTAACATAAAATGGCACAGTATTTTGCATGTAATGTATGTATATCCTCCTATAGACTTCAAATCATCTCTGGATCACCTATAATATCTATGACCTTGTAAATGCTATGTAAATTGTTGTCATACTTCATTATATAATGATAACTTTAAAAAGTCTGTGCATGTTTAATAGAGGTGCAGTTTTGGTTTTTGAATATCTGCAGTTGGTTGAATCTGCAGGTGGGGAACACATGGATATAGAGTCACGGTCCATTCCAGCTTTAAAATCATGTCTCAGGAGCTGGGCCACTGGATAGAATAGCTGTCTCTCATCCCTGTCTGAGGGGCTCTCCCTGTCCCCCAAATCTGACCCCACTGTGGAGGCCCAGGCTGTCGTGGGCTGTGTGTAGCCTCCATGAGTCCTTTGGGGTACCACAAAGAAGTCTTTCAGCTGCTAAACGGGGTGCTGGGACCACCACACTCAATGTCCCCAAAGCCTTCTGTCCCCACAGATCCCTGAGTGACCAGAGATAGCACTAATTCCATTCATAGAGGGGAGGACGCATGTCCAAGGACACCAGCCCGGGTAAGGTCACAGCTGTTCCACAAACAAACTCCATATTTTTGTAAAACTCCACAAATCCAGGGCAAAGCTGGAAAAGAGGAGGAAGTACAGGCAGGAAGTGCACAGTGGACTCTCCTCTTAGCCTCCACAGGCCTAAAGTAGAGGCCTGATGCTCACCTGCCTTGGGCTCTCGCAGGTGAGGCTCCTCCAGCCCCTGCAAGGTGAAAACTGTGTGCTTCCAGCGCCCCCTTGTGGCCAGAAGGACACAATGGTGGGGGAATTTGAACATTTCCAGTTGGAAGGTTCCTTCAACATTTATTTGTTCAGTATCTAGAAACAACTATGTCACTCAGGACCCTATGTGGACACCCAATGTGCAAAACCCAGGAAGAAGGCAGGAGGGGCAGGTCTCAGAGCACTCTCAGGACTTGGAGATGGATCTTCCCACACAAGATCTCAAATGGATGGGGAAGTCACACAATTTGCCCAGGGTCAGAGGTGACTGAAAAATTATGGTAGCACCATAATCTACCTTATTTTTTATAATCAACAAAGCAGAATGCCAACAATAGGAGACAGCACACCTAGATCACCCACTCTTGCGTTTCAATGGTTATGCAAAGCATTCCTGCTGAACAGAGACCTCTGCTCCCATCCCAACCCACAACAGAGATGGACCATGATTTTATCAGAATTAGACCCCCAGCTGAAGCCCCAGGAACCTACATAGCCTCAGGCACTGTTCAAGAGGCCTCGACCTTCTCTGGGGACCCAGACTCCTGGAGATGCAAGGAGACCAAGATGCAGGGATGAGGGGGGCCACTCCTGCCCCACTGCCTGGCCTAGGACACGCAGCAGGGGAGGTTGGGCACCCCCGGCCTTCTCCATGCCTGCTGCGTCAGCCTAGCTGTGGCTCTTTAGCTGAGCTTGACTTCTTAGGGAGGGGGTGGGCACAGACTTTCTCAAAGGGACCCAAACCATCCTGGAGTGAGACCGGCCTGGGGTCTTAGGCCCTCAGCATGGTCTCTGAGTTGCTGATGATCTTTCTAACCATTTCAGGAAGAGCCTGAAAGTACAGGAAACTCAGATTCTACACACAGAAGAGTTGAGTGTGGTGGGAAGGAACCAAGTCCTAGGTATCCAAAAGGCTGGGTTCATTTGGGACCAAACATTCCCGAGAGCCTCATAACACAGTAGGGGGGGGGGGGGGGACTGCTCACTTCATGGCCGCTGGTGGTGAAGAAGAGAGACAGGGAGGGGCCAGGATCCCAGTATTCCCTCCAAGGACATGCCCCTGCCCTGCTAGGCCCAACCTCCTGGAGGGCCCACCGCCTCCAACAGTGCCCAGCTTTGGACTAAGTCTTTACCACGTGGGCCTGTGGAAGACATTCCACATCCAAACCATCGCACTTCCTGTTCTCACCTGCCTTCCAGAAACTTAGGTAGAAGTTAAGATCTCAAAAGTTCTTCATCCACACACCCACATTACCCACTCTTGTGTTTCAGTGATCATGCAAAGCAGGACGGGACCAGAAGGGACTGGCATGCGGGGGAAAGATCACTGCTCAGCAAGTCACAGGTCTTGGGCTTGGATCTTTCTTCTGCTAATGTGTTCTGTCCTTGATAAGTTACCCACGTCATCCTTCCTCCTCTTTAAAAGGGTGTGTTAACTAGACCCAGGTTTCTCCACTTGCATGACATCAAAATGCCCAGCTGGGTTGATGGGAGCTCATGCCGGCGACCCCTCCCTCAGGGTTTCCGGCTCAGCGGTCTGGGCACGCTCCGACCACCTACATTTCTGAGCATGGTGCAGATGGTGCCAAGCTGCTGGACAGGAGAGCCTCTCTGAGGATGGCTGCGCTAGAGTGAGGCTCAAAGTCCCGTCAGTCTACTTTGTTTTGTGAACTGGAATCAACACCTGCCCAATTCAGTCCCTCCTGTGATCCGAGGAAACAAAGGGTCCTTCTCCACTGGCAATGTGAACAGCCTGGTGGCCCCAGGCCCTTTCTGCCTGGATGCACCATGGCACCGTGCGTGAAGCAGGAGCTCGGCCACACGCACCTTGTAAGATGCCATCTGTCTTGCCCATGACTCCCGTGAGAAGCATTCTGCTCTAGTGACAAGTGACAAGAAGACATTTTTGAGTGCCTGCTGCATCCCGGCCTGTCCCCTTCTAAGGGTGCCCCGATGGCAAGTGCATGACCTTTCTGTGGAGTGCCTGTCACGTGTCCTACTTTACAGATAGGACTACTGTCACAATGACAGGATTAGTAAACACGGAGCAGGGGGCACGGCCTCGGGAAGTGCTCAGGGCGTGGTCGCCACTGCTCATCCCTCAGCACGCGGGGCACATTAACCCTGCCCTGGACAGGATTGGGTGTCCTAGGAGACTTCAGGCAGGAGGTGACCTGAGCAGAGCGCGTGCTGGCAGTGCAGGGGGAGGAGCGGGCTGGTCACTGAGAGGCGGGGGTGGGGAAGGGACAGCTTTCTGGGCTATTTTGAGGCCATTTGATGAGTACTTAGAAGAGGAGCACACGAAGTGAGGACGGGGCAGCTGAGGCCGCCTGCCTGGACTGTGGAAAGGACTCCAGGCGGCCCCTGGAGCCAGGGCTGAGGAGAAAGCCTGCTCTGCCTGCTGCTGGGCTTGCGTTGCCTAGGCAACGTCTAAGTGGAGCCACCCTGCAGGCAGTCAGGAACCCCATTTAAGGATTCTTCACCAACAAGCACACTCCATCGATGACAAAGTGATCACATCGGGCCTTTCCAAAGGGTGACACTAGCATGGGCAAAGCTGCCCTGATGAAAACCCAGGTTCCCTGGAACGGCTGGCACAGGCCACTGCTGCCCTGTGTCTACTTCCCTGGCTTCGGCTGGGTCACGGGGAGGCCCTGCCCTACCCAAGGGCTCCGGCCTGACTCCAGACTGACCCAGCTGGGATGCAGGCCAAACCCAGAAGCACTGCCCTGGCCTCTCCTGGGCCCCAGATTACGACATGGCCTGGGTCCTTCCAGGAGGCAGTGGCCGGGCCACAGTGCTGACCCCACCCTCCCTCTCCAGGTGACAATGTCAGGGATCAGTCAGGGGTCCTGCACGCCCACTGTGCATGCCCCCTCCTCCCCTGCCCCACCAGAGCACTCACTTTTCTCCCAGATGGTGAGCTTGACCCTGAGTCTCGGGGCCCCTGGCCCTCCCCGACCAGCATGTCCCCAGAAGAGGAATCCCTCTGGTTCCCTCCCCTGCCCCATTCCTTTTGGTATGATTTCCCAGGGACTGAGAAGACCTCATCATGCCCAGCTTCGCCCAAGAATCTGCAAAGTCTGTTTCTGACAATAGATTATATTAAAAAATAAAAATAAGAGAACTGACCCTGGTGACCCAAAAGGAAATGCATAGAAATCGGTCACCAATCAGATCCAGAGAAGAGAGAAACTCGTGGACACATTATCTCCAAACCCCACCCCCCCAACTAGAAGCATTGGTCCTGGCCATTTGCATAGTTTCAGAGAGAAGGAGAGGAAGTTCCTTAAGTATTGAGTGAGGAAGAGGCTAAAATTTAGCTGGTTTTATGTCTTTAATTTTGCCTGAGTTTGAAATCCTTCATAGAATATAATAGGTCCGTGAAGCACTGATAATTCAAGATCAGTTAGGTATGTTCCGACTCCTTCCTACACCCAGTGCAGTGACAATGGAAGAATAAACTTCTAAAATAAAAGAGAAGGAGGGGAAGAATGTGGGCCATGGGCTAACAAGAAAGCCAGAAGCCTGCTGAGAGAGCCAGGAGGAGCCATCTAGAATGTGGGCGGAGCTTGTGATCATCCACTCCCCAGTGGGAGGGGTCCTGCCACTCCAAGGGGAGTAGGCTGCAAACATGAAAAACAGCCCCCCTCCCCTTCCTTCCCTTTTGCCTCCTTACAGCAAGACCCACACTTTATATTCAGAGAGGAAGTCAGGGAATATTTATTCAGAGAAATCAAACATGCTGCCTGGGAAGAATTAAGCTTGTAGGAGAATGATGGTGACCCCAGGTAGAGGCCTCTTTGAGAGGTACCCAGCCTAAAAAGTCCCAGTCTCCACCATGTTTTTCTAATCTGTAAGGCAACTCCCCTGCTCCTGCATTCATCCCCTCCATCCTTCCTCCCATCCCAACACTCACACACATAATCCCAGTCAGTCCTCTAATGCCAGGGACAGACTAGAGGGAAAGAGAACCGTACGTCATAGCAGAGGAGACCAACCCCAGGGTAATCAACTCAGCCTCTTTTCCCTAAATCTTGCAGTGAAGGCATCCTTAAGATTAGGTCCATGACCATATCATTACAGAACATAAAGGAAAAAGAAAAAGTTTTAAAAATTTCAGAGAAAAATGTCACCACAAGGAATGAAGAATCAGAACAGCCATACTACAACAGCCCCTTCCCTCCCACTGTTGAATGAAGTGGTCCAGGGGTGTAGCCCAGTGGCAGAACACTTGCATGGCATGCACAAGGCCCTGGGTCTGATCCCTAGCACTGCACAAAAAAATAATCATTAAAGAAAACACAAAACATAGGCACTATGAAAAGAAAGACCATAGTGAGCAAATCAACACCTGCCTCAGAAGATGACTTGGAAAACAGAAAACGAAAATTAAACTCATATTAATAGCATGAAAAAATCAAAAAGATACTGACTGCATCCTCAAAAGAATAAGGCACATAGAAATAAAACAGAGGACAAAAAAAATCTTTTAAAAATTACATATATAATCTATAAAATGATATGAATATGAATACATGTAAAACATACAGAGATCGATAATGTAACATTTATGAGGTAGTCAATAAAAGCTCCCAGAACATAGAGAAAAATTTCAAAGAACTAGAAACTTAATGGAAAGACAAGAAACAGGAGATGAGTCCAGGAGGAAGAACTTCTCATCTACACATTCTGGGAGGAATTAATGTAGAAAACAGGAAATTATCAAAAAAATGGTTCAGGAAACTTGTTCTGACTTACAGAAAAACACAAGTCTTCAGATATGAAGAGTTATCAAGTACCTACAAAAATGAATGGAAGAAGTTCCACACTTAGATTCATGACCATAGCATTGCAGAATGTAAAGAAAAAAGAAAAAGTTAAATGTTTTCCAGGAAAAAAATGTCACCACAAGGAATGAAGACTCAGATCAGCCCTACTACAACTAACCATACTGTGAATCAAAAGTGACTTAAAAACACACTTTCAGACTTACAAGAACGAGAAGTTTATATGCTGTGCCTGTTCTGAGAAAAGCAATTAAGGAGGCAGTCCAGTAAAATGTGACTGGATGCCAAGAAAGAAGAGTTGAGATACACCACACACTGAAACTCACCCAAAGTTCAAGGAAACTATGTCTCTAGAGTGATGAATTTGCTCTAGAAACACATTAGTCCACTTCAGAAGAAGTCTGTTTGTCTTCACATGTGTTCCAAACAATAGAGGGAATAACATGATGCTGAATAAAATAATGACATTGTGAGGAAAACATAGCTCTCTTCTCTCAAGAAAGGCACATTTAGAAACTTCAAAATTAACTTATTGAAAAAGCAGTTGCATAAAAGAGTACATATATAATGCAATGTTGGGCCTAACATATAGGAATGTGATATAACATCTTTGCCAATAACCGTACAAAGGGAGTGGGCTGCAGTAAATCTACTTTGGCTGAGAAAACTTCAGATGGCAAAATAATAATTATACCATATATTGTTGGGCTTGTAATGTTAATACATGTGGCATGTATGGCAATAATTCCACACAAAGGAAAAAGAACAGAGCTCCATAGGAGTGATATTTTTACATATCACAATTATTAAGCTAGTATAAATTTAAAGGTAATTCTGGCAAGATAAAATGTATACGGTTAACTCTGGAGCAATCACTTAAAAAGATTCAAAAAGTACAGTGGAAAAATGACTCAAAATTAAAAGGCGAAATGGAAGGTACTAGGGAATAGAAATGATCATATTATGCTGTGTGCATGTGTAAACATGGTATAATAAATCCCATGATTATGTATAAACATAATGTACCAATAAACAGATACAATGTATTGGTCAGAAAAAAATTAAAATGCTACATTATAAAATATTCACTTAATGCAAAGATAAAGATGGAATAGGGGAACAAAAAAGACATGAGACATGTAAAATACAAAAAGTAATAGAGCATATGTAAATCTAGTCATATCAAATGACATTAAATGTTAGTGAATGGATACAACAATGCAAAGGCAAAGATTATCAGAACATATAAGGAAAAGTCATGATCTGACTAAATGCTATCTGAAGGAGACATGCTTTAGATCCAAAGATACAAGCAGATTGAAAGTACAGGGTAGAAAAGGACATATTATGCAAATAGCAGCCTTGAGAAAGCTGGAGTGCATATATTAATACTGGACTTCAAAAAAATTTTTACTACATATGAAGAAGGACATTTAATAAAAGGTCATCCTATTAGAAGATATAGCAATCATAAACATATGTGCACTCAATAACAGACCACCAAGATACATGAAGCAAAAAGGACAGAAATGGAGAAAGAGAGACAAGTCAACAATAATAGCTAGAGACTTCAATACCCTATTTTTAACAATGGGTAGAATGACGAAGCAGAAGACCAACAAGGAAATAGAAGGAGTGAACAGCACTAAAAATCAATTAGACCTATTTGGTATTTATGAAACACTCCATCCAATAATAGAATATACATTCTTCATAAGTGATTGCCAATTTGATATTTAGATAAAATGGAAAAATTCCTAGAAAAGCACAAACTATCAAAACTGACACATGAACAAACAGATATCTATTGGCCTATAATGATAAAGAGCATTAGTTCTCAAACTACCCACAACAAAAAAGCTAGGACCCAATGGCTTTACTACTGAGTTCTGCCAAGAATCTAAGGAAGAGTTCACCAGTTCTTCACAAACTCTCCCAAGAAGTACAAGATAAAACACTTCTAAGCTCACTTTGTGAGTTCGGTAATACCCTAATAGCCCAAACCAGACAAAGATACCACAAAGAATAATAATAAAACCCTACAGATTCCATTGTGGATATGGATGGGAAAATCCTCAAAAAAACAAAATACTGGCAAACCAAATCTATCAAATAAAAAAAAACAAACTATACTTCCATGCCCAAGTGAAATTTATTCCAGAAATGCAAGGGTTAACATCTGAAAATCAGTCAGCATAATACAGAAATCAAAAAATCACAGACACAGAAAATAATTTGACAAAAACCAACACTCTCATGTTTAAAAAAAAAAAAAAAAAAGACCCTCAACAAACCAGAGGTAAAATGATTTTTTTTCAACCTGACAAAGGGTATATACAAAAACCCCAAAGCTAACATACTTCATTGTGAAAAACTAGATGTTTTCAGTAACAAGACAAGGAAGTCTGCTCTTGCTACTTCTATTTATCATTGTAGTGGAACTTGTAGCTAGGGTAATTAGGTAATGCAGAGAAATAAAAGACGTCCAAGGTGGAAAGGGAAAAAAAAAAAAAACTCTATTTGCTAATGACATGATCTTTACATAGAAAATTCTAAACTAGCCATTAAAATATTAAACCCGAAGCTGGGCGTGGTGGCGCACGCCTATAATCCCAGCACTTTGGGAGGCTGAGGCAGGAGGATCATGAGTTCAAAGACAGCCTCAGCAATGGCGAGGCACTTAGCAACTCAGTGAGACCCTGTCTCTAAATAAAATACAAAAAAGGGCTGGGGATGTGGCCCAGTGGTCGAGTGCCCCTGAGTTTAATCCCTGGTACCAAAAAATAAATAAATAAACCCAATAAATGACTTCAGCACAAGTTTGCAGGATTCAAAATCAATATGCAAAAATCAACTATATTTCTATACACGTGCAATGAATAGTCTGAAAATGAAATTGAGAATATTCATAAGAACTTTAATAAATAAAATACTTACAGGCAAAATTAACAAAATAAGTGCAAAACTTATACTCTGTAAGCTATATAAAGTATTGTAAAAAATTAAGGAAGATATAAATATATGAGAAAATATCACTCTCTCATGGTTTGGAAGACTTAATTGTTAACACATCATTATTCCCCAAATTCTAAAATTCATATGGAACTGCTAGAACCCCCCCCCCCCCCACCAATAGCCAAACAACCCTGAAAAAGAATAACAAAGAAGCCGGGCGTGGTGGCGCACGCCTGTAATCCCAGCACTTGGGAGGCTGAGGCAGGAGGATCGCGAGTTCAAAGCCAGCCTCAGCAATGGCGAGGCACTTAGCAACTCAGTGAGACCCTGACTCTAATAAAATACAAAAAAGGGCTGGGGATGTGGCCCAGTGGTCAAGTGCCCCTGAGTTCAATCCCCGGTACCACAAAAAAAAAAAAAAAAAAAAAAAAAAACAAAGTTGGGGGGACTCACCTTTCCTGATTTAAAAACTTTCTGGGAAGCAATGGTAATCAGTATTTTATGGTACTCTCACAAGGACAGACATCCAGATCCAGTGCATCAACTTGAGAGCCCAAAATGCAACTACACATCCATGATGATTAAATGATTCTTAATAGTGGGGCTAGCCAGATTCGATTGGGAAGGAACAGTCTTATCAACGAATGATGGCAAGACCACTGAATATCATCCACAAGTAAAAGAATAAAGCTGAGCCATTACATCACACTGTATACATAAATTAACATAAAATGAATCAAAGGCTCAAATATAAGCACTGAAACTATAAATTCTTTGAAGAAAATATAGTGGTGAATCTTCATTACGTTGGATTTGGCAAAAGACTCAGGTATGACATAAAAAACCTGAGCACAAAAGAAAAGATAAAATTAACTTTGTCAAAATTTAAAACTTTTGTGCTTTAAAGGATACCATCAAGAAAGTTAAAAGACTACCTGTAGGATGGGGAAATAAACAATGACAAATTACATATATGATAATGGACTTGTCTCTAGCAAATATAAAGAACACTTAGAGTGCAATTATAAATGATAATCCGATTAAAAACAAATGGGCAAAGGATCTAAACAGACTTTTCTGTAAGAAAGATATGGTCAATAAGAAAATGAAGAGTTGCTCAACATTATTAGTCATCAGAAAAATGTAAATCAAAACCACAATGAGATATAACTTCCTACCCACCAGGATGGATAGAATCAAAAAGTGTGTAAATTGTTGGTGAGGTTTTGGAGAAATCAAAGCCTTTATGTGGTGTCAGTTGGAATGTAAAATGGCACAGTCACCTTGGAAAATTGTCTGGCAGTTTCTCAAAAAACAGAGAAAAGATGGAGTTTCTCAAAAATTAGTGTCTAAAATATGATCTAGCAATTCCCCTGCTGAGTATATATCAAAGAAAAATGAAAATATAAACTAACACTATGTATAAAAATATCAATAGCAGCATATTACTAATAGCCAAAATGTAGAAACAACCCAAGCATCCATCAACAGGTGAATAATAAAACAAAATGTGATTGACCCATACAATGGAGTACTATTCAACTATAAAAAGAAAACCGAACAAATATATACTAGAGGTTGGATGAACCTTGAAAACAGTGGTGATAGATGCAAATATGAATGAATTTACTGAAAACCATTCTACTAAAAACCAAATATACTAAATGCCCATCTTAAGTGGGTATACTATGTAGATTATATCTCAGTAAAGTAACAGTAAAAAATATCTCTACCTCCCTGTTTATAAAAAAAAAATACAGGAGAAGGAGACAAAGGAACAAGTTAAACAATGTCACAAGAAAGCAACTGCCAAACCACAGTGCAGGGCATTCTACAGACAAAAGTCCAATTTTTCCAAAAAATCACTGATCTAGAAGAAAAACAGAAGGAAAGCTGCCACACAATAAAAATTGTGTCAAAAGACAACAAAATTTAAATGCATATCACATTTGGATTCTGATTCCAACAAATTTATAATAAAAAGAACATCTTTGAGACAACTACAAAAAGTGGATATGGACTGGGTATTGAGTAATGCTGATTAATTATTTTTAGTCTGGTTGGATGAACAATGATGTTATAGAACTTTTAAGGATGGTTTATAGGTGTACATGTGAGCTGAAGTTATTTACAGGAGCCGGGGCAAGGGTAGGCTTTTATACACTACAGAATACTTGGAACATCCCCTCCTTTCTCTTCCTTTCCACCATTTTCTTTCTGGAATAATCAGTCCAAAAGGCAAGCAAGATATCTATCCATGCTTTGGAGAGGGGAGGTAGCCACTGAGACACGCGTGGGGTTCCAGAGTTCAGATAGTATGAAGAGAGGGTGCCCAGGGTATGGTGGACCAGCACGGAGTATCCAAGGCCAAGTGGAGGGAGGGGAAGGTGTCTTTGCCCGGGAGAAGGCTGCACAGCCCAGGTGGGAGGTCAGAGTCCGAGGAGGGAAGGGGGCACCTAGGTGGGAGGGGCACTGGTGTGGGATGTTAGAGCATGGATAGGGTGTGGAGAGAGCCCCCGTGGGGACAGTGGGACAGGAGCAAGGGTCTACACAGAGGAGGGGCAGCAGGCAAGACAGGAGAGGGCTTATATACAGAGGCCTAGACAAAAAAGTCAAGATACCAAGGGCAACAGGAGTCAGGTAGCTCACTGCTGGGGATGGGAGTTATAAATGTGGGGAAAGAACTATAATGAGCCCTGAGATACTGAATTGGATTGGAAGACTTGCTGCAGATGACACAGAAATAAATGTAGATATTATTGCAAATTGTGCGTGGAGGTTTGAGTAAGTATGTGTGTGGGGGGGTGTAGGGGGGTGGGGGGTGTGTGTGTGAGTGTGTACCTGGGGCGTGTGCGTGTCTGTGTACTTGTGGGGTGTTATGTGTGTGGGCGTATGTGGGGGCACGGCGTCTGTGTGAGTGTGTGAGAGGGTGCGTGTGTGTCTGAGAGCGTTGCGCGTATGTCCGAGAGCGTTGCGCGTATGTCCATGCGCACGTGTGCGTGAGCGCATGCGCCCTACCGTTGTCCATCAAGAGGCGGGGGCCAGCCACACCCTGCTCTGGTCTGGTAAGTGCCTCCCGAAGGCCGGTATGTGGAAGCACGGCCCTCAGCCTGTGGCGCTGTTGGGAGACACGGAACCTTTAGGAGGCGGGGCTTAGAGGAGAGACCTTCAGTCACTGGGAGGGTGCCCTTGAAGGGGACATGGGGACCCAGCCTCTGCTTCTCTTCTTTGCTTCCACGCCACATTGGGTGAGCGGCGTCCTCCACCACATACTCCCACCATGGTGTCTGCCTCACCCCAGGCCCAAAGGCAAGAGGGCCAAGGTACTGTGGACTGAACCCTTGAGCCAAATGGACCTTTGCTCCTGCAAGTGGATCACCTCAGGACCTTTGTCCTGGCGATGGAAAGATGACCATCGCGGGGGCTGGGGTTGTGGCTCAGCGGTAGAGCACTCGCCTAGCACGTGCGCGGCCTGGGTTCGATACTCAGCACCATGTAAAAAATAAATGCATTGTGTACAACTAAAGCAAATAAATAAATATTAAAAAAAAAAAAAAAAGATGACCATCACAGCCCCCAGTAAGCACACCTAGTACCCAGTCTTCATTTCTCACAGCCAGTGCCCTCAGGAGGGAACAGCAGTCCTTGGGAGGAAAGGCTGATTCAGGAGGATGGGCTCCCTTTATATTTCTGACTAGAAAGAAGGAGGTGCTCAAACAGTGACAAGGACAGAAGCCAGCTTGAAGGAGCCTCAGAATAAATACACTAACAGATGAGAACCCACAGTGAAACTGGAAACCACGACCCACACTCAAAAAGTAAGTAAGTGGATAGAACTAGAGGCTACGTTAGGAGCTAGAGTAATCAGGCAGTTTCTGAATACCTTTCCCTAGGTAGGTCTCAATTACAGAGGAAAGAGGAGCAAGTCTCCAGGGGGCAGCCTGGCAAACGCCTCCCTGAGTGTCCAAAATGAACACCATCTGTCATTTCCAGCTAACAAGATACCTTATTTCTGTGAGAAAGCAGCAAGAGGCATCACCTGAACCAAAGAGTGGTGTGTTTATCAGCTTTCCGTTTCTACAACAAAATACCTGAAAAATTATCAACTTAAAAGGAGTAAAGGAGCAGGGCGCAGTGGCGCTCGCCTGTAATCCCAGCACTTGGGAGGCTGAGGCAGGAGGATCGCGAGTTCAAAGTCAGCCTCAGCAATGATGAGGCACTTAGCAACTCAGTGAGACCCTGTCTCTAATAAAATACACAAAAGGACTGGGGATGTGGCTCAGTGGTCGAGTGCCCCTGAGTTCAATCCCTGGTGCCAAACAAAAAAAAAAAAAAAAAAAAAAGAGGAAAGTTTTGGCTCACAGGTTCAGAGGTTCCAGTCCACAGTCATGTGACCCCAGTGGCCACTGTGGCGAGGCAGCACACCATGGTGGGAGGACCTGGAGGAGCAAAGTCACTCCCCTCCTATGGTGGCTGGGAAGCAATGACAGACAGGAAGGAACTGGAGCCCAACAGCCCCTTCCAGGGCATAACCCTGTGACCTCACTTCCTCCCACGAGGCCCCACCTCCTGAAGGTCCCACCACCTCCCAACAGCACCAGAGGCTGGGGACCACGCCATCAGCACTGGGGCCTCCAGGGGATACTCCAGGCCCAACCCAGCAGGGAGGGTGCAGCAGAAGAGCTCAAACTGAGAACAGCCCCAGGTCAGTGGCGGCTAAAGATGCAGCAATCAGGTGCAAGCCTATAATCCCAGCAGTTTGGGAGGCTGATGCAGGAGGATCACAAATTCAAAGCTAGCCTTAGCAACTTAGTGAGACCCTGTCTCAAAACATAAAAAGACCTGGGGAGGTTGCTCAGTGGTTAAGTCCCCCTCTGAGTTCAATCCCTGATACGAAAAAGAAAAAAAAGTGATCTATAATCATTACACTAATTTATGGGGTACAATGTGATATTTTGATCCATGTACCCATTGTATAGTGATCTGATCAAGATAAATGGAAAATCTATCACCTCACATGTATCATTTCCTTGTGGAAAAGCATTCAGAATCCTTTCTTTCAGATTTTTGAAATATACAATGCATTATTGTTAGCTAGTCACCCTACTGTGCAATAGGACCAGAATTCATCCCTCCTGGCTAACTGTGGCTTTGTACCCATTAGCCAAACTTTCTCCTTTCTCCCTGCCCTTCCTCTCCCCAGCCCCTGGTAACCATGATTCTACTCTCTTCTATGAGATCAGTTTCCTTGGATTCCACACAAGTGAGATCACATGGTGTTTGAGATGGACGCAATACCTGTATTTTATTTATTTATTTTTATGCACTGCTGAGGATTGGACCCAGGGTTCACACATGCTAGGCAAGCGCACTACAACTGAGCTACAACCCTGGGCCCCAAAATCTGTGTTTTTTATTTTTTGTCTTTTTGATAATGGCCACTCTAACTGGAGTGAGATGATATTTCACTGTGGTTTTGATTTGCATTTCCCTAATATTTAGTGGTGTTGAGCATTTGTTTACACACCTGTTGGCCATTATTTGTGTGTCTTTTTTTTTTTTTTTTTTGAGAAATGTCTATTTAAGTCTTTTGTCTAATTTTTAATTGGACTTGTTTCCTGCTGAGTTGAGTTCTTTATTCTGGATACTAATCTCTTTTTTAATATTTTCTTTAGTTGTAGATGGACACAATACCTTTATTTTATTTATTTACTTTTATGTGGTGCTGAGGATCGAACCCTGTGCCTCACACATGCTAAGCAAGCGCTCTACTGCCAAGCCGCAAACCCAGCCCCCAATACTATTCTCTTCTTAGATGAATAGTTTGCAGGTTTTTCCCACCCATTCTTGGGTTGTCTTTTCATTCTATTGATTGTTTCTTTTCATGTTGATGCTGCCCCATTTATCTAGTGTGCCTTTGCTATCTGTGATTTTGGAGGCTAATCTAAAAAATCCTTTCTGTTTTCTTAAGTTACTCCCAGGATAGAAGAAAAATCTAGTGAATGTGGGAGTGTGGGACTATGGCTGCTCTTTTGCTATATAAAAGTCTCAGTGTGTGCTCGTACGTGTGCAATAACCTGAGACCGTGTGGATCAGGACCAAGGAAAGCCCAGTCACCTGTGTGGCAGTGGCACGTCCAAACGGAGCAGGTGCCTGTCCTACTGTGCTGGTCCAAAGGGATGAATCAATGGTGGGTGACTCAAGGACGGTTTTAGATGCACAGGCTGACTAAATGATTCAGAAGATGTGGAAGTCTTTTTAAAAGGGCGGGGGGCGTTTCCAACTGCATCTCACCCAGTTGAAGTGGACTCCAGTCACCACACATCCCACCTGCTATTTTAGGGTCAGTATTTTCAACACCTCCCCAGGGAAGCTCAGAAGCTGCCACTGTTGGCTTTCTCGCCCAGGTTCCCAGTGACCTCAGTACACAGTGGGAGTCTCAGGGGTTGGTAGACTCTGGAGTAAATTTAGATGCAGAGCTGTTCTGCAGCCTTCCTTCTCTGAGTAATCTGTTCTGCCAAGTTCCCTCCTTTATAGTCAGGGACCAACCAATTACCATGAAAATCAGATGAATAAATATTGAAGAGAATGTGTTCAGCGTCTATTTTGGTGTCCTCACAGCAAGGAAGCGGTGTTACATTTTTAATTAAGTCTTTCATTTCCATATTCTTTTCATCTAAAGCTATCCTCCATAGGATCAATTAAACCACATAATCAGACCCAGATAAAAGCCCCCCAAAAGAAAAGCCATTAGTAGGTTTGACTTAACAAGCGTTCTCAGTGGTACTACACATTTCTCCTCCAAAATTAAAATACATAAGTAGCACAACGTTGGGTAATGGCTTACATGGACACCTGGTTTAATCACGTTACTACAATTCCATTTCCTCGTTTCCTACATCATCTCAAAACTGGATTGTGAATTTGTGATAAATATATTATTAGTAGTGCATATCTCTCTAAATTATTCTTTGGTCTATAAAGACTAAATGGAAAAAAGTGATCATTTTTGTTCTATACAATGACATATTTAGCTAGATTTTAGCATTTTTTGTTTTTTAATAACGCAGATTTTCAACTACAACGTGTAGATTCTCATAAATTTCCTGAGCATTTTCTCTCCTCTTTTCTGTTAGTTAGCCACAACAGAATCATTAGATGACCTAAGCGAGTAGAAAGAACCCTGAGCTGGTTCTAGTTAGAAAAATCTTGCTTGTGAGTTTACATCTGTAGCAATGTGTGACCCCCAAGCCCCTACACACATACACCCCTGTAACCTCCCTGGATTCTCAGCTGCTAACCAGGAAAAGCCCAAGTTGATCAAGCATTCATCAAATGCTGATGGGACACCTACTGTGTGCCAGGGACCTGTCCAGGTGCTGGGGGGGGGTGGGCAATAAACAAAGCCTCTTCCCTTATAGAGATCAGAGGCTAGAGAAAGCAGGGAGGCAAATAATAAACTCATTAATAAATGTACAAATGCTAGCTTGTTGTAAGTGCATTAAAGCAAAACCAAATCAGAACAAAGAAACAGGAAGTACACAGGGAAGTAAATCCATCAGGGAAAGTTCTCCTGAAAAGCCACCTCTGATGTGGAGAAAGTCTGGCTTGCTCTAGGAAGCAAGTGTGGCCATGTGATCTTGATGCCCAAACCAGAGGAGCACACGTGTAGCACACACGTATGTGCAAAGCAGCAACGACAGTTGAGATGGACTTCGCTTCAGAGTCTTCAAACAATCCTAAAGGAAATATGAGGCATCCAAGTCCAACCGCGTATTTCACAGTCACTCTGCCAAGGGAAGGCAGCGTTTAGGATAGGATCACAACATCAGAAAGACCTACCTGTATCGTTCTCATATGGACGGATTTAAGAAAAACATCACACTATTATCTCAAAAGATGCTGAAGAAGCATTTGATGAAGTTCAAAACCTACATGTGATAAAAGTAATTAGGTCATTAATATGCCTAAGTTCCATCCAAGCAGAGATTTTTCTATTTAAATCGGTTCACAGACACAGACCAGGTATCAAAGTGATGTCTGCAGTTAGTACTTATTCGGTGCACATTTGTTAAATGAATGAGTGAATGGATTCCTTCAGGCTGAGAAGAGCAAACCACTAAAAGGCTACCTCAAACATCCTTAAAGGAAGAAAATGGCAAAACATTTCCTTGCAGTTGGGGTCAGGTGAGAGCACCCCCTCTTGATTAATGCTTAATGGTGCCCCTAGTCAGTGTGGTTGATCACGGGTGAGGATGGATCCTGGAAGGCAGGAGACAAGACTCCCAATATCTGCAAAGATAGAGTGCCAGGGAATCAGCTGGCACAAGATCTCTCCACATTCCTCTTCCCACAGCAGTCATTGGTAAGAAAATATAACTAAAAATAACATACTACTTACAACAGGGACTAAAACTATACACTCTCAGAAATAACAAGTTGGGTGCAGTGGCACACACTTGTAATCCCAGCAACTTGGGAGGCTGAGGCAGGAGGATCACAAGTTCAAAGCCAACCTCCATAACTTAGTGAGGCCCAAAACAACTGAGCAGATCCTGTCTCTAAATAAAACATAGAAAAAAAGAGGGGCGGGATGTGGATCAGTGATTAAGCAGCCATGGGCTCAATCTCTGGTACCAAAAAACAAACAAACAAACAAACCAAACAAAGGAAACAGAAGAACTTTCTGGATAGAATTTTAAAAGTCTCTCAAAGAATATCTTAAAATCTGAGGAAATGGTTCATTATATCATGGTGTGATGATCTAATATTGAAAACTGGCTGTTCTTTGCCAAATTAATCTATACATTCACCATAAATCCTATCAAGATCCCAGCATATATTTTGGGTGATTTAACAAATGGATTTTACAATCGAGATAAAGAAGAATAAATTTTTGGGAACAGCTGGGACCATTCTGATAAAGGAAAATCAAGAGGAAGGACTCACAGCCCCAGATATTAAGACAGCTGCCAAGTCCTAACAATGAAAAGAGCACAGTTCTTACACAAGGAATAAATAGTCAGGTCAACTGAATGAAGAGTCCAGAAATAGACCCAGGACATCAAGAACTCTGTTATAGAAGAAGAAGGAACTTCTGTATGCCAGAGAGAAGATGAATAATTTGGTAAACAGTGATGAAAAAAAATGGACTTAATATAATGAAGACTTAAAAATTGGGTTTTTTTAAAATCTCATATTGTATTCAAAAGTACTTCCCATTGAAATTAAAACCTAATTGTGAACAATAAAACTATAAGGATCATAGAAGAGAAGTAGAAAAAATATAGAACACAGTGCATTTGTGATTTGTGGGTGAGGAAAAATTGAAAACTCAAAACCATTAATCACAAGGGTAAAAATTGATGGATTTAGCATTCCAAAGAAAGACTTCTATTTGATGAAGAACCTCACAGACAAAATGATCAAATAAGCAAAGAAGAAGAAGAAGGAAGGAGAAGAAGAGGAGGAGGATGCACATGGAAATTCTACTGTGGAAAAACTCAAGAAGAAAGTCAAAAGAAAAGTATGGGGACAAGAACTTAACACTTACAGGAGACAGACCTGTTCTTGGCTAATGATAGGCAATCAAAGAATTACACTGTGACATGAGCTCTCCCTTTACTCCTTACTCCTACCAATTAGTAAAACTAGAAAGATCCTATCTAGGAAGAGTGAGGAGGTATGCACCTCATAGTCCAGCTAATCTGGAAGACAATGCAAGCCCTGGTGAAATTAAATATGTATTTCCTGTGACCAAAACTTCCACCCCTGGCATATGCCCCAGAGACACTATCCCTGGGATAGAAAGAAACACGCGTGGAGGTCTGTAGCAGCTTAGACAACCTTCTCCAGAGAGTTTAGTGGGACTCAAAATGTGTGTGCGACGGTCCCCAGGAAGTCTACCAAAGTGACGATCTGATACACAGAAAGCACCATTGATACAAATCAAAAACTTGAGAGGAAGGAAGGAATGAAAGAAGATTTGTGAAACATCATGTTTATAAATTTCTAAAAGACATGAACACAAAATATATATTTTTACAAATGACATCTATATAAAAAATTGCTCCAGAAAATAGATCAGAAGAAAATGGTTACATTTATTATATTCCATCCCTGGGAAGTGGTTGCCTTGGTGGAAGAGAAAGAGAAATTAAGCAGACAAATATTTCAAGAATGCTGAGAGCTGAGGCCCTTCATATGACCCCCCACCCCACCTGCACCCCCCCCCACAGGATATGTTCAAGTCCAGATAAAGACTAAAGCTTCGTTCCTAGTTCTTACCTCTGGATCACTTAAATAATTCTACCTTTCTGTTTTGTTTTCACTGGAAAAGAAATTTTAAACAACAATCCTGGAATTTGCTCAACAGCTGACTCAATTGCATTTATCGCAATTATTTGGACTCTACCCAGAGTGAAGTCAGATATATTTATGGATTGGAAGATGGTCAATTCAGCCAAACCCAGATAACACAATTATCCAGACACAACTGTACAGCCAGAGACCGTCCATCTCAGCCTCACTAAGCATCAACTCTCTCAGAGGAAAAACCAGAGACTAATTAGTGGGGATTTTGCTTACTATTCAGCACTTTTATAGCCTACAGATAGAATCTCAATGACTCAACTTTCAGAAATATTTGAGATAAATATTAAAATACCAGAAGCCTGTGCTTCCTTGTCAGTTATGAATGTATTAAGAAGAAAAATGTCCTTTATACAGATTTAGTTTCTTCTTTCACTTTTAGGTTTTAATTCCAAATGAAGGTACTTTTGAATAGGATACGGTAGGAATCCAACATTTTTTAAATCTCTGCATGGTAAGTCCAAGTTCCTGTATTTATTTATCTTAAAGGACAGGAAAGTCACAGGTTTTCAACCTGGGCCATGAAAGTTTTCCACTTTTTATGATTTGCACGGGGCCCTGACCACTGACACTTGCTGTCTGGCTCTGTCCCTGGCAGGCACACGTGGATAGAGGAGGGAGTGCAGGGGTCACCCATGTCCCTTGTCCCTATGTCCCCATGTCCCACTGAGTGGAATTGGTTAAAGACAGGTACAAGCTCATGAGAAGGCCCTGTCCCATGCCTCACCGTGCCTTCAGGGTCCACCAGCAACAGATGCTTGGCCTGGCCGTTGTGCATGCCTGTGAGGACGAAGGAGCCTGGGTTGGTGGTGCTCTTTCTGACCAGGAAGTCTCCATCTTTCTCAAGCAGCCCCTCTGCCTCCTTTCTACTCATCTCTCCTTGGTACCAAGGCTCTGCTTTCAGTTCTTCCAGCATCTTGGCATCGGGGGCTCTGGGTGAGACGGGGCTGATACACTCCACGGAGGCTGCCTTGCTCAACATGGGTCCCAAGGACTGGTTCTTGAGTGCATCTTCAAAAGGCTCTGCATCAAGGACATTTGCCAGCAATGAGTCAATCACCACAAGAACAAATGATAAAAATACCACGTAAGAGATGAAAATGCAAACACAACTCCCCCAGGGTAGGAAAACTAGAAAAGAATAACTGGCTGGTAATAGATCAAGACTTGTCATAACAAGTAATTACAAGCACAGTCCAAATTCTGGCATGACTCCCTCTGGTGAGTCTGTTTCCTCTGACAGCTAGAAGTTGTGCCAAGGATTCAAGTTCACCCTTTGTCTAGCTAGGGTGCATATTGCAAGAGGCCAGGCATAGTTGATTCCCTCTAATTTCCCTGGAATGTCAGCCACATTCCTTAATAAATTCTGAATAAAAACTTGCTAATACCAAAGGTAAAGGCAAGCTATGCAGCTTTGATTTCATGTAGGATCTAAGCCCAACTTAGAAAATCTCTGGGTGCCTCTTACGTGAATTGCTCTAGGACAGGAGCTCTAACTCCCCTTGACCTTCATTTATTTCCCCACAGCAAAAGGCTTGTGTGAATTCCTGACACCAAGCTTGGCTTTATCCCCCTTGAAACACACTTCTGTCTACATGGTGGCTCTGAGTGGGAAAACTGCTGGTCTGGCAGCAACAAAAACCAGTGGCAAAGGAAGTAGACAGAAATGTCTAATTAAATTTCAATATTCAGTTTTCCAGTAAGGTGGTATGTACAAAAACATTCTGAAAAATGCAAACAGTGCTGTACCAATGTAGGTGTGATGAGGATGATTTAGGATCCCACTGCCCACCCAATGAGGTGCAAGCACCACAAGAAGAGGAAACAGTTCTCTTCTGGGTATAGCTACATCTCCAGAGCCTCATGTTGTTCCTAAGACACAGTCCATATCTTTCAGTAGTCAATGGATGCGGTAAAATAAGCTAAATTTGGCAAATATTAGTATAGGATAGAAAGAAAAGAGATGAATACATGAAACCAAAATTAGATCTTTTTGATAACTGCTAAGTCTCACAGATTTAGGGAGGAAAAGAGGTTAAAACTATAGGCTAAAACTAGATCTGTGGGTTTTCCTCTTTTGTCATCTTATCTGATCACCTGGAGTAACTCAGAATTTGTGTTATACAATTAATGCACCATCACCACCTTCACTATCTTCACCATCAGCAGCAGCATCCTATTTGTCCCCACATTCACATTGATCAGCACAATCACCATCAGAACCAACATTATCTCCATCGCCATCATCACCTTCACAATCGCCATCGTCACCACTACCATTATCACCATCATCACTGCCTTCATCACCACCACTGCCATCATCATCTTCATCACCATCATCACCATCACTACCATTTCTATCATCTTCATCACCACCAGCATCATCACCATCATCATCATCTTTACAATCACCATCATCACCATCACTACCACAATAATCATCACTGCCACCATACCATCACCACCATCACTACCATTTCCATCATCTTCATCACCACCACCATCTTCTTCTTCATCACCATCACCATCATCACCACCATAACCATCACTACCATTCCATCATCATGTTCATCACCACCACTACCATTTCCATCATCTTTATCACCACCATCACCATAACTACCATTTCCTTCATCATCTTCACAATCACCATCACTGTCACTATCATCGTCACCACCACCATCATCATCATCACTACCATTTCCATCATCATCTTCATCACCACCATCATCACCATCACCATCATTACCAACATCACCACCACTAGTATTATTTATCAGTAGTGGTTCAAGATAAACAACACAGTGCTGGCTTTTATTTTTTAATTACTTTATAGTAAACACCAGCCTCTCTAAGACCCTTTATACCTCTTTCTCCCCTCCTCTGGTTTCTGGAGCTCATATAGAAATTAATTGATGGGAAATCAGAAATCAATTGGTGGGAAAAGAGTAGCTCTGGTTCTCATTTTTCTCAAAGCCCACCTAACCTAGCTCTCCCCAAGCTCTGAGATGAGGAGTCACTGGAAAATTGACTAAGTTTAACAGTAAAAATGGCCTGCCCATAAATACAGTGACAAAACTACAGTTGGAAGATACCACTACAACTGAAGCAGAGGCTCAGAGGGTCCCCACTTAGCTCTGCAGCTTAGGAAACTGGTTCTACACTAATTGGGCTGTTTTTTCATTTTTAAAAAATGAACACATTGGATGAAGGGATCTAAGGTCCTCTCAGCATTGAGATATGAGAGTTCTTCTAGCTGAGGTGATTTTTGACAAAATGGGAGTCAAAATGGGAGTCCAGTGAGTCTAGGAAGCCAAATTGGCTAAGGAAGAGAGGTGGCCTAATCTTCAAGGCATGTGATCCCACCCTCACCCACATCAGATACCCGGAGTAGCAAGCACTAGACCAGCAATGCCTTTCACACACGGTGAAGTTCTTACCCTCCAGGATTCTCCATTTCCTCCTCTATACCATAGGGATGGTGTTAGTAATAATATTGTCTACCTCCCAGATCTATATGACAAACAGAAATTCCTTGGTTCACATGCCACCACATTGCCACCTCTGATCACCGCCCATCACCCTCCTTGTCTTATTTTGTTGTTCATAACTTGTGAGCACTTCTTACCATCTGGTGATACACAGTTATTTGTTTAAAACCCGTTAAGCAGGGACTGTCTATTGGGCTCTCTGTGTATCTCCACTAAACAGGAAATTATTTGACACATGGGAAGTACTCAATAATAAGGAAGCAGGTAGGAGAAAAGAGAGAGGAGATGAAAAGAAAAATGAGAGAAACAATGAAAAGAGAGAGAGAGAGAGAGGGAGTGAGTGAGGGAGAGAGAGAAAGTAAGAGAAGGGGGGAGAGAAAGAAATTATATGTAAGAGAGAGGTGCATTGCAATTTCTTGTTTATACGTTGGTCCTGCCTGGTAGACTAACTCTGTGAATATAGCCTATTCCATCTTTGCATCTTTGACAACTAATACAATAGTTGGCATTTAATAGCCAATTAATATTTAAGTGTGTAGATCAATGAGCACATTTATTCATGCATATTGCTTATCTCAATACATTTGCAGGTCTTCAAGAAGAAAGTCTTTTCCAGAAAGAGAGGGAAATCGGCTTTGCCTCTTGATGGAAGAGAGGGTTATATAAGCCCCAAAGCCATAAATGAGCCAAATCGTAGCCCGGAAAAGTGCAACTAATCACCACCATGAATCAAAACCCTGCTAGCAGGAAATCCAGTCACTGCACAGAGAGCAAATAAAAGTCAGTGGAAACGGTAACCTCAAAAGAGAAGAAAGGAAGAGACGAATGGGAACCTACTCATGTCAAAGAGGTCTTTCCGTGGGCTGCTCTCTGCACTGTTGGCCACGGCTGGCCGGGCCTGTGGTGGGATGTGCTGAGTGTTGACATAGGTGGGTGCTTCTCCCGTGGGGGCTGCATGTGATTTTCCTTCTGGCATAGTGTAGATGTCCAACGACCCTGCAACAAGAAAACACATCCCTATTTCTCTTAGCATGGCAACCCTATTCATGCCTCTATAGTTAAACCACCCGCCGTTCAACAGAAGGGTTCCTTAAGCCTACCAAGGAGAAAATTCTTCCTGAAGACCCCTATCAGCTAAATTCTCCTCTTCTAAGCCTGTCACTGCCATATCACTGGCTAGGATCCTTCTCTGTCTTCCATGTCAAAATGAAATCTTCCAGCTAACCTTGGGGTGGCCACCATATTGGTTAGGGATCTCACCAAAGATTCTGGGCCGTACTGCCCCCAGGGTCCTGCAACCCCACAGCCAGAGGATGCTCTGCTTCCTTCCCTCCTTTACAAACACTCTGGGATGAAATAGCTGAGCAGAAGAACCACAAGGCTTGGTTTAACCACTCTTTATTACTGAATGCTTTACAAATTCTAAGTGCCTCCTAAGGAATTGAGATAGCTTCCTCACAACACACAGCCACGACTGCTGACCTGGGTCTACAGAGGAGCCCAGGGTGGGGGCATGACTGAGGAGCCCTCTCTGACAAAGCAGTGATGCTGCCCCCATGGGACTTCTCAGCTGGTCAAAGGGGTGCCAAGGCTGAATGAGCCCAGGGTCTGGCTCTTCTGTCACCCAGAGGTGGCAGAAGAGGTGTTGCCCGGGCTTGCCTGTTGGGGTTGCTGTTTCTGTGCTGCCTTGTCTCCAGTGCAGCTAAATAAATCTATCCAGGAGAATGCCCTGGGGAGCTCGCAGTTCTGGAAAGAGGGCATCTTTCATACCCTGGGGGCGGTGATATGTTGAAGATGGTTCCATGTAACTGGCAAGGGTCAGTTCGGGGCTTTTTACAAACCTTTGCGAAGAGCTTATGGCTAGGCGTTTGCCAGCACATGGCCATCTCCCAGCCAGCACAGGTGACAGGGAGCTGGCATGCTAATACTGCTTCATGCTAATATTGGGAAGCATGATCTGCAAAACCAAGAGCTGCAATTCTACTCTCTGAATCCTACACACAATTTCTACTGTTTCTGGATGACCTGTCCTAGGTTAGGAAGTGCTATTTAAGTGTACGCATTTGGGTGTAGTGTGAACAAATCTCCCTTTAGAAAAGAATTCCACAAGCTCATTTCAAAAAGGAGATCAAAAGCCCCATGAGTGACCACTGCAGATGACAGCAGATGCTGAACGGGGACAGACGGACACCCACCATGGTGGTCCCTGAGTTCACACTCACTTTGGAGGAACAGCTACCAGAAAATGAACAAGCGACCTTCTTTTTATTTGTTTTATGGGAAAACATATTTATTATGTTTCAATAAGAGCTTGAGACTTACTGAGACTTATGAGTCTCAAGTTCCAGATGGGGAAATTGTATAAGAATCATTTTGCCCTGGTGGGTCTGCTACGTTCTCTGATCTTGAACCAGCTGGAATAACTTGAATATGCAAAAAAAAAAAAAAAAAAAAAAAAAAAAAAAAAAAAAAGACTTATTTTATAATAAACCTGATTTATTTTACAACAAAGTAAATATCTAGAAGAAATAAACACATCTGTTTTAGCCTCTGACAATTCTGTCTCTACACGCATATGTTACATAATACATTTTCAACATAAATAGAACAGAGGTGAATGGCTCAGGGTGAAAAAGCACCTATGAAAAAAATCTTTGATTATCTTTGATTATTTCCAACCTACTTTGAGGCAGAGCCACATGGTGGCTTTGGCTTGGCCTTATGTTTTGTTGACGGGGCCAACCCATAGGTCTCCCTTTCACTGGGGTAGAGAAGGCATGAAATTCTTTTGCATGAGAAAAAATTGAAAAAATTGTTATTTGGTTCCTGGCACAAATGGTTATAATAAAGGGGTAAGCCTTAACATGAATCAATAAGTGGTTAAATTGACATTCATAGTGGTATGAGTTGGATCTACCTCATTTAGACCTTGTAGACTTTATAGCAGGACCACAGAACCATTGAACGAGTTAGAAAGTATTTGAGAAGGGAAAAGGTTTAAAATTAAAAGAAATACTTCAAGGATAAATGGGCAGATAGATTGATGGAGGGATTAATAGGTGGATGGAGGGAAGATTACATGATAGAATAGATGTACTTATAACTGTAAAAAATAAAGACATGAACAGTTAGCAAGTTCTTAGAAAGTTGTATGTAAATTATTATAGTTCTATCTGGCTATGCCCAAATTATTCTTAGAGGATATCTGGATTATAGATAGTTGTATCTAAATTAGATATAGCTAGATAGTCACATTTAAAATATTTTTAGTATGATGTAAGTGTGTGTTATTAGATTTGCTAAGACCTGGACATGTCTTCTTCTAAAAGCATGTAGGGTCTGCGTCTGGTCAGCCTCCAGGGTGCACCAGGACAGTAATTGATGATGGGTATGGACTGGACCTAGGTATGGAGGCACTAAAGGGTGGGGCCAGTGGTCATCCCATACTGCTATTACCTCCATATCTATGATCTAATCAGGAATCTGCAGCACTGCTCACAGAAAATGTCACCAGGGGCTCACAAGGACCAGACAACCCACTGGTGGGCACATCACTCATCCCAATTCTCGCCAACCTCACCTTGCCTCTCACCTTGCCTGGAAGGTGTCTGCTGCCAGTCTTCACCAAACGTATCTCCCAAGTGTCTTCCCTGGTAATAAGTTTGCTCTTTTCCTGCAAACTATAGACACGTGTAAATATCTAGAAAGGAAGCTTTACCCTCTTCTCATTCCCCATCTTTGAAAGCCATAGTGCCGTGGGTGGGACCTTGATGGGGTAATGGCTTTCTCTGTTACATCCAATCTTCCCTTGATGCCTCACAGTTTGCATTAAAATTTGACAAATAAATTTGTGTGGGTGTGAGGTAAAGGCCACATCTCCATCAAAACCACACACACAGCCTCCTTGCTTTCATGACCTCACAGTCCCTCCCAGCTGTGACTGGAAAGTGAGCTGCAGCACTCCACGTGCTCTAAAATGGATTTTCATTAAAGAGAGTGTCCGTGTGTCCTATCCCACTCCCCATCCAATACATACAGCCATAGTCATTGAAGGGAAGGGAAGTACACTCCCTGAAAACCAGAAAATCGCCTCTCAGCGTTAGACCTTTGGTATCAGTGTTATTTTGCCATTTTTATGAAGGTCATTATCATTCACATAAGTAGGTAATGGTTAAAAAAAAATGTCCATGTCTGGGGCTCAGTGGCAGAGCATGGGCTTGGTATGCATGAGGCTCTGGGTTCTACATCAATTCTGGAGGGGGAAAAAGAAAACGGAAATAAAAATTCCTATAAAAAGATAGAGATGTCATTCTAGAAAGCAATTTTGAGCTAAAGGAAAATTTTGAGTTGGAAGGGGAATGAGGAAAAGAGAAAAATGCATAAGATTCTCATAATTTAAGGTTCTATGTCCACTCTCTTTTCAGAGAACCCCAAATATCACACACTTTTTAAAGGTTTCAAATTCTATCTTCCCCTCATTAAGATCCATCACAGTGTGATGGGACTTGTCCTAGGATAGAGAGGACTCCCCAGGTTTAAATCTTAGGAACCACAGTATAATTCTAAGGCCCTTGGCTGATGCAGTGTGATGTTAAACGTGTGTCTCTCCCATTTGCACACTCTGTGGAACCCAGCAAAAGAAAGTGTGAGTGATTGCGTCAAAAGTTTATTGGAACATCGCCTGAAATAAAATTGATGAGAAGAAAAGGCGATGAGGGGCGGTGAGCCTGCAACCAAGGAGAAAGGCGTGAAGCTCACCTGGGCCGAGTCGGGAGCATGGGGTCGGTTTTTCAGCCGAGCATCAAGAAAACCTCCTGGAGGGGGCATCTTGCTGGGAATGCTGTTGTAATATGGGTGGTCTGGGCCATCCCCTTCCTCTTCTGTCCAGGGTTCATCCAGACTCTGCATTCTGTTAAAAGATTTTCAAGAGCTTTCACCAAAGTGGAGCTTATAGGCAAACCCAACAGATCTAACGTGCGCACCTGCTTGGTTTGGAGACGGTTTAAGCGTGACCCTCCCACACAAAGGTTGCTGTGTTGGAGGCTTGGTCCTCTGGGCAGCAGGACTGGGAGGCGGTGGGACCTTTAAGAGATGCAGCCTAGTGAGAGGGTCATAGATGATTGAGGGTGTGCCCTCAGAAGGGATTGTACCACCCAGGTCCTTCTCTTTTCCTGTTTCAATAAGTGATCTCCCAGCCGGGCGCGGAGGCGCACGCCTGTAATCCCAGCACTTGGGAGGTTGAGGCAGGAGGATCGCGAGTTCAAAGCCAGCCTCAGCAATGGCGAGGCACTTAGCAACTCAGTGAGACCCTGTCTCTAATAAATTACAAAAAAGGGCTGGGGTGTGGCCCAGTGGCCGAGTGCCCCTGAGTTCAATCCCTGGTACCACAAAAAATAAAATAAAATAAAAATAAGTGATCTCCCTCCTCTCATGTGCTCCCACCATGATATGATACATCCAAAATGGCCCTTAGAGAGCTGAATATATGATAGTACCATGCCCTTTTACCTCCAAAACTGTGATAAATAAACCTCTTTTCTTTATGAAAATACCCAGCTTTAGGCATTTTGTTACAGTAATGTAAAATGAACTTATAAAGAATCTATTGCCAAGAAAAGAGAATTTAGTCGTGGCCCTCTCAGCCATCTATATCTTGGGTATATATAAAAAATCAGATGATGATTTAATAAATATGTCTACTTTGTTCAGACTTATACCCACTGAAAAATTCCAATCATATTTGACACAGTCCTTTTCGTGCATCTTAATTGAGAAAGAAATAATTTATAAGTAAAGATAACTAGGTCCTCAAGGTACAAGCGCACATTTCAATTTGTCATGTAACTTATATAAAATTGAAATCAACTAAAAAATGAAGATTAAGGGACCTCAGAGAAAATGGCAGAATAAAGACCTTTAAAAATTATCTCTTCCATAGAAGCAATAATAAAATTGTCAGAAATTACTTTTTGGTCAGAAATTACTTTTCTAAAACTCTGGAAATTAACCATCAGCTCAAGAAACTTGCAGCACCCCAGGGAGTATTTATTTGTTAAAAATTGAAAGAACAGTATCCTTGTGGCATTTTTAAATTGCCCTATTTCCATCTCTGTGGTAGCCTGGGAAACCAGTGTCCTTAATCACAGTGAAAACCAACAGGCTGGCAGTCATGGAGGAGCAGAACAGTAGCAAGACTCCTTCACAGCCTCCTTCCCAGAAACTGCCATTATTTGACCTGATTGATCCTTGAAAGACCCAACTCCCAAAGCTGTCCTTTTCTAAATTTATTTTTAATTAATGCATAATAATTATGTATATTTATGGGGCACAGTGTGTCAATTCAATAAATACATTTATATAATATGTAATGATCAAATCAGAGTAATTAGCATTTTCCTCTTCTAAAACATGATCATTTCTTTGCATTTGCTAAAACTGTCTTTATTTGACCTGATTCAGAGCTCACCCAAAGAGACAAAAGGTCTCTTCCCCAGGGCACTTGTCAAAAACAATTAGAGGTGATTGTTAAATATTGTGGCTCACTGAGGCCATGGGTGACATTTTGGTTGAACAGTAGATTAATCAAAAAGCTTGAAAGGAAAAGCTGGCAAATGAGTTTTTATAGGGATTTTAACAAGCTCCAACATATTCTGGGAATTAAAAAGCCACATACATGTGCAGGCATATGTGCATGCCTAGGGCTGTGTGCCTGCCCAGGACCAAAGTAAGAAGCCCTAAGCCCTCACCTCTGGCTGACCTTGAATCTCTACATGATCAGAAAGTGAAGGTTAAGGTAAAGCTATCAACTGCCCGCTGAAGGTTGAAGGAGTGCGCGCGCGCGCGCACACACACACACACACACACACACACACACTCACACAGCCCCATCAATAAAGACTGGGAGACTTAGTGGTTCCAGACATTTAAGGAAACATGTCTCCAAGCATTAGCAAAGCAATATAGCTAACCAAGCACAGCCATTGGTGCATATATATGACAAAGAATATAGACTTCACAAATTGGGTAGACAAAAGTCACTGAAACAACCAACCACAACAAACTGAAATGGGGAGAAATATGATTTTCACTTTCTACATTATATCATTTAAATTTCCAGTTTTAACAAAAACTAGCATATGAAGAAACATGAGACAATAGCTTGCATGTAGGAAAAAATAAATACATAGAAATGGTCCCAAGGACATTCAGACTTTGGACTAAGTAAACAGACTCTAAATTAACTACTTTAAATGTGGTAAAAGAATTAAAGAGCCAAGTATAAAAACTAAACAGGAGAATGATGCCTCATGACATAAGGAATATTGATATAAATATGAAAAGTATAAAAATAAAACACATTCTATAGTTGAAAATCCTAATAACTAAATTTTAAAAAATCATTCAAGAGTATTAACAGCAGGGTTTGAGCAGGCACAAAAACAAATGACAGAATTAAATATAGGGCAACTGAGATTAATTAGTCTACAGAACAGAAAGAAATAATGATAAAGGAAAATGAACAGATCCTCAGACACCTATAGGACTCCATTAAGCAAATCAATGTACACATAATGAAATCTCCAAAGGAGAGAGAGACTGAAGAGGGCAGAGAAAAAAACACTTAAACACATAATAATGAAGAAAATGAAGACATTTTTAAAAAGGGGGGTGGTCAATGGCGGAGAAAATCCTAAATCTTCAGTAATTGTATTCAATATAAATTCCTTAAACACTCCAATCAAAAGTCAAGAAATTGGCAGAATTGATTAAAATATGATTTGACTATATATTTTCTATGACAGACATAGACACTTTAGGGAAAAACAAAGGGAAAAAATAGACAATTGAACAACAATACTTGGAGACACTAATATGCCACTTTTAATAATTGATGGAATAACTGGAAAGATTAAGAACTAGAACTTTGGCCAATACAATAAACGAATTAGAGCAAAGAGACATTTACAAAACACTCTGCCTAACAATAGCAGAATAAAAGTTTTTCTCAAGTACATATGAAATTTCTCCAGGATAGACCATATATATACGTAAGCTATTAAATGACCTTCAAAAATTTTAAAGGACTGAAATCATAAAAAGTATGTTTTCAGACAATGTTGGAATCAAAATGAAAATCAATAGGAATATCGCAGGATTCACAAAATGTAGAAATTAACTTATTTCTAAATAAACATAGATTTTAAAAAGGAGATCACAAGGGAAATTAGAAATTTCTTTGAAATGAATGAAAATAAAAACAACTCTCCAAAAGTTATGGAACAAAATAAAATAAATGATCAGAGGGAAATGCCTATACAATAAAATGCCTAAAGATAAAAGGTCTCAAATCAATAACTGACATTTTACCTTAAGAACCAGAAAAGAAAGAGCAAACTAATCCCAAAGCAATCAAAAGGAAGAAAATACCATTTAAATAGAAATAAAGGAAATGAACAACAGAAACACAATAGAGAAAAAAATAATAAAACCAAGAGTTGTAAAGATGAGCAAAACTGTCAAAGGTCTAGCTAGACTGACCAAGGAAAAAGAGATAATCCTCAAATTATAAAAATCAGAAATGAAAGAGAAAACAATACTATCAACCATACAGAAACAAAAAGAATCATAAGGCAAATGACGGATAACAGTACACCAACAATTTTTGTAGATGTAATGGAAAGAATCCTAGAAAAATTCAAACTATTAAAACGGACTCAAAAAGAAATAGAAACTCTGAATAGAGTAACAAATAACAAGATTGTAATCAAAACATTTATCCTCCAAGAAAATCCTGAGAACATATTGATTCCTAATGCATTCCAATAAACATTTAAAGTAAAATTAACAACAGTTCTTCATAAACTCTTCTTAAAAATAGTCAAGGAGGCAACACCTCCAAACTCAATCTATGAGGTCAATAATACCCTGATACCAAAACCAGACAAAGATATCACAAGGAAAAAAACTATATCAATATCCCTTATGAATATTGGAAAATACTAAATCATTACTAACAAGCCAAATTCAACAACATGTAAAAAGAATTATACACCATGACAAAGTGGGATTTTATCTCAGGAATGCAAGGTTGGTTCAATGTTAAAAATAAAAATCAGCTGCTGTAATATACCACATCAATAGAATAAAAAATAAATACCACATAGTTATCTCAATATACACAGAAAAAATACCGAAAATACTCAATACATTTGCATAAGAAAACACAAAAATAAAAATAAAACACTTGGAATTGAAAGTCATTTCCATTAAAGGCATTTATGAAAAGCCCACAGCTAACATCACAACTAATGATGAAAGACTAGATATTTTCCCTTAAGAGCAGCAGCATTACAAGAATGTCCCCTGTTGCCAGCTCTATTCATAGTACTGAAGATTCCAGCCAGAGTAGTAAGATAATAAAAGGAAATAAAAGGCACTTACATTAGAAAGAAAGCTATCTCTATTTGGAGATTACTTGATCTTATAAGTAGAAAATAAAAGTTATTAGCAGTAATAAATGAGTAGAGCAAGGTTATGGACACAAGATCAATGTACAAAAATCAACTATATGTTAAACATTAAAAATGGGAAATAGCCGGGCGCGGTGGCGCACGCCTGTAATCCCAGCACTTTGGGAGGCTGAGACAGGAGAATCGCGAGTTCAAAGCCAGCCTCAGCAATGACGAGGCACTTAGCAACTCAGTGAGACCCTGTCTCTAAATAAAATACAAAAAAGGGCTGGGGATGTGGCCCAGTGGTCGAGAGCCCCTGAGTTCAATCTCCAGTACCACAAAAAAAAAAAAAAAAAAAAAAAAAAAGGAAATAAAAATAAAATTAAAGAATTCCATTTATTATAGCATCAAAAGGAAGAAAATATTTAAGAGAAAATTACTAAAACAAGTACACTAGTTATATGCTGAAAATTACAAGACATCTTTGAAAGAAACACAACCCACAAAACTGGAGAAAATATTTGCTAATCATATATCTTTAAAAAAAAAAAAAAAGCCTATATCCAGAATATATAAAGAACTCCCACAACTCAACAACAACAAGATAAGTAACCTGATTTTACAAAGTGGACTAAAGATTTGAGCAGAACTTTCTCCAAAGAAGATATACATGACCAACGAACACATGAACAGATATTTGACATCATTACTCATCAGTAAAATGCAAATTGAAATCCCAGTGGAGACCACTTCACCTGCACTAGGGTAGCTAAAATCTCCTTAATGGGTTGATCCTTGGATGGAATCATGATCTAAAGGACGACTGAGGTGGTGAAAACTTAGGGGGTGGGGCCTACTCAAAGGAGGTAGGTCCTTGGATGGCACCTGAAGACTGTATCTTGTCCCCTGACCCTCCTTTCTCTTAGTCTCTGTCTCTCTCTGTGCTTCTGGGTGAGCAGCTTTGATCCCCCATGTGATGGGGCCAAGGGAGGAGGGGCTGAAATCTCCAAAACCAGGAGATACCCATTTTTAAATAATGATAATGACCTGCAGAGCGTCCGCAGCATTTGATTTGTTGTCTTCTCTGATGTTGTGCTGAGATGCCTTCAGGAAAATCAGACCACAACCCAAACCATCATTCATTTAAATGTCCTTGTTTTTATCATCAGTTAAAAAAGGGTGATGAATCCAGATCACAATAAATTAACACAACGAACAAAAAATAATAATACAGGAATAAGTAATTCCCCTCACCAGCAGGGAGAGAAGGGGCAGGGAAACCTGGATCTAATAACAGGGAATGCAGAGGACTCCTGCGCAGCTTGCGAGACCCTCACCTGCCCATCCCGCTCCAAGCAATGTGGGAACAATGTACCAAATCCTCCTGCTTCTAGCAAATACTTCCCATTTTGGAGAGAAATGGTCTGAAGAAGAAGAAAGTAGAAAGCCAAACAGAACTCCCCCAAATAGAAGCGCCTACAGTGCTACACCTCTGGGACCCTGGCACCACAGAGAGAAAGCCAGCAGTGCTATCCACAGTGTAGGTCTCCATAGACTGGGGAGGGAAGAGAGGAGAAGGCACAGCACCAGGCTGAGCCAGCAGCAGGTGGGGCTGGCCCCAGGGCGCTCCTGGTTCCCGCCCTCCCAGAGCCTGCGTAGTGAACTACTGAGCACCACCCTTCAAGGTGAGATGCTTAGCGGGAGAAGCACCTGTGGTACCAAGCTACAGCAAAGGCCCCCTGTAATGTTCTGTTATAGAAATGTAATCAATATTTACATTTGAAGTTTTTCTCAAAGGTTAAGATCTTGTCTACTTCCTTTCCTTCCCTCCCAAAGACCTTCAGACTTAAATAGACACTTCATCACATATTCAGGACTTCATACCTTAAATCTGTTGCCAGAGAAGCAGAGGAGTTAAATTAACTCCCCTCCACCCATGTTTGTACAAATTGCTTATCCGACTTTGATGCAACATTTTAAAAATACAGAAAGCCATAATAATTAGTCTTAAAGATACCTAGGCATCCACCACTGAGATTAATCAAATGTTAACCCAATTTGCTATGTGTTATGCTACCTTTCTTTTGGGGAAAAAGAAAACAACAACTAAACTTTCCCCCAGGAACTCAAGAAATAAAATAAATACATAAATAAAGAAAAGAAAATAGAAAGGGAAGGAGGGAGAGAAAAGAAGGAAGGGAGGGAGGGAGGAAATTAATCACACTCTGGATGGTAGATATGTTAATAATATGTTAGTGGTAGAAACGAAATGCTGGATATATAGGTATTCACTCTAAAAGTCTTTGTGTACATTGAAACATTTTATCATAAAATGTTAGGGCAAAAATATGTTTTAAAAAAATACGTTTGAAAAGTACATTTCAAACCAACCCACCCCCCCCCACCCATCCTCAGATAGCCTGCAGTTGATGTGTAATATTCTTGTATGTTCTTGATACTCTTTACACACATGGACATACCCATAAACTATATGTACAATTGCTTGTGTATTTTCAAAAGGTTCATATCTGTTTCCAATTTGTTCCAGACTTATCCTGGTAATACACATATACTGATGGATTCCTTAACTACTAGGTCCATCATGTACCAAATAAAGCATCTGTTGACTTGTTCTCAGACCAGAGGTACCCAGGCCACTGCCACTGACCTCTCCTTAGAGACCTGTGCCTGCTCCAGCATGCTAAACTTTCTATCCACCTGGAGAAAGTGGGCTTTTCACCGTTGCTTCCACAATGAAGGTCTTAAAGGGAATTTTCCAGGGGATAAGGAAAGAGATTAAAAGTCTCTTTCCAGAGAGGTAAGAGGAGAAGGGAGATGAAACGGGCCTTCATAATAATGGAATAAAGACGAATACTGATGTATGGCTACAGCACAGAGTGAAGCTTTGAACCTAGGAGAAATCATGAATGCACCATTGTAAATTTTCGTTATGCGTGTCAATCAAGGACAGGAAGCATGCAAGTTCACTGAATGGCAGAATACTGAATGACCCATATGCCTTGTATTATGGCTTTTAATGCTTTACGCTGCGTGGAAAATTCTTATGTCCTAAGGAATCACAAGATTAGATGCTGAGCATCATTTATAATGAACTCAGTATCTTGTAAGTGCTGTTGACAGTCGCTATTTCATGTAACACTAAAGCCCATCTCTCTATTTTACAGATGAAGCTCCTAGACTCAGAGAGTTTAAGGAACTTGCCCAAGGCCACACAGCCGACAAACAGACTCCGAAGCTGTTAGGCCACAAAGGACAATAAAGCAGAAGGGAAGCTGGCAGCCAGTGGAGCTCCTTGCAGCAGGATGTTGGCTAATTGTAATAACAAGGACAATGGGACATTTGGGACCTGTGATAGCACAGAGCTAAGGAGGTGACATATGGAAAAATCACATGGTTGCACAAGAAACAGAACAAAATATTACAATGAAGTTGCTTTTGGGTAACCTTGGTTACTATCACTATAGTTTCAAGAAAATATTTTCTACACATTCAAAGCATCACCCATATGTGGGCTTCCATCTGTGGTTTCCCGTGCCTCAGCCCAGCCTGAGGGGGTGTCTCTGAGCCCAGGAAGCCCTCTGATGAACTGGGTGTGACCAGAGTGCAGCTTGGAGACTTAGTTTTCAAAGAAAATGTCATAAAACAGAGAGAGGCTGCAGCCAGTGGTGTCGCGGCACTACTCACCGATCCTGGACAGCAGGAATCTTGGAAGGACATTGCAAGTATTGCTTAAACCGGAGCTCAAAGGCTTGTCCAATGGAGCCAATGACATCTTGGGCCAGCCCGTCACAGCATTCCAGAATGTGACAAGCTGAGAGAGAAGGAGACACAGGTCAATTAGAGACAGATGCTGGAGCTCCCCAGCTACTCAACAAAGAGCCCCTGTTGGGGGACAGAGAGAAAAGGAGGGGTCTTTCTCTTTCACAATACATCTCAGCAGAAGCGCCTGCATCTTTATCTCTAGGGACATCCCATAGCGATGGTGGTAGGCATTCGATTTTTTAAGAGCCCGCTGTCTGTAAAATTATAGGTTCTATTTTTAAAGAAAGGATTTTCAAGTCCAAATTGGTGGTTCTTCAATATCTTTAAAGTCTTCAAACCATCAATCCTAACCTTGTTAGGGAAACAGCATTGGAAGGAGACCTCAGCACAACCTAGAGTCTGATCTTGCACAAACGGAGTCCCATGAAGTCCCCGTGGGGGCTTTAAGCAATGGATTTAAACCGATTGCTGTTAAATGAACCTTCATCTATTCGACAGACGTGGAGACAGTTGTTCAGTTACTTTTCATGGGAGTACAATGTGCACCCCAAAATGCAGTCGCTGGAAATAGTAAGAAGCACAGCCTTTTTGAATGGTTGTAAAGAGGTATCAGTCAGTGGGCCCACCCCAGTCACGGGCAAGCTGCGTCCACACAAAACCGAGACTGGATTTTCATGCAGATTCTTAGGAAGGCAGCGTGTGAGAAAGAAGAGATGAAAGTCAGGGTGTTGGTGGGTCAGAACAGTGCTCAGGGGCAGGCGGAGAGGCCTGAGAGGGCTTTCAGTGGCTTGAGGGCAGGTGCCAGCAGGACAGCCTTGGCACCAGGACAGCGTGTCCTGACATGAGACTCCCAGATGCTGCCGGCCTGTCACCAGGAGCAGCACGCTAAAGACAATGACGGAGGCCATTGTTTGCCCTTGGCTCCTGCACGTGTCCATCAGACCAGACCAGACAATGGAGTCACCAATGCCAAATGCCCCATCACCATACTGAAACTGGAAGGAAGCAGACAGATCCCAAAATAGCCCAGTGTTTCCAGCAAACAGGAGATTCCAGTCTACCTGAGCCAGTATAGTAAGAAATGCCCTTTGCTTTAGCCCTCACCACCCCCCACACACACACACACAAATTAATAATAAGTAACCTGATCTTGACCAATCAGGTTTTCTTTCTGTGGTTCTGTTTCCTTGTTCCCACTTTACAAAACCCACTGTTCCGCCTGGGCCCTGTGGGAGCACTCTATTTTTAGAATGAGAATTCCCCAATTCATGAATCACAAATAAATGAGATCCATGACTAAATTTGTTGTAATTTCGTCTTTTGACAAGCATAACACACAGTCTTGCTACAAATGGGATAAAAGAATTCTCCCTGGAGAAAAATGACAGCTGCCTATCAACGCTCCGTTTCTCTCTTGCCAACAGTCACAATGTACAGCCAAGGAGGCGTCTCCATTGGTCCCCCAGCAAGGAGCATGGTAGTTATTCCCAAGAGGGGCCAGTGACTAGGGAGTCATGGAACTGCACCCACCCTGCAGGAGAAACCAGGACACACCAGAAAGAAGCTTCCTGTGGACAGGAAGTGGGCAGAGACGCCCCCCCCCACCTCCTCACTCATCTGCTCGGAGCCAACCAGATACTGGCAGTTCACCCAGAAGGCAGCCCTGGAACCTCAGTCTGCTTCTCCACCTGACTATAGGTGGACCCAGGGAACAATATTTGGTGGGGAAGAATGTGGGTGAGCACACCGTTGCTTCAGATTGCAGTGTAACCCATCAGATATAGCAGTCCTACTTTAGCAACAGGCAAAGAATTCATGTACAAAGGTACAGGTGTCCTGGCTGCCTTTTATATGTTGATTACTGACATTATTTTATTGTATCATGCATATTATTATTAAGCATAGTCCCGGGTAGTCAAAAAGCAAGCCCATATTAATCAAGAATCATTGTTACACAAGTCATTGATTAATACCAACGGGAGCATATGCTCAAGCTAAAAAGGAAGTAGGAATTCAGACTTGAAGGAACAAAAGCCAGCATGTCAGGGTCCCCCCAGCCTATGTGCCGGCTTCCAGCCACACTTATTGGCCCCTACTGTCCAGCATCAGCACCAGCCAATGGAACTGGTGGAACTTTGGAGAACCAGAGAATAAGAGTGGAAAAGGGTCAAAAAGTAGAGTCTTTTGTTGTTGTTGTTAAAGGAGAGCAGTCATAAGCTGACACTTGACATGGAGAAGAGAGAATGAGGTTTCTCCAGGGCGGTACGCCCCCACCTCACACTCACTAAACTTCTATACACCTGAGAACATGAAGGCCCAGAAAGGTGTGCTGTGACGTGAGGCCAGGACGCTTGGGGCAGTGCAAGGCACTAGGTGCAGCGCCCTAGCAGGGTGAGAACCAGGCCCTGCCAGTCTAAGTGACAGAGGGTGGCACAGCCTACAGATGGTGAATTAAATCGTGGTTCAGTCCTGGGGCCTGGCACAGTCCCCAGTGAATGGAACAGCATCATCAGCGGCTTGGTCTGAGGATTCCTTTTGTAAAGTGGCCTTTATATGTCCCGAAACTCACTCCACACCCCAAATGAACCCTGGATGTCATGTCTTGAGCCTGGCATCTTCTCTGAGAGTTCTGTCAGTCTTTAGGCAGAAGCCACAGCCTCTAACCTCACCCAGAGGATTGGCATGTACATCAAAAGATGGTCCTCCCAGAGGTGGTCATCAGACCTGTGTGGCACTGGTGGGCTGCCGGTGTCCATGAGGACGTGGTGGCCAAAGGCACAGTTCCCAAGCAAGGAGGATGATGAGAGAGACTCAGAGCACTGGTGCCCAGAATGAAGATGTGAAATGATGGAAAAGTGAAAATCATGGGTCAGAGGACCGGCAGGATGGAAGCAAGGGGCACTCCATCACTTTCGGGGAACGTGGTCCTCTTGATGGCATCAACAGCCAGTGGGAGTGACATTTCCTTACTGGTGGAGCTCATTTGCCAACATGAGTCTCTTTTTTTACGTCTGTGAATGTCAATGGTTAGAAATGTATCTTTCCATCTTTAAGATACTTTTTAAAATAATTTTTCATTTGGAGGAGTTGATTTCTTATCTTCTCTGATTAGGTTATCCTTTTTTACTTTGAAATGACACCTATGAAGTGTTCAAATTGGAAGTCAGTCTTACCAGCTTTGCTATTTCTTTCCAGTTTGCCTAAGTTCTTATTGTCATTATAACCCTTGACTTAGGGTTTCTCTCTGAGATGTTTAGTTCAATTATAGTTAATAGTTTGATATAATCCCATTTGGTGGTTTTTGTTTTTGTTAACTGTGTTTTTGAGGTCTGACCCAAAAATCTCCTTGCCCAGACCAATGTCATGAAACATTTCCCCTATTTTCTTCTAAAAGTTTCATAGTTTTGGTTCTTACAATGATGTCTTCAATCCATTTTAGTTGACGTTTATATCTGGTGTTGTCTTCTTCTGCGTGTGGATAACCAGATTTTCCAACGACAACTTTTGAATAAACTATCCTTTCTCCAGCGTGTGTTTTTGGCACCTTTGTGGAAAATCCGCTGGCTGCGAATGCAGGGATTTATTTCTGGGATTTCTACTCTGTTCCAGGGTCTGTGTGTCTGCTTTCTGCTCAAACTCTGCTTTCCTAGTTAGTACAACTTTGCAGCATAATTTGTAGTCAGGTAGTGGGGCTGCAGCCAGCTTTTTTCCTTTTGCTCAAGATTGCTTTGGTTATTCAGGGTCTTTTTGTGATTCCGTACACATTTTAGGATCACTCTTTTTTATGTCTGTGAATTTCATTGGTATTTTGATAGGGATTGCATGGAATCTTAATCTAGGCTTAATTTTTTAACAGTTGATTGTAGTCGCCTGAAGCTCTTGGAGCAACGGAGCCGCGGGAAGAACTTCAGAAGCAAACTGGAGACAAACAGCTTTTTATTCTGATAACTTTTCTCTCTGGTTCTAACAACAACTAACACACGCCAAACACAAACCTAAAATGGCGCTGACCCGATCAGCAATTTCGGCCAAGTCACTCGAGATCCCGCAACAAGTCTCGTGAGACAAAGGAGACAATGCCCAAATCTCCACGGCTCATAGTGCAATTCAAGCCAATCCCCAAACAGGGCTCCTGCAGTTGATCTCATGGAAATAGAGAGCAGAATGGTGGATATCACAAGAGGGAAGTGGGTGTTTGGGGAGAGGGGAATGGAGAGATGTTGGGGAAAGGATATATAATTACAGTGAGATAGGAGAAATAAATTTCCAGAAGCCAATTGTACAGCAAGATGACTATAGTTAACACCAAAATCTTGTATTATTGAAAATGTAAAAAAGAAAGTGGTTGCTATCAAAAAAATAAAACCATGTGAGGATAATGCATCGGTTAATTAGCTAGATTTAACCATTCCCTAATACATATCTAGAGTCTTCCCTTAGAATCTGTGGGGAGCCGGGCGTGGTGGCGCACGCCTGTAATCCCAGCACTTTGGGAGGCTGAGTCAGGAGGATCGCGAGTTCAAAGCCAGCCTCAGCAATGGCGAGGCATTGACTCAGTGAGACCCTGTCTCTAATAAAATACAAAAAAGGGCTGGGGATGTGGCCCAGTGGTCTAGTGCCACTGAGTTCAATCCCTGGTACCAAAAAAAAAAAAAAAAAAAAAAAAAAAAAAAAAAAAGATCTGTGGGGGATTGATTCAGGATCTCCTGAGGATACCAAAATCTGAGGCTGTCAATTCCCCCATATAAAATGGCATATATTTGCACACAACCTACACACATTCTCCCTATGCTTTAAATCACTTTGAGTTAGTGCAACTTAAAGTAGCTAATACAATGCAAATGCTATGCAAATAGTTGTTATATTCTATTTTTAAGTGGACTATTTTTATTGTTGTATTGTTATTCTAAATATTTTCCATCTGCAAATCTGAAGGTGCGTGCTGTCCACAGATAGGGAAGGCCGACTGTACTTCAGTATTAGGTACAACATGATGGAATCCCACCCTGTTATCCACTAACTTACAAAGTCAAAACAAAAAATGCTTCTAATCTAGTTAGTGCCAGGTTTGAATTCACTTCCTCAGGCCACTTGACTCGAGTTCTTCAGCGCGACAGGGTGGCAGCAGGGTCTGTAAGAGCACCTTACCGCCCAGACCCCCCACTGAGCCCACTCTTCCTCACACCTTCTGTGTCAGGGCCACGCTGACACAGAGTGTCCCCTGAGTCACTGTGCCTCGTCCACACTAGGATAGGCAACGCTGCCCACAGACGCAACTCAGAGAGGAGGCGCCCTCCTTGGTCTCTCCACACAAGAGGACGCTCCATCTCCTGCAGGTGGGTCACCTGCCATAGAGCCCGGGACAGAGATGGCCTCTACCTGCCCAAGTCCTGTCCCTCCTCAGCCATCCACAATCCTCTTATCAAGACACCCAGGGTCTCCCAGAGTTCAAGTTCACAGCCTCACTCTCCACCAGCTGTAACGGGCATGCGAAGACCTGGGCACACTTAGAGTCATCACTCAAGTTAGGAAAACTCCTGTATCATGGTTTGGATACCAGGTGTCCCCAAAGCTTGTGTGCGAGACAATGCAGGAATGTTCAGCAGCGAAATGGTCAGGTTACGAGAACTGTAACCTAATTAATCAATCTGATGAATTAATCATTTGAATGGATCGATGGGTGGCAATTGTAGGCAGGTAGGGCGTGATGGAACAAAGTAGGTGGCAGGGGAGTGCCCTTGGGATGATGTTAGCCTCTGGCTCCTTGAACTCAAGCCCTCTCTGCTTCCTGCTTGCGGTGCCGGAGCTGCTTTCCTCCTCGCGGGACGTTCTGCCTCGCGGGACGATGGAGTCAGCCACCACAGACCAACCCTCTGAATCCATGAGCCAAAATACACTTTTCCTCCTCCAAGTTGTTCTCGGCAGGTCTTTTGGTGACAGCAATGAAAAGCTGACTAAAATATCCTGCTAAACGGTAGCTGCTACCTCTTCCTTTTATTGGGCTGTTTAGTTTCCCACTTAAATAGAGCATCAAAGTCCAGTGACTTCTCACTAGAGCAAAGGAAACCCCTCAAACTCTAGCAGATTTATCAGCCAACCTTAGTCTGTTTATTTTATGTGTCTGTATGCCTCTTATTGTTCAAATTTTTTTGTTGCTTTTTTTTTTTTTTTTTTTGTGTGTGTGTGTGTGTGTGTGTGTGTGTGTGTGGTACCGGGGATTGAACTCAGGGGCACTCGACCACTGGGCCACATCCCCAGCCCTTTTTTGTATTTTATTAGGAACAGGGTTTCACTGAGTTGCTAAGTGCCTCCCCATTGCTGAGGCTGGCTTTGAACTCGCGATCCTCCTGCCTCAGCCTCCCAAGTGCTGGGATTACAGGTGTGCACCACCGCGCCTGGCTGTTCAAAGTTTTTGATCCAAGATAGGTAAGAAAATAAAAAAAAAAGCTACTATGAGAGTAGTGACTTAACACATGTCCTAGCACCAGAGGAGCAGATTAAAACTACAAGGAGATAGCATTTACACCCATCAGACTGGCAGGAATTTAAAAGTCTAAAAGTGTCAACTGTTAAACCAAAAGAGCCCTTCTATGTCACTTGTGGGATAATAATTTCGAAAAGCTGAGGATGAACAAAGATATGGTAATTCAGCCTTGGAGGTGTGTATACCCTGGGGAAATCCTTGCATTGGAGCACAAAACAATGTATTCAAAATGTTTACTGAAGATGTCATTCAATAGACATTTACCAAACATCTACTATGCTCTAGGCCCTGCCCTAGGATCTGGGGATGGTGCAAGAAACAGCACAGAGTTCCTATTCTAATCAAGATTATGTGCCTTCAGAAATACAATTGATTTACAAATATGTGGGAAAATGTTCAACATCACTAACAATTAGAGAAATGCAAATCAAAACTACTCTAAGATTTCATCTCACTCCATCAGAATGGCAATCATCAAGAACACAGCCAACAATAAGTGTTGGTGAGGATGTGGAGAAAAAGGCACACTCATACATTGCTAGTGGGGCTGCAAATTGGTGCAACCACTATGGAAATCAGTGTGGATATTCCTCAGAAAACTTAAACTGGAACCACCATCTTTCCCAGGTATCCCACTCCTCTGATTATACCCAAAGGCCTTAAAATTGGCATACTACAGTGATGCAGCCACATCAATGTTTATAGCAGCTCAATTCACAATAGCTAAGCTCTGGAACCAACCTAGACGCCCTTCAACAGATGAATGGATAAAGAAAATGTGGTATATATACACAATGGAATATTACTCAGCCTTAAAGAAAAATGAAATTATGGCCTTTGCAGGCAAATGGATGGAGCTGGAGAATATCATGCTAAGCAAAATAAGCCAAACACAGAAAACCAAAGGCCAAATATTTTCTCTGAGAAGTGGATGTTGTCTCCATAATGGGTATGGGGGGGGGCAGTAGGGAAGAATGGAGGAACTTTGGATTGGGCAGAGGGGAGTGAGGGGAGGGGAGGAGGTGTGGGGGGGATGGTGGAATGAAATGGACATTGTTACTCTACATACGTGTATGATTGCATGACCAGTGTGACTCTGCACCATGTACAGCCAGAGGAATGAGAAGTTGTGTCCCATTTGTGTACAGTGTGTCAAAATGCATTCTGCTGTCATGTATAAGTAATTAGAACAAATTTTTTTAATTAAAAAAAGAAAAAAAAAAGGATTATGTATCTTATAAGAAAGAAGAGAAGACATGAACACAGATTAGGAAGGGATGCGGTAAAAATGGAGGCAAAGATTAGAGCAGTGTGGCCACAAGCCAAGGAATGTCAGCAGCCACCCAAAGCTGGAAGGGTCAAGGAAGGATCCTCCAGTAGGGCCTTTGGAGAAAACGAAGGCTTGCTGACTCCTGATCTCAGACTTCTGGCCTCCAGATGGTTGAGAGAATCAATTTCTTTGTTTGAAGCTACCTACTCTATAATCATTTGTTACAGCACCCACAGGAAACTAATACAACCATGAAAAAGAAAGGTAAAATAAAGGAGGATTCTGGTATCCGGTAAATACACAAGATGATCAGAGGAGGTGACATTGGAGAGGATGCATGAAGGAAGTCAGGAATGAAGCATGGGAAGGCTGGTGTAGGAAGGTCCTAGGTACTGGGTCCAACAGGTACAAAAGCCCTGGGGCAGGAACTTGCCAGTCACGTCAAAGGACGATCCCAAAGCTGGTGTAGCTGCAGTGGTGGGGAGGGGAGGTTGTGGGAGATGACCCCTGTCTCAGGAGGGAGCTCACAGAGGATGAACTGGGAAGGCTGATGTCTGCTTGACAGGTGGCAGGGACAGATAAGGCAGAGAAGTGGGGAGTCAGGAAGGGGTCACTGCCACTGAGACAAGCAGGTGGTTTTGTGGGGTTTTGTGGGCATATTTCCCGCTGAACCCACAGCTGAAGTCAACCATAAAGCCGCAGCAGGGGAATACCCACAAGGGAGTACCCCAAGCCATCACCGGATGGGTCCATTTGGTATTCCAATTAAAGGCGCTTCAAATACCTGGGGGGTCGGTGCAGAACAGTTAGCAGGGCAGACCACCAGAGGGCGCCGGGTTCGTCTTACCAAGGACACTGAGAGAACAGGGATTGTTAAGGGTTAGATAGATATGACATGTGCCCCCAAAGCTCACACGTGACATAAGGAAAAGCACATTCAGAGGGGAAAGGATTCGGTGTGGGAGGTGTAACCTGAGCAGCGTATTAATCCCCTGAGGATTAACCGGGTGGTAACTGCAGGCAGGTGGGGTGTGGCTGGAGGAGGTGGGCCACTGGGGGTGGGGGTGGGGGGGTGGCTTCAGGGTTTGTATTTTGTCCCCAGTGAGCAGAGGTCTCTCTTTCTCTCTGTTTCCTGGTGGCCACGTCCTGAGCTGCTTTCCTCCACCATGTCCTGCTGCTATTGTGTCACTGTGGGCCCAGAGCTGTGGAGTCAGCCACCTGTGGACTGAGGCCTCTGAAACCACGAGCCCCAGTTAGATTTTCTTCCTCCTCTCTGTTGTTCTGGTCAGATCCTTGGTCACAGGAATATTGTACTTAGGCACGGGTTTCCGTGAGCGGCTCAGGAGTGCTGGCTCAGGTCGGTGTCCCTGCTGTCAATGTTTTGGACAACCACAACACCTTTATCAATGTCCCAGAGTGTTCAAGGCCTGGCTTGGCCTGACACCTGCTGGGAAATCCCCAAGCTGGCTGGGTCGCAGGGTGGCCAGGGCACTCTGATTTTCAAACAGGACGTAGCAAGAAAGTCAGGGTGGGGGGACCCAGAGCCACAAGGAAAAAATAAAAGAAAAACAAAGTGGCAGCGGGGGGAGTGGGTGGGTCGGGACCACCTCAGGGAGGACTGCGCCAGGCTGCACCGCAAGTCCCCAGGGGGAGGGACAAGGTCAGACTCCTGAGGGACACAGGAGCAGGCGGGCCATGCGGGAGTCCAGCTTCCCGGGCGGGAAAGGCATATTTGGGAATTCAGTACAGGGATAAGACTGGGGACCTGGCATTGTTTGTAAAAAAAAAAAAAAAAAAAAAAAAAACACAGCTCCCAAGAGCCCAGCGTGGGAACAGTCTCAGCACCAGTCCATGGGGAGACAAACCCTCAGCCACACTGTCATTAGGAAAAACATTTAACCTCCTGGGTAAATGGAAGAAGAAGGAAAAAAAAAAATAAGTCATCGCATGCACCCATTACAAAGACGAGGCTTTGTTTCTAGAGAAACGAAAAGTTAGAGGTGAAGCTGTAGCATTTTCCACCAATGGGGTTTTATTTTTTTGTTTGCAGTGTTGGGGGGTGAACCCAGGGGAGCCCACCACTGAGCTGCACCCACAGTTCTTATTTTATTTTGAGGCAGTGTACTGCTAAATCACCTACACTGCCAACTTGTGATCCTTCTGCCTCAGCCTCCCGAGCAGCTGGGATTAGGGGTGTGCACCACAGTGCCTGGTGATGCGTTCTTACTATGTAAAGCCTTTCTGAAAAAATCACCTCTTAGGGCCTACTGACATCCAGAGTCAAAGGAAATAGATGTAGATTCCTTTCACTGAAATGACCACCTATTGCTGGGCAGCAGGGTGGCACACATCTGTAATCCCAGCAGCTTGGGAGGCTGAGGCAGGAGGATCGCGAGTTCAAAACCAGCCTCAGCAATGACAAGGCACTTAGCAACTCAGTGAGACCCTGTCTCTAAATAAAATACAAAATAGGGCCAGGGAAGTGGCTCAGTGGTTGAGTTCAATCCCTGGTGCTCAAAAATTAAAAAAAATAAAAAAGAAAGAAAGAAAATGAAAAAAACAAAATAACCACCTATTAATAAGGGCCAGAACAAGCAAGTCTGGGTACTTGTGGTAGCATAGCCCATCACAGGTTTCACTCAAGCCCATTCCCCATCTCCCCACTGTTTAGAAAATCGTGGGTAAAGAGCACAGGCTGTCTTAGGAGTTTTTAAGGTTGAATATGTCAGTTTTCTCCTGCTAAGGCAGCACCACCCAAGTCTCAGATCTGATTTCTCATGTGAATACCAGAGGGTGCCTAATCAGGGTGACATTGTGACAATAAATTACATGAATCACATGCCCCTTGTAGACAGCTGTATGTCCAATGGAGTATCATTTTGTACTTGCTTGTGACCCAAACAGGTCACTTAAAACTACTATGTACATAAGGCTGCAGGGGATGGGAGTCACTGGGTCATAATGATAGTCCTCAAGTGGTATTTATTCCAAGAAACTGAAATAAATACATTGAAGAGAAACCTGTACTAGCATGTTCATGGCAGCACTATTCACAATAGCCAAGAAATGGAATCACCCTCAGAGACCATCAACAGATGAGTGGATAAAGAAAATGTGATCAATAAACACGATGGAAAACTATGCAGCCATAAAAAAGAGTAGATCTTGTCATTTGCAGCAATATGGATGAACCTAGAGGGCACTATGTTAAGTGAAATAAGCAGGCACAGAAGGATAATTCTGCCTGTTCTCAGTTATGTGTAGAATCTATAAAAGCTGATCTCAGCAATAGAGAGTAGAGTGTTAATTATATGGGCTGGGAGGGGTGTGGAGGAGGCGATGAGGAAAGACTGGTCTTCAATTAAAAGACAAACTGTCATTAAAAAAAAAAAAAATAAAGAGACCCAACTATATGTTGCCTGCAAGAAACACATCTCATCCATAAAGACATCCACAGGCTTAAAGTAAAAGGAGGAAAAACAAAGACCCATGCAAATAAGGCCTGAAAGCAAGCAGGAGTAGCTGTCAATCTGTCCAAGTGGACTTCAAGCCAAAAATCAGTTAGAAGAGACAAAGAAGGTCAGCACACACTGGTAAAGGGACAATCCCACAGGAAGACATAATGGTAGTAGATATTTATGCCCCACACATAAGGTGCACCTGATTATATAAAACAAATGCTGTTTAACAAAAAGGCTCAGACAGATCCCCATACAATAAAACAGCTACCTCAATACACCTCTCACCAATAAGTCACCCAGATATGAAATCAGCAAAACGCTACAGAATTTAAACATATGCTAGATCAAATGGACTTAATGACATCTACGGAATATTCCATCCAACAAGAGGTGACTACACTTTCTTCTCAGCTGCTCATGGAACTTTATCCAAAATAGATCACATCTTGGCCACAAGTCATCACAAATACAAAAAGGATGATATGATTTATTGCTTATTACAAGATTATAATGAAATGAAGTTAGAAATTAACAGAAAGAAAAAATACAGAAACCATATAAACACATGAAGGTTCAACAACTTTGGAATGATGAGTAAATAAGTGAGTAAATAAGAGAAAATTTAAAATTCTTAGAATCACTCCAGAATAGAAATATAACATACCAAAATCTTTAGTACACAGTAAAAGCAATTTTAAGAGGAAATTTTATATCTATAGATGCCAGTATAAACAATGCCCAAATAACCTCACAATCTCAGAAAAACAAGAATGAACCATTCCCAAAATGAGTAAAAGAGGAGAAATATAGTCCAAAACCAAAGTTAATGAAATAGAGAATAAAAACATAATGCAAAGGAACAACAAAGAGTTGGGTTTTGTTTTGTTTTGTTTTTTGAAAGGGTAAGCAAGATTGATAAACTTTTATTCGAACTAACAGAGAGAAAGAGGGAGAGGAGAGAGAGAGAAATTAATAGATTAGAGGTGAGAGGAAATATTAAAACAGACATCAATGAATCAGAGGATCATTAGGAACTATTTTGAAAACTTATATTCCAATAAATTAGAAAATCTAGAAGAAATGAATAAATTTTGAGACACATATGAAAAACAAAAGTTGAACCAAGAAGATATAGAAAAACTAAACACACTGATAACAAAAAATAACATCAAAAACAGTAATAAGAAATTCCTTACAACAAAGAAAATCTCAGGACCAGATGAGTATACAGCAGAATTCTTCCAGACCTTTAAAGAACAAATGCCAATGCTCCTCAAATCATTCTACAAAATGGAAAGGAATATTTTCAAACTCATTCCATGAAGCCAGTATCACCCTAATATCAAAGGACACTCAAAGGAAAAAAACTACAGACCACACAAAATAGTAACTTTTATGTAGAATGAGTAGTCTAGAGAGCTAATGTACAGTACGGTGACTAGCGTTAATAATGACAGATTGCATGCTTGGAATTTCTAAGGCAATAGATGTTAAGTTCTCACTACACACGCATAGAAAGAAGATGGATGTATTAATTAGCTTGGCTGTAGTCAAATTTGGACTGTATCAAAAAATCACATTAAAACTACATGTGGTGATACACACCTATAATCAATCCCGGCTACTTGGAAGGCTGAGGCAGGAGGGCTACCTAGTACGGGCAGCCTGGGCAACCTGTCTCAAAATGAAAGTTAGAAAGGGCTGAGGTGTAGCTCAGTGGTAGAGTGCCACCAGGCTTAACCTCCAGTACTGTAAAACAAAAGCGCTTTATATATTTTAAATATTTACAAGTTTTAGTTTAAAATTAAATATAGAGAGAAAAAAGGAAGGAGAATTCCAATTCCCTTAAAAACAGTGAATCTACTCAGGGCTATACCAATAACTTCATCAAAGCTGAAGACTTCCATTCAGTCTTTTCACCTTGTTCTGATGCCTCATTCTCACATGAAAATGGAAAAATGGTGAGGCATGGTGGTGCACATCTGTAACCCAAGCAAAACTGGAGGCTGAGGCAGGAGGATCACAAGTTCCAGGCTACCCTGAGCAACTGAACAAGGCCCTTAGCAACTTAATGAGAACCTGCCTCACAATAAAAAATAAAAGGGGCTGGGGATGTGACCTGGGAAAGCATCCCTGGGTTCAATCCCTAGTTCCCCCCTAAAAAATAAAATGAAAAAATAAGCTAGTTCTAAGTTGTTGCTATTGTTGTTTTAAGTTCTGAATAAAATCCAGAAATACTAATGATGTGAGTACAAAAGGACTGGGGATATGGCTCAGTTGTACAGCACTTGCCTACCACGTGTGAGGCTTTGGAGGTGGAGTGTGTGTGTGTGTGTGTGTGTGTGTGTGTGTGTATGAGAGAAAGAAAGATAATCCTTTACCTGTTTGATACTGTTTCATATGACCTTACTGAATGAGTTCAGCAAATAGGAGTATAGTCAATCACTAATCAAAAAGGAAGAGGGAAGTGTGAATCATCTTGTGATCTAAATGAGTCACTCAGGATGTACCAAAGGACAATCCCAGAGTGTCTAATGTACGATAGCTAGTCACATCTCCAAAGTAACCCTCCTGTTATGTTTTGGGTATGAGATGTTCCCTGAAAACTCATGCAGAGGTGAAATGATTACATTATGATGTCCATAGCCAAATCAGTAGATTAATCCATTGGATGGATTAATAATTTAAAAGAACTACTATACTTGGAAAGACCTGTAGGTAGCAAGGGTCTGAAAGGAAGAAATAGGTCACTGGGGACATGCCCTTGGGGTTTATATTTTTTCCCTGGTGCCTCATTCTCTTTCAGATTCGCAGTCCTCAGCCATACCCTTCTACTATGATACTCTGCCTCACTTCAGGCCCAGAGTGTTGGAGTTGACCAATCATGGACTAAACTCTGAAACTGTGAATTGAAAATAAACTTTTCCCTCCTCTAAATTTTTTGGGGTTTTTTTTTTGTTTGTTCGTTTGTTTTTTCAGGTCTTTCAACCACAGTGACCAAAATCAGACTGTTTTAGTCAGCTTTTTCACTGCTGTGACCAAAAGATCTGACAAGAACAATTTTAGAGGTGGAAAAGTTGATTTGGGAGCTCACAGTTTCAGAGGTCTCAGTCCACAGATGGTTGGCTCCATTCCCTGGGGCCCAAGGTGAGGCAGAACATCATGGTGGAAGGGTGTGGTAGAGGAAGGTGGCTCAACATATGGCACCAGGAGACGGAGAGAGAGCTAAGTTCAACAAGGACAAAGTTCACCACGGCATGCCCCCAATAGTCCTTCAGTCACACCCTACCTGCCTAGTTACCACCCAGTCAGTTCCTATCAGAGGATTAATGCACTGATGGGTTGAAGACTTTCATAACCTAATCATTTCCCCTCTAAGCTTCCTCGCATTGTCTCACACATGAGCACCTGTTATCTAAACCATAACATTCTGCCCCAGAATTCATGCCCATTTCACAATGAAAAATACATTTAGTCAATTTCCAAGAGCCCCCATAGTCTTAAAAGATTGCCTAAAAGTCCAAGTTCAATGTCTCCACCAAGACTCAAGGCAAACTCTCAAGGTAAGCCCCTGTAAAAATCAAAAGAAAGCTACATATATCCAATGTATAAAGGCACAGAGTATCTATTTCTGTTCCAAAATAGAGAAATACAGGCACAAAAAAAAAGAGACGGGACCAAAGAAGACCAAAATTCAACTGAACAAACAATTCCTATAGCTCCAGTATCTACAGTACATGACATGATAATGTTATCACCATAGGGCTTGTGTAGACCTGACTCTATAGCCTTGCTGGTTGCAGCCCACAAGGCCTCTTTCTTGGCTTCACTTTGCTTGATTCTTGTGGCTTTCCTCAGCATTCATTCCATGTGACTGTCATCTCTTAATCTTGGAGGTCTCCACTGCAACTTCTACTTCCTTCTTATGAATTGCCCTCTCAGGGGCTGCCTGCTGGGATTCCAGCCCTGCTACTCTTTGCTTGGCCTCTCAGGCATTTCTCTGAAATCTCAGTGAAGCCTCCATGACCACCGAGTTCCAGCATCCTGCATTCCTGCAGAACCAGCACTAGGTGGTTGATGTCAAGGTTTTCTGCCATCTTGAGCAGTAGCCAAGCCTCCTGGGACCACGGCTGCAGTAGCCTCTGAGTGCCTGGGTGTCTGAGCACAGTGAGACAACTTCCTAGGCACTCCCTATATAAGCAGAGTGCCCCCCTGGTCTCTTCTCTTTATACCTTCAAGCTTGACATAGGTATGGTCTTGCAAATTCCTGAGATGCCCTCAAGCCATCTTATCTATTATCTCTGAGTAAAGTACTGTAGCATCTCTTTATAGGTTATAATCTCTTTAACCACTACAGCTTCCTAAGCTCTGGTTTTATTCACAATTTTTTTGTCAAACTGCAAGTTTTTCAAATCTTTATTCTTTGCTTTATGCACCTGATTATCACAATAAACTTTGCTATAGTCACCTGAATACTGTGCTGCTTTGAAATTTCCTCCACCAGGTTAATTAGTCCACCACCTTTAAATTCAGCTTCACAGAAAGTTTTAGGACATGGGGAAAATGTAGACTATTTCTTTGTCAGAATGTAATGTCAATGGCTTCTAGTCCAATTTCCAATATTGTCTTCCTTCTCTGAAACCTCATGAGCCCCATCTTTACTGTCCACAGTCCTACTGACATTCTGATCTTCAAGCTCCCATCAGAATCACTCATTAATCTCTGCTTACAACATTGTAAAGCTTTTCCAGATTGTATCTGTATAGTTTTCAAAATCCTCCTCCTACAAACCAGCTCCAAAGGCTTCTGAACCACATAGTCAGGTTAGTCACAGTGACAACCCCACTTATCCATACCAATTTCTGTTTTAGTCAGCTTATTCATTGCTGTGACCAAAATACCTTACAAGAACAACACAGAGGGGGAAAGTTTATTTGGCTCACAGTTTCAGAGGTTCAGTCCACGATTAGCCAACTCTATAGCTCTGGGCCCAAGGTAAGGCAGGATATGTGGCAGAAGAGTGTGGCAGAGGGAAGCAACTCAGGACATAGCAACCAGGAAGAGAGAGAACTCTGCTCAGCAGGGACAAAATATGAACCTAGTGACTCATTCCTCTAGCCACATCTTTCCTGACTACAGTTATCAACCAGTTAATCCACTGAGCAAGTCATGCCTCATAATCTAATCATTTCACCTCTGAAAATTCTTGCATTGTCTCATATATGAGCTTTTGGGGACACCTCACATCTAAGCCATAACTCCATTCCTATATATGTATCTAAAAGAATTAAAGTCATAGCAGCATAATTCATAATATTCAAGTTATGTAACCCACCTAAGTGTCTGTCAACAAATGAATGGATACAGACAATGTGGTATGTATACATGAAGGAGTTTTAGTCAGCCATAAAGAAGAACAAAATTATGTCATTTTCAGAAAAGTCGATGGAACTGAAGAGGATCATAAGTGAAATAAACCAGACTCAAGAAGTTGAGGGTCATGTTTCCTCTCATATGCAGAAGCAAGAGAGAATAAAGGAAAAGCAGGATCTCATGAAAATAGAAAGAAGATCCTTAGGCTAGAGGAAGGGATCAGAGGCAGAGAGGAGGGAGGGCAAGGGAAGATATTGGGGAATGAAATTTATCAAACTTTATTATGTACAAATATGTCACAACAAATCCTATAATTACTTATAAATATTATGCTCTAATTTAAAATTTTAAAATACTTCTAGATAAGCCAAAATAATATGCAAAAATTCATAAGCAGGAATAATCATGGAAACAAACAGTAACAGCAGCAAGGAATAATAACCTGTTATTATAGGGTTTCAACAGAAGACTTTCTGGGACCCCAATGTGTCACATCCCTGGGAGTCTTGAGGACTTTCCTTGTAGCCCAAGAAACTACAATGCTTCAAGGCTTGCTGGGGCACGCAGACCTACAGGTGTCTGGATGTAGATACTTGGGAGCCTAAGTAAGGACTTCACATCTAGAATTCTTACTAATCTGATTGTTAATGGTAGAAGCATTCATACCAAATTAAACCTTGGCGTAGGGGAGGAAAGATAGGAGAAGGTGGGAAAAGGCCTTCCCCTGGCTCCCTGGGAGGAGGAAATGCTGGTGGACACAGACGGGATGGAGGCAGATGCTGTGCAGTCAAGTTCACGGCAAAGTTGCCCCAGGGATGCAGCCAGACCCCCTCTCCACTCACACTGCCTCCCTGTGTGTGCAGAACAGAGGCGTGGCAGATAGTGAAGGCTGCAAATTCCTTGATATGATTCTCCTCCAAGGGTAGGTGTGTTGGTCATCTTTTTTGTCACCGTGACCAGGATAGCTGACAAGAATCACTTAGAGAAGGAAGTTTATTTGGGCTCACAGCTTCAGAGGTTCAGTCCACTGTAGGCCAAATCCATTGCTCTGGCTTTAGGTGAGGCAGAATATCGTGGCAGAGGGAACACTGAAGGAAAGCTGCTTGCCTCATGGCAGCCAGAAAGCACAGAGATAAAGAAGGAGGATCCAGAGGGACAAGCTAGGATTCCCAAGGGCATGCTCCCAGAGACCTCCTTGCACCAGCCACACCCCACCTGCCTGCAGTCACCACCCAGTGATCCATTCAGATTAGTACTCTATCAACTGAGTGAATGCACCAGTTACCTATGACTCTTACAATCGAATCATTTGACCTCCTCCATTAGCACAGGAGATCTGGGGGGACACCTCATACCCAAACCATAACAACAGGCCTGGGTCTACTCTCCATGAATGTGAGCTGTATGTGGCTGCTTTGAACAATGAAGAACAGCAGAAATGCAGCTGCTTTTTGGAGCACTGGAAGTTTTCACTTTGGGTCTTACAGAGCCCAGAGCTGCCACGTAGGGAAACTCTACTTCCTTGACGGATGGAAGAGCCACCTGGAAAAGCCCTGGGACTCCACACAGCATGGAAGGACATGCTGAGGCAGGCTTCCCAATATCCCTGCCGAGTACCAGACATGGATGTGAAGCTAACTTGGACTCTCTAGATCAACATCTAAATTAGCAAAGTGGGTTTGTGTTCCACTGGTCTGGATGACAGTCCTGACTAGGATAGGTGTGCTCCTGCGCACCTGTGACAAACACTAGCCATCTGCGGTCACCATAGAAAAGCTGCCTCTCCTGAGAAATGGTGGACTAGAATATCATGTTGGCAAGGAAGGCATCGTGGGGACCACCCTAGCTCATCAAGACCACCCAAGTCCCTTTTCTTTGATCCTCAACATTCATAATTACCTCATCTCTGCTCAGAAGTGACAATTAGAAAATAGGAAGATATCTAGATTAGAACCTGTATTACCTCGTCTGTAGAACTCCTCCTATCTCCCACCCAACCGAAACAATAATTTCTGGTGATGGGTGTTCAGGCCTGCCTGGGAGAGAATATGGCTAAAACTGGTTGTAAAGTCTTGTTATCTGCAGTCTCAAGAAACCATTCAAAGGAAAGACACTGCTTACTAACCCAGGGTTGGAAAAGACCCAGGTGGAAAATAATCCTCATACACTTAAACGGGAATGAACATTTTTACAACCAGCTTAGGGTTCTGTATGCAAGGGCTATTGACACATTAACTACCTAACCTCTTGCTCTGCAAACCCCTCTGTAGGAGGAGTCAGAGTCATACAACATCAGGCCTAAGAAACAAGGAGCTTGCAGGAGTCCCTCAGGAGCAGGTCTCCACGCTGTGGATCAATCTGCCCATATGGGTTGTCTTGAAAATATTTCCAAGATTGAGGGTTGCCGTGAGGGCGGAAAAACAGAATGCTAAGATCTCATTCATATTGAAATTTTAAAACAGGAGAAAATACATGTGTGCAGTTACGGATTTGAAAAGGATGCCAAGCCAACTGGAAAATCAGCAGTTGGTACATGGGGTAGGGTCTGGGAGGATGTGAGGGGCCAGCTGGTAGTGGAAGGAAGTGGTTTTACTGCTATAAATATCAGTGGTGGTACTTCTCATCAATGAGTTTTCGACTGCAGCTGTGGTGTGGCACAGAAGGACTGCTGGCATTCAGGAGTACCACAGCAGTGGTCAGCCCACCACCCCAAGTGGTCTTGGTATTGTAAATGGACACTCCCCTGCCCCCATCCAGCCTGTGTAAGCCCAGAAGCTTAAAGTGGTATAAGGAGAGGTACCCTGAGCTCGGAAACTGGGCTGTGACCCTGGGCAGTTAGAGGCAGCTCAGGTGGCTGAATCATCAGTGGGCATACACAAAGAGCCGAAACTGGGCAGGAGGATCAGTAGGCATAGAGTCTTCAAAGTGTAACCAAGGACACTCTCAGAGCACACGTGGGAGCTGCTAATGTGTTAAGTCAGGGGTAGCGAACTGTAGCCATCAGGATACAGGTTTTGTGTTTTAAGCTTAGCAACGTCCGCATCTCCTAATTCAGCCAGGTGATGTTGCTACCCTTGCAAATCTCAATTATCCTTCATTATAGGATATGACACATGCTCGTTTTGGCAAAGGGAACTGAGCTAATGAGGAACATCTGGTACACAGTGTTAAGCCTGGCTGTACACAAATGAGCAATGTCGTGGGTCAAGCACTGCTTACCTCTGCGATTAACAGGGTCCTTAGCTACATAGGCAACGTAGTCTGTTGTGTCCTGTTAAAGAAAAAGCAAGATCACTCGTCAGAGAGGGAGGAAACTTCACAGGAGTACAGTACACAAATCACAAGCTGATAAGGACAGGACGCTTCCCATCAAAGACTCAAACACTGCCTACACAACAGCCCAACCAAGACAGCTTCTTGTGATGCAGATTCTGGCTCTGCCCGTCCAGGCAGGGCCTCAGGGCCTGTATTTCCAGCCACCCTCCTGGCGCTGATGCGGCTGGCCCATGTTCACATTTAGAGCAGCCAGGATGCAAAGAGCGGCTTCTCTGCATGTTGGATCTCCTGGGAAGCTTCCAAAACTTTGACACCTGAGTGCTATTGCCCAGATAATTTAACTGGTTTGGATGTAAGCCTTGAGCATCAGGAATTTTTAAAAGTCCCCAGATAATACTAACGTGAACCTAAGTTGAGAGCCACTACTCTCAGCAATGTCTATACCCAGGGCCCTCAAATTTGAATTAGTGTCAGAATCCCCTGTAAGTCTTGTTAGAACTGATTGCTGAGCCACACCCTGGAATTTCCCCCCTGGTGGGTTGGAGGTAAGACCCCCAAACTGAATTTCTGACAAGTTACAGCCACCTCTGGGCTGGGGGTCCTGCTTTGAGAAGCACTGGTCCGAAAGAATACCAGAGTGGATGGATATTCAAAGGTTGACTGCAAACATCCCCTCTTGGGTGGCTGAGCTGAGAGAGTTCTTTTCTTCTTGGACATAAATAATAATTTTATTCCTTTAAGATATTTTAAAAATATAAGGTCTATTTAGAAGTTTCACCCTTCCAGGTGAAATAAGACTTTCTTCACCTGCCTTCTCATTAAACCAATGCACAGAGAAAAATAAGACTTCAAAAGTATGCTGAAGCAGCTGGCCACAATGGCGCACACCTGTCATCCCAGTGACAAAAAAAAAAAAAAAAAAAAAAAAAAAAAATGTACACTGAAGCACCCATGTTCTTGCTGGTTTCAAAAAAAGTAATAAGAGGAGCCAATTGGTATCTTCATTCTTTTTTTTTTTTTTTTTTTTTTTTTTTTTTTTTTTGGTACTGGGGATTGAACTCAGGGGCACACAACCACTGGGCCACATCCCCAGCCCTTTTGTATTTTATTAGAGACAGGGTCTCACTGAATTGCTGAGGCTGGCTTTGAACTCGCGATCCTCCTGCCTCAGCCTCCCAAGTGCTTGGATTACAGGCGTGTGCCACCGCACCAGGCCTGGTATCTTCATTCTTAAAAGCCAAAACACTTCTCTGCAAAGTTGGTATTTTCAACATTAAAAAAAAAAAAAAAAAAAAAAAAAAAGCAACTGGGTAATGGTACTCTATGTTTGAGGCTGTTTACCAAACATTATTATTTCAAAGAGCTTCAAGGTAATTCAGCTACTCAGGAGGCTAAGGAAGGAGGATCATGAGTTTGAAACCAGCCTAGGCAACACAGCAAGACTCCTCAGGAAGAGGAGGGGGGGTGACTGAGCAGTTCCGACTGTTGTCAGCACCTGACAGGGTTCTCTACGATGACCTCCTCCCCTGTCACTGTCTATGAGCGGAGGTGACATCTCCTTCTCTCTCTTTTTTAAAATATTTATTTATTTGCTTTAGTTATACACAATGCATTTATTTTTACGTGGTGCTGAGGACCAAACCCAGGCCACACACGTGCTAGGCGAGTGCCCTACCACTGAGCCACATCCCACCCCCTCCTTCTCTCTTAATAAAGAGAAAAGGGATGAGGGAGCCGGTGGGTGTGGGAGAGGCGTGGAGCACACACCTCAGGGTGGTGGGTGGGACCAGACACCTTCCGCTTGCCACCCCTGCATCTCGCAGCAACCCAACAAACCTGCACCTGCGGGAACTCTTCCAGCAGCAGGTGAGATACATAACTGTCACCCTGGGCCATTCTCCAGGGGGAGGCTCATCTAAGCCACTTCCTTTTTCTCTTCACTGATTTTTCACAGACTGCCTAGGGGAGGGGAGGGGAAGGCGTCCAACTGGCTTCAGTTCCTTTCTATCCAGGAGGATCTGGTGAATATCTGAAGCTGTTGGCAAAACTAGGGATTGCAGCTTGTAGTCAGACTCTTCCAGGCTTCGAGAGAGATGTGAGTGTGGGAAGGGTCCTTGGGAAGCCCTTAAGAGCATCTCAGCATCAAACTGAGCACCACAGAACCCTAGGGTGTGTCCTCCAGTGTTTGAGATGTCACCAGATTTAAGGGTTATGATTTTCTATTTTCCTTTCCATAATAAGCTTAAGAACCTAGTATCCAGGATCATGAGGTGGCCACTGTCACCGACTTCAGCATACAATTTCAGTGCTGAGATTTGCAGTTGGATTTTCAACATTAAGGGTGCCAGATGTTTAAAGAATTTGCAAGAAAAGAACAGAGTAGAGGCCTTTGCCCCACTGGAAGTCGACTGCTGTCACATTTGGACATAATGATGTACAACTGCAGATTTTGCTTGAATAGGAGAAAGCAGTAGAAGAATAAAACCATCCTTATGCCCATGGTAGGAGGGAGACGCTGCACTCAAAAGCTTCTGCACCATGGCAGCCAGTCTGGCAGCACATCAGGAGCAGAGATTGAATTTCAGTGAACTTTGTCCATCACAATAAATTTAAGTTACTTTGAATGCCATTGGCTTGACAGTGTTTATTTGTATTTAACTTCCAAATTGATTGGAGTTTAGAGTTCAATAAAAAGTATAAACATAATAAATCTATTCTTGTATTTTGTACAGATTCAGGTAACAAAATTAATTTGAGTCAGCACTAATGATATATTCAAGGAAATACTTAAAAAAAAAAATCTTACTCTAAGAAACTCTGGCTCAAAGTTGGAGGAGGAAAGACAATAAGAAGACCTGATCCGTGTCTCTCAAATAGTCAATGGCTAAGCCTGGACATGGTTGTTCTGACTCCAGTCTTGATCTCTTTCTGGAATAGTAATGTATTAGGATTCAAAACAATGTTCTTGTCATCACCCAATTACCAGCGAGCTCACAAAGTTCCAAAAAAGGGGTTGCTTATTATGTACTTATTCCCTCCCCGAGACCCTGGCCATTGTTCTAAAATTCTTTTGGTGGTATTTTAACATTGCTAATCATAGTAGACTATAACTATTGTGTTGCCTCTTTGGGGAGAGGGATTAATAATGTTTTCCAGTCTGTCTCATTTGATATTTCTTGCTACCATTTTCCTACTGGGTAGACTGAGACACAGAGCATTAAACAACACATAGATTTCTGCTAAATCTCAGGACGAGAGCCTAGAATTCTTGGTTTTATTTAAAACATCTACCAATAAAATGGTAATGTGCTAAAATTGTGGTTACAATTCTATTTGGAATGAGATCTCATGTATGATCTATAACACGTATTTGGATTGGATAAAATGGAAAGTAACTAGACTTCCTGTCTTCTGGGATCATGACATTTTCTATATTAGAAGAAAATCACAATAAATATAAATGGTTATAGATTACTTTAAATGTCAGTAAATAGTTCCATTCATTAAAATGAAAAGATAATGAGTAAATTTGAAGGGAAAAAAAAAGGTCCACATCCTGTTTATATCCTAGAGAATAAAATAATTTTATGTAATCCAATGTATTTGGCTTTCCAGGATCTAGATATTTCTATCTCCATTCAAAATATCATCACTAAGACAAGAATTAAGAACAGTTCCTGAAAGGAGCTATTAATGCAGTTAAATAAGATATCTGTCCTTTAATTTTTCAAATAGGGTTGCCTTTGACATTTAAGAAACTGTTTCCATCCCTGCACAAAGAAGGAAAGAAGGAAGGAAAATTATGGTTCCGAGAATCACATTGGTTAGGCAATTAGACAACCACAGCAAATTACTTAGAGCTAGAGATAGATAAAGGGAAGGATCTTGGTCTAGATATGTGTGTGAGTGCAGTACAGGTAGGTACATGAATATATATGGACATGATCCCAAGAAATGTAGCAGGGGTGTGTCAATGAAGGCTTTCCTGTTATAATGAATTGTGAGAAATTTTCAGGATTAGAAATAAAACAAAGGTACAGCAAGAGCAGAGGAGAAAAGAAAAGGAAGCCACCGTGGGAGACTTTATAAAACAAGACTTTAAGTTTTAACAAGAGTCCAAACCATTCGAACCCATGGGATGTCACTGCTAAACTGTGCTCTGGACATCTTTGGTCAATAAAGCAAAGATGCATGGACAAAGATCCATGTACAGGGGGGGCAATCCCTTCTGCCCCCAGGTGCCCTGAGGCTTGGGGTCTGAGGTGGGGGTGCAGGAGAGTTAGCAGGCACCACGGCTCTGAAAGCAGTGGCACTCGTCCTGGCAAGAGCCCACAATGCCAGCCACGCCTGCCCCTCACAGCCACCACCACTGGACAAAGAGAAACACTGGTTTCTTATTATTGACATCTGTGTCCTTCTTATACTGTCCTTTGGAAACATGTGGAATCTGCAGCTGAAATGGCTCTCTTGACTGATCCAACTTCCACTACGCCAGCAGCAGTTCTATGACAAGATTGTCCAGGTAGAAGAAGTAGGAAGGGCATCAGGAAAGTTCCCCTCCCGTGGCTAGCTACAGACAGGATCCCTAGCACTAAGATAGGAGTAATATGTGACAATCACAAGGGCTACCTGGGGATTGGGGGAAGCAGGGCAGAGAGTGATGAAGACCCCAGCACCTCCAGAAACTGTGGTGCGGGGGTACAATCTACCACCTCTTAAAAAGGCCAAAGCTTAGCCGGGCACGGTGGCGCATGCCTGTAATCCCAGCACTTGGGAAGCTGAGGCAGGAGGATCGTGAGTTCAAAGCCAGCCTCAGCAATGGCGAGGCACTTAGCAACTCAGTGAGACCTTGTCTCTAATAAAATACAAAAAAGGGCTGGGGATGTGGCCCAGTGGTCGAGTGCCCCTGAGTTCAATCCGGGTACCAAAAAAAAAAAAAAAAAAAAAGCCAAAGCTTCCAGAATTTCTGACGGCTTTTGGCTATGAAATGAAAATTAACAGCAGGTCCTTGTCATAGGTTACCTACCCCCAAAGAAACGATAGTCAAGAAGAGTGTCCAAAATTTGAGAGGAGGAAGTAGTTAGTATCACAATTAACTTTTAACTATTTTTAATTTAATAATTTTTAACTCTAATTTATTATATTACAGTGGAATGCATTACAATTCATGTTACACATTTAGAGCACCATTTTTCACATCTCTGGTTGTATACAAAGTATATTCATACCATTCATATCTTCATACATGTACTTTGGATATTGATGTCCATCTCATTCTACCATTTCTAACCCCCTGCCCCTCCCACCCCTTTGCCCTATCTAGAGTTTGTCTATTCCTCCCATGCTCCCCTACCCTACCCCATTATGAATCATCTTCCTTATATCAGAGAAAACATTTGCCATTTGGTTTTTTGAGATTGGCTAACTTCACTTAGCATTATATTCTCCAACTCCATCCACTTACTGCAAATGCCATGACCTTATTCTCTTTTATTGCTGTATATATACCACACATATATATCCATTCATCTACTATTGTAAATTGTGCTGCTATAAACATTGATGTGGCTGTGTGGGATTGGAACCACCATTTGATCCAGCTATCCCTCTCCTCGGTCTATACCCAAAGGACTTAAAAACACAATTAACTTTTGCATAGTGTCATGGGGGCACACTTTAAGTAAGGGTCCCTTCTTGGAAATTCCCAACAAGAACAAGAGAAACAAGTCCAAGGGCACTTACCGGATCTCCCCCAGAGGCGAAGGAGATGGACTGCATGTGATGATTCGCTATGATCTGCCAGGCCCAAAACAAGAAATGACACAAGCTGTTATCACCCTTTCCATGTCTTGCAAAAGCAATCCTTTGTTTTCAGGTGATCCAAATTGACAAGTTTTCCTGAAAACTCGTAGCCATATGAAAATAGCAACTGTAAAAGTAATGGCAAGAGACCACCTTTCATCACATTCACACCCTGATGGCTGCAGTATAGCTGGTTGGTCTGAATGGCTTTCTTTAAGTCCTCCCAGGAGCTAATTCTGAGTGGGAACATCAGAATTCCATCTGACAGGTGAGGTGGCTGGGGCCACAAGGACCAAATGACTTCTTCAAAGTAACTCAGCTATTAATCAAAGACCTCTACCCGCTGGCCAGGGTCTTAAGGACCACACCTCGAGAAGGAAAAAGTCTCACCCTGCACACCAAAATGTTGCAACTTATGGTCGCTGTTTGCAAAAACACACCAGGACCCCCATCATAGACCCCCTAGCTAGGATGGGAGGAAGAGTGGCCTGTCCCTCTCTCTTGATCCCATTTGAGCTGTGCACATACAAAGGAGAAAGCCAGAAACAAAGATTAAGAGTCGGTGCCATCTAAAGCACTCTCGTAATTTATCAACTTAAAAACCAAAGAGGACATTCCAAGTTAATTTTAAAATGGGAAATTTCCATTAGCTTTATAAACCGTAGCATACAGTGGAATTTAGTAGACACTAAGTAAATTAGAAGCTGTCCTAAATTTAAAAAGCCACATAAGTCTTCCATGCTATTTTTATCTTTTTCAAGACAATGCAATGACATTGAAGTACATTTCCGGGGGTGGGAGAAGAGCTCTTGTCTCATCCCTACACAGCCAGGTTTATTTCTGCACAGTCCCCTCAGGCCCCTGTCCTCAAGCAGGCAGTTAGAATTAACATAGCTACATTTGTGCCATCCAAGGGATTTTTCCAAACATGCTCCTGTAAAACTCAAAATATAATCAAATTATATCACACATTTACTTTTTTTTTTTTTTTTTTTTTTTTTTTGGTGGTACCAGGGATTAAACTCAGGGGCACTCGACCACTGGGCCACATCCCCAGCCCTTTTTTGTATTTTTATTTAGAGACAGGGTCTCACTGAGTTGCTAAGTGCCTCACCATTGCTGAGGCTGGCTTTGAACTCGCGATCCTCCTGCCTCAGCCTCCCAAAGTGCTGGGATTACAGGCGTGAGCCACCGCGCCCGGCACACATTTACTTTTAAATGCCTACTTTGGTTGTTGGCAATTGCAAAACTTCAGGATGTAGGAAAACCTGAGCATATAAGTGACCATACAGCAGTGAGGCTAACTGGGTAACCTGTGCCCAAGCCCCAGGTGACCTAAACTAATAATAGTCACCCTAGAATCCTACCCTCAGACCACAATGGAGGGAAAGGTGAGGAAATAGGACCCCCAAATAATGGTAAGCTAGGGCTGCCAAAGTTTTGAATTTTGCATAATTAGCTTTTGTGTATTTAATTTTGGGCTTATTTAATTTTTTCTGCTTATAAGACAGTTCCAGAACTGGGGTTTAGAAATTAAATTGGAAGGTAAGATTTAGCAGGGGAAAAATGAAAGTCATATTTGATCAACATGATGCATGATCATTATTGTGTGACTGAATCTAATTCCCTTGAGTAACAGAAAAATTGAAAAGGGGAGGAAGAAAATTAGAGCTAATTGACTCTAATAGATATAGCCTGTGCTTCTGCTCCGAAGGCTTTATCTCCACTCTTGTACTTGGAACTGGTCGAGTGGAGGGGGAGCTGCCTGTCTGCCCTCTCTGGACAGAGCAGGAAGGACCTCACCGTACTGTACTCAATCTGCTGCAGTCGATAATCACAGTCACCTGGCAGGGAGTCCAGAGCCATATGATCTTTACCTCTGCTCAACCGGCCACAGACTAACCGCAGCTTTGTCATCTGAGTGGGCAGCACCTGGGTGACCAGAGCCCACCCACCTAACCCAGAGGCAAGAAAACAGGAACTGGACACATCCAACCAGCCCCAGGTCCCGGATGGAGCAGGGCCAACTGCAGCAACAGCAGCCTCAGCGCCTCTTCTGTTTTATGGAGGTGGGGAAGGAGGGGGAAGAGCCTATAGAATTGAGGGTCACAGGCTGGAGATTCCTGGAATCAGAAGTCCCCAGCAACAGAGAAGGAGAGTGGGCTGAGCTGAGATGGCATGCAGGACTGAGTGGGCCAGCCTCCACAAACAGCAGGGCCTCCACCTGACACGGCACGGGCAAAGGCCAAGCCTCGAGGACTTATCACCCGGTCTTCGGCACAGCTAGTGTGAAAAGACTAGGCTAGGTCATCTGTGGGTCCCAAGAGGGCTGAAGAACAGAGCGAGAGTGGCATCCAGTTATGCCCAAACAAAGCCCGGACGTGGCTTCTCAGTTCTATGCTGAGTCTGGAATTTCTTTCTACCTCTTGGGTAGGAGTTGGAGGAATGAATGAAGCCAAAGATGCTGCTTCCACCTGAGGCTATGCAGGCCAATAAACAGAAACATGTGTAGGAACGTGACGTTAACCACGGGCATCCTGGGTAACACGGTCAGAGTCCTGGAGTGTGCTGGGCAGTGGTCACATCCAATGTCCAGCTCACACTGCCAGGACTGGAGGCTGGGCAGGGCAGGGGAGGACAGAAACATTACTGCTGATTAAACCACGCCAGGCCAGCCACTTCAAAGTTGATAAAATTAAAATGCCCACTCCACATCCGCTTTCCCACTAGACAATCCTTTCCCCCTCTGCCTTACTTGACTTTCAGAATCTCCTGTTGGTAGCCAGGACCACTACTCATATACCCATTTTTCCAACTGAAGAAACTTATGATAGAGAAACATAAGACAGACACTGCTCAGGAACACAATCACCCTAAATGGAATTTGCCTTACTAAACACGGCTGTGCCGCGTTGGTCAGCTCTGAATCCATGCCATCCTGTCCGTGCCATCGATATGCCATATCTCATCAGTCCTGCGATGCTATGAACTAAGATGCTCTGAAATAACAAGCCACTCAGGAATGCTGCTGTCAATCAGACCATGACAGGTCAGCCACCTCAAAGTTGATAAAATAAAAATGTCATAAAAAAAAAGCAATAAAATATGGTCATAAAAGGGCTACGACATTAAGAGAAGACTTCTGCACATACATCACCTTTTGTCACATTGCAAATAAAAACAATTTCTTCCATTGTCCTTCAAAAAATCAAAACAAAACAAAAAAATAGTTACTTACAGCCAATTTAGAGAGAACCAATCTCACCCATCATTCTCTTGGTGACTTCTCAAAGTGGCCAAAATTCATAGTCTAGTCCAGATTTGACACAGACATGTTCTATGTGGGTCTGGTGAGGCTGCAAGCAGAAAGCCCTGGGAAGACCCATCACTGGGTCTTGGAGGGCGGGGAGGCCCGAGCGACCACACACCTGTTTGGAGTCAGGCGTCCGCAGGTTCAGGCTGGCGGTGGAGATGGTCAGAGAGATGCTCATCCCTGCAAACTGCAAGTTGCTCTTTCCCAGGATGCTGGACAGCATTTTGCTCGGAGGCTGTGAAATCAAAGAGCTTTTATTTTTTGTTGTTGTTGTTGTTTTTAGCTTTTTATTTACAGAAGGCCTCTACGTTGGCCTCCTCTGCAAGGGTGGAGACCCGGATATCAGCCACACACAAACCCCCAGCCCTCGCTGACCCCTCCCCCTACCTCAGGCACCCAAAGACAAAGATGCAATGAATGAGCCGGGAGGGAGAGAGCCCACGCTGACAGGTACAGCCCGGAATACGCAGAGCGCAGACTGTAAGGGAGAATCAAACCACCTCTCAGGGAAGACCACAGCGGACCAGCGTTGGGGACTAGAAGCAATCTCCAAGGGTGGAGAGAATGTTGGTTGCTAAGGGAATAGGCCACAAATCCTTCCACACAAACTTCTTCTGGGTCGGGGTTCACAGAGTCCAGCTAGAATCCTGTGGCCTGCAGCCAGCCCAGGATGGAGCCACACGTGCTGGCTGTGACTGGTGACCCATCCTTCTCTCAGGGACCAAAGGGCCACGTTTTCCAGTTAGAGGCCTTCCCCCCGAGGCCCTAGTCAAGCACTATCGGACACTCACTTCTCTGTCCTTTGGGACCAGCCCATCCTTTCGATTTGAAGTAGAATATTCTTTCTTTCCGGATGTCAATTAGTTCCTAACAAGGCACACACTGTTTTAATCTCCTGGGAAAGAAAAGGAAGTGACGGAGGCCAAGGTTTTCTCAAGTGGAGTCAGCAGACTGTGAGAACTGCCCTCCACCTGCTGAAGGTCAAGCCACAGAATATTCCGGCAGCCTGGGACAAATCACCGAAGTCGGTATCTACTGACCTTCTCTCTCTCTCTCTCTCTCTCTCTCTCTCTCTCTCTCTCTCTCAGCTGGGTGCACCCTATGTAACTGGCCAATCAGAATAGGCTTACAGTTTAGGATTTCTATCCAGCCAATGAACTGTCTCCAAAAATAACTTTTTATGGAAATCCCCTACTGAAAGAAAATTAAAAACAACAACAACAACAAAAAGACCTTCTTCTGACCTTGCCTTAGGGGACATATTCATGGCTACACTGATTCAGTGTGCCCAAATCACAGCACTTTGCTTCCAAGATAAATGCTATTTGTTTTGATCTCCGTGCTGATTATTCTTCTTCTTCGTTTTTTTTTTTTTTTTTTTTAAGTTAACACTCCTAAAAAGTTATTTAAAAATAGAGATGCCCAGGCCCCACCTGTGAGATCTGGGTCACTTGTACCTGAGGTGAAGCCCAGAAATTGAAATTGCTTCTTCCTTCCCCCACCAAGAGGACCATGAGGTAACCCAAGACTTGTCAGTACCACCCATCGTTGAGAGATGAAGTTCCCTGTCTCTCTTCTCAGATCCTCAATATCGGCAGGGACTGACCAGACCTAAACTGGCACACCTGTCCATGTCATCCAAGTGCTCCGCCTGTTCTCTCTCTCTGGTTAACCCGGAGGTGCATGAATGTCCCTCAGCTCTGAAGACAGATCCTACCTGGTGCCCTGGGAATAGCAAAGCCAAGCTCGCAAACTGCCCGAATGACCTGGAATGGAGATAGCTCAGCCTCCAGGGCAGATTTGGGTTTCTCTAATGTATGCTTTCCCCACAATTCAGTCTAGGCCTAGAAAGACCATGATTGTGGGTGCCAGCTTATGTATTTACTAGCTGATTAAGTGAGGAGGATTTTCTCTGATTTCTCTTCACTAGGATTTTCCCCCCTCTGGTGAAACCATATTCGGGTTGAAAAGTTCTAGAGCACTCAGGCTCTGAAGCAGGTGGTGTGGGCTCAACCTTAACGCCACCACCTGCTCAAGCTCTGGTTTCTCATCTCTGCATCTCAGTTTTTATCATCTATGACGTGAGGATTTCCAGCGGTGTTGTAGAGCTAGTTAGGATCAGCTAATGAGACCCAATTAGGAATTCATATGAGCTGGCCAGTATACAGAGTTCTGAAACATTAACTTATACAAATTCACAATTAAATAGAATTCACCTGAAAAGCAGATCATAATTGCTCAACGCTTCATAGCCTAATGGTTTTGTAACATAGACTATTAACTCTGCTTTTCAGGTTATGTCTACTGTACCTTGCTGGTACAAATACTAGGTAGTGACGTGTTCCTGTGCGTCTCTTTCCTGACTCCGTTTCCAGGGATGCGATGTTAAAAGCTGGCACTCAGCACATGGAAGTATTTACACCACAGAAATTGGCAGAAGCTGCAAATTTGATGCTTCTTGTTCCCCCTTCTCAGCCCCAGGAGGTGGTTGTTAAACATTTCCAGCACACCACTGGGAGATCTACCACAAAGCGTAGTTAGGACTGAGTGAACTAAATTCTATAAAGTGCTTTAAGGACAGGGATGCCTGGCCACGTGTTTGCTGCTCTCACTGTCTGCAGGGTTTAAGCCGCAAGGAGTAACCAAGGCTTCTGTTTTTGGTCAGCTCACTGTCCCCAGCCATGTGAGGGACCGATCCCAGCTGTCTTTACTTGTAAAAACAACAAGGGCAAGGCCAGGGAAAGAGGACTGGGAGCAGCTGAGTGGTTGAAGATCCTGAGTGGTGAGAGAGGACGTAAAGGAGGAGACAGACACGCAGTACCTTTCTCTTCTTGAAGGCTCCTTTGGCACCGGGTACAGCTTCGCAAACACGGCTGATGGCTTCCCTTAGGAGGACAGGGAAAGAGATCCGTTTTATCATGTGTCAATCAGCATTATATAACCCAGAAACTCTCCACTCAAAAGTCCACAGGAAATAACAGCCTGCTTATTTCAACAGAGAAAAAAGACCTGGCAAGTGGGAGCCATCCACCTCTCCTGTAGAGAGTCAAACTAAACAAAACACAAACAGGTCAACCTACACCTCTAACGGGCCACACTCTGGCTCTTCTTATCGTGATAGTTGTGTGCTAAGAGTGTTATACGACCAATGACACATTGTTTTGTTTTTTGTTTTTTCTTTTCCTTTTTTCAGTTGGCTAAGAGTCTGTTTTTTGAAATCAGCATCCTCAAATGCGCTCTTCTCAAGGTCACCTTCATTGCTATGGACAAGGGCATGAGGGCCAAACCTGATTAATCAATCAGCCACCACTACTGATCAACATTCTACTGAAGTGAGTTAGAACATAATTGAAAGAAATTTGCTCCTTGCAGTTTGATACCCAGCTTCTGCAGTTGTAAATACAGACAGTCTGGCTTACAGTGACTCGATTTACAGTTTTACGACTTTACAAGGGCATGAAAGCAATACAGAGTCAGTAGAAACCATGCTTGAACCTTGAATTCTATTATCTTAAGTTTTCAAAATATTTTGTTTCGCTTTTTACTAACATGCATTAACTGTATATGTATTAATGGGGTCCGGTGTGATACTTGAACACATGCATAAAGCATACTTTGATCAAATCCAGCCTCCCTTTATCTAACCACCCTTCCCAAACACTAGTAATCGCTGTCCTACATTCAGGTGAGTATTTTTAGCTTTCCCAGATGAAAAAGGTACTTGTCCTTCTGTGTCTGGTGCATTTCGCTTAACATGATGTCCCCTAGTCCCATCCATATGATTCTCTCTGGGGTTGCTGGGCAGTGACAATGAACCTGGGCTCCCAGTCTGCCCTTGGATGAGGATGAGAAACCATCATTCCACAGGGTGCTGTTGCTATGCTAGCATCTTCCATAAATCTATTCAATGCATTTTCCACCTACAAAATTTTCAACTTATGACAGATTTATAAGTCAAGGAGCAGCTGCATCATAAAAGTGAGAGTTTAGAAGAAGTAGAGGAGCCCTGTTGTGTGTAATTAAGCCAGAAGTGAGGCTATGTGCAGGGTAGGTCCTTGGAACAGCATTGGTGGAGCGGCTACTATGTGTTAAGCACCATCCTGGTTCAAGGAGTCAAAGAGTGTCCTTAATGTTGAGGGACACTAAAAGGGGACCAACAGGACAGGGGTCTCACAGATAGGTCTGGCCACTCTTGGGCAGGAGAGTAGGGAAGAATGGGGATTAAAGCTAAGACATCTGCTGGGGTGCAGATGCAGGCAGTGGAAATCTATGATGACAAGGAAGGGACACCTGACAGCATACACAGTTCAACTCCATGACTCAGCCAAGGTGAGAAATGACAGGGAGACAGGGCGAAGGTGGCTTCAAAATCAAGAGTCCATGAAGGAGCTGCACGAACTTCTCAATTCCCACATAAAAAAAGAGAAAATATCATAATAACAGAGAACAAATAAACAGAGATCTGGAGAGATGCTGAATGAGAAAAAAAAAAAAAAGATAATGGGTCCTCAGCAACCTCCCACAAACTTTGCAAACTGAATGCTTCTTGCATTTAATTTTCATCTATCATCTGGATGACAAATCATCACTATCGCAATGCAATGCTCTTAGGAGAAATATGTCCTTGTCTAATTAGGCAAGTGCTTGTCTCAACAAGCTTCCCATTTGCCATTCACTTCATTGTAAAGAGTGGGGAAGGAAATATTTTTCTAGAAGTTCGGATGCCAAGAAAACTATATGAATCATTGCGACTTGGGAGAAGTGAAGAAAGAGGCAAATGATTTTGATGCTTCCTCCAATTTTTTAAATAATATTCTAACTGTGGTTCTAGCAAAATGGTCAAATACTTCTCACCCAAAGTACTGTCTAAAGGTAAACTCCTTGTTACTTTTAGAAGAAGGTCACACTGGCTTTATATAGAATGATAAAAACCTCAGTATCTATATTTTATCTCTTTAATTTTTTTATAAATGCAGGTCAGTGACCCTCTGCACTATGCTTATTAAGTGAGTTGATATATTTAGCTCAATGCAGCTGTTAAATCTCTGAGGGTCCCAGCATGCTAGAAACAAAAAATGCTATATGCAGACTATCTCCCCTAAGTCTTTCCTTAAATATCCCCAATAATCGCTGGATCTCTTTTCTCATCCGCTGACATGCAACATAAGAGGGGGGGAAATGATCAGTCTTAGCAACAGGATACATGCTACCAAAGGCCTGGCCTACTCAGGCCAGGGGACTTTTCCAACAGGCTGCTGTTCTTCAGGTGCTGCTTCTGGGGACTGCAGGGAGAAACTGCACACCAGCATTCAGAAGGGATCTCAAAGTCCTGCAGAAAACAAACTGTTCTCTCCGACAGTGGTCACACAGAGAGGCACACCGGGGTCTCAGGGCACAAGGAGACACTCAATCTTTTGTCCTTAAAATTTGCAAATGTAAGGAGTTTCAGAAATTGCTCAGAGCTCATGCACGCAAGAGAAGTCCTAAGGATCCCCTTGGGAGCCTTTAGAATCCCCAGAGGTTTTCAAATCAAGCTGCTTTTCAGAAAAAGGTTCTGCCTTCATAATTGGCATAAATTCATTTCTAATGCTCATGTGCTAATATGTGTGTGTGAATCCTCATTTCAACCCGGCTGATGGCATCTATTTCTGTTTGAAATAGAAATGTGACACAACTATTAAAAATCGCAATATTTAGATGCCTGAAATTAGTAACTTCAACTCCAAAGTCTAATTTTAAATGGAGCTGTTCTCGATTTCCTTGCTGTTTAAGCTCAGTGCATCTTAGCAAGAACCACTGTTTCAATTTGTTCATTTAGCAATAATAATTTAGCTTCGTGTAATTTCATTTAATCCCCATTTGAGTCTCAGGTACCAATTTTGCCCTGTTTTTAATAATAGAGTTTGCTTCTTAACATTCTGTTCAGTACAACCCCATTTCAGTGAGCCAAGCCCTGACCTCAGAACTCTGCTAATACGAAAATGGAACATTTGGCAAACTCCGTGGTCATCTGAAAGTAGCCAGAGCCAGCCTGCCACCAACGCTAACCCTCAGTTCCAAGATTTTACCATCTTCCCCCACTCAAACTAAAATTCTCATCATTAGAGCCAGTACCTTCAATAGCTCATAGCTTTTTTTTTTTTTTCTTTCTTTTTTTTTTTTTTTTTTTGGAATGCAAAATTTTAAAATGGGATCCTTTGATGTCATGTGACACCATCTATCTCTCAGCTCATCTGTCTGTCTCATGACTGGCCACCCAGTGCCGCATATGTACACGTGAGCTCACACGCAGACACGCACACACACACACACACACACACACACACGCACTTTTTTGAAATAATAAAAAATAGGTTGGTAAAACAGCTGCCATCTTGGGTTTACATTCTAATAGGAGGAAGAGCAACAAACACACACATGTAGCAGCAAATTGAGATCAATTTCTCATCAAACACACACACAAAAAAAGGAGTGATCTATGTGATAACAATACACATCAGTAGAAAGTCAGCCAGTCAGTGGCTTTTAAGAGCGTGGACATCTATCCAAGGAAGAAACCAAGCTGAGTCCCTCTCTCATGCCTTAAATGCAAATAAATCCTGGATAGATTGCAAATTGAATTCATTTCTGATAAAACCCTAAAAGTACTAAGTGAAAACTGGGAAGAATTTATTTTTAATTATCTTTAAATGGGAGGGTGACACAAAAACCCGCAAAACATAAAATATTGACATAAGTTATAGCATAAAAATTTAGGCACAAAGAAAACCATGGAAACATTTCACGGTCAAAGACAGAATCTTTTTAATGCAAGTCAATAAGGAAAATATCAAAATCCCAATGGAAAACTAAGCAAAGGATAGGGACAGAGTGGTCACAGGAAAGTAAATACAAATGGCTTTTGAAAATAGGAAAAGATCCTCAACTTTGTGCATAACAGAAATCCAAATTAAAACCTCCCTACTGAGTGCATTTCCATAGCCAAAGATTCACACTTAATAATACTTTGTAGGGACAAAGTCCCTCTGCATTGGTGGGTAAGGAGCTTGACTTGGCCCCAGTTGGGGGCAATTTGGTCAGATCCCTGACAAAAGGGAAGGTGCACAAAGCCTGTGGTCTAGAGGCATGTTCGCTCTAGATATGTCAGAGACAGGCCAGACGACTCCACACACAGCTGTGACTGCAGCAGTGTTTCTGACAGGCTTTCAGGAGATAATCAGCAATTATCTCTAGAGCCCAGTTAACTAAACTGTGGCGTCCACCAAATGGCCACAGCCCCTCACTGGAAAATGGCGTCAAAAGTGCTGTCTATGCGACTCTCACCTCACTCTCAGCCTCCTTTAACCAGATACATGTTCCCACAAGTTGTTCCTGAAAAATCACGAGCACCTTCCATACTACGAATTGAGTGGGCAGCTTCTGTCCTCAGCTGATCTTGTCCACCCCCGGAGCTCCTGGATGCCTCTCCCAAATGAGTTTCTTGCCTCCTCTGAGCCCCAGGGCTCCCTTCACCCGTCCCCTCCCTGGAACTTGAGTGAGTGGAAGTTCCAGTCAGAACTATCCCCTCCTCCCACCGGCCCTTGGTTTTCTTTTTCCTTCTCTCTCTCTCTCTCTCTTTTTTTTTTTATATTTATTTATTTGCTTTAGTTGTACACAATGTGTTTATTTACGTGGTGCTGAGGATCGAACCCAGGTCGCGCACGTGCTAGGCGAGCACTCTACCGCTGAGCCACAACCCCAACCCCTTTCCTTCTCTTTTTAAAAGTAAATGTGTATTTACTTATTTTTATGTTTTTATTAGTGCATTAAACTTATATATAATAGTGGGGTTCATTCTGACATAATCACACACGCGTGCCGTGTAATTTGCTCCATTCCAGTCCCCAGGACTTCCCTTTCTCTTTCTATGTGCTCAGTAAACCAGTTCCTCCCCACCCAGAGGAACCCAAACCACTCACTTTCCAACAAGAAAAAGTCCTCAATCACTTATGAAGACAACCCCCCGTCCCGCCTCCATTTTTCTAGCTACAATAAAAACATGTCAGACTCTGGCAGAATAGTAAAAATCCTGAACTTCATCAAAAGCGAAAAAGCCCCTCCCCTTCCCTAAGCCCACCTGTGGCTGGAAAGTCCAGGTGGCCACAGGAGAATGGTGTCTCCTAAGCTTCTAGCTGCAGCTCCTGACCCCTTGCTGGGCTGGAGGGTGACAGTTGAGGATGGATACAGCGGTGAGGAGCCAAGCAGTGACATGGACTGCTACAGCCCTGGGCTGTCTGGGTAGGGCTGAAGTTTTCAGCTGACTCCTCTGTTCTTCTCAGACACCTGCTTGATTCCTTGAAGTCTCTTCCACCTGGGAGGAGAGTAGTCCTCCCTCACCCACAGTTTCATTTTCCATGGTTTCAGTAAGTTGTCTGAGGTCAAATGCAGTTCAAAAATGTTAAATGGAAAGTTTTTAAATTGCACACATTCTAAGTAGTGTGAAATCTCTCACCGCTCACCCTCCTGCTCCATCCATCTAGGACACGAATCATCCCTCTGTCCAGAGTATCCATGCTGTATACACTACCTACCCATTAGTCACTCACTAGTCATCTTGGTTATCAGATCCACTGTCACAGTATAGAGGTGCTTATGTTCAGATAACACTTATTGTACTTAATAAGGACCCCAAAGCACAAGAATTGTAAGGCTAGCAATTCAGATATGCCAAAGGTAAAGCCATCAAGTGCTTTCTTTAAGTGACATGGTGAAAGGACTTGATGGCATTTTTTTGAGAGAAAGGATGGAGAGCACATCCACTGGACCATGGCAGGCTGCGCCGCAGAGGGCTGGACAGGGCTGCTCAGTGCAGCGTGGAATCTGCAGCCCTGTGGAAACCCTGCATGTGCTCATGTTCCCTCCCAGTCTTTAAGAGTTTCTTATCTTTTCTGAGAAATATATCCTCTGAGATTAAACACCAAAGAGTAAAGAACACAATTCCACAAAATCTGCTTCCCTAGTTGCAAAGTTCTAATACGGAAAAAGCAAGTGAGCTGGCACCACAGCCTCTGTGGGAACCTGGTGCTGCTGGGCACCGCTCCTAGTGCCTCCCAGGTGCTGCCTCAGTCAGTCCTCAACCATCCTAGGGAACTGGGAACCATCTACGCCTGTTCTATAGACGAAGCAGTGGAGACGCAGAGACAACAAGTGACAAGCTCAAGGTCATACAACCAAAAAGTGCCTAAGCCCATCTGGAGCCCAGAGAGTGTGACACCAGTGCCACAGACCCAGGGGAGACACAGCCAGCCTGGGTAGGGGACCCCCCAGGGACAGTGCTCTTTGGGCTTGTGCATACATTGCCCAGCAAGGTCGTCCCCAGCAAGGCTTGGAATGTTAGAATCCTGAGAACCAGAGTCACTCGGGACCTTCAAGTACCTGAACAGCAGCTCAAGTCCTCCAGGGAGCGGAGGGAGGAGCTGGTGTGATAGGACCTCTGGGACCAGAAGCCAGGGCCATGGTGTTTAATATCTGCCTTGAGAGGATTCTTAAACCACGGTGGAGAGTAGGATGGGCTTAGCAATGAGGACCGCCCAGCAACATACACAGCACAGGTGAATCCTGTTAGAACCAGACAAACATGGCGCGTGCCGTGTGCTTCCAATGTGGACACAACACTCGGAAAGGCCGAACAGCGAGAAAGCAGATCAGGGGGTTCTCTGGTGGAAAAGGGGGAATCGTGGTTACAGGGGGCTCCAAGAGACCCTTAAGGATGTGGACGGTCTTTGCTATGTCTTGAGTGTGGTGATGGTTTCATAGGTGTACACGTGCATCACACTCATCCAACTGCATATTTTAAAAATTTGGGGTTGGGCTGGGGTTGTGGCTCAGTGGCAGAGCACTTGCCTCACATGTATGAGGCCCTGGGTTTGATCCTCAGCACCACATAAAAATAAATAAATAAATAAATAAATAAATAAATAAATAAATAAAGGTATTGTGTCCATCTACAACTAAAAAAATTTTTTTTTAAATTGGGGGTTTATTGTATACCTCAGTAAAGCACAATGGAGTGACTATATAGTTCACAATAACACATATATGTATATATTATATATAACATAATATATATATATATATATATATAAAATCTTTTGCCTTGAAATAGCTGTCATAAATTCACTAATATTCATTATCCAAGTAGCCAAAATAATGACATGGTTCATGTGAGAGAAAGTGTGTATCAAACAGCCACCAAGACCTATTGTACACTTTATGATGATCTGGAAGAGCATATCTCAAAGGCTCCAAACAAAGAACACAAGAGAGAAATGGAGCCGGGTGCGGTGGCGCACGCCTGTAATCCCAGCACTTGGGAGGCTGAGGCGGGAGGATCGCGAGTTCAAAGCCAGCATCAGCAATGGCGAGGCACTTAGCAACTCAGTGAGACCCTGTCTCTAATAAAATTCAGAACAGTGCTGGGGATGTGGCCCAGTGGTCGAGTGCCCCTGAGTTCATTCCCCGGTACAAAAAAAAAAAAAGAGAGATAAATGGTATTTAACCTGATTTGATCAGAGCATGCTGTATACATGTATTAAAATACCACACATTGTACTTCATTAATATGCACAAGTATTATACTTTAATCAGAAAATAAATACAATTTAAACAAAATACCACTTTGTCATGGTGATGTGATATTGTACCACAAAATCCTACTTGGTTTTCATTTTCTCAAAAAAAAAAACCCACCACACACTGACAGTCTCATGGGATTCCCATACTGCGCTGAGTAGAGAGGAAATTAAAAACTGGACTACAAGTGCCCAGTGGTGGTCAAGAGAAAGGCCCTGGGCAGAGTCTACCTGGGCCCTAACTACCTGTGTGTACTTAGGAAAATTACTCAACTTCCCTGAGCCTAAACCTCCTCACATGTAAAGTGAAGATAAAATATGGCAATTTTGCAAATGAAATAAAAGTGAAGTGCTTATCACAGATCTTGGGACAGAACACAGAGCCCCTGTCTCTCACACACACCCTTTTGTGACTATACAAAGCCCTTCAAAGCTAGGGCAACCTGTCCCCAGCCTCTCCTCCTGCATCCAGGAATGAAGAGGCCCTGCATCCTTTTCAGATGTGCTGTTGCTGAGCAAACCTGCCTTGCTTTCCCTTCCAGCCAACAGAACTCCAGGGTCCAGCACCACACAGACCTGTCCCTACTCTAGAACCTACTGGGATAGATTTGGAGGCAGCTCTCATCTCTCTACAAAATCTTCTCTAAGAGCAGTGCCATCTGCCACAGCAGAGGGTCACAGATCATGGTTCCCTGCTGCCTGGCTGCCTGGTCTACAGGCACAACCGCTGCCCTGTTCTGAAGGTGATTTGCTCCCACCAAAACTCACGCTAAGGCTTGGTCCCCAGCATGGCACTGTGGAGTGGTAGGGCAGAGGGAGAGTATTTGGGTCCTGGGGTGGCGACCTTGTGTATGGATTAATGCCTTCCTCAAGGAAATAATTCAGCTAAGGGGCTCAGCCCCACTTTCTCTCTTTCACCCACACCCACCAGCCCTTCCATTTTCCACCACGTGATGAGGCAGCACAAGGCCCTCACCAGGAGATGCTGGTGCCATCTTGGACTTCCAGCCTCCAGAACTGTGAGCAGCAACAAGCTTCTCTTATTTATAAACCACCCAGTCCTGGGTATTCTGATACAGGAACAGAAAATGGACAAAGTCACTGACCATTCTAAGAAAAGTGGACAGAACTTCATTCACCACCCCAGGGCGTATCTTCATAGATTTGGCCGCTGGTTCTATTGCTGCCATCTTGGATGACTGACATGAGCAAGCTTACACACACAAAGAATTTACAGACAACCAATTCCCCAGAGGTTCTACCCTATGGGCCAATGGCTCAGCCAGTATCTCCCACCTTGTGCATGGGTAGGATTCTTTGTACCCTAAGTGTAGGAGTTTATACTTCTCTGTGAAACCAAGGGAAAACCTGAATCAACCATCTCTTCTTAGTTCTAGAATTAACCTTCTTGACTTTACCCCAAATCCTATCCTCGGAGAGGTGGATCCGACTTGGACTGCTCATAAATAAATTCTGTGTGTGTGTGTGTGTGTGTGTGTGAGAGAGAGAGAGAGAGAGAGAGAGATATGCTATGATTGAACCAAGGCCCTTACTTATGTCAGACAAGTGCTCTACCACTGAGTTACTCCCTCAGTCCAACTCTTTCTCAAGTTTTGCTAAACTCATCATTTCAGTGACTGACATACTGCATGCCAAGGAACACAGGCCTGGTCTAGGAACATGTCCTCAGTTCTTTCCTGCTAGAGACCCTGATGATTCTAGCCTATGGGCTTCTTTTTGCTGTTGTCAAGTATTTCATAGATTCCTTAGCACCTCCTCAGTCACTCAGCATTTCCCAACCCTCCAATAAAGACAGTTGATCACAGCAAGGCTTAGAATGAGCCCCACAGCACAGCATGAAGGAATGGCTGGTGTACTAGGTTTTATGAAGGAGTCATCAGAAAACTAGCCAAGAAAGGAGAATTGAGTTTGTTTGTTTTTTAAAATGGATGTCACGGCTGCAATATGGAGAATGTGAATAGAGAGCGAACAAGCGATGGGCACCATCTTAGAGAAGCCAGCAGTGGTCAGTGGCACCCAGTTAGGCCTGGGAGTGAAAGGTGGCTGGGCGAAGAATAGGACCTGGACGGAGAGATGTGGAGGGACCATCTGCAAAGAACAAGGGCTGAGAAGCAAAAAGGCCATCTCAGGAGGAGTGTGAGCATCCCACCAGCTAGAGGAGATGAGCAGCATGTGTCTGATACATGCAGGATTGCCACAGAGGCCTCAGCGAGCCGGGGTGCTTGGTAATCAAGGGGCAGGGGGTGGCACTCGCCTAGATGGTCACCAGCCATCTAAGTTTGAACCAATTCTGAGCCAACATGATATATCATTGTGCACTAAGAAAGAGCCCAGGTGAACAGCATGTTGGGTTTGCAAGTGGAGATGGTGTTGGGGACAGGGAGAGACTGGACGGAGGGTGAGGCTGCTGAGGGCCAGAGCCAGAGCACCCTGGCTCCCCGGGTCCAGGCTGAGGAGTGTGGTGATGTGATGTGCAGGAAGCCTGAAGTTCACAGCAGCATAATGAAGTTCAAAGGCAGCAAGAGAAGGCTGCAGGACCAGGAGGCGGCGGCTGCCGCACTTCCCGAGGAAGGTTCTGTCGAGGGTTCTGACTGCATCTGCTGAGCTCAGGGCTCATCTCCAACACGGAGAAGACCCTTTGCCCAAGACTGACTGAACCACGTACACCTGACTGAACGCCCGGCCCCGGCACTTGTCTTCTGGGTTCACTTTTCTTTGTAAAATGGAAGCTCAGTCATCTTGGAAGCCTGCATTAGCCAGGACAGGAGAGACGCAAGCCAGGCTGGCTGTCGCGGTCTGCTGAAGCACTGAGGGGGAGAAAGCATTTCCCACAAAGCCTTTTCCTACAGGACTCTGTGGGTGCATGGACACGGCTCTCAGAGGCCACTAAAAATAGGTCAGACAACAGAAGGATTTCAAATGCAGCCCCGTTTGCAGACCTCAGCTACAAAGATATGTCATCCATAATTGTCCACATGAGGCCTAATGGGTTTCACCCAGTTTCTGTTTAACTCAACTTTGTACGGGTTTTCTCAAGGGCACAAACCCAGAGAAGGCAGTGCTGAGCCCACCTCTCGGAGACACACACTGGCTTTTCAGAACAGGACCCAGGATGCTTCAACTCTCAAGACATGGGGGTTATAGCGATGCTTCCCCAAACGCCTCCCATTCTGCCCTGGAAAGAAGCAGAGATACAAGGGTGTTCCTCAGTAAGGCCCTGGGGCGCCTGGGCCATCTGACAGGGGCTTCTGCATCAGTCCCTAGACCTCAGTTTCTGAGGGATTAACAATCAAACCTATCTTTGGGGCCTTCTGTAAGGGAAATGGCATCATCTATGAATCCACAGAACGTATGAGCATTAACAGGGCCCAGGAAACATTAATTAGCTATTAATGTCATCATCAACATCCAAACCCAAACTGCTTGTACATGTCATCATTCAGAACTGAAAGATACACACACACACACACACACACACACACACACACACACACAGAATTATAAACTATAAAGACCTGGTGGTTAATTCTGTCCCCAGATTCCACACCCATTCTTAGTGATCACAGCCTGATTAAATCCAGACATATGGTCCCAAGAAACACACGGTCTGTAGAAAATGATAGGAAGATAAGAAGACCCACGTGTGAGCATAAGCTACTGTAAAGTCCCACTGTTGGACTTGTGTTAATAGTTTGATGGTGGTGGTGGTGGTGGTGTGGTGGTGGTGGTGGTGAGCCAGACACAGTGTGGAGGCTGCCAGGAGATGTCACGTCCCCCTCACTGCCACCTGGACCTACTTGTGCACACACACACCCATCCATGCTCACGGACGTAGGTGGAAGCATCGTGTGGCTTCCGACATCCTTGGCCACACTGCACCAACCCTCAGCAAGTCCTTGGTGAAACCAGAATTAAAACTAATTCTCTGATTTCCCAATCCAGGAGAATACAGCAAAATCACACACATAATCCTCCAGTGGTTGTCAGTGAGCACATCCGTTTTACCCAGAGTATCTGAAATCACACGCCCCGACTCCTGAGGGTAGACAGCAGGCCGTGCGTCAGCGTCCCTTCTCCAGCGCCAGCCCCTGTGTGAGAGGAACGAGTGACGTGGAAGTTCTGGGAGACTGACAGGAGTAAGAACCCCTAAGTGTCGAGCTGTGCTTGATCTCCTGACGGCTACCTCAACGGGGCTGACCTCAAGAGCTCCTCCAGATTCTCCCCAGGCAACTGTGGGGACGACAAGGGCCACCTCAGGACTCAGCAGTCAGAGAGGAGAAGCCCTGGGTTCCCACGCAACGGTTCTTTTGGTGGTCTACTGGGCTCATCCAAAAACGTCCTCCTAGGGAAAGGGAATGGGGATGAAGTTGACCAAACTGTTATATGCACATACGAACACATCACAACGAATCTCACTACTGTATATAATTATAATGCACCAATCAAGTTAATTTTTAAAAATCCTCCCTTGTCAGGATTTTATTAATCATAAAGACAATGACCAACTATTATTACAAACCAGCTCTAGAAGACAAGCAATGCTGAATACAAACGATCGAAGTATAAATCCTAGAAATAAACACTCTGAGCTCTATTTAAAACCAAAAATATATATATTTAATATAACAGAAAGAGGTACAGTGCAACCAACAAAAAGGCTACCCGATAGGCACCAGCAGCAGTGACAAAGGACAGCACATTAAGGAATGGGAAGTGTCGATGGAGCAGCCAGAGGGGGAGGAGGACCCCAAGAGGGCAGAGGCCCAGGAGGGCTGCAGAGACATCACAGCTGAGGTGTGGGACAAAAGTGCAAAGAAAATTCCAAGTGCACCGTGAGTCCACAGCTCCTAGAGGCCCGAGGAGGTAGCGAGAGCCCGGGCGGGCAGAGACCCTGCAAGGCAAGAGAGAAGATGCAGGTTTAGTCTTCATTACTTATACACAGTCTTAACCCATCACTTCCAAACCTTCCTGCGGCAGGCTTGTGGCCAGGCGCGCTAGTTTAGAAATGCTTGCAAACTTGTGGCACAGTCGCAGAACCTGCCTCTAAGAGCTCCCTTTTCTGACGACTCAGTGGCACCTGTCCGTCATCCCAGGGATGCTCTGCTGAGAGGCACTGCCGAGCTGTGTGTCTACCCCAGTCCCCATCTCTCACCTTTGTGATTCTATGTGGATGCAAAAAAATAGGAAGTTCCTACTGGTTGAGGAAAAGAACAAGAGCCCTGTCCACCTTGTCTAGGGCCACCTACACAGTGGCCAAGGAGGTGGCACTATAATCAGCCCCTCCTGGAGTGAGGGAGCAGACACCCCCAACGTCCACAGTAAATGGGAGGGAGAGCCAGGGTCAGCACCCACCACCCACCTGAGATCTTGTGCAGTGTGCAAGAGCAGTGTTCACTGCTCACCAGGAAAGCCCCCAGCTCTCAGGAAAAGCCGAAACCTCATGCCCTGACTTCAACAGGTGCCCTGAGCTCCACACACAAACCCACAACGCACCTGGGCCCGAACGCCCAGCACCGACGAGCACCAAGGATCAGTGAGACCCTGCAGACAGCATCTCATTTAATGCTGAACCCAGTATCAGGTGTAGACCTTGCCCTTCCCACCCGGGGGCATCTGTTTTCTCTCCACCAGCTTCTCTCTCCTCCAGAGGCACAGAGAGGTCCACCCCCTGGTCAAGACCCCAAAGCCAGTTCTTGCACAGGGTTTGGCCTGTGCCCAGCCAGCTCTTCCAGTGGACTCAGCCCGCCTTCCTGGGAGACAAATGAAGGCAAAGTGCTTGGACTTGCAGGAGGGTAGGACACAGGAAGAACAGGCCACCTCTTGTGCTGTGTGGGCTCAGAACTGACCCACAGAGTGACAATAAGTGGCAAAGGATGGTATCCAGCTGAACATCTCCCAATGTGGCAACAACTTCAAAGAAAGGCAACAGCTCGGGGCCTTCCAGCATGAGGCCAGAGCTGGGAAGTGATTCTGCACACTGAGCACAAGCAGAAGATGCCAAGGTCAATGTGGTCAAGGTGGCCCTGCCACTTTCCTACCACAGGAGGGGCTGGGAGGCTTCCTTTGGGAAGCAAGGCCTGCATGGGGCTTTAGAGACTGAGCAGGTGTGAGAGAGGAGGTCATGGTAAGTACCCAGAAGGAAGGGAAGAGAGGTCAGGTTGGGCCCAAGTGGACCACAGAGCAGGTGGGCACCAGGGTATAGGAGCAGTGAATGGAGTGGGTGATCTGGAGAAGGCCCCAGCACTGGATGCCCAAGAAAACAGGCAAGAGACCCCACAGGTCGCATCATAAATGCTGGAGGGGGTGATCTTTTTAAAGAAATTTAAGGGGAAAGAAAACAACTAGGGACTAACAGGAGGGTTTGGCGATGTAGAGGGAACTAAGAAAGAACTTTTCCCTCTGAAAGGAAGGTAGTGGCAGTGAAAGACAGGACCTCACGCACACAGGACAAAACCACACGAGACAGGGGTGGAGGAACCTGACAAGCCAGGCCCAGCCTGCACAGAGTTTATCAAAAGGTATAAAGCAAGACCCGAAGGCATGGATACCATGTCCCAGATATAAAGTGGAACATTAAATGCAAATTCTTCCTGCTATGGTTTGACTAAGTGACCCCCAAGGGTCCATGTGCTATATAGGCTTGGTCCACAGCTGGTGCTGCTGGGAGGTGGTGGAACCTTCTGGAAGTGGGGCCTAGTTTGAGGTCTTCTGGTCATTAGTGGATGCTCTCAGTCCCCTAATGAGGTATCAGGACCCCAGCCCCACCCTCTGCCTCTCTTTTGCATGCCAGACATGAGGTGAACACGGCCACCATGATGTCCTGCCTCAACCTAGGTCTCCCCCAAACAGTCCTAACTAAACCTGAATTGGAACCTCCAAAACCATGAGCCAAAATAAAACCTTTTATCGTCATAAGCTGATTCTCTCAGGTATTGGTTACAGTAGTGGAAAAGCTGATGAGTGCACTCCCTAAATCAATAAATCAGTCTAAATCAGTCATAATTGTCATGAGATCTTTCTGCACTAAACAATGTTAGTGGGCATAAGAAATTTCAAAAATTGTGAAGAAATTCTTAAAGCAAGGGTCTGTGTGTCCTGCCAGATAATAAACATGACTATAAACTACAAAAAAAATCAGAACCATAGGATCTTGGCATACAAAAAAAAAAAAAAAAAAAAGATAAGTAGATGGAAATAAAGCATTCAAAAACAGAGCAAGAGCCGGGCGCGGTGGCGCACGCCTGTAATCCCAGCACTTTGGGAGGCTGAGGCAGGAGGATCGCGAGTTCAAAGCCAGCCTCAACAATGGCGAGGCACTTAGCAACTCAGTGAGACCCTGTCTCTAATAAAAAATACAAAAAAAGGGCTGGGGATGTGGCCCAGTGGTTAAGTGCCCCTGAGTTCAATCCCTGGTACCACAAAAAAAAAAAAAAAAAAAAAAAAAAAAAAAAAAACAGAGCAAGTGTGTAGAGGAATTTGGTATATATTGAGGTGTCACTTAAATACAGTAAGGAGATTTGGGCCTCCATGGTCATCTTATTATGGATGAATTTTTTAAAAATCCAAATATCAAAAGGAAATAAACAAAAATATTATATTATTAATATTATCTTATAGCACAGAGATACTTAAGACAGAAAAACTAAAAGTCATAAAGGGAAGGTTGATAGATACACCTGAATAAACATTTTTAAAAGGCATGGCAAGATATTTCCAAATGTGCAAAAAAGCTCCCATAAACAAACACATACACACACACACACACACACACACACACACACACACACACACGTGGGGGGGAGCAGCAGCAACTATTGTTTTGACAATAAAACTGGCAAAAGCTGACAACATTAGCAGCACCCAGTGCTGCAAAGCTGTAGGAGAAAGACTGCTTTCCTAAATTGCTGGTGACACCAAGGATGTCAAGAGGAGGCTGCAGTAGCCTAAGGTGTGAACTGCTTCTAATAGGAACTAGCTCGTTCACACAGCATGGCTATGTCAGGAAAGACAGGGGTGGTTGACTCTACCAGTACAGCCATAATGTGCAGCTATAAAAGATAAGGAGTCAATCACCCGGCATGGTGGTGCATTCCTATAATCCCAGAGATTTGGGAGGCTGAGACAGGAGGATCGCAAGTTCAAAGCCAGCCTCAGCAATTTAGCAAGACTCTAAGCCACTTAGTGAGAGCCTGTCTCAAGAGAAAAAAAGAAAAGGGTGGGGTGGGTTGGTGGCTGGGAATGTGGCTCAGTGTTTAAGTGCTCTTGGGTTCAATCCCCAGTATCAAAAGAGAGAGAGAGAGAGAGAGAGATAAGGAGTTAGACACAAATGTTTCTATCCATTGAAGGAGGACCTGTATGTGACTGTGGACATGTATAGATTTTAAAAAATGCAAAAAGACAGCCACTAGCATATAACATGAGTACCTGTATCTTTTCTTTCAATGAGCATTCTTGTTTTAATAAGAAAAATCCATGTTAAAAATGAAATAGGTTTGCCCTTATTTCTTTAATGAAACAAGGGACATAGTCTACTCTTTGACCCACCAGTTGCACACTGAGGTATACATCTAGGAGAAATGAGTGCAGGTGTCACCAGCAGCTACCCACACTGCCACCGTGTGAAGTTCCTCACTCTGCAATACTACTAAGCAATGAAATCGAGCAAAGTACGGGGACAGGCAACAGCACAAAGGAGGGACAGAAACGATGAGGAAAAGAAACAGTAGACATGTGATACATTATATCTTCCCACATAGAAGAAATTCAAGGCTGGTCAAATCCTCTGGAAGGCCAGTAGGTCCCTGTGAGAATGGTCAGCCTAGTGCTCCTGGAGGTGTTGCTGGCTGGGAGGGTCCGGGGGCTCTCTGGGGCCTGGAACATTCTGATCAGTGAATAAATGATTCTAGAAAACTCCAACGAACTCAACCCTCACAACGAGTGCACTCTACAAGAGCTGTGCTAGATAGCTCCACAAACTGTTTAAATCCAAAAATAAAACAAGAAAACCAGTCAGGAGGATTAGGTCATCATTTGCCATGGCATAAGGAACCACTCTTGTTTTAAAAGCTGGTAAAACTGCCTTGGACATCATTTCAGAATGGCCACGTCTGGTTGTTTCATTTTGCAATGCTGGGAGTCGAACCCAGGGCCTTGCACACACTAGGAAGTGCTCTACCACTGAGCTACACTCCCAGCCCATGACATTGTTTTAGGGAGCCCTCATGGAGGTAGAAGAGGCGGAACATGACCACCAGCCCCCACAGTGAAGAGAGGGGGCCTGGGAAGGCCGCAGGAAGGAGGCAAGAAGGCAGGAGCCCACCAAGAATGCCCAAGAAGAGCATGCACAGGTGAAGACAATGACTTTAAGCCTGGTGACCCAGCAATGTCATGCCAAGTCCCAGAAAAGTCAGCAAGATGGGGAGATTGTTACAATAATAATAATACCCACAACTCATGTTCATAGAGTGTTTACTAGGTGTCTAGCCTTGATCTATGACTTTGCAGGCATTGATCTTTCAATATTGGAAGAATCATCATGATTCTCATTTCGTGAGAACCTGGGACCAGACAGGGCAAGTAGACCACCCTGAGGTCACACAGCTGGGAGGTGAAGGATTGGAAATGCACCATGTTTGGAGCATAACCCTGCATGCTGGAAAAAGAGGAAAAGCTCATTTGGGACATCTGAAGAGCATCATGAGCAAACCTTCTCTACCCAGAGAAGATTCAATGCCAACTCATAGAGCAAAGGACTTGGGGATTGTTGGTGGCACTGTGGAGAAACTGGAACCTTGCATATTAACTGGTGGGAATGTCAAATGGTGCCATCGCTATAGGAAACACATGACAGTTTATCAAAGTCTTAAACATGGAATGACCATAGGACCCAGGAATCCCACTTTGGGATGTATATACCCCAAAGAACTGAAAACAGACACTTAAAGAGCTATTTGCACACTCATGGTCATAGCAGCATTATTCATACCAGCTAAAAGGTAGAAATAACTCAAATATCCAGCAACTGATGCAGGGACCACTAAACGTGCTGTATGATGCAAAATCACTTGGATTTGAAAGGGAAGGGAATTCTGACACTTGACTCAACATGAATGAACTTGAAGGACACTGACGAGTGAAATAAGCAGATGCAAAAGAACAACTATGGCAAGATTCCACTTGCAGGAGATATTCTAGGTAGTCACATTCATCGAGAGAGAAAGGAGAATAGCAGTTGCCAGACAATGAAAAGGAGAGCTGTTGTTTAAAGGGGACAGTTTCCGATTTGCAAGATGAAAGGTTCTGTGGCTAGACACTGGGGATGGTTGCATAACCACATAACTGTACTTAATGCCACCGAACTGAACACTTTAAAATGGTTAACAGGTACATTTATGAGCTGTGGGCACAGTCCCAAGGGTCTATGCTGCAGCCTGGCGTAAAGCTATGGCATGCAGCCACCCACGAGCTGTGGACAGACAGACTGGGTTCCATATTGGTTTCACCCACTTCCTTCATTCTGGGCATAAACTTTCAGTATTCCTTGTCAAATCATCATCCTTTTGCGATGCATTTTTATGCCAATCGTGATAGGATTCTTGCCTAAGGCTATAAATAATTCAGCTCAGGCACTTGCAACACTAAATGGTAAGATGCTCCTCATGGGACATCCTCGGAAGGATCCTGCAGCCGGGCCTGCCCTACGCAGCTATTAAAAGGCTCCGTGGGCGTCTGGCCACATGTCAGGAAGCTCTGCCTCAGATGTAAACAAACCAGAGCTAAAAAGTCATAAATCACATATATAGAGGCACATCTCTTCAGAGAAGCTGGTTTCACTCTACTACACACAGACATCAAATACAGATGAGAATCATATTCAGATAAAATAAGAATGCACCCCAACATGTAAAAAATGTTAGCGGCTAATAAGTGGCCATGACATGATTCAAGATTCCCTGAGAACTGGGACATCGTTACTTGCTTGGGTCCCAGCAGCACCAGAAGCCCAGAGACCATGGAGCAGACCCCGCTCAAGGTGCCCCAAGTGAGGTCTTTGCTTTGACATGGCTTCCACTAATTGCACAAGGTCAGGAAGCTGATTTCTATTAGCACTAAAGGGATAGATGGAAGGGGTAACAGTGGTAATGCACACACACACAAAATTAACTAATATACAATGTGATTAATTAGAATTATGTTAAGAGGAAAATATGGAGCACCAGACTTGCATAAAGTGTGATTACAAAAGTATGAAAATCAAATCTCCCATTGCTGGATACAGATAGATATTCCTAAGATTTCTCTAGTGAATATTATGTATTTCATAATGAAATAAGATTCATTTTTAAAGCATGTGATTTAGTAAAGAGCAGGGGATATTAACCCACAGGAGACATTTGGCAAAGTCAATGGACAGTTTTGGTTGTCACAATAGTGTGAGGGATGGGAGTGCTACTGTCATCTCCTAGGGGTTAGATCCGGAATGTTGGATCCACTGAACATTCCAAAATGCCAGAGGAAGATAGCCCCCAAAGGTCCAGCTGAGAGAAACCCAAGCTTGAGAAACACAAGGGTAAGGCCTTTTCGTTTCTCCCACCAGCGCCCTTTCTGCCGTGCCCCGGGCTCCTGCTCCCCAGTCACACACCTGCGAGGCCAGGCCGCTCAGGCCTGAATTTGCAATGTGAATGTGTGAACATGCACTATTTAGATGAAGATGAAGGTGACCTGGGAAGACAGACTTGCCCTCAAAACCTCTAGGGTACTTGCTCCCACCCTTCCCAGAAGATGACAGGGACTCCAGGCTGTAGGGTCGCCCCGGACCCCTTCCCTGTCACCTGCCTTTCTTGAAGGGGGCTTGGGAAGGGGGGGGTGGTTAAGAAAGAAGGTGGGTGGGAACAGAATGGGCCAGGATGGGTCCAAGGCTGGACATGAACAAGTGTTCTTAGTCACTTCTTATAATATAAAAGGACCCATTTTCTGTTCTGGGGACAGAGGCAGAGGCAGAGGGGCAGCTAGATGAAGCTGGCTCTGCTGGACTTGGGTTCCAGGGAAGTGAAGATTGATCTGTTCAAACAGAAGAAAGCAAGACAAAGAATGGCCAGGGCCTCATAAAGTACCTTGGAGACTACACGATGTCAACAGGAACACATGATTTCTGCAGCCTACCACTGCGTGGCAACCTTTTCAAAGCAGGTGCTGAAGCCCTTTGGACAGGCCATGGGATGGCTGGTGTTAAATGCTTCACCAGAGGGGGCACTGCAGAGACCACTAGGGTGGGGAGGACTCTCCGCAGCCAGCCTGGGGCACCTGCAGGCTGTGTGGGACACTGGAACCATTCTCTTAGAAAGAACACCAGTCAGAGCTGGGAATGTGGCCCAGTGGCAGAATACTAACCTAGCATGTGCAAGACCCTGGGTTTGATCCCCTGCATCACAAAATAAATAAATAATAAAAATAATTTTGAAAAGAACACAAGTCACAAACCATCTCCCAGGAGGGGTAGGCAGACTCACGCTCATTATCCAAGTATATCTGACTTAATTTTAGGAAATTGCAGATGGCTAATTGAATTGAATTTTTAGTGTTCAAAAGTTTTACTTCGGGGCTGGGGCTGTAGCTCAGTGGCAGAGTGCTCGCCTAGCATGTGTGAGGCACTGGGTTTGATCCTCAGAACCACATAAAAATAAACAAATAAAGGCATGCTGTCCATCTACAATGATAAACTTTTTTAAAGCTTTACTTCAAAAGATATAATATACTTCTAATCTTTCAGCTGCCCAATAAGGCTTCATTTTTCAAGCTTAGGAGTAGTAGATGGAATGTGAAGAGAAAGGACACTATACAAAAGCACTGTATCCAACAAAGGAAGCTGTTTCCTGAAACCAATGACTTCCATACTGCCAAGAAGGGAGAGATGCATTAATTGTCATAAAAAATGCCCTGGGGGTAAAAAGGAAGGGAAAACTATTTCATCTAACTTTTTTTTCCATGTGTTTCTTATTTCTGCTGCTTCATGTTTAGCCATTTCCCCGAAAACTTAAGATTCCAGCCTTTCCGGTTGGACAAGGAAGATCCAAGAAGAAAATACTCTTTCAGAATTCTGCATGAACAGTGGTATCATTTGTTTCATTGGGCAGTCTGGCTCATTATTGGGATGGGTGTAGACTATTAGATTGGGTAACAGTGTTCTCTCAGTGTTAAGATGTCTGATTGGACCACTGTACTGCAAATATATAAGAAAATGCCACTGTTCTCAGGAAATACACACTTAAGTAGTTAGGATTACTCTTTAGCAATATCATTTATTTGTTTGTGTGTTTCTTTGCTTAGGTGCCAGGGATTGAACTCAGAAGCAGTTAACCACTGAGCCACATCCCAGCCCTTTTTTTTTTTTTTTTTTTTTTTTTAAATTTGTGACAGGTCTCACTGAGTTTGTTAGGGCCTTGTTAAGTTGCTGAGGCTGGCTTTGAAGTCATGATCCTCCTGCCTCAGCCTCCCAAGCCACTGGGATTACAGGCCTGTACCATCACACCTGGCTCATAATTTATTCTTGAATGGATCCAAAAGAAATTCAGAGCTTGGCAGAAGTCCTGTGTCCTACTCTTACACTTTTTATATTAATTTAAGATCACATAAAAGTATGTAAATACATAGGAAAAATGAAGAAAATGCTACATTTAATCAAATCAAACATGCAATTGATTCTAAAATAGGTCATGTGTCTTTCATGTTCCACAATAAAGGAAAAATACAGTTATTAAAAATATGGCATAATATTTTCCTATCAATTTAGAATGTCTCTTCTAGGCTTTGAGAGAACTCTTTTAGATTGATTATGAGTAGGTTTTATTATACATCACTCTTCTGCATATATAAAAACAAATAGGTAAGGAAATCAGTAGGCTAAAATATTCTTGCAACTGCTTCACTTTCTGGTTTCAGCGTTTCAGAATCTCTTTTGGGTTTGGAATTGTGTCTGCGCCTGTCTGTGCCGTACCATGCTCCAAGCCATCAAGCAGGTAGGTGATCCAGCAACTTCGCTAAAGAATGCTCCATGATTCTTTTCCTAGTATTTTCTTCCAAGTCACTGGAGCCCATTTTGCAGGCTTTAATGCGTGGCCTTTCCAGAAGGGACCAGAAAAGGCCTGTGGACACGACAGGACGCTCGCTCCCTCTGCGGTCATTTACTTGGGCGGGCATGAGCGTCCACTAAGCGTGCGCATGCTCAGGGACGTCAGCACCACACAATTCCTACTGGCATGGCGGAAGGAGACGTCCACACCACAGCTGTAAAAAGCCTCCAGATTTCAGAGGTTTGAAATAAAACGTGAAAAGGGTGCATCTTGCATTTGAAAGGTCGTATTGTAAAGTTAACAGGGTTGGGTTTGTGGAAACGGTTTTTTTTTTTCACTCCGATATTGTGCCAACCAATAAACACACAATAATTTGTTAGTGTTATGTCTGAAATTGAAGGGGGAAAAAAAAGAATACACCTGATCTGCAGAATATAGTTATTCTGTCTAAATTTCATGCCTGGTTTTTATCCTTGTATTTTCTGTGTTTCCCAAGGCACAAAATTATCCACTTATTTGTTCAGGTCTAAGAAGCTTCTCTGCTGTAAAATGTATTAATTGACCCAAACGATATTAATCAAAAGCTTACAACAAGTAAGGAAAAGCCAGACTCAAAGGATGTCATGCAGGAGTTTAGAATCTGATAAGGTGCCGCGTTGAATTAATACAAGATAACGCTTCTTTTTTCAAGTGTTAATATTTCTGAAGATGCTCTGGGCCAGGTAGCAGTCATAATGTAGTTACCATTGCCCAAAACTCATAATGGGTATCATTAATTTTGAAGAAAATTCTAGAGACAGTATTGGAGAATTCTTCAAAGTCAGGCTTATTGAGCTATAATTTACATAGGGTAACTTTCTGCAGGAGCCCTGTTTGGGGATTGACTTGATTTGCGGTTGACTATGAGCCGTGGAGATTTGGGCTTTGTTGCCTCCCGTAGTCTCACGGGACTTGTTGCGGGATCTCGAGTGACTTGGCCGAAATTGCTGATCGGGTCAGCGCCATTTTAGTGGTGTGTTTGTCGTGTGTTAGTCGTTGTTAGAACCAGAGAGAAAAGTTATCAGAATAAAAAGCTGTTTGTCTCCAGTTCGCCTCTGAAGTTTTTCCCGCGGCTCCGTTGCTCCAAGCGCTTCAGCCAGCAACAGGTGGCGGCCCGTACGGGGACTTCAGAGCGGACAGGTAAGAACTGAAAGGTCTCTAAAGATGGGTTCGAATATAACTGAATCCCAAGTGATAGAGGCTATGCAAAGACTCCTTGATATACCTGACTCTGTTCTCAGTGAGGAGTATATAGACAAAAGTGAAAGTGATCAAAAAAGTGTAGATTCCACTGGGCCAACTGAGACCAGTAAAGAGAGTATTAGAAGAGACCCAAAAATGACAAAAATCCAAGCTATTAAAGCTATTCAGGAGTTATTGGTAAAAGCTGAAGGATACTTGCTCTCACTGGAACCTGGGCCTCAGGATATTGCTGTCAGTGAAATTAGCAGTGGTGAGGAATCTAGTAAAAGTGATCCTGAGAAAATGAGGAAAAAGAAATTTAAAAAGACCGAGAAAAAGGTCCGTCAGGCAGAGGAGTCACTTGTGGAAGTGACTACTCCCCCATGGGTGGAATCCATTACAGAAAATATGAAGGGTATTACTAGGCATTTGCATACCCTAGAAACAGAAATAAAAAGTCTTTCTGATCGCTTATGCGCTCTCGAGGACAACTCACAGATACATTGGGAACCGCCAGCATTTGAAAAGAAAAATGGACAGAGTGTCCATCAGTCAGTAGATTTCAAAACAATAAAAAATCTCAAAGAGGCAGTAATGACTTATGGGCCCCAAGCTCCTTTCACGTTGAGTATGCTGGAGTCCCTTAACACCTTTAGCTTAACCCCCTCAGACTGGAAAAGTCTATGTAAAGCAACATTAAGCGGGGGGCAATTCTTGGTTTGGCGATCGCAATTCCAAGAACTTTGTATAGAAACGGCTAAAAGAAACGCGGCTGCAGGGTTTGAAAACTATAATATAGACATGCTCACAGGAGAAGGGCAATTCGCAGACTTACAGGCTCAAACAGATTATGACTCAGATATATATGCTCAGATAAATGCAGCTGCCTTAGAGGCATGGAAAACTGTACAAGGACCTGGGGATCTACAAGGTAGCTTGTCAAAAGTGATTCAAGGACCTAATGAGCCGTATGCCGACTTTGCTGATCGACTTTTGAGAACTGCAGGTAGTGTGTTTGCAGATGTTGACCAAGCTATGCCTTTAGTTGTTCAATTAGCTTATGAAAATGCAAATAAATGGTGCCAAGCAGCCATCAGGCCATGGAGAACTAAAAAGGATCTTTCCGTATATATACAACTATGTAAAGATATAAATGGCGCCTTTGTCACAGGAAATGTGATTGCAGCCTCAATGAGAGGTGCTTCCTCTCGAAATTTCACAAAGGCTAAACGTAGACATTATAATCAATCAGGATATTCCAGGCAAAATTATCATAATCAATCAGGCAATTCTAGGCAAAATCCCAAAAGAGAAATAAGATCAAGCTCATACCGTGCCCCAGGCCGCTGCCCCAGGTGTAAAAAGGGAAATCATTGGGCCAATAAATGCTATTCAAAATTTGACATCCATGGAAATCCTTTGTTCAGGAATTCAAAAAATGGGGCACGGGGCCCAGTACCCCGGGGCCCACAAATGTACGGGGCATTGCAGAAGGAGTATCCTCAAGCATCCACTCAGATGCTTCCCCGACACAATCCCTACTACCCATCCACTCCCTCGCCAGAGGAACAAGAGGAAATGCAGGATTAGACCTCTGTTCCACCGCCCGAATAGTGTTAACACCTGAAATGGGGGTTCAACTGATTCCCACAGGAGTCAGGGGACCTCTTCCCTCAGGGACTGTAGGACTTATTATCGGGCGTAGTCCTAAAAGCTTATTAGGTTTGCAAGTGACCCCAGGTGTAATAAACTCAGACTACAAAGGGGAAATAAAAATAATGCTTAGCTCACCCCAAAGTGTAAGTTCTGTTAATCAAGGAGATAGAATTGCTCAGTTGCTTCTCCTTCCCAATTTACATAATTCATTTAAAATGGGTATGCCTCAAGAAGGGAACAATAGAGGATTTTGTTCCACTGACTCAAGTCCCATGGCTTGCTGGGTTCGAGACTGTTCAAGGAGGCCTATGTGTAAAATAAAAATCCAAGGAATAGAAATGGAGGGATTAATAGATACTGGAGCTGACTCTTCCATTATTAATTTACGCCAGTGGCCCAAGCACTGGCCTCTGCAAAAAGCTTCAACCAGTTTAAGAGGCTTGGGATATAATAACCTCCCAGATAAAAGTGCAGTAATTTTAAAATGGGAGGATGATGAAGGCCATAAAGGAACATTTCAGCCTTATGTTTTACCTAATCTACTGGTTACTTTATGGGGAAGAGATATTTTGCAACAAATGGGAGTACACCTTGCAACCAAGCCTGCAGATGTTAAATGTGAAAACCTACAGGGTAATCTTAACCATAAAAGAACTCATTATCAAAAAGTACAGAGTAATCTTAACCCTAAAAGTAATCATTGTCATAAAGGAAAAAGATATTTTTTTTCGGGGCCACTGAGAAAATAATTTTGAAAATACCATGGCTTTCTGATAAGCCAGTGTGGGTCCCTCAGTGGCCCCTATCTAAAGAGAAATTACAAGCGGCCCACCAATTAGTTCAGGAACAATTAGAAGCAGGTCATATAGAACCTTCCACCTCTCCCTGGAATTCCCCCATATTTGTGATCAAGAAAAAGTCAGGAAAATGGCGATTGTTACATGATCTTAGACAAATCAATAAAACCATGCAAGTTATGGGGCCTACTCAACCTGGACTTCCTAGTCCCGTAGCTATTCCAAAAAAATTCCATCTTATTACTCTTGATATAAAGGATTGCTTCTTTTCTATTCCCCTACATCCTCTGGATGCCCCCAGGTTTGCTTTTTCCGTTCCTTCTATGAACAATAATGGCCCTGATCAGAGATATCAATGGAAGGTTTTACCACAGGGAATGGCTACTAGCCCCACCATATGCCAAATATATGTGGACAAGGCTATCCAACCCATTAAAAATAAATATCCAAACCTCATGTGTCTACATTACATGGATGATATTTTATTGGCCCACCCTAATCAAAAAATCTTATTTAATATATTCAGTGATGTGGTAGAAAATTTAAAAAAATATGGATTATATATAGCAGAAGAAAAAGTTCAAACCAGATCTCCCATATTATATTTAGGATTTAAAATCATGGATACTTTTGTTAGACCCCAAAAAATTTTAATAAATAAAGAACATTTGACCACCCTCAATGATTTCCAAAAACTACTGGGAGACATTAATTGGCTTCGCCCTACACTAAATCTCACTACTGGCCAACTAAAACCTTTATTTGACATCCTTCGTGGAGATCCTGATCCATCTTCACCATGAACATTGACTCCTGATGCTAGGAAAGCTTTAAAATTAGTAGAAAAAGCCATCGAAGGAGCTCATTGTGATAGATTTGATTTAACTCAACCGCTGATGTTGATTATTATTTCTTCACAATATATACCCACAGGAGTATTTTGGCAACAAGGGCCTTTATTATGGATACATTTGCCCGTCTCTCCTAAAAGTATAATTGAATCTTATACCTCCATGGTGGCTAAACTTATTCTTCAAGGACTTAAGACTTCTACTAAAATATTTGGCATTCACCCTGCTACTATTATTACTCCCTATTCATCATCACAGATTGAATACTTATGCTTCAATGATAATGATTGGGCTATAGCTAAATGCTCTACTTCTGCAAATTTTGATAATCATCTTCTTAAGTCCCCTATATTATCTTTTTGTATTAATCATCCTATTATATTTCCACAGGTAATAAAAATCAACCTATTCCTAAGGCATTTAATGTATTTACAGATGGGTCCTCAAATGGTACTGCTACAGTAGTCACTAAAAAAGAAAATATGACTTACATAACTGCACATAAATCAGCTCAACTAGTGGAATTGGAAGCTGTGGTAAGAGCTCTGGAAAATTTTAGGGACCAGCCTGTAAACATTTTTTCAGATAGCCACTATATTGTACAAGCTGTCCCAAAATTAGAGTTAGCAGGACCAATAGCACCTCATACTCCAGCCTTTAAATTGTTTTATCAAATACAAAAACTTTTGTGGGCAAGAAAAGAACCTCTATTCGTAGGCCATATTAGAGCACATACTAATTTGCCTGGTCCCCTCCATGAAGGTAATCAAAAGGCTGATGAACTTACAAAAACAATATTTATACTTTCAGTACTACAACAAGCTACTTTATTCCACTCCCAGTTTCATGTCAACAGCACCACCTTGCAACGTAGGTTTAAAATCACAAAGGAGCAAGCCAGAACAATTGTAAAAGATTGTAAATCTTGTATGACACATTTGCCCAATCCTCATTTCGGAGTTAACCCTAGAGGATTAATGCCCAATCATTTGTGGCAGATGGATGTTACTCATGAGCCAAGTTTTGGAAAATTGCGATTTATTCATGTGACCATAGATACATGCTCAGGCATGATTTTTGCTTCCTTACATTCTGGAGAAAAAGTTAAAGATGTTACATCTCATTGTTTGCAAGCTTTTGCTGCATTGGGCATCCCCAAAATGCTTAAAACAGATAATGGCCCCACATATACGTCCTCATCTTTCAAAGAGTTTTGCGCAAAATTCAATATATCCCATAAAACAGGCATCCCATACAATCCTCAGGGTCAGGGCATTATTGAAAGAGCAAACCGAACACTGAAAATTATGTTATTAAAACAAAAAGAAGGAAATTGGAAAAGTCCTAAGGACAGATTGGCAGTTGCCCTGTTTACCTTAAATTTTTTAACTTTAGACTCTAATGGTTATTCTGCTGGAGACAGACATTGGAATCCACACCAACAACATAAACCTTTGGTTTACTGGAAGGATGTTCTTTCAGGTACATGGAAGGGTCCAGATCCAGTATTAATTTGGGGAAGAGGATCTGTTTGTGTTTTTCCAAAAGACGAATCCTCTCCAATATGGATACCATCTAGATTAATAAAACAGGTACCACATCAAAATGATCAAGATGAAGTTATTGAAGTATCAAGATTAATAAAAAAAGGTACAAAATCAAGAGGACCAAGATCAAGGTACAGAATGATTCCCTCAAAAGAGTCCTTCAAAATATTTCACAACTTAAGTGTCATTCTTCCCGGCCGGGACAAGGAGATCTCTCTTTAGTGTGCACACAATTGTATTTTTTTTTCCTTTTTATACATGTCTTTATGTCTGTACATTTGTCTACATTTCATGTTAATGTGACGTCACAAATATATGTTTGTATGTTTGTTCGTCTGTCCAGTGTGACGTCACAAAGAACAAAGCACTTATGAAAAAGAAAATATATATATATATATGGATCCAAATAACTTTAATTCATTTTAGGTTAAGAGTATTCAATTTAGGTAAATAATTTTATAAATGAAGGTACTTTCAATTTTGATTTATAGGTGTCCCTCGGACTTCTCTTTAGCAAACAATATGACTAGTGCTATATAACCTGATATTTTGGTGTTTTGACTTAAGATTGTTTATTTGTTATTAACTTCATTTGTTTAATAGCTCATTAATTTCAATTATCTCAACAGGTAAAAGATTGCTCTGTATACAGAGACTCAAGGGTTCCAGTTAACAAATTATTTCTCTAAAGTGCCTTTACCTTTTCTTTAATCTATCTTTAATGCAGTAATTACCCTCAGTCTTTCTTTGATTTGTTCTAAATATGATATTTTTCCAACTTATGTTTGTAGAAGCTCAACCAGTGATGTGTGTGAACAAAAATCAACTTTAATTTTCAGCTCAACCAGCGATGTATGTGAACAAAAATCAACTTTAATTTTCTAATCTAATTATTCTATTTTGTAGTTTGACAACTCGCCTCTTGACTCAGTGCTGCAATAGCACTGCCTTTCCTTTAATAATTGATGCTTGAGTTTCTAGGTAGCGGGCCCTGAAGATTTGCCGGTGGCATTGTCTAAACATAAAAAAGACGTCTGCTGCTACAGCTGCAGGGATCGTGGCCGCCGCAAGCATCCCTGCTGCTCAAACATCAAACAACCTCACCAACAGTGTGGCCTCTGCTCTACATGCATGGGGCCTCCTACATCAACATGTTATAACAAATGGACATTTTGATCTTTCATTGTTTGGGACTTTACGGGACAATGCCTTGCAGGTATTTGTCTAGAGAATTCAGTGTGTTACTTGATGGAACTTAGGGCAGCTGATTTGTTTAAACAATTTGATATGCTATGCAATTTGGCTCATCACCAAAAGGCTTGTCGCCTTAAAGCCGCAACATCTCCTCACAATTGGACGGCTGTTAGTCATCATATATAGTCGATCCTAAAGGGCTCCATTGGATGGCTGGTTAGCCAATGACGGGTAAGATCCCCAGAGGGGGACAACCTAAGACAGGCACAGTCGCACGGGACAGTCTCATGTGGCCGACATATCAACCTAAGACAGGAGTCAAGGGCACAGCCTTGATTATCCGATGACGGGTAAGAATGTTGGTTGCACATAGACGTCCTAGAGCATTACCTCTTTTAAAACAAAAAGGGGGAAATGCAGGAGCCCTGTTTGGGGATTGACTTGATTTTCGGTTGACTATGAGCCGTGGAGATTTGGGCTTTGTTGCCTCCCGTAGTCTCACGGGACTTGTTGCGGGATCTCGAGTGACTTGGCCGAAATTGCTGATCAGGTCAGCGCCATTTTAGTGGTGTGTTTGTCGTGTGTTAGTCGTTGTTAGAACCAGAGAGAAAAGTTATCAGAATAAAAAGCTGTTTGTCTCCAGTTCGCCTCTGAAGTTTTTCCCGCGGCTCCGTTGCTCCAAGCGCTTCAGGCGGCAACAACTTTCACCCTTTTTAGATGCTCAGTTCTAGGAGTTTCTGAAAGCACGTACAGCCATGTAACCATCACCAAATCAGAGGTGGAATATTTCCATTCCCCACCCACTCCCGTATTTTTTTTTTTTTTTTTTTTTTTTTTTTGTAGCCAATACCTTTTCTCACCTCCAGACCCTGGCAACTGGTGACCTGGTTTCTGTCTCAATCGTTTTACATTTCCCAGGATGTCTTATAAAGGGTCATATAATACGCAGTCTTTTATATCCAGCTTCTTTCACTTAACAGGGTGCTTTTTAGATTTATTCATTATTGTTGCACAGATCAAAAATTTATTCCTCCTCCTCGCTGTGTAGTATTCCTTGATACTGATGGTTGATACACCAATTGGTTGTCTATTCTCCAATACATAGATAATTTGGACTGTGTAAGGCAAGTAAGAATGAAGTTGTTACTAACATTCAATATAGGTTTTTGAGTGTTGTGTGGATATTGTGGAACCCCCCATTTTAGCCCCACACCTCTTTTTAGTTTAACTGCTTCTGTAAAATGCTTGGCTTAAAGATAATAGGAGTCCAACTGCTGTGACTCCATTTTGTAATCAGCGTCCTCCATTTTATCAGCCTTGAGCTATTACAAGTCTCCAGTCACGGGAAACAAAGAAAAAGCCAGCCCGCGCCCAATAACACCTCATAAGGTAAAAGCAGGACCCTGCAGTGAGCTTGAATATCAGTCAGCACATTCCATTGCTCTGAGGACAGCCTCCACCAATGAGAACCCCTTAGTCATTCCCCAATCAATTTAAAATGTGCTTGGCGTGTGCGGGCGCCCCTGGCCAATTGCCATGTGACAAGACACCCTAACTGTAAAGATGGCCAGTCATGTAAACCCCCTCCCTCTCCTTGCTTCTACTCCAATAAAAGACTTGTTGCTTCTAGGTTCAAGACTCTTAGTACAGCTCCACTGTGTTGGTGAGGTCTGAGAGTCAGAGCTTAAGCCCGAATAAAGGCTCTTTGTTTTTGCATACACTCCAGATTCCTTGGTGGTCTTTGGGGGTCTGTTCTCTGGGCATTACAGATATATGTTTTAATTTATCATGCAAAAAAAAGAAGCCTAGAGGTGGGATTGCTAGGTTATGTTTAATGAGTACTTAATCTCATAAGAAATTGCTAAATTGTTTTCTGAGGGGACTGAATTACTTCATATGCCCAGCAACGATGAGGAAGTCTCAGCTGCTCCGCATCACTGCCAACTCTTTGTGTTGTCAGGAGTTTTGTTTTGTTTTATCTGCCATTCCAAAATATGTGCTGTGGTATCTCAATATGGTTTGAATTTGTGTTTCCCTAATGACTAGTGATAGTGTCTTTTCAGGCACTCATTAGCCATTTTCTTTAGTGAAGCGCTGTTCAACATTCCTATTTTTAAATTGGTAGTTTCTTTCATGATTTCATTCTATGGTCTGGACACAAGTCTTATCAGATATGTGTTTTATAAATATTTTTGCCTAATCCATGATTTTTCTCTCATTCTTTTAAGTATATTACAAAGAGAAATTTTTTTTAAATTTAGATGAAACCAACTTGTCAATTTTTCTCTTTAATGATTTGGGTTTTATGTGTCCTACGTTCATGGATATTTGCCTAATGCAAAGTCACAAAGACATTCTCTTATTATTATTCTAGAATCCTGTAGTTTTAGCATTTGCATTTAGGCCTATGAGCCGATTTAAGTTTGCTTTTGTATATGGTAGGAGGCGGGGATGGGAAGGGTCTTTTTGTTTGTTTGGTTGGTTGTTTTTGTTTGCAGTACTGGGGACTGAACACAGGAGCACTCTGCCACTGAGCTATATTCCCAACCCTTTTTTTTTTTTTTTTTTTTTTTTTTTTTTAATCTCTGAGAGATTGCTGAGGCTGGCCTTGAACTTGTGACCCTTCTGCCTCACCCACTGGAGTAGCTGGGCACCCGGCTTAGATGGGAGAGTTGTTGTTATTGTTATTGATGCTATTTATTTTTCCATATAGATACCCAATGGACATCTTGGCACCTTTGTCATTAAATAAACTGTCATAACAAGCCAGGCATAGTGGCGCACGCCTGTAATCCCAGCACTTGGGAGGCTGAGGCAGGAGAATCGTGAGTTCAAAGCCAGCCTCAGCAATGGCAAGGCACTTAGCACCTCAGTGAGACCCTGTCTCTAATAAAATACAAAAAAGGGCTGGGGATGTGGCCCAGTGGTTGAGTGTCCCTGAGTTCAATCCCTGGCACCAATAATAATAACAATAATAATAAAAAAATAAATTATCATGTGCGGGTATATTTCTAGGCTCTCCATTCTGTTCCATTTATCTATGTCTGTCCTTATGCGGATGTCAAATTGTATTGATAATTGTGACTTTTAACATACGTTCTACTTATATTGCTTTTTCAAAATTATTTTGGCTCTTCAAGGTCCTTGATTATTCTATATGCATTTGGGAATCAGTCTGTCAATTTCTACCAAAAGCCCACAGGGACTCTGATTAGAATTGTGCTAAATCTGTACATCAATTCGGAAGAGAGTCAACATTTTCATGAAACCGGATCCACGAACACAGTTTCTCTCTCGATAAGCTTCGATCTTCCTCAAGTTCTCTCACCAATGTTTAGCAGTATTTAGCAAAGAAATTTACACATTTGTTAAAATTTAACCTGGTACATTTTATGGTTTTTGTATGCTATTGTAAATGGTCCTTTTTTTAATTTCACTTTTAATTGATCTTTGTTAGCGTATACAAATGCAATTGATATTTGTATGTTAACCTGGTATCTTGTAATGTTCACTATTAATTCTAGTAACTTTTATATAGATTCTCCAGAATTTCTGTGTAGATAATTGTCACTTATATCAACTGCAAATGAAGACATTTTCATTGCTTCTTGTTCAATTCGTATGACTTCCCTCCCCTCCTTACTGAACTAAGAGCTCTAGTACAATGTAAAATTAAAATGATGAAAGTGGACATCTTTGCCTTGATTCCAAATCTTCAAGGGAAAATACCTTTTTCACCATTAACTCTGATTTTGACCATAGTTTTTTGTGGATGCCCCATTATTAGATTGAAGTTTTCTTCTATTCCTACTTTTTGATAGTTGTTTATCAGGAATGTATGTTGAGTTTTCTCTAAATCTTTTCTGCATCTATTGAGATTTTCATACAATTTTCCATTTTTAGTCTATTAATAGAAAGAATTACATTGATCAATATTTTAAATATTGGACCAACTTTACAGTCCTTGGAAAATACCTCCAGAGTAGGATGTATTAATAGCTGGATCTAATTTGCTAATATATCATTAGGGTTTTGTGCCTACAGACACATGGGTGAATGAATTATTTATTTATTTACATATTCTTGTAATGCCTCTGTCTGGCTTTGGTATTAGGATAGCCTTGGCCTCACAAAATCAATTGAAAGTGTTTCCTATTATTTTCTGGTATATATTATACAGAATTGATGTTATTTCTCCCTTAAGTGTTTGTAATCATCTGGTCTTAGAATTTTCTCTATGGAAAGGTTTTGGTTTTCTATGAATTTAATTTATTTAGTAGATACAGCCTATTCAAATGATCTGATTTTTCTTTTTTTATTTATAATAGTAATATGTATTACAATTCATAATGCACATATATAGCATCTGATTTTTCTTTAGTGAATGTTGATAGTTGTATCATTCTAGGAACTGGTGATTTGGTCTAAGTTGTCAAATGTGTTACGTAAAGTCGTCCTTCACATCCCTTTATCGTGCTTTCAGTGTTGGGGTAATGTTGGGATGATATCCCTTCCTTCACTCCTGATATTGGGCCCTTTGATTTTCTCTCTTTTTTTTTAATCAACCTAACTAGGAGTTTATCACTTTTCAAAATCTTTGTTTTAAACCACCTTTGGTTTCAGATATTTCCATATTCTTGTTCCAAGTATGATTTCATTGATTTCCAATGTGCTTAAAATAGCCAAAAGGACAAGAAAATTTAGGGAGGGAAAGTAGAGACAGCAATGATTCTGAATCAAGAAATGATTCAGTATATTCAGACCCTGAATTCAAAGACATTTTCAGGAACGCCTTTATTTTAATATTGCTTATTTAGTCCTAACTGATGTACAAGCATTATAATGATATGGATCTGTATCTAGGATAATCCACAAGAGCTTTTTCAAAGTTGATTCTAAGTGATATGGAAGCATTGTGTCATGTGTATTAAGCAGTGGGTTTGGGTTTGTTTTTGCTTTTTGGTGGTTATAAAATAATGAAGTATCCTACAGTAGATGGTATTTTAGAGTTGATAACAATGGTCTGTGTTTTTAAAAGTCCAATATGATTTGCAATGAGGTAAAAGTCTGTAGATGAATTAAGACGAAGTGGTCTTAGAGCTCAGGAAAAAAGCAATGTTTGTGGCTCAAACTTGGGTTGATGAAGGACCAGGAGAATGGAAGGAGGTGCAAAAGAAACATCATACAGAGTGGTGAAAGTGTGTTTTGAATGGTGTGCTCAGCTAACCAAGTAGAACACTGAACGCCAAGAACTTTTTCACCACATCCTTCAGGTAATGGGTAAATAGTGAAGTCTAATGGGAAGTGATATACTCAGGCACATTGACTTGTTAGCAAGAACAAAGGGAACTAAAAGAGAGCACAACCAAGAAAAAAGGAGACAAATGACAAGGGAGGCTTCGAAGGGGGAGGCAATAAGCATTAGTAATGGAAAACAAGAGAAAAAGGAGATCAAATGGTTTCGAGTTTGAGAGAACGTGGGGATTATGTTTACAGTACAGAGTCAGAGACGTGAGTTGGACCAACTCTGCTGTTGGAGGGGAGGCTGGAGGAAATGACAGGAGGCACCGCAGTGACAGGACTCAGGCTGGGCAACTAACTGACCATCCCGAGAACACATACGTCTCCTGGCTACTGAAATATGGACCTGGAACGGAGGGGAAAATTCTGAAGTAGGGATACAGATTTGTGATATTTCTACCTGGAGGTGTTACACAAAACAGTGAGATTCCAAACATGGAGAAGATACCATGGACGTGAGAATATCAACCCCAGCCAACAGGTCTGAGGCCTTTCGTGTACCAGACAGCAACGTGGTACTTTACAGATATTAATTAACTCAGTAAGTTCTCAAACCCATGAAGGAGGTACCATCATGGTTCCTATTGTAGAGATGGGAAAACAGAGACACAGAGGACTTAAGCTGGAAAGTTACGGAGCCCAGAAAAAAAACCCAAATAATCTAACTCCAAACCTGGTCCCCAAGGCTGCCTCTGACAAGAGCGCAGGGATCCTTATAGAATGATATATTTGGGGGGTAAGTGAGCTCAGACACAGAGACAGAAAAGGAGCAGTCAGAGAGGTAAATTGTGACACAAATGTGCTTCTGCCATGAGGATTATAAATACACACCACACCAGATGGTCCTTACAGAGAGTATGGGAAGAAACGCCACAGATTCGTTGTATGGATTCTATTTAAACCATTCTCAGCCACCAAGTCATCTATGTTATCCATTTTTAAAATTTCGGGATGAGTGGGATCAGTTGAAAAAAAAAATAAACGGACTCATTTTTCAAAGCTGTGGTTTCATAGATGGTAGTTGCAAATGGCTCTGGAATTAAAAATAGAATTCTAGAACAATGATTCTCCAAGTGAGTTACTGGGATGGGAAGGATCAGCAGCCTTTGAAAACTTGTTTAGAAATTCAAATTCTCATGGCCCTCCTCAGACTTACTGAATCAGACACTCAGTGGCTGGGACTCAGCACCCTGTGTGTGACAAGCTCTCCAGGTAATTTTAACGTAGGCTCAAGTTTGAAAACGACAGTCCTAGAAGATGTGATGGTCGAGGTGTGAGTGACAAATCTTTACACTCCCCTGTCCTAATCAGAGAGGCCATAGTACAAGACCATTTCTGGGGTCCAGCTCTCAGCAGGTTGCTTGATTCTCAAGGGAATTTGTACTCCGTGGAGCCAGTTAAGTGAGAAATCCTTCCTTTCTGGTGCCACGTGGCAGGGAATAGATGAAGGTCTTTTGCTCCTTGTTGTCATTGTCTGGAGGTATGGAGCAGAATGCCCTGGGGGGGGGGGGAGGTTGTTTCACCCAACCCAGTTGCTACAGTTCAGATCTTGAACGTTCCTCCAAAGCCATGTGTTAAAGGCCTGGCGCTATTGGGAGGTGCTGTGGATCTTTAGGAATAGGGGCCCTGTGGGAGGTCCTGGGGTCATGAGGGTGTGCCCTCCAAGGGGAATGTGGGCCCTCATCTCTTCCTCTTTCTCTCTTTGGCTCCCTGGCTCCTGAGGTATGCAGTTTTGCTCTGCCACGCATTTCTGCCATGGTGGGAGGCTTTGCCACAGGCTCAGAACAGTGGAGCTAATCAATCATTGCCAAAACCATGAGCCAAAATAGACCTTTTCTTGCTTTAAGTTAATTATCTCAGGCATTTCATTATAGTGACAGAAAGCTGACTAACAGAATCTTGATGGGAGGATATCACCTAATTTCTCCAACCTTGAAGTTGACATCACTTTACCAACCAGAAAGTGCCACCAGGAGGCAGAGATGGTTTTAGAGTCTGCCAAGAAGCTGCCAAGGGAGTCAACAAATAAATAAACAAATAAATTTTAAAAATCTTTAGGCTTTGCATGTGAAGTTTAAAGTCTTCAACTTGCTGCAAAAAAATAACAAAAAAAAAAAATCAACAAAAAGCAAAACAAAGAAACTCTTAAGCACTCTGTACCTAGCCTCCTGCCTCTGTGCAGCCTAACCCCCTTCTCTGCATTTCAGTAACAGCTGAACTCATCCTAACCACTTGCCCTTCCTTGCCACACATCCTGCCAGCACACTCGCCTGGCTGTCCACGTCTGGCTGGACTGCCATCCACACACACGTGCCCATCAAACTTCTCCCCACCAGATCCCCCTTGGGGAAGTTTTCCTGCCCTTAAGCAATATACGTCCCCACTGGTAGAGAGATCTACACAGCTTGCACCTGAACTCCTTAACCAGCCAGTAAAAACATGACAAGCAGCTCTTTGGGAATGGAGTCTTAACCAGAGCTCAAAATGGAAGGGAACAAAAAGGAAGCAGAATTAATGGAATAGCCTAGACATTAGTAACTCCATTTTGATTCTCAGACTCCATCTTAACCTGAAACTGAAACTTATAAACTACCAAGAAAAACTTAAGATATCCTGTTCCCATAAGCTCCCCCCCCCCTTCCAAGGTCCCTAGATACAAAAATCTGTTATTACCCAACCACTTGCACCCAAGGGCAGTTCTAGCTTGCTGCACCCAAAGTCATTTCCAGCTTACTCTTTTTTCTTGTTTAAAAAAAAACAATACATAAACCTCTATTCAAATGACTCTGGCTGCTGCACAACTGGGCAGCCTGGAAGGCCTTCCCTATCAATAAACTTTGCTTACTGAGCTTGAGACTGTGTCTTGAGAGATTTCTTTGAGCATTCTGTCCTAACAAGAACGACACCTGGGTTTCCTTGTTGGCGACAAAAACAAGAGTCACCTTGGTTTATTCAGATGTTCAAGGTGAGAATAAGAAGATGTTCTCTCCTGGGCCTCCTAGAGAAAATGCCCTGCCCTACTCCCTCCATCCACCCTCCAGCCATCTGTGAAAGTTAGATTGACTTCTCCACTAATTATTTACCATAAATGTTTTGTTAAGAAGACTTTGTTCTGTTCCATTACCTTCTATTATCTGGGGAGTCCAACTCAGAGTTGCTGGACCACAACAAGAGGGTGGTAGTCATTCCTGGATGAACAAAGTCAGGAGAAGTGGGCAGAACTGTGGCCACAGAGGCCACACTGTCCTGGGCTGACCTTCATCTTTCCATGGACTTGTCCTTTATCCAAAAGACAGCAAACACCCTGTAGAAAACCCTACCTTCACCTTCATCTTCTCCGTACCCTGCATGAGACCATCAACCAGCACCTGCGTTGGCCTCTCTGATGGCGGCTTCTCCGCTTCCTTCAGCTCAGGGCAGCCCTGAAGAGTGGGGGCTACTCTTCACTAGTGAGGGAGGCAGCCATGGGGCAGAGAGCCCAGCTCTCCATCTTCTATACACTTCTTCAAAGGGCCCCACAGAACTGAGCCCCCAGTGGGCCTCTGTGACTACTCTCCCTTCTGCTGGCTGTGGCCACTCTCTAGTCACAGGGGCTCTCTAGCTAATCTCCCTGATAAGCTCCTTGCACCAAATCTCAAGGTCTACTGGTTGGGGGAATGGAGGAAGGCACATTATGATGTGTGTACCTACGGGTTCACCCAAGGACGTGCCTCACATCCCTACCCCTGCCACAGCTGTACCAGATGTTTCCATGGTAATCTCTTGCTTAACCTCACAAGTAAAAATAAATCTAATATCGTGCATGAAGGTCGAGGGACTGAACAGGCAGACAGAATAGGGTGAGGCCTGGGAAGGCACAACCCTTGTCCTTCCAGGGTTCCCTCATGCTCTAACACCTGCTGGACTCAGGCTAACCTCCACAGTGCAGACTGTCCCCAGGGTCCTGCATGGAGCTGCCTCAGTCCCCCACTCCTGGGCACACATTAGAATCACTGCCCAAAGTGGACTAGCAGAACCCATGTGGAGCCACAGGAGTGACCCTGCCCACACAGGAGACACCCTCAGGGTCAGGCTATAGGAGCTGGCCCAAAGCCAGCAACTGCCCCTGTCCTGTGCTTTCCTTGGGTCTGCTCTTTGCCATGGGTTAGCTGCTCTCTCCTCTGGGAAATCTTCCCGACGGGCCCCAGCCCGTAGGGACCTTCCTCCATGTCCCTCTATGGCCTGTGACTCTGGGCCCTTGGGGACCTGTACTCCTTGTACCTCTGTGTTTGGCACCTTCTTAACGTGCAAATGACAATGGCGGAGACGTGAGAAGACAAAACTATTCTAATTTGGATTAAAACTGGAGTACAAAAATAGGAGTGTTTTTTTTAAGCCGGGCATGGTGGCGCACGCCTGTAATCCCAGCACCTGGGAGGCTGAGGCAGGAGGATCGCAAGTTCAAAGCCAGCCTCAGCAATGGTGAGGCACTTAGCAACTCAGTGAGACCCTGTCTCTAAACAAAATACAAAAAAGGGCTGGGAATGTGGCCCAGTGGTCGAGTGCCCCTGAGTTCAATCCCTGGTACCAAAAAAAAAAAAAAAACTGGTAAAAATAGAGTGTGTTTTTAAAGTGTATTATAGTTACACATAACAGTGGGGTGCATTTTGACATATCACAAATGCATGTAAGACCATTTTCTCCATTTTGACCCCCCCATACTCCTCCCTCTCTTCTTCTCCTCCCTCCCGCTGATCCCCTTCTTCTACTTTGCTGGTTGTCTTCTTTTTACCTATTTTTTAATTGATGCATTATAATTATATTCAAAAGGCAGGATGCACGCACACACACACAGGTGAGGTTTTAAAAACTGAAAACACTGACTTCTCCCCGTTGCCTCCTGGCCTCACCCTCTGGGCAGCTGTGAGAAGCTTGGGCTGGAAGCATGTTTAGAATAGGAACATTGAGATTGAGGCCATAAGGCAGGAATCCAAAGGCAGCCGTCCTGCACTGTTCAAATGCACCGGGGCAGGGAGGGGCGATTCACACTGGTGCTCTCCCTCCTAATTCAGAGACTCAATCTGCCTCAGAGAAATGATAAAAATAGATTCACTCTTTTCCCTAGTACATCTAGCTGAAATTGACATGAGCACTGTTTATTTTGTAGTGAAAGAGGAATTCTAGAATATCACAATCAAGTCATCTACCCATCAGATCAGGTCTACCCATAAGATCTAAGAAACCCAGGAGCAAAAGTCAGCTTCATTTTCCTTTACCATGGGCCAGATGTAAATGTGTATATCTTAAGATGCTTTATGTGATGGATTTCCAAAGATGAGACTGACTCTTCAGAATTATTTCCCCAGAGTTTCCAAGGTGAGAAAGTCATGCTGTTCTAGTTAACGTATGCTTTCTCCAACGTAAAGCACCTGCAGCCATAAAGGAGGAATAAAAGATCTCAGAGCAGTACCATCCCAAGTATTCCCACCATTCAATGGGGCAGTTGTAATCAGACCTTCCCTAGACACCTGAGGTTCCCAGGGGCTCAGGCCTTACCTGCCCTTCTTCTGCTCCATCTTCTACTGCATGCACCTTCTGCCAGGGTGGTGCCCTGCGGATAGCAAGTCCTCTATGAACAACACAAATTGCTTGTTAGTAAATGTGGCCTTTCTTAAAACTGCACAACATGCATTGTTTAGATTCCCCCAAATGAACTTGTGATTCAATGTCCACGCAACATGGAAACGTCTGGGGTGAGATGGTAGCAAGGTGGCAATAGACGCTGGTGGTGGAGGAGGCGTCTGCCACAGTGCCCAGCGTGCAGCCTGGCCAGACCCTCTCTTGCAAGGGGCTTGGCAAGGGGTGAGCGTTCATTCTCAGGGAAGGTGTTCAGACGCACGGGGATAAATGCATACAAATGAGGATGGTCAGGTGCCCGATGGGTCGGAGGGACAGCCTGGTGAAAGTGTTTACCTTGGACGGTTCTCCTCTGAGAGCATTCAGATAATGTTGGAACCCGAGAGTCACGCTTTCCAGGTGAGAAAGAGAAGAGGGTGGCCAGAGTGGCACAGCCGTGCTGAGGTCAGCTCATCTTGTCCTCCTTCAGCTAAAGACGACACTTCAGGCTGGGTGTCGAGGAGACCAAGCTGATGCATGTAAGGCTAAGATCCTCAGGAACATCCACGATCCACCATCTTCAGGCCTTTCCTCCCTTCTTCATGTAACTAGGGCTGCCGCTGCCTAGGCTTTGCTTCCTATTTGCTCAAATTCAAAACTCTACAGCTTGTGCTGAAGCGCTTGGAGAAACGGAGCCGTGGGAAAAACTTTGCTAACGACTAACACATTCAAAAACACACCCTAAACATGGCGCTGACCGATCAACAATCTCGGCCTTAGATCCCACAACAAATCCATTTTGGCGACATGGCCAAATCTCCACGGCTCATAGTCCATTTTAAAGCATCCCCAAACAGGGCTCCTACAGCCTTCATTTTCAGACCCATTTTCATGATTACGCCTCTACCTTTCAGCCCAAGTCCCTGGCATGAAACATCAGACAGAAAAGACTCCACCTTGACAGGCGGTGGCCCTACTCACTGACTGATGAGCCGTGTGTGTCCGTGATCTGCACCTGGAGGCTGCAGTAATGTGAGAAGGCACGGGCGGGGACAAACCTCTGCACCTCAACACATGTGAACTAACACCCATGAGATCCCAGCCAACACCCGGGAGGACAGCACAAAGGTAACACCTTCCCTAAAAGAAAGATGAATCTCTCCTACAGGTTTTTGGACTAAGGGGATTTTATGAGTGCTCCTGGAGAATTTTCAAAACACTGTCTGAAGCAGCAACTTCACATTTGTGTTTGCAAAGTACAATGCTGCATGCAAGGCCCACGTGTCCAGGCCCTGTGCATAAGTTCAGGTCAGACAGGGGCCTGGGCCCACTAAATAAGGGAAGCAGAAACCTTAAAATGGATTCAGTGGTCCACTCTCTAGAGTTTGCAAATGCAGATTTTTGTTGGGCCTGGACGATGTGCTATAAATCTGCTCCTCACCCTGGAAGCACAGCAAAGCCACATGTCACCCAGAACATGTGTCCACAGGACCCTGAGTAGAAGCAAACTCAACAGTTACCCAGTACCTTCAAGCAATGCAAGAAGTCAGCTGGGGCCATTTATAACCCAAACTCCACATTATATTTGCATTTTGTGGTTGAGGAGAGGGTTGTTTCAGTTTATCAGGAAAGGGCCAGCCCGCCGAGGGCTCTGGATCTAGTTGTGTATACACTCACAGACTCCCGTGTTCTAAAAATGGCTTAAGGCACTTCAACATAGGCAAAATTTAACATGATAAATAAAAATAAGTAGGAAATCAAAAGAAAAAGGGGGGTGGGGAGGAGGTCAGGCCACACGGGGCCTCGTGAGCAAGGACGTGGGGGCTTCTTGTCCCTTTTCAGGGCTCAGCCAGGCAAGGCTGCTCTGAGCAGAGATTCGCAGCAGCAGGGAGCCCAGCAGTCCACGGGAGCACGACCACCCCCTAACTAATGCATGTGCTGAGAGAGAAAACACGCTCCCCATCCATAGCCCTCACTGCGTGACATGGCATGTCCCAACCACGCAGGAAACACAGGAACAAGGATCCAACGGTGGAGAGGAGAGAATTGCAAGAGAGAGATTTTCAGTGAGGCCTCCAGAGACATATGCAAGTCTCTGAAGTCAAGCTCAAGCCCAGGAGGGTGACCAGTGTTGGTAACCACAGTAGCCAGTATGGAAATTCAAATGGCCCAACTCAGGTCAAAGCAGAGGTCTCTGAGTGACCTCCAGGTAGGGAGCCTGGGTTCTCCCCACTGAGGGTCCCTTCCTCTCCTGGGGTGACACCAACCTAGGCTCCCTCCCTCTAGCCCCCTTGGGGTTGTACAACAGGCTGAAATCTATCATATGTGGGTGAAGGAAGAAAGGGGGGCTTCCCCCCAGCCAGTTGGGCAAGATTAGAAAGTATTAGAACAGCCAAGTTTTACTTTTCTCTGCAACAGGATTTCTGTGCAGTCTTTTGCATTCCAAAGTCACTGTGAGTCTACAAAGGTATAGTGGGCAGCATATTTTAAGCTACTTTTCAAAACTGCATTTGTCAAGGGCTACTTGTAGGGAACAGCTCAGGGAATCTGTCCTCTGCTGTGTCTGGAGACCAAGGCCCCTTTAGGAAGTGGTTTTCTTCCAGGGAATCCATTTGTTCCTCGGGTGTGCTTCTCTGCTCTCAGGGCATGCTGTCACAAATACTGAGTCCCTCTGTGTCCCCCACAGAGGCTGGTCCCAGGGAAGCAAAGGCTGCCGAGGGTCACCATCAACACAACCTTGACTGATGTCCTGCTTGTGGAAACTCACGTTGGGCCCTGTGACCTCTGTGCTAAATACAAGCTGAGCAATGAGAAGAGCATCCTCTCTCTGCTAGGCCGCGACCTGTCAAAACTGTCCTGTTTCTCACAACAACCACTGAGGTGGATTTTATTTGGGCAGCCTCTTACTAAGTGTACAAATCAAGGCCAAGCTTACACAGCTGAACCTTGGCAGAACTGGGCTCTCCAGCCATCTTCCCGACACGTTGGGCAATGATTCAAGTGAACGAGTCGCCAAGCCCCCCAGACCATGGTGTTACAGGGGCAGAAGGCTTTTAATAGCCACTGAGGCACTAGGTACACTAACAAAGGCAACTTCACTGGGTAGTTTTAAAAGTTATATTTTAGTAAGAAATCAGTAATCCATGCCCAATGTTTTTGAAAGGGCCACAATAAATTTAAACTCAGATGCCAGGAATAGCATGGAACTAAACCTATCCTGAAAACACACACACACACACACACACACACACACACACATGATACAGCTGTTAGAGCCTCCAAAATATATATGGATATAATTTTTAAGTTATACCAAAAATAAGTGAGGATTACTATTGCTTATAAAAATAGGCTATTTTTTGTACTGGGGGGATTGATCCCAGGGGTGCTTAACCACTGAGCCACATCCTAGCCCATTTTATATTTCATTTAGAGACAGGGTCTTGCTACATTGCTTAGGACCTTGATAAGTTGTTGAGGCTGACTTTGAATTGGTGATCCTTCTGCCTCAGCCTCCAGAGCCACTGGGATCACAGGAATGTGCCACTGTGCCCAGCTAAAAAGATTTTTAATAAAAGGCATGGCCTTTGGAAACAAGTTTTCCTAGTGCCTGTATGATTTGATCATGACATTAGATTTCCCTACAAACTTCCAGGAATATCTTTAGTATTAAAGACACTATGACAGTAAAGTTGAAACACAGGCATGTTTTAACACTTCGTTACCACTGAGACCTTAAAAGCTCCACACTGCGTCACATCTACAAGGCACTGGTGGAGTATTCTTTTTATGAATGCAAAGGGCTTCCTTCTGATGTTGATTTGTCAACTTGTTTCCTTTGTGTGGTCTCTAGCAATTAACTACAGTAAAGAATATGTCATATCATAAAGATAACCATTGTAGGGACAAGCAAATATGTTGTTGTTGTTGTTGTTGTTGTTTTTTCAGAAAGTCTAATAAAACCCAAGGAAATCTGGTGCAACCAGAATTCAACACCATGTTTCTGAAGTCCAAGAATGGTGCTCCACTTGCCTATTACATTGCTTCCCTTTTGTGCAGATCTAAATGGAACAGGGCTGAAGAAAGAAATCCAATCTCCAAATCCACCAACATCTGTTCCACCAGCTTTCTTCTACAATATTATTATCTCTTCTATGCATTTGGATTTTAATCCAGAGATCCCCAAGAATTTAATCCTCATCAAAGGGAAAACTGGAATTGTTCACTTATTCCCCCACACCACCCCATCGCTGTCCCCAAGCATCACTTGGTCTGTGTCCCTTAGATGCTCCTCAGTCTTTTGTGTGTATCTCTTTATCCCCAAACTGGGAGGCCAGGCAAAGTCAACAGCTTGTGTATCCCAGCACATTGTATACACACAGGAAGCCTTAGATCTCGTGACTATATCAGAAGAAATGGCATGAAATCATCTCAGAAATTCTAGCACCTATAATAAAGGGAATTCAGTAGAAATGGTCAACAGTACTCTCCCAATCAACTGTCAGTCCTTTAACAACTGTGCAGGAGACTGTACACAGTGCTACCCAATTCTCATATTACCCAATACTGGCAAAGAGCTCTGCCTCTCTCAAGGTACTGTGCGCCTTTTCATGAGTAGGGTGAATTAATGATTTAATAAGGAAACACTTATACTTTTCTTTTAAATGCTTTTGCTTCAAAATTCCATTCCTTTGCCTGTGAAAGTTTTGTGAACCATTCTTTACAAATATATACAGACAGATTCCTTCCTCAGTGTAGGTAACTTATACTAGTACATTCCCACCATGTGTCTTGAGTTGTCTTAGAGAGAAGGGCAGCATCTACTCTTGACCATGACCTTCTTCAGTGAGGAAAAAGTATTATTATGGCACTTAAAACAGAATTGAGGTGTGTACATTACTTTACAGCTAATAACAATAAATTATTTCGAATTTCAATCTTTATAGACTTTGGTTTGCTCACTGAAAGATGTATAACATAGCGATTTGAATGAAGTAGTCAGGAGACATTTTTTGAGGTCACTATTTAGATTAAGCAGTTCCACAAGTTCCATACAACATAAATTCTTGGGCCACAGAAATGTATTCATTTCATAAATGGTTGTAGTTCTCTACAAGATGACTTGAAATTGGCATTTTCCTAATGGTATAGGTTCTACCAGGAACTATGCAAGGCCATGAAAATTCATGAAAACAGTGCTTAAATCCTGGCCCTCAAGGAGTTTAAACTCTAGGTGATGGTGTAGAATATATAAATAATATTCAAAATCACTGACACCTTAAAGAATTGGTCCACTTCCTAAATGACCTATTCCCACACACGGTTCCACTTCCAGTTCAATGCAATTTCTTCTCTCTGTGAACTACTGGAGATTACCACTTGACAACTTGATTTCTTTTTTAAAGTACACAGTTCAGTAAATTTTAAAATGTCAATCTCATCTTGGAGTTTTTTGTGTTAAAGAAACAAACACAACACTCATGTTGCTCCATCTATCTACAGCTTCATTATGAAAATTAAGCTTGGAAAAGGCAGTGTGTCCTTTGTGGTGCGTCATAGACATGGACAGGCACATTAAGGTGTTTAGATTCCGTGTGACACCCCAAAGGGCAGTCTTTTCTTCCCAGAGTTTCTAGGCTGTAAACCTCCTTTTTGAGGTAAAACTGCAGGAGTCCACTTTCAAGGGGGCTTACCTGGTAATTTGTGTCCTTGTGCTGAAGTCAAGAGACCTCATTGAGCGTAGAACTTCAATGCACCCCAAGTACTGCAAGAGGAAGAAACATAAGTCATGAGTTCTGGGAACTGAGAGGCAGAGACAATTTCTAACAACAACAGGGGAGATTTCTGGAAGCAATACACGTTTCTTTTTTTTTTTTAATATTTATTTATTTGCTTCAGTTGTAACACAAGGCATTTGTCTTTACGTGGTGCTGAGGATCGAACCCGGGTCACACACATGCTAGGTGAGCACTCTACCGCTGAGCCACAACCCCAGCCCCCACAATACACGTTTCTTAAATCACATTTTAACTCAAAATTCTGTGGCGAGACTTTGTTCTGTTTCTCTGAAAGCAATCATTCAAACCCTAGGAAGGCATCCTGAATACTTAGATTGGCACTACACTTGATTTTCTAAAACCTACTAATGTTGTCATTTTATTTAGATGGACATTCTTCAAAGCTTTTATTGAGTATAACTTACACACTGTAAAAGGCAGAAATCTTAAATGTTAGCTCAACATTACATAAATGCATATTTGCTGTGAAATTGCAAATCAGACCTTATTATTCTAGTTCTTTTCAAAACTTTAAGGTAAATTTAATTTAAAAAAAATTGTTGGAGCATAATATGTATAACATAATAGTGGAATTCCTTGTGGCTAGTCCTACATGCAATGTAACAATTTGATCATTTTCATTCCCCAGACTCCCACCTCCCCAAATCTCCTTCATCTACTCTACTGGTCTTTCTTCTGTTTTCATGAAATCTTTTTTTTTCCTTTTTTTCTCTCCAGCTTTCACATGTGAGAGAAAATACATGACCCTTGACTTTCTGAGTCTGGTTTATTTCATTTAGCGTGATGTTCTTTAGTGCCATCCGTTTTCTTGCAAATAGCATAATTTGTTCTTCTTTATGAATAAATTAAACTCTACTGTGTCCATATACCACATCTTCTTTATCATTCATCTATGGATGAACACCTGGGGTGGTTCCATAACTTGGCTATTGTGAATGGTGCTGCTATAAACATGGGTATGCATGAATCTCAACGATATGCTGACCTTAATCCTTTTGGATAAATACTAAGGCGTGGAGTAGCTGTATAATATGGTGGTTTCATGCCTAGTCTTTTAAAGAACCACCATAGTGCCTTTCAGAGCCATTGTACTAATTTACATTCCCACCAACCGTGTATAAGAATTCCTTTTCCCCACAGCCTTTCCAGCATTTATTGTTATTAGTTTTTTTGTTGTTGTTGTTTGTTTGTTGTACCGGTGATTGAACTCAGGGGCACTCCACAACTGGGCCACATCCCCAGCCCTTTTTTGTATTTTATTTAGAGACAGGGTCTCACTGAGTTGCTAAGTGCCTCAACATTGCTGAGACTAGCTTTGAAATCGTGATCCTCCTGCCTCAGTCTCCCAAGTGCTGGGATTACAGGTGTATGCCACTGCACCCAGCTATTTATTGTTATTTCTGTTCCTAGATGTTTATAAATTTTTAAAAAATGAAAACATGACATAACCAACATTGTCATTAACATTAAACTTCATTTTCTAATAAATATATTTTGGGGGTCTATGAATAAACTAAAAGTGGCATTGGTTTACCAGAAAGCCCTCTTCTGCATTATTTACCATAAATTTCCAGAAATTCAAATTTATCCATCTCAATGTATAGCTAAATTTTTATCAGTTTCACACATGAAAATGGATGGATGGATACAGGGATGTAACAAAAATTATGGATAAAAAAGTAGATAGAATATTTATGTTCTTAAGTCCTTGGGGAGTTCAAAGGTGTTGATGTTATAGACAAATGCTTTTAAATTTTGTTACTTTAGACAAATGCCTTTAGATGTAGATTTTGTGAGAAATCCTCATGGTGTGGTACACAAAAGACTGTATTTGAATTATTCCGAAAACCAGAGTTTGGACTTTGCTTTGTCATATCTTGTTATATAAGTTTAAGCAAAACTTTACATTTCTAAAGCTTAAACCTCCATACCCCAGAAATGTGATGGTTCATCCTGCACTGCAAGACCACCGATATCACAGAGCTATTTAAATACCACCAGTGCCACCCCAATTATGGGAATTCCACAAAGACATATGAATTAGACTACCACTGACACTACAGGGTTATGTTACCGTAATAACAGACAGCACCAGTTTCTGTGAATAACAGGGCCAATGTCACAGTTATGTGACAACCTCAACTGTCAAAGTCACAGGATTATGCAAATACCACACACACATCATGGAGTTAGGTGAGAAACGTGACCAGCGTGACAGATTCACGTGAGTACCACAACCAGCCACACAGAGCTACGTGAATGCCATGCACACCCATGTCCTAGAGTTATAAAATACCACAACCACCTTTCCAGGGTCACACTAATATCACAGCCCAAACTGCAGAACCGTGAGATGGAACGCTACCCCAAAAACATGCATTAGAGTTCCACCACCATTGTAGAATGACATATACATGATGGCAATGTCAGAGTTATGTGGAAATTATGAACAACGATGCAGTTATGTAGTTATATTTGTTACTTTTATCACAAAGTTATATGAATATGTTCCCCATCAGAGGCGTATATTTACATGAATAATACGACCAAATCTGAGTCACACAAGTACTGCTTCTACCAACACAATATGACATGAAAACCATAACTGACGTTGCAGTTACATGATCCACCTTTCCAAAGAGGCACATTTTATCACTTATTTCTTTTTTCTCTATTGGGGTAGCATATTGTTTTACCACAGCTTTTTCACCACTGTGACCAAAAAGGCCGGACAAGAACAATATGAGAAGAGGAAAAGTTTATTTGGAGCTCACAGTTTTACAGGTCTCAGTTCACAGATGCCCACTCTAGTGCTCTGGGCCCAAGGTGAAGTGAGACATCATGGCAGAAGGGTATGGCAGGGGAAAACAGCTCAGAACGTGGTACCAGGAAGCCGAGAGAGATACTTCCACTCTCTGGGGACAAAATATACATCCCCAAAGGCACACCCACAATGACCCACTTCCTCCCGCCACACCCTACTGCCTACAGTTACCACCCAGTTAATCCCTAGGAGAGGATTAATGGACCTATTAGGTTACGGCTCTCATAATCCAATCCTTTTACTTCTAAACTTTCATGCATTGTTTCACAGGTGAGCTTTTGGGGCAAACCTCATATCTAAACCTTAGCATTCCACCCCTGACTCCCAAACTCATACCCATCTCACAATGCTAAGTACATTCGTCCCTTTCCAAAAGTACCCTTAGTCTGAACAGTTCTAGCATTGCCCAAAAGTCCAAGTCCAAAGTCTCCTCTGAGACTCAAGGCAAACGCTCAGCATGAGCCCCTGTAAAAATCAAAAGCAAATGACATATACCCAGTATAGAAAGGCAAAGAGCAGACATCTCCATTCTGAAATGGAGAAATGGGGACACAGAAGGAATGAGACCAAAACAAGACCAAAATCTAGCTGGTCAAACAAATTCTGTAACTCCATGTCCAGCATCTGATGTTCTTTCCAAAGGGCTTGTGTAGTTGCATCCCTATGGCTTTGCTGGTTGCAGCCCACAGGCTTGTCTCTGCTCATTCCTTCAGCTTTCTTGGGCAGATGTTCCATGGTACTGGCATTTCTTAATCTTGGGGGAGTCTCCATTGTAGCTTCCGTATCCTTCTCACATCTCCACACATCACCCTCTCAGAGGCAGCCTGCAGGGACTCTGACCCTGCTGCACTTTGCCTGGCCTCCCCAGCCTTCCTTGGAAATCTCAGTGGAAGCCCCCATAACCCCCTAACTCCAGCATCCTGCATTCCTGCAGAACCAGCATCACACGGTTGCTGCCAAGGTCTGCCGCAATTTCAAGCAGTAGCCAAGCATCCAGGGGCCCTGGCTGCAGCAGTCTCTGAGTGCCTGAATGGCTGAACGTGGTGAAACAGCTTTCTAGGCAACCCTGCGCAAGATCTCTTCTCAAAAGAATGTCTGAGCCTCAGATGGGTGTGGTCTTGCCAATTCCTGAGAGGCCCTCCAGCCTTCTGTCCTACTGTCTCTGTGTTCTTAGCGTCTCTTTAGTGACCATGTCTTTAACTGCAGCTTCCCTAGTCCCAGTTTTAGTCCCACTTTTCAAGCCCAAGTTTTTTCAAATCTTTCCGCTCTGCTTCCTGCTCCTGATTATCACGATAAACTGGATGATTTTCAGGGTGCAGAAGAAGTCTAAAAAAGATCCACTCTTGCACACATAGTACCTTAATATCAGAATGAGGGGATCAAGAGAAAAACATTCTGAAAGTATCCCACAAGTCCAGAATTAACATCATACTGAGTGGAGAAAAACTGGAAGCTTCCTTTCTGAGAGCTGGGTTAAGACAAGAATGCCCACTGTCACCCTTTTATTCACAAAGTACTGGAAGTCCCAGCCAAAGCAATCAGGCAAGACAAAGAAATGCAGGACATCCAAGCCGAGAATAAGGAGGTTAAATTAACACTGTTTGCAGAGATGTGATCTTATGTACATTAAACCCCAAAGACACCACAAAAATACTTTTAGAACTAATTCAGTAAAGTTGCAGAATACAAAAAACAGCCTACAAAAACCAGTAGCATTTCTTTTTTTTTTTTTTTTTTTTTAATATTTACTTACTTAGTTGTACACAATACAATGCATTTATGTTTACGTGGTGCTGAGGATCGAACCCGGGCCGCACACGTGCGAGGCGAGCGCTCTGCCACTGAGCCACAACCCCAGCCCCACCAGTAGCATTTCTATACACCAATAGCAAATAATCTGAAAAAGAAATCAAGAAAGCAACCTCATTTCCAATGGCTGCAAATAAATAAATAAAATGGCAGGGAACATATTTAACCAAAGAAGTGAAAGATTGCTATGATGTAAAGCATAAAACTTTCATAAAAGAAGTTTAAAGGGACACTAAAAAATATGGAAAAACATCCCTTGTTCAATGTTCGGAAGAATAAATACTGTTTAAAATGTCTTCACTACCCACATCAATCTACAGATTCAATGCAATCCCTTTCAAGGTGCCAATGACACTCTTCACAAAAACAGGAAAAAAAATCCTAAAATTCATATGGATTCCCCTCCTAAAAGAGTCAAATATCCAAAGCCATCATGAACAAAACACAAAAACCAAAGCTGGAAGCATCACATTACCTGACTTAAAAACATACCACAAAGCTATAGTAATCAAAAGTGGAACCACTCTGGAAAGCAATATGGAGACCCCTCAAAAAAATCTAGGAATGGGACCACCATATGACCCAGCTTCAGTGTTTACCCCAAAGAACTAAATTCAGCCTACTGCAGTGATATGGCCACCTCAGTGTGTAAGGCAGCATAGTTCACAATAGCCAATCATGGAACCAACCCAGATGCCCATCAACAGATGAACAGATCTAGAAAATGTGGGACATTACACCATGGAGGTATAGAAAGGCAAAGAGCCATCAGGAAGAATGACATTGTGGCATTTATCAGTAAATGAATGGAAATGGAGAAAATCATGCTAAGTGAAATAAGCCAGGCTGAGAAAATCAAGGGTCAAATGTTCTCTCTCATACGTGGAAATTAGAGCAAAAATAAGGGGAAAAAGGTGGTGGTGGAGGAGATCAGATATCATAAATATACAGGGACGATCAGGAGAGCAGAAGGAGGAGAACCAGAGGGAGGGAGGGAAAAAAGATGGGAAAGGAGAAGAAATATGAAATTAATCTAACAAAATCATGTTAAATACACATCAAAAATAAGCAAATAAAGGAGTAAAAGGAAAACCAGTAGAATAGAAGAGGGAGAAGAGAAGGAGGGAAGAGGGGAGGAAGGAGAAGTGGGAATTGAAATCAAAGTCCTCATATGTATGATTCTGTCAAAAGGAACCCAAATGTTATGTATAATTATGATGTTTTAATTTTTAAAAAGGTGCATAATATTGACGTGACAACAGACACACAGACCAAAGGAACAGAATAGGGAGCTCAGAAGAAACCCCACGTAACTACAGCCAGCTGGTCTTCACACAGGTGCTGAGCAAGCACACACCCTGAAGAAAGAATGATCTCTTGAACCACCGTGCTGGGACAGGAGAGGTAGAAATCCTGAAGAATGACACCAAAGCCCTGTCTCTCCCATGCACAAACGCCAACTCAAAGTGGATGAAAGGCTTCTTGGTACAATGTGAAACTGAAATGTCTAGGGGAAAAAATGGTAAGATGCCTCATGACATTATTGATCTGGGCAAGAATTTTTGGATAAAAACACCCAAAGCAGGCTGGGGTTGTGGCTCAGTGGTAGAGCGCTCGCCTTGCACGTGCGCGGCCCAGGTTCGATCCTCAGCACCACGTAAACATAAATGCATTGCATTGTGTACGACTAAAGTAAATAAATAAATATTTTTAAAAAAACACCCAAAGCACAGGAAACCAAAATGAGATGAATAGGATTGCATTGAATTTTAACATAATTCTGCACAGAAAAGGATATAATCAATGGAGTGAAAAGATAACCTGCAAAATGAGAGAAAATATTTGTAAACTATACATCTGATTAGAAGTTAATATCCAGAACATGTAAGATACTCAAACAATGATAGCCCCCCACAAAGGGTGGATTTTTAAATGGGCAGTAGACCTAAACAGAAATTTCTCAAAAGAAGACGCACAAAGAGATGACAGGTACATGGGGAAACGTTCCGTGTCACTGATCGTCAGGGAAATGCAAACCAAACCAACAGTGAAATGTCCCTTCACCCCAGTTAGAACCACTACTATAGAAAGAATGAAAGAAAGAGAGGAAAGAAGGAAGGGAGGGAGGGAGGGAAGACAAACAAGAGCTCTCAAGAATGTGGAGGAAAAGGAACCCTTACACTCTGTTGGTGACAATGCAAATCAGTATAGCCATTGCAGAAAACAGTCTGAAAATTCCTCAGAAAATTAAAGACAAAACTACTATATGGTCCAGCAATCACACTAGTAGGTATATATCCAAAGGAAGCAAAATCAGTATGCTGAGTAGATGCCTGCACTCTCGTGTTTATTGTGCGACTGTTCACAATAGCCCCCAAATGGAAACAACCTAAGATTTCATCATCTGATGAATGTATAACAAAAATATGGCATATGTACAAAATGGAGTATTATTCAACCATAAAAAGGATGAAATCCTGACATTTGCAACAACACTGATAGAATTAGAAGACATCATGTTAAGTGGAATAAGACACAGAAAGACAGATGTTACATGATTTCACTGGTGGAATCTAAAAGCATTGATGTTACAGAAATAGAGAATCAAATGATATTTACCAGGGGCTGGGAGAGTAGGGGGAAGGGAGGGGGAAGAAATGTTGGTCAATGGGTACTGACTTACAGTTTGGAGAAATAGGTTCTGGTGTTCCGCTGCTGTTGAGTGACTATAAATAATAATGTACTATATATTTTTTGAAAGTTAGAAGAAAGAATTTTGAACTTTTTTTTTTTGGGGGGGGTGATGCAGAGGATTAAACTACTCAGGGATACTCAACCACTGAGCCACACCCCCAGCCCTATTTTGTATTTTATTTAGAGACAAGGTCTCACTGCATTGCTTAGCCCCTCACTTTTGCTGAGGCTGGCTTTGAACTCACAATCCTCCTGCCTCAGCCTCCCAAGCCACTGGGATTACAGGTATGCACCACAGCACCTGGCTGAATTTTGAACATCTTTATGACAGAGAAATAATAAATGTTTGAGGAGATAGATGTTTATCTTGATTTGAACAACATACCATATATGTGTTCATATATGTGTCATTTTAAAAATACACATTTTGAAAAGCATTCATGAGTGAGGGGTGGGGAACTGAGTTACTTACAGAGAAAGAAAATGCAGAAAAAAAAAAAAAAAACAAGGTTCTCTTTCAGCACCAGATACATAAAGACAAATAACATCATCAAAAATATAAAGACAAAAAGTATTGAGGCAAGAATCTTATTTCCACCACAAGTAGCATTCAAGTGGGAAGGCGAGCAAAGACTGGGAGAGTTAACCACCCACAGACACCCTCTGAAAGAAACAGTCCAGGAACATAATGAACGCAGCCAAGAGGAGGGTGTGGGCTACAAGAAACAAGGAGGAGAAAAGCATCAGCGAAAGCCACAGGTACATCTTATACCTTAGCAATTATGCATGACTTTTAAGTGTGTATTTCATTAATCTTAACCAGTAACCAACATCTCCAAGGGTGTCAACGTGGACAGTAAAGCGTTCACAGGACTATTGTGTTTTACCAAGGTAGGTCCAGACTGATTAATTCTAGGTAGCAGTAGAAAAATGTGTTTACTTGTGTGTATAAGATCATAAACCACCGTAAAAAGAACAGAATGATCAATTTTCAGACCACTATGAAACCAAAGGAAGAAACAAACAAAAACATGTCAGGCAGTAAAAATGAAGCATAATAAAAGAAAATGCCTGAATGAAGTATAAAGGACATACAGACATCAGTAGTAGATGTTGATCTGTGTTATCCAAATACCTCAGTGATCACAATAATCATGAACGGATCAGACCTACCAACTAAAGGTCCAAGACTTTCACGTGGTTAAAAACACATGTGTTAAATAAGTCACCAAAAAAATATTAAAAAGATAAAACGTTCTATGTTAGGCAAATGCTATCAAAAGAAAATAAAGATATAATGGGGGAAGCATCTCATTCAAATGGGGAAGAAAGAAAACGCATGCAATAAACCTAACAAGAAATGTGTAAGACCAAATTGAAGAAAAACTTAAGGCAGGATTAATGACTAAAAGAAAACCTGCTGTCCTGGTCCATTTTGTATTGCTATAACAGAATACCTGGAGTTGGGTAATGTACAAAGAGAAGAGGTTTCTTTGGCTCCTGATTCTAGGGGTTGGAGCATCTAACTAGCCTGGTGCCAGTATCCTGGTGAAGACCCCTGGCTGTGTCACACGGGCCATGGTATGGGGAGGCCTTGCTTTTTAACTGTGGTGGGAATTAATTCACTCCATAAGATCAACAGTAATCCATTCAAGGGTGAACCACAGCATCTGCATTTATGGAAAGAAATGCTATGCTTTCTGGATTCAAAGGTTTAAATGAAAACATACCCACTCTTCCCCTAATTCATGCACAATTTTACTGTGATGATAGTGAAGGTCCTAACAGGATTTCTTCCCCAGAGCTGGGAAAATTGATTCTCAAGCTTATAGAATGAAAGCAGATCCTTAAGAACAAATAAATTTCTGAAGAAGATAAAAACGAAAAGGAATTGGTGTAAATTCCACAATGAGAATGGGGTCAAGAAGGAAAGCAAGCATATTGGTAGGAATCACTGAAGAAAAGATTAGCCAGTCAATAAATGTGATGATGTAAGTAGCTATGCCTTAGGGAAACACCATCTGGAGTCACCTCTGCCCAGGACTGCTGTCCATGGTGCTGCAAAGCATTATGCACATTGCAGTGTGGGAACTAGACACCCTTTCTGACAGCCCACCCTACCCAATACACACAAAGCCTAAAAGGGCTGAAGAGCAGAAGCTAAGAAACACGATTATAAAAGCATACAAGAAAATAAAGAATAACATTTTTATTACAAGACCACACACTCAAAAGCTGCAAGTGAGCTTGTGAAAAAAAAAAAAAAAAAACACTAATTTTCATAGAACAAAACAAACAGCATAAATTACACAAAAAGTCAAGTAAAGGCTGAGAAAAAATTCAATAAGTTTAACTGAAAAAAAAAATAAACCCAAAGTACTCAAAGAGTTTCTGTGAGTTGTTAAGTCAGTCCATCAACTCAGCAGACATAAAATGGCCAACCACAAATGGTCAACTCTCAGGAGAAAGACACCTGGCCCATACGCAGTAAGGACTAGTGGTCAGGGAAATTAAAATTAACGCCCAAGGAGAAATAGTTTTTCACCTAGAAGAATAGCCAAATTCTATGAGGCAAAGGAAAATGCACCATATCACACAATCTTGGAGCAAATGTAAATTGATGAAAACCTCAAGAGACTATTTCTAAATCTTTATGGATATGAAAAATGGGTTGCCCTTTGATGCACTCATTTCACTTATAGGACTCTATTTGCATATGAGATGTGAAATTGTATGGGCAAAGACAGTAGTTACTTTGTTGCCTGTTTAGAATGAGATTCTGAACTCCCTCCTGCAATGTTTACCAATGAGTGCACAGTTAGACACCCCGGTCACAACCAACCATGGGTCCCAACGCAGCCCTTGTTTTGAATGACAGACACACAGATGCCCAAGAAACGCTGTGAACCCCTCCACACTCTATTGGTTGAAGCAAGTCCCAGAGTCAGGAGATCCAAGGGGAGGGACCATCCCAGAGTGTGACTGCAAGGAGACTGGGTTCACTGGACAGAGAGGAAACAAAGTTGGAGGAGATGAAGGAGAGAGAGCAGCGGGGAGAGAGAACAGGGGAAAGCTTTCACCTCTGAATGATTTCTTTACCATTTCATAAAGAATGTGTTCACTTTTTACTTGCATAAATTCAAAATAATGGAAAACTTTTTCTAAAAATCTACCAAAAAAAAAAAAAGAAAAAGATCATGCTTCATAAAATTGTATCCCCATGGTTTGATCAAAAAAATGACCCATGGACAACAGGTGACTCAAATGACAAGGGATCTGGTGCCTCCCTGCTCAATGGTCCTCTTAAGAGTCAACTAGTGGGGCTGGGGCTGGGGCTCAGCGGCAGAGCACTTGCCTCACACGTGCGCGGCCCGGGTTCGATCCTCAGCACCACATAAACATAAATGCAATTGCATTGTGTACAACTAAAGTAAATAAATATTTTTTTTAAAAAAAGAGTCAACTGGTACTGACTGTGCCTTCTCCACATGAAGATGGGGACAGAGCAGGCAGCCAGCTTCTTCCTCAGACAGGTCTCAGGTGGGCTAGGCCACTGGTGGCCACCAGGGAGGCTGAGTCACTGAATTCCACCCTGATGGCCCCAGCAACAGGTCAGGAATAAGTAGGTGATCCCAGACAGACCAGTAAATCACAGTCTTGGGGGTGTTGTTGGAACTGTCCAGGAGTGACGAAGTCACACCCAGCTTAAGGGCAGTGGAACGAATGGTTCCTGCTGCTCACCACCACGCTTTCCCAGACAGAGGAGGTCAGGAGAACGTGTGAACACTTAACCCTGGTGATTCCCACCCTCGGTGGCTATTTAGAGACATCTTCTAACATTCACTTGGAAATATGATGTGCCTAGGAAATATGAAGTGTTATTCTCAAGTGCATCCCATAAGTGGGAATCTAATCCATGCTAGACCTGAAAAAAAATCATCATAACATGAATATCTTATTGTTAATATACTGAGTGCCTTGCCTTTTAGACTCAGGTACTGAGCAAAAAAAAAAAAAAAAAAAAAAGTATCTTAAATAACTTTAAAATACTTAAGCAATCATGAAATTTTAGCTGTTAATAAGATCACGTTTGTTCTGTAAAAACACGTGAAACTCTCCTACATCACTCATGTCATCAATTAATAAATGCATGTCTGCATCTATGAGAATGAACTGGTAGAAAGAAATGGAATCTGTCTCTTATTTTTTAGAACTTACTAGCCATGCCTCTGAGAGTTTACTAGCCATGCCTGTGAGTTCTTACTGGTTATGCCTATGAAAGCTACGTGTGGAAAAACAAAGAAAATGTGCCTAGCCGGGATTAAAGAGAGATTGCTGGGTAATCAAAGAGGGGAATCCTGAGTACCACACCCATAAGCTATAAGTCTGGAACTACTGATCTCTGTGTGTGGTCCCCTGGCCAGCAACGTTGGCAGCACCTTGCAACTTGTTAGAAATGCAAACCCAAAACATTCCACAAGCTCCCCAGAGGATGATACTGTCCACTCAAGTTTGAGATTTATATGAATTTATATTTATTTATATATTTATTTATATTTGAGATTCTATGAAGACCAGCCTACATTTCCAAGTTTTCTGGGTCACATTAGTATTATTTATAGGCTATAGAAGTGCAAATCTTGGTTCTTCTACTTAGTAGTGTTAACCTTAGTTTCTTAAGACGATTTTCAAATTGTCTCCTTCAGCCTCAGTGTCCTTAAGTGAGATCAGTGGTGACAACAGCTACTCCCTGCTCATCTCTCACTCAGCTACTGGCGCACCACGTAGCTTAAGATACCACGAGTACTAATATTTGTCCGCTTAATCCAGGTTCTTAGGGACACCTTTATTCCTGTATCTGAGGATTCAGCTACAGTTCACACCTAGCTAAAGTGGCTTAAGTTTTAGTATGTCTTATTTCTTCAAACTTGTTATAGCTTAGCTATGAGGTGTCCCCCCAAAAGCTCATGTGTGAGAAAATGCAAGAATGTTCATAGGTAAAATGATTCAATTATGAGGGCTGTAACCTAATCAGTGGATTAATCCACTTGAATGGATTCTCCAAGTGGTAACTAACTGTAGGTAGGTAGGGTATGTCTGTAGGTCAACGGGGGCCTGCCATTGGGGTTCATAATTTGTCCCCAGTTGAGCAAAACTCTCTCTCTCTCTCTCTCTCTCTCTCTCTCTCTCTCTCTCTCATTCCTGGATGTCATGAACTATGCAGCTTTCCTCCACCACACCCATCTGCCATGATGGTCTGCCTCACCTCAGGTCCAAAGCTAAGCTTTAGTGTCAACCAACCATGGACTGAAACTCTGAAACTGTGAGCCAAAATAAACTTTTCCTTCTCTAAGTTGTTCTTGTCAGGTATTTTGATCACAATAATGAGAAGCTAACTAAAACAGAAATTGGTATCAGGAAGTGGAATTGTTGCTGTGACTAACCTGACCAGGCAGTTCAGCAAAATTTGAAACTGGTTTGTGGAAGGAATTTTGGAAATTTTAGAGATGCAAGCTGGAAAACCTTAGAATGTTGTAAGTGGAGCTTAATGGGTGATTCTGGTGGGAGCTCAATTATAGGACTGTGAACAGTGAAGACTGGGCTCATGAGGTTCCAGAGGGAAAGGAGGACTCTTGAAAATTGGACAAAAGGCCATTTGTGTTACATTCTGGCAAATAAGTTGTCTACATTTTTTCCCATGTCCTGAGACTTTTTGTGAGGCTAGATTCAAATGATTAATCAGTTGATTAATCCATTTGAATGGATTAACTGGATAGTAACTATAGTCTGATAGTGTGTGATTGGAGGAACTAGGTCAATGGAGGCATGCCTTTGAGATTTATATTCTATTCCTGGTGAGCAGAGCACTTCTCTCTCTTCCCTTCCCTTCCCTTCCCTTCTCTTCTCTTTTCCCCCTCCTCCTCCTCCTCCTTCTTCATCTTCTTCTTCTCCTTCTTCTCTCTCTCTCCTTCCTATGTCATTAATTAATATGGCAGAGGAAATTTCAAGATGGCACAGCATTCAGGTGGTGGCATGTATATTGCTAGTGGTTTTCAGCTAAGTTTACTGTGATCATCGGGAGCAGAAAAGCGGAGCAGAAAGATTGGGAAAATATGCAGTTTGGCCTGAAAAGTAAAAGTAAAACTGGGCCAATAATGGTGTGGTTGTTAAAGAGATTATAGCCACCAAAAAGATGCCAAGTACTTTATACAAAGACAATAGGAAAGATGGTTTGAGAGCCTCTCAGCAATTGGTAAGACCACACCCATTACAGGCTCAAAGGTATAAAAGTAAAAATTCTTTTAAGAGATTATGAGGGCAGTCTGCTTACACAGGGGCGCCTAGGAAGTTCTTTGACCATGATCAGCTGCCCAGACACTCAGAGATTGCTGTAGTCATGGTCCTAAGAAGCTTGATTACCGCTGAAATGGTGGCAGACCTTGGCATCAACCATGTGGTGCTGCTTCTGCAAAAATGAAGGATGCTGGAGTTAGGAGGTCAAAAGATTTCAAAGGAAGTCCTGGGAAGCCATGCAAGATGTAGCATGGTTGAAATCCTTGCAGGCAGCCTCTAAGAGGGTGATGCATGAAGATGTGATAAGGAAGCTGAAGTTACAGTGTAGACCTCCCAAGATTAAAAGATGCTTGTAACATGGAACTTCTGTCAAGGAAAGCTTCAGGGAAGAACAAGCCAAGAAAGAGAAAGAGACCAAGTGGGCTACAACCAAAAAAGTCATAGGGACAGAACTACGCAAACCCTTTGGAGAGAACATCACAATTCCACGTGTTTCAGATACCAGATACAAAGCCACAGCATTTGTTTGCCCAGCTGGATTTGGGTCTTGTTTTGGGCCCATTCCTTCTTTCACTGCCCCTATTTGTACCTTGTGGAATGGAAATGTTTGCTCCGTGTCATTCATTATGTGTTAGATATATGTAACTCACTTTTGATCTTTACAGGGGAATCACCCAAGAGTTTGCCCTGAGTATGAAGCAAGATTGAACTTGGACTTTTAGGTAATGCTGGAACTTTTAAGAATATGAGAAATCTTGGAAATGGTCTAGATGTATTTTGCATTGTGCAATGGGCATGAGCGTTTGGGGGCCAGGAGAAGAATGTTGTGGTTTAGACATGAGGCATCCCCAAAAAATTCATGTGTGAGAAAATACAAGAATGTTCAGAGGTGAAATGATTTGATTATGAGATCTGTGACCTAAGCAGTGGATTAATCCACTTGAATGGATTCACTGAGTGGTAACTGTAGGCAAGCGGGATACGGCTGGAGGAGGTAGGTCAGTGGGGGCCTATCTTTGGGGCTTACACTTTTGTCCTTGGTGAATGGAGCTCTCACTCTCCTTCCTGTTGGTCGTGAGATGAGCTGCTTTCTTCCATCACGCCCTCCTGCCATGATGCTCTGCCTCACCTTGGCTCCAGCGTTATGGAGTTGGCATGGACTGACCTCTGGAACTGTGATCCAAATAAACTTTTCATCCTCTACACTTGTTTGCCCAGCTGGATTTGGGTCTTGTTTTGGGCCCATTCCTTCTTTCATTGCCCCTATTTGTACCTTGTGGAATGGAAAAGACCTTGTCGGGTCTTTTGGTCACAGGGACACAAAAATAACTAAAACAGAAACCAAGATGACCTTGCAGGTCCTCAAGCCTTATGGCTTTTCCATTCCTTCTGCTTCCTCCACTAAGCCTAGACACACGTCTCTCAATTGGCAAATCCAGAAACTTCCCAATCTTAGGAAATAGATGGCACAACAGTGGTAGGTGGACTTCGTGAAAACTCAAGACCACGATCTTAAAAAATAATAAATCCAGTCAAGCTTCTGAAAGATTTCTTTGGGAAATAGATGGAATATGGTGAAAGAGCACTGTTATTAAAAGTAATAACTCAAGGGCACAGAATAAAATTAGCTTTCTGAATGAGAAACGTTAAAAGCAAAAACATGTAGGGGTGGAGACAGAGTTCCTGCAACAGAAAGGAGAATGTCACTGATAGAATACACTGAGCTAGCTTGCTAAAGAATTCAAAGAAATAATGGGAGTGTGTAGGCAAGACATAAAAGCCATCAGAAAAGAGCTCGATTTATAAAGACGCTAAAAGAAAACTCAATTCATCAGGGGCAAAAGGAAAATAAATGAGAAATGTTGCTCCTTCAATGCTTACGAAAAGAGCGATAACCACCCATAGCAAGACAAAAGCCATTATTTTGTAAAAGAGTCATACTCTGCAACTATTGAGTATGAGCAGTAAATGCACGGACAGGGCTAGAAGCAAAGGAGAGCTGGGAAAGATGAGTCATAGCTGTCACCAGCCGCAGATGCAGAGGGCTCTCGCTTCACCCTGGAAAGCCATGAGCTGCCATCTCAGAGACCTATGAATATCTGGGAGATGCGAACCAGCTGTAGCTGCGAGTGGCCTGATGACTACAGGAACAGCATATCTGTCCTTCCACCCAGGAGTCTCATAGGGTGCAGGGGATTCGGGGACACGTTGTTGGAGCCAGAACTGCAGAAGATCCCATGGGGACCTGGGAAACTCGGGGCAACATGTCCATGAGTCTCAGGAGAGCTAGAAGCTCCAAGGTGGCATCTACTGCAGGCTCCAAGTTAATCCTGCTCTCGCTGCTCCCAGGAACCTCCAGGGTCCCAAGGTAAAGAGACTTCTGCAGGGCTAGAGTGTCCACGTGCTTGATAAACCACATTGCGATGCTCAGATTAAAACTACGTTCCTCACTCCAGAGAGAGGGAAGCACACCGCCCGCTTACACCTCTGCGGACAAGTCTGTACCCCACCAACATCCTGAATCCTTCTTGGGGGTTGTATTAGTCCTTTTTTCATTATGATAATGAAATATCTGAGGCAGTCTAACCTATTTTTTTTTTTAAGACATTTAGTTCACAGCTTTGGAGATTGAAAGCCCAAACATTCTCATGCAGGTTTTGGTGAGGGCTGTCCCTTGTCTGTGTCCCCTCTTGGCAGAATGGCAATGGTGGGAGAACAGGTAGGAAGAAGAGATCACATCTTGCAACGGGCAGCCAGAGAGAGGCTGGGTCACACCCTCCCTCCCAAGGGCACTCCCTCGAGTTGACCTCAGCACTCCCACTGGGCCCCAGCTTTTAAGGTGTCACTTCCTAACATCCGCACACTGAGGACCAAGCGGAGACACATTTCAATCATGTGCAAACCATAGCAGGGATTGAAAGGCAATGTGTGGCCCTGCTGTTGAGCATTTAAGACCACGACCATGAGTTTCCACAATGAGGATCCCCCCCCCCCCCCCCGCATAGGACCTCATTGAAGGAAGCCTGAAGGACAGCTTGAAATTCCACGAACCTGAGAAATAGCAGTGTAAGTCACAATAAAAGATGCGTGCGCACATTTAAGAGAAAGAAGGACAGACACTGGAAACCTCACTGACTCCTGAGAAGGGCTCTGATGCACTGTGAGAAGAAGGGCTTTTGTTTTTCACTCTATGTCTTACAAGGTTAAATATTTACAATGGGAGCGTGTCCGTGTATTACTTATGCAATTACAAATAATTGCATGGCTAAAGGGTAAGTAAAAGAAACTGATGCTTAGCTCCACAGTTCTCAAACTTGAGCATGAATTAGAATCCCTTGGAGACGGGGTAAGCACAGTCTGCTCAGCCCTACCCCCGCCCTCCTGACTCAGTATTGCTGGAAGATATTATCTGCAGATTTTCTAACAATCGATGGCTTTGAGAGGTGGAACACTGAGCTTAGAATGTCACTGGAGGTTCTAGAATTTCAATACAGACCACCTCACACCACACATGTCACGTGATGAGACATCTAGCAGTACAGAGGAGTTGGACAGAATGCGTGACGCCCTAATTACTAGACTAGAGAGCAGGAGAAGGGGCATGGGGTGGGTGAAGCAGTAACCTTAAGGTATCACATCACATCTGGACCTCAGCTAGCTGACCAGGGCTATCTCTATATGGCAGGATTAAGGGAGATTTGTTTATTGACTATTGTTTTTGAAATATATTTCTTAGATTTCTAAATATAAAATCAATTCACCCTGAAAATCCTAGAACTATACTTTCTGTATCTTCCAAAGTTGGTGAGTATTTATGTCTTTGGTAAGTTTGTAAAAATATGTGTGATTTGAGCCAGGCGCGGTGGCGCATGCCTGTAATCCCAGCACTTTGGGAGGCTGAGGCAGGAGGATCGCGAGTTCAAAGCCAGCCTCAGCAATGGCGAGGCACTTAGTAACTCAGTGAGACCCTGCTTCTAATAAAATACAAAAAAGGGCTGGGGATGTGGCCCAGTGGTCAAGTGCCTCTGAGTTCAATCCCCGGTACCAAAAAAAAAAAAAAAAAAAAAAAATATGTGTGATTAGCCTCCTTTGCCTCCATGAAGTGTCTGACTGAGATGGTGACTCCTATTGCAGAGGTAATAGACGCAATTCAGCAGCCATGGGGATGCCCTCTCTGCACCACATAGGCTGGCAAGGACTCATTCTTTCCCAAATAGCATGCATCATCCTAAAACACAAGTAGCTTTGATGAACCCAAGGAGGTACATCTATGCTATGACTGAGGAAATAGTTCCTTCTGTTTAAAATAAATAAATAAAGGCCCAGCACAGTGATGCACACCTGTAATCCCAGCAACTTGGGATGCTGAGACAGAAGGATCACAAGTTCAAGGTCAGCCTCAGCAACTTAGCAAGACCCTGTCTCAAAATTTTTTTTAAAAAAATTAATTAATTGGACTGGGGATATAGCTTAGTGGTAAAGTGCTCCTTGGTTAAATCCTTAGTACAAACAAACAAACAAACAAATAAAAGTTTCACATGATGTTGGTGACCTGCATGCACACAACAATGTGGAATTATTATGTTGTACCTGTGCTTCAATATAGCAATAGTCTGGAAGTAGCATCCCATATCAACAAGGAAGATGGCATGACAGAGGAGAGGCAGAATAGCAATGAAAAGAGCTGAGGTTTGTGTCCTCTCTGGACTGAAATACTAGCTAACTTCAGATATTAGAACCAGTATTTTAAAATACTAGCTTTGCTGGGAGTGGTGGTGCACACCTGTAATCCCAGCTACTTGGAAGGCTGAGGCAGGAGGACAGCAAGTTCAAGGGCAGCCTGGGCAACTTAGGAAGACCCTATCTCAAAACAAAAAGCTAAAGATGTAATTCAGAAGTTGAGCGCTTGCCTAGCAATGTGTGAGGCTCTGGGTCCAATCATCCGTTCTGAAAAAAATGGTTTAAAGTTGTGCATTGATATTTAAGGTAATTTGAAGTGGTAAATCCAGAAATGAAAGGTGTTCACTGCACACCCTCAGAACTGTACAGAGGAAAGTGTAACACAAGTCACTGAGTGAGAGTGAGGATACAGAGCCATGGGGACACTCACTGCTGGCTGGAGTCTAAACTGGAGAAAACACTTTGGAAATCTGATTGGCATTTTTTTTCCCAAAGGGGAACATGAGCATGCCCTATGACCCAGCAATCACACTGAGAGAAATGAACCCATATGGCCACCCAAAGAAGTCTAAAAAAATATTCACAGTAGCACAATTCATCGTGACTTCAAACTGGAAAAGAAGCATATATCTCCTGACATGGCACATTCACAGGATATAACATCACAGAGCTATAAAAATGGAAAATCCTCGACTACGTGCCACAGTTGATCTCTGTAACTGACAACAGAGGAATGTGTTAGTCAGCTTTCCGTTACTGTAACAAATACCTGAGATGATCAACTTGTGAAGAGAAAAGGTTTATTTTGGCTCACAGTTTCAGAGATTCCAGTCCACAGTCCTTTGGCCCCACTGCTTTTGTGATAAGGCAGCATATCATGGTGGGGACTGTGTGAAGGAGCAAAGCTGCTTACCTCATGACCAGGACACAAACAGAGAGGAAGAAGAAGAAGCTGGAGGCCCACAGTTCCTTTCAAGAGCATGTCCCCAAGGACCTAAGACCTCCCAAGGTCCCACCTCCTAAAGGTTGCACCAGCTCCAAAAGCACCTAGATGGGGACCAATCCTTTACTACACGGGCCTTCAGGGAACATTCTGGATCCAAACTGCAAGCAAGGCCCTTCAACCAGGCGGTGTTCGCTCCGCACGTGCTGACTGAGACCCACCCTGGGCCGGAGGCTCACTCGTCTGGACGCTGCGAGGACGCCAGCGCCCAGGTAGCGAGCTCCTCTACTCACAGAGGATCCGTTCGGTCAGGAAAGCAGGTCATAAGTCTGAATACATACTCAGTCTAGCCTTCACCTTCCTGTGGCTCTCTGGTGCCAGCTGCCCGCCCATACTCCTGCGGAGCCAAATTTGTCATCCCCTTCCTGTCCCTTCACACATCCTGTGTCTGCATATGTGATTTCTCCTGCCTGGAGAAATCTCTCCTTCCCTGCTCCTCCTTCCTCCCTCCCTCCTCCACCTCTCAGCTCCTTTCCAATGGTCTCTAACGATGCATATCGAATATCACAGGGCCAACAAAGCCCCCGACCCCTCCTTAGCTCACACGAGGACCCTCCGTGTTCCGTGAACACTGACCTGGAGGCCTGCTGGCAGGGACGCCTTTTTTCAATTTTTTATCATACCATCATGCTTGGCACTGCGAATGTAAGAGATCCATGCTGCCAAAACTCAAAATAGAGAGAACTTAGATGTTTAAGGCTGTCTGGCGTGGCCATCCCCTCCCTCCCTGCCGACACACTGACACCCCAGCTCTCGTCCAAAGTGTTGAGCCAGGGCCCTGCACCATCCCCCCACCCCCCGAAACTCTAGCTCCAAGTCACACAAGTCACTCAAGCGGCAGGCCTGTGCCTCTCTGCATTCCTAAGGCTTTGCATGGAAAGGGTACAAAATAAATGTTTGTTGGACGTATTCACCACGGGCTAACGGCGTCAAAGACGCTTTTGAACCACCCCCCCCCCGCCCCCCAGCGATTAGGACTAGAAAGCTTACAGCACTTCATTTGATAGTGCAGGGATCTCATGAATCATAATTTTTTCATTAACGTTTTATTTCACTGATTAGCACTGATTTGTATTGGTTTGTGATATGTAAAGTACTTGAACATTCTCTCACAGTGTTTCCCCAAAATTATTCTGGGATTTAGACATATCACTGTAAAATAAATAGGCCTTTCCCCGCCACATACACACACACACACACACACACACACACACACACACCAGCTATATTAATCCAAATAATGTCTGAAAGTGTGTATGTTGCAGTTAAAGAGCCACGAGGGAAAATGTTGGGTGAAAATATCAAAGGAGGAAGGGGTAAAGGAGCTTCATGTGTGTGATGTTCTGTGAGTCTATAGCCATCTCAAAATAAAAAGGTTTTTAAAAATGGGCTGGGGGTGTAGCCTCGCAAACAGGGGGCTGTGGGTTCAATGCCCAGCACTGCTGTCAATCAATCAATCAATGGGAAAAATGATAGCTTAACACTATTGCTATGAATTTCAGCATTTTCTCTCAGTTTACCCACGTGCTTATTTTTCCCCGTCTAGAGCAGTGTCCTGAAAATGAGAACAGGTCACATTTAATTAGGGGTGCAGGTACATTTTCTAAAGATCGATAAGTTGATGCTTTCCAAATTGAATCACATGCTTAGTTTCCTAATGACTGATTATGATATTAAGATGAATGTATATTCTATGCACTAATCACCTAATCTTTTTTGGGGGGTGGGGGGCTACCAGGGATTGAACTCAGGGTCACTCGACCACTGGGCCACATCCCCAGCCCTTTTTTGTATTTTATTTAGAGACAGGGTCTCACTGAGTTGCTAAGTGCCTCGCCATTGCTGGGGCTGGCTTTGAACTTGTGATCCTCCTGCCTCAGCCTCCCAAGTGCTGGGATTACAGGTGTGCGCCACCGCGCCCGGCTAATCACCTAATCTTAACTGCCATGTGCACCTTTGAGCTGATGGACTGCAATTATACCACTTGACATTTACTAAATGTTCCCACGTGCCAAGCACTCAGAGAGAAAAGGGAAGAAGAAAAAGCCACCGACTTCAAATTTCACTCTTTCTATCTTCTGTTCTTTTTAAAGTATGAGACTTTCTATAAAAAGCATATGTCACTTTGCCTGGACTGGAACATGACAAAAGCCCTATAAAACGTACATATATTTCTGTGTTCTGCTTTATAGAAGACAAGAGTGGACTTTGGAGTCATATAGCCCTAAATTAAAGACTCACTTCATGGCTAATGCTTGGTGTGAACTTCAACAGAGCCCTGGACCTTGCTGAGTCTCTGTTTCCTCATCTGCAGAAGAGGTCACAGCAAGAATTCCATGAGAGGTCGTGGACCTTACACATGGGACCTTACACTGTGCATAACCAGAGCAAGTTATACACAACTGCATTCTGGACATTGACTATTCATCGGTAACACTTTGCTGCACTGTATCCAATTTCCTTTTTGAATGATTTGAATCCCACCAAAATTCATAGGTTGCGATCTCATACCAATGGCATTAGAAGTGAGGCATGTGGGAGGTGGTCAAGTCATGAGGATGGAGCGCTCATGAATGCAACATAAAAGAGCCCCAGAGAGTCCCCATGTCCCTTCCACCACATGAAGACACAGTGAGAAGGTGTCAGCTAGAAGGACGGACCCTCGCCAGACACCAAACCTCTTGGGGCCTTGATCTTAACCTCCAGAACTGTGAGCAATAGTTTTCTATTATTAATAAATTATCCAGTCTCTGGTATTTTGTTCCAACAGCTCAAATGGACTAAGACACTAACTCTTTTACCTTCTTTTTTGCCAATTCTGCAGAATGTAATTATGGGTGATTTATTTTCATTTTGTTTATGTAGCTAAATACCACTTTATTGCATTAGAAATGAAATATATGTCAATGTTAATGCCTGGTCTCTTTTCTCTAAGGAAATAATAAGCATGAGAGAAAAAAAAAAATAGCTGGTCCTTCTCCACCTTTCTTTTTAAGGCCTTTCCACACTGTATTCTGGGTATCTAGAATAATTTTTTCCTCCCTCTCCTTCTAGTTAATTGAGATTTATCTTCAGACCTCATATCCTTGATGAGGCCAATCCCCACTGACTCTTGGTTCATTTGATATAACAATGGCTGTATTTTTGCAATTATTTTGGAGACATGCTATGGGTTGAATATGTTCTTCCAAAGTTCACATGTTAGAAACATAACCCTCAGATTCAGAGCCTCCTGTTATTTGGAGTGGTGCCTTTGGGAGGTGATTATGTTTAGATGAAGTTGGTTCTCCGTGGTGGGATTAGTGGCTTTATATAAAGGGGACCAGAGAGCTAAGTTTGTACACTCTTGTCCTCTCACCATGGAATGCCCTCCACCTGTCTTATGATACAGTGAGAAAACCTTCACCAGATGCAGCCCCTAGTCTTAGACTTCCCTCCCTCCAAAACTAAAAGAAATTTATTTACTTCACAAATTACTCCATCTCAGGTATTCTGTTGCAGTCACACAAACCAAATTAAGATGAGGCAGAATTCACAAGCCACAAAAATTCACTTTTCAAGTGTACAATGCAGTGATTTTAGTATATTCACAATGTTGTTCAGTCATCACCACTGTTTTATTCCAGAACCTTTTCATCACCCCAAAAAGAAACTCCAGACACATTAGGAATCACTTCCCACTCCTCCCCATCCAGTTTCTGGCAACCCCTAATCTCCTTTCTATCTCTACAGATTTGCCAATTCCACACATCCTATATAAGTAAAATTTTGCACGTTTCTTTTTATCACTGGCTTCTTTCACCTAGCAGAATGCTTCAAAGTTCAAAGCTCACCGTGTTATAATGTGTGTCTGTACTTCATTTTTATGGCTGACTGCTACTTTATCATATAGACATGCCACACCCTTTTATCCAATCAGTGGTTGATAGAACTTGGGGAGTTTCCACTTTTTTGCCATTATAAATCATGCTGCTGTAAATATTCAAGTGCCAGTATTCATGTAGACATGCATTTTCAGTTTTCTTTGGTAACTAGTTAAGAGTGTATTTGCAGGTGTATCATCTTCAAGCATCACCAGATTGTTTTCCACAGCAGTTGTGCAATTTTACATTCTCCTCCCCCAGCCATGTAGGAGGGTTCTCGTTTCTCCGTATCATCACCAACCTTTCTTCTTCATCCTCCTTCTCCTCCTCTTCTCTCCCTTGTCTTTTCTTCCTCCTCCTCCTCTTCTTCTTATTGCCATCCCAGAGATCAGGATACTGCTTCATAGCACTATTTCATTGTGGTTTTGATTGGCATTTCTCTGAAGATGTTGAGCATCTTTTTATGGGATTATTAGCCATCTACATCTTCTTTGGACTTTTTTAATTCTTTGCCCAGTTGTTAATCAGCTGTTTTTCCTTTTCTGTTGAGTTGTAAGTATTCTTTATGCATTCTGAATACTAGTCTCTTATCAGGCATACAATTTGCATGTATTTTTTTCTTATTCTGTAAGTTGTCTTTCCATTTTCTTGATAGTGTCCTTTGGAGGACAGAATTTTAAACTTTGATGAAATCAGATTTATCTAAAGAATGCTATTTGTGTTTATCTAAGAAAAGTTTCTTACACATGTATTGCTATCTAAGAAACTATTGCCTAATTTAAGATCACAAAGATTTATCCTTGTTTATTTTTCTGAGGTTTGCTATTACAGTTAGGTCTTTGACACTTTTTAGGTTAATTTTTTCCTATAATATGGGGAAAGGGTTTGACTTCATTCTTTGGCATGTGAATATCTGGATGTCCCAGCACCATCTGGGTAGAAATAGAAAAGACAGCTCTCTATTGGATTGTATGGCACCCACGTCAAATGGGTGGGTCTGGAGACTAGCATGCTGAGTGAGATAAGCCAATCCCAAAATCTGTGGTCAAGTGTTCTCTCTGATGCGTGGACGCTGATACACAACAAGGCGGGGAGAGCATAGAAGCTCAGTGGATTAGACAAAGGGAACAAAGAGAAGAGAGGGGAGATGGGAAGAGGGAAGACAGTGTGTGAATCTGACATGACTTTCCTACATGCATATATGAACACACCACAATGAATCTCCACATCATGTACAACCACAAAACTGGGATCCTAATTAGAACAATCCCTGGTACCAAAAAAAAAAAAAAAAAAAAAGTGCCTACCTGAGTCTTATCCCTGACTTGGCAAATCATTACCCCACAAGCCTGTGGGAACTCACAACCCCATGAATTTCATCTCTTCCATCCAAACCCTATGGCTTGCTCTTCCTCACCCCCTGGTGTCCAGTAGGCCTGGCCCTGGGTCACAGAGATCGAATGAAATGAACTTACAGAACATGTAGCAATTTTAAATTCAAGAAAAATTCTGCTCTCAAATACTTGGGTTTGAAAACTCCTGTAGAATTGGTAAAGTTAAGCCGGGGCGCGGTGGCGCACGCCTGTAATCCCAGCACTTTGGGAGGCTGAGACAGGAGGATCGCGAGTTCAAAGCCAGCCTTAGCAATGGCGAGGCACTTAGCAACTCAGCGAGACCCTGTCTCTAAATAAAATACAAAAAAAAAGGCTGGGGATGTGGCCCAGAGGTCGAGTGCCCCTGAGTTCAATCCCCAGTACAAAAAAAAAAAAAAAGAATTGGTAAAGTTAGTTGTGGCTTGATGTCATAGTGGATCCACCACAATACCCCCAACATCCACATCCAACCATCTAGGAATTCCACCACAATGTGCTGGACACCTGTATCTGACAGCAGCTTCTCACAACTTTTGAAGTCAATCACTGCCTACTCTCCAGCTTATATAATATGATCGGCTCATCTGATGTTATTACCAAAATAATCAAGTTCCATAATGACTTGACTGAGTGACGCTAAAGTTAAGATTGTGATGAATGTTTGTAAATATTTGAGAAAAGGAAAACTTGAATTTGATTAATTAAGTCATCTAATCTATGTTATATAGGATTTTGTATCATCAGTTATGTGTATTTAAAAGTTTCCTCTAAATAATAGCCTTGAATTTGTATAAAAGTTTCTGTCTACACTAGAGTAATGTCCTACACTTAACAGTATCAATCCATCAGTATTGTTAATTTTTTATTTAAAGGGCATCACCATAAACTAATCAACAGTGGCAGAATAGTCAGAATATTCTGGAAAACATAAAAAAAAAAAAAAAAAAAAAAAAGCTTCTGGGGACTCCAGGAACATGCTTTTGATCTAGGCAGGTGGCGTTTGGTTGGGTGTGTTGTGTAGATACATGTGCTCATTGAGCTCAATTTTTTTAGGTTTCATGGTCTACTATGTATGTTATATTCAATGAAAAAGAATGAAAGATCATTTCTTTGAATAGAGCCCTTGAAATGGCAGGAAAGTTTGGAAGCTACAAACAAGTATTAAAAAATTGAAATCTCTTATAGCCAATTCTCCCAGAATAACTTGATATTATAATAAATGTTTTCTGAAGCCCTGTTCATATGGTGGCACATGCTGGTGATCTCTTTATTAATAGCACTGACCTTGACGCATCCTACAGACACCACCCACCCCTGATGGCTGTCCCATTGTCCACACTGCTCCCATCTAAAGGACTTCAAAACTATCATGGGTATCGCTTTGTACTTTGCCCTCCATGACAGGCTCGTGCTGTCGCTGCCGTGACCCCAAAACTCACTTATAGAATCTGTAAAGAGGAGAACCCGTGATCTGGACCAGGAAGGACAGTTGGCCACTTCCAGCTTCCACCCCGTCAGGTCTCCAACCCCTGTCCACCTCAGCGTGTCGTACGGAATGGATTTCACCCACGCTGGAAGGCTGACACATGGCAGGAGTCACCACCCTGTGACATAGAGTCATTCTCTCTTGAATAAAGTGCCATGAATAGTCAACTTCCTTAACTACAGGCAGAGGCTGGCCTGACTCATGGGGCTTTGGAGGGGCGCACTCAGGACTGAAAGGACCAGGGATGGCGCGGAGTGAGGTCTCTGCCACGCAGCAGGCACGAGGCCAGGTCCTTCACGGTGTCCTCCCATCGTAGGACCCTGTAACGACAGTGCTGTTGTTGACCCCACTTACAAATACCTGAGACTCAAGCACATCTCCTTACAGCAAGCATCATCCCAGAAGGTGAAAATCTGAATTAAGTGAAGTTGTCCGGGTGTTCCGAGAGCCGGGCACCCACGGTTGAGGGTGAAGCCTGCTTCTCAGTCTTTCTGATTAGCACAGCCACAGACAGAGGCAGGTGAAAAGGGCTTCCCCAGGACAGCCCCGTGGGAACAAGGGGGCTGGGAGTGGAAAGAGGAACCAACCCACCGACTCACTTTCAGTTTTCCTCCCTCCTCTGCCAGACTCTTTCCAACTCCCACCCAGTTAATTCGGGGAAGAAAACTAGTCATTTAGCTACATCCTATTCCTACATCTGTTTCCTCAGTGAGTGTGACAACTCTTCTCGAATCTTTCATTTCACAGAGAAAATTGTGCTAATATAAATGCCATATAGGGGGTTCATCAAAAGAACCAGGAAGCCTTTATGAACGCTGGCTGGTGGCGTGTGTCATCGGTGTCATTACGACGAGGAAGCTGAGTCAGAGAGGAAGTGTTACTGGGGTTTGGTTAAAAGTAAACCACTGTGCTGGATTTCTTCTGAAGAATCACAGCAGTGCAACAGACTGCATCTGCTAGTCAGAGTCAAAGGACAAAGGTGAAGAAATATTCCAAAAATACATATCAAAATACATATCCATACCCAGCAAAAGCCACGTTCTAGCAAATGCGCAAGGGAGGTAAAGCGAACCAGCCAGTTTCACTCTACTCCTTTCCATTTGCCATCTACTCAGTCTCACTCTGACATGAACCTGGCTGCTTAGGCTTAGAAAATTCATTCTCTCCCCATGAGCACTGGTTTTCTCCAACCTCCCAATAAAGAGGTTGTTAGGCAAGATGGCCCCAGTATGGCCAGAGAAGCTCTTCTCTGTGCAGCTGAAGCCAGGACCAACAGCCAGTGTCTCCATTCTTTTCTGGTTAGAGGGAGCATCCTCTGTTGTCTTTTCTTGGACCCCAATCATTGAATTGGAATGTATCTGGGGAAAGTTGGTTTTGCTCTGAGATGGAATCTCACCATGTTACCCAGTCTGGCTTCAAACTCAAGTGATGCTGCTGTCCATGTGGCACATGCCACCGTACCCAGCTGGATTGGACCATATCTGAAGTGTGGTTCGTGCTGTGCCCTGAGACACTGGCCCTTAAGACCACAGCCTTCTTCCCTTCTCACTGCTAATGAACCATCACGCACTCCAGGACCTGGCTGGAATGACCGAGACTAGGGCAGGTCATCTCTGAAGCCTGAGCCACAGTGCTGGTCTTGGGGGTCTCAGCACCCTCGTTCTGGCCCATTGCTCTCCAACCCATGGCTTATCAAATACCCCTTTACAGGAAGCAGGTACACCTTCTGGGTCTCATGGGACTGCTTCATGCTAAATCTCCTACAAGAATGTCAGCACAGTCTTGCAGCCACCAGCCAACTTGCTAGACTTGTTCTTGGTACCACTGAGTCACCCTAAATAGCTATGCTGCGGACACTGGCCTCATCTCAGCCCGAGTCACATCCAGTTTACAAATCATCATCTTCCTGCCTCTCCATTGGGTCACCTTCACACATACCACCACCCTTACCTTAGGTTTTTCCCTCCTAAATCCCTACTGACAGTCAACCCAGCTCTGGATCACTTGACTTGGCATCTGAGGGTCACTCTGTATAACTGCACAATAAATTAACTCATGCCCATTGGGCAGCCCAGCCCATCTGCCTCTTTGTAGAAGAACCTTCTTTCTATTAAACTTTCAAATTTCATTTTTCCTCATCAATGGGGATGATTCTTACTCTCATCTAGGGTCTTTGTAGGATTCTTTCCAGTCTGAAACCCATGAATCTATACCCCTGTGTGTATCTGAGAGATCCCACTCCCATGTCTTTGTGGAGTCCCCTCTCCCACTGAACCCCTCTCCTGCTGAATGGGGATGACCAATGTGTCCAACAGAACGATGCAAAAGTCATGTGTTCCAAGGACAAAAGTTATGTCACTTCCAAGGACAGGTCATAAAAAATATTGCTGTGATCACTGCTCACTGTGGGGCAGGCCACCCACCATGTCATAAGGATACTCAAGCAGCCCTGTGGAGAGGTCTGGAGGAACTGAGGGGCACCGGGATTTCCTGCACACAGCCAGTACTGACTGGCAGCCCTGTGAGTGGGCCAATCTAGACGGCTCCTCCAACTCCAGCAAACCTTCAAATGCAGTTGACATCTGACAACCTCATGGAAGATTCCAAGTTGGAACTTAACAACAGATACCCAATAGGGTGTGTTTCTCTGTTTCTCCATGATCCTATAACCTTGCAAGGACAGAGATATATACATACACACACATACTTTCTAAATTAAACTTTGAGTTTTGAGATCATAGAAGATTTACATGAAGTTGTGAAAAATAATTCAGAGAGATCCCAGTTTTTCCCAATGGTAACATCCTGCAAAACTCTATCAGAATATGACAGTGAGGATACCGGTAAAGCTCATTCACAAAACAGAAGAACTCCAACACCACAAGGACCCCTCATTGTCCCTTTATGGCCACACCCACCTCCTTCCTGGTTCCCCCGTGTTTAACCTCTGACAATCATTTACCTCTTTTCCATTGCTATCATTTTGTCATTTCAAGAAAGTTAAATACGTGGAGTAATGGCAGCCTATCAACTTTGAGTTATGGCTGTTTTCATTCAGTGTGATTCTATGGAAAGTCATACAGATTGTTCTGCGTGTCAACAATTCACTTCTTTTTATAGCCGCGTAGTGTTCCATGGCATGATTGTTTAAACATCCACTCTTTGAAGGACATCTCTGCTGTTTTAGTTTGAAGGTGTTATGAATAAAGCTGCAATGAACGTCTATGTGCAGGTTTTTTGTATGCACATGAAATATCATTTCTCTGAGCTAAATGCCCAAAAGTGCAATTGCTGGTTCATACAGCAGTTGCATTTTTTTAGTTTTTTAAGAAATTTCCTGTGGTAGGATGAAAATATTGAGGTCCTAATGCCTGGAACCTGTAAATGTGAATTTTTTTTGGCAAAAGAGACTCCATGATTAAGGATCTTGATAAGGAGAGATTGCTCTGGAACATCAGGCTTGACTGTAAATGTTACCACAAGTGTCCTTATAAGAAAGAGGCAGAGGAAAACTTGGTGACAGATGAGAAAAGGGCAATGTGACCACGGAATCAAAGCCTGGAATAATGTGGTCACTGTTCAAGGAGAGCTTGGAGCTGGCAACCTTAGAAGCTGAGCAACATAAGACATGGATTCTCCTCTGGAGTCTCCAAAAACAACCAGCTCTTGATTTTAGCCCCATAAATTTTCAGAATTGTAAGACAATAAACTGCTGTTGTTTTAAGCCACTTTGTAGGACCTTCTTAAATCAGCAACAGAAACCTACTACCCTGCGGTACCGTTTTATTCTGGATGTCAGTGGGCTCTGTGGTGTCACCCTAAGCAGCCAGGCTGTTTCCAGGGTGGCCATGCCATTTTATGTTCTTGTGAGTAATGCATGATTTATTTTCACCACAACCTTGCCATCATTTTCTACTATTGTTATTTTTTTTTTAAGCATTCTTCTTGGCGTGTAATGATACCTTTTGGTAGCATTAATCTGCATTCCCCTTCTGGCTAATGATGTTAAACATATTTTCATGAGCTTATTTGCCCTTTGGTGAAATATCTTTCAGGTCTTTGTCCATTTGCTAATCAGATTCTTTTTGCTTTATTACTACTTTTATTGTTTATTACTTATTATTGTCTCTTATTTTATAATTTATGACTGTTTCATATTGTTTTCAATACTGACTTTTTGAGAGTTTTATAGATTCTAGATACTAGTGCTTTGTTGGACATGTGGTTTGCAAATATTTTCTATCACTTTGTAGTTTTCTTTTCATCCATTTAACAGGGTCTTTGTAGAACATATTTTTTAAGCTTTTGATGAGATCCAATTTGTCACTTTGTCCTTTTAAGGACTGTTCTTTGGTGTCAAGTCAAAGGACTCTTGAACTAGCACTGAATCTCAAAGATGTCCTCTTGTGATTTTACTAGTTTCATACTTTGCATTTTGCATTAAGTCTATGATTCATTTTGAGTTGATTTTCACATAAGGCATGAGGTTTAGATCAAGATTTATTTTTTGCCCATCAATGTCACTTGCTCTTGAACAAACTGTTGAAGAGGTGATCCTTCCACTGTTGAATGGCTTTTGCATCTTTGTCAGCAATCAGCTTTCCATATTTGCACAGATCTATTTTAGGGTTCTTTATCCTATTCCCTTGACCAGTGTCTCCCCCTCCACCCTATCACACGGGCTGGATTACAGTATACAATAGGTCTCACTATCAGGTAGAGTGGTTTCTTCTCACACTATTCTTCATTTTAAGATATCTTAGGTATTCTGGGGTCTATGCCTTCCACATAAATTTTAAAACAAGATTTTTCCATGTCTATAAAATTCCTTGTGGGGATTGCAATAGGAACTGAATTAAAACAATAGTTTAATTTGGGGAGAATTAATATCTTTTCTATCTTGTGTCTTAGTCTTACAACATAGTACTTGCCTCCACTTACATCTTTTTTGAGTTCTTTCATCAGCCTTAAAATTTTTCAGGACACATACCCTATACATGTTGTGTTGGGTTTATCTATAAACATTTTTTCTTTTCTAGTGTGTCTTCAAATAGTGTACGATGATTTCAGTTTCTACATGTTCACTTTTAGACTTCAGAAATGGGATTACTTTTGTGTAAGCATCTTGGATTCTACAATTTTGATAAACTTACTTATTAGTTTTTTTAAGAATTGTAGCCAATCCCAAAGAACTAAAGGCCAAATGTTTTCTCTAATATGTGGATGCTAAATCACAATAAGGGGCGGGGGGGTAGGGAAGATTAGAAGTACTTTGGATTAGACAAAGGGGAATGAAGGGAAGAGAGGGGGGATGGGAATAGGAAAAATAGCAGAATGAATGGGACATTACTTTTCTATGTGCTTATATGAATACATGACCAATGTAATTCTACATCACATACAACCAGAAGAATGGGAGGTTATATCCTTATATGTATAGTATATAGTATGTCAAAATACATTCTACTGTCATATATAACTAATAAGAACAAATAAAATTTTAAATAAGAATTATTTTATAGATTCTTTAGAATTTTCTACTAGACAATCATGTCATTTGTTTCTTATTAGCCAATCTGTTTATCTTGTATTTCTTTTTCATGCTTTATTGTAGTGGCTAAAACTTCAAGTGCCATGCTGAATCAAAATGGTGAGAGCAAACCCCTTGTTCCCAGTCTTACAAGGAAAGCATCCTGTCTTTCCTTGGTAAGTGCACTCTTAGCTGTATAGTTTGGTAAGTCCTCTTTATCAAGTTGGGGAAGTCCCCCTTACTCTTAGTTTGCTGAGGATTCCTATAATGAATGGGCATTGTACTTGGTAACTACTTTTTCTGCTTTACTTGATATGATGATATGATTTTTCCTATTGAGACAACTGATTCTATTGCTGGATCTTCAAATGTTGGACAAATCTTGAATGGCTGTAATAAATCCTACTTGGTTGTGGCATCTAATTCTTTGTAGATATTGGAGATTTTATTTGCTGAAATGTTGTTGAAAATTATGTAGTTTAGTTTGTGAAAGATATTGCTCTGTAATTTTATTTCTCTCTCTCTTTCTTTCTTACTTTCTTTCTCACCACCGCACTCCCCAACCCTTAGTACTGGCTTGTCTAGTTGTAGTATCAGAGTAATACTACTTTCATAAAATGAACTGGGAAGTGTTCCCTCTTCTATTTGCTAGAACAGATTAAGTAAAAGGAGTTTTAATTCCTTAAATGTTTAGTAAAATTCTCCAGTGAAACTCTCTGGGTCTGGGGACTTCTTTTTGGAGAGCTTTCAAATTTTTAATTCGATGTCTTTAATGATTGTGGAACTGTTCTGGTTATCTCTGTCATCTTGGTTGATTTGGGATAGTTTGTGGTTTTAAAGGAATTGGTCCACTTCATCTAAGTTGTTGAATTTATGAGCATAATGACGTTCATAGTATTCCCTTAATATCTTTTTAATGGTTGCAGAGTCTGTTGAGATATCCCCTATTTCATTCCTGCTATTAGTGATTTGTGTCTTACGTATTTCTATCTGTGTGACTCTTGCTAGGTTTTCCAATTTTATTGATTTTTTTTTAAGAACCAGATTTGGGGTTGACTTATTTGACCCCATTCATTTCCCGTTTTTAATTTTATTGACCTCTGCTTTCATCTTGGTTATTTCCTTCCTTCAGTTTACTTTTGTTCTTCTTTGGATTCTGGAGACAATTAGATTATTGGTTAGAGAACTTTTCTCCCTTCCGATGGAAGCATTTGGGGCTGTCCATTTCCTTCTTAGCACTGTTTTAGCTGTGCCCCACGTATTTTGATATGTCGTAGTTTTGTTTCCATTTAATTCTATGCATCTTTTTTTATTTCCTTGGAAATTTCTCCTTCGTTCCATGGATTGTCTACACACATGTTATTTAATTCCCAAGCATCTGAAGACTTCCCTGTTGTCTTTCTAGTACTGATTTCTAACTTAATTCCGTTTTAATGCAATTCCATTATGTCCAGAGCAGGTAGGCTGTATGATGTTAATTCTTTTAAATTCGGTTAGATTTGTTTTACAGCCAAAGATGTGGTATACTTTGGTGAATGTGTCATGGGCACGTGCAAAGAATGTTTATGGGAAACAAACCTTGCTCATTGTGAATGTTCATTGGTGAGTGTGTCATGATTGTGTGACAATGTTTATTCTGCTGTGGTTTCATGGAATGCTCTATGTATATCTGTTAGATCCTGTTGGTTGATTCTGTTTTTAGTTTTGATGTGTCCTTGCTGATTTTCTGCCTAGCAATTGCTAAGAGTGGGCTGTTGAAGTCTCCAACTATAATTGTGGAAATATACATTTATTTTTGTCATTGTGAGACAAGAATGGATTCCTATTGCACATGCTTTGCAGCATCAAGCTCTTGTCAACTAACATTGCCTTGTGAAAATCTTTTCAGACTAACTGTAATGGGGTTCTAATTCACTTCATTACATGGCTGCTTATCGTCCCATGGTGTAAGCACACCTGAATTTATTCTATTTGTTGGATGGGTGATGTAATTTCCAGTCACCATTCAGCTGGCCTTCTCAGTTAATGGCAGAGGCTGATGGGTGGAAATTCACAGTTGTGAAGTGGCCCGTGGTAGGCAATGGGGGCTGAGGGAGGAGGCATAAGGGAGTCTGGAGTGAGCTTTTTGATAAAAGAAAGTATGACTTTGGAAATCACCAATAACTCTGCTTACAGATTTTTTAAAAAGCCATAAAGAATGTTTTATCATCCAATCGTCCTTTCCTGAAAAAAGAGTAGCAGTATCTTAGATAAAGATGAAGTTATATATCTCAGTCATGCAAACATAGGAACTAAAGACCAGAAATATTCTTCAGACAGGACAGAGTTCTTAAAATAAAATATACACCAACCCTGGCCAAAACTGCAATTCCACCATATTCTTTACTCCAAGTAGGGTCTCTTAAATTTAATTCACAGACGAGAATGTAAACAGATAAGAGAATCCCAGATATAGTGGAATCACTATTGAAGGAATGAGAAATGTTTGGCTTTGGGAAGAGAAAAGGAAAAATACATCTCCAGCGACCCTCAAGAGTGTCCTCTGGTGAGGAAGGAGTTTGGGGCTCCAGAGGGCAGATGTCAGCCCGACGGGGAGGTCTGCCAGCACATCCTGAGACATCCTGAGGGTGACGCTCCTCAACATGGTGCTTCAGTCATCAAAGGAAGTTGAGCCAGATTCCATCCCTGGTTGGGTGTTTTCCTACTCTAAGAGGCTACAGTCCATGTTAGGAGCAAATGACAACTCACACCAAGTGTCAGCTTCCCTCCAAGGACAGCCTGTCTGCAGCAGAAGGCCTTTCCGGTCCCCTTAGCCGACACTGCTCACTCTGGCCTCCAGAGAGCTCCAAAGGGACTCTCCTGCCCTGACACCCTGCACCCCTCCATCCACCCGGATTTGAACAGTCTTTCAGGACTCTGAATACATCCTGCCTCCTCTCCTCCTCCCTGAGGCCTTTCCTGATGACCAACCCACCACTGACCTCTTACCACGAAATTGGCACCTTTGGGAACACAGGGTTTCTTTGGGAACACAGGGTTTTTGTGATTGATGTTGTTTTTTCCTTGTTAAAATGGGGCACCTTTCCCTGTTTAATCAGATCACAGTCCTTCTTAGAAAATCACCCTGCACCTCTTTCACCACCTACCAACCCTTCCACGGGGCAAGGTACACAATTGAACCCATAAAAAAAAAAGATTGGTTGGTCCATTTATTCCCCGCCCCCCCATCCCCCCACCCCTACTCCCCCACCCCCCCCACCCCTGCTTTCCTTTTCATAAACTCGTGTGCTTTAATTAGAGGCGGGTCCACGTGGAGGCATTAAGGAGTTTGGCTTTCTGTTTGGAAACATCCTGGCTGTACAGTATTTTAACATAATAATGATCTCTCATGGCTCTCATTAAAGTTGAGCCTCTTACTGACACTCTCCTGGGGTTAACCATAAAGAAGAAGGATGGTGGGGTGCAGAATTCATGGGTCTGCTAATTACCCGATGGAACAACCTGCAAAGGCTTGGGGTGGCTAGGCAGGCAGGCATGCCTGTTGAAGAATAAAAATAAAGGAATCTGCAAAGAGAACAGAGTTCAAAATGTGCTCTCTAGTAGCCTTCTTCATTACTCTACAGTCGAAATAAGTCCTTAGATGAATTTCTCCACCAAACACTTCTGATCTGTCACATTCCCAGTGCCCTGCAGCCACCTCTATCCCTCTGTCCTCCCCTCTTACCTGTTTTTCAGGGACAGTTGCCTTTTATGGTTAGACTATGGTTTGTCCCCTTGGACACTCACATCAGAGTTTGACTGCCAATGTCACCCAGTGGAGAGGTGTGGGGGTCACAGACACAGAACCTTCAGGAATGCCGTCTATGAAGAGTGGGCTAGTTCTCACCTTCACCGGTACCATGAGAGTGAGTGGCTAGAAAGAAGGCTGCCCTCGGGTTTGGCCTGCCCTGCATCAACACCTGCTTGCCCTCCTCCTTTCCGCCAAGAGTTAAGGAGCACAAGGCTCTCACTGGGTGTGGTCTCTCAAGCTTGGATTTTCCAACCATGAGCCAAAATAAATCTCTTTTCTTTATATAGCACCTGTTTCAGGTATTGTAAAAACAAATTAAGAGGATTGACGGACCACCTTTCCCACAATCCATGGCCTTATAACATATCTTAGTTAGCTCAGGCTGCTATAACAAGCATACCGTAGACTGGTAGCTTTAACAACAAAAATTTCTCAGTTATGGGGACTGGCAGCCCAAAGTCAAGGTGCCAGCAGATCCAGGGTCTGGTCAAGGCCCTCTTCCAAGTATGCAGATAGCTGTACTCATATGGCAAAAAGAGAAGGAGAGAGGGCTCCCTGAGACCCTTTTATAAGGGCATCAATCCCTTCCATACCTCAAACCTGATTACCTATGAAAAGCCCCAACTCCTAAAACCATCACTGGAGGGGTAGGATTTCAACATAGGAATCTGGGGCAGACACAAATACTCAGAACACAGCATAGCATATAATTCATGGCCTTATACCACACACCTTTTAATTCATCTTAGGTTCTCAGGACCCTGGCACCAGGCATTTGGCAGACTGTCATTCACAGTAAACTTAAGTGATGACTACAAAGAAAATACTTGAAGCTGTAGAGAGCCTGAGCAAGGAGCCACTGATGAACTACAGGACAGAGGCAGGACAGACAGTGGCTTATTTGGGCTGAGTCTTAAAGACTAAAGAGCATTATCTTAGATCAAGGTGGGATAGAGAGAAGGAACCCAGAGGGGAAAAGTTTGAGCTAAATCCAGAGGTACAAAAGTCTGGGGAAAAGCAAGTTGTCCAGTGCTGTTGAAGTACTAGGGGGAACAGGAGACAAGAGATGAGGCTCAAGAACAAAAATAAGGCCAAACTGAAAGTTTTCATGCTCCTAATAAGGAATTTGGATTGAATTCAGAAAGCAAGGAAACAGAGAGCTTTTATTTAAATGAGAAAAATGAGATGGCAAACATGAACCTTAGAAAGACAAATAATTCACCACATTAACAGAAAAAGGTAACAAAATGCATCTTTATCTTAGTAGATGCTGGAAAAAAAGATAAAATTCAACAACCATTTCAGATGTTTTTAATTATGAAAACTAGAGTCACAGAAAAATATCTATAACTTGTAAAAGTGTATGTAATAGCAAATGTCCTCTTTTGTGGCAGAATACAGAAGGATTCACTTTGTAACCAGAAGCAAGAAATTAACCTCCATCAATAGAATTCATCATTGTATTCGAGACTCCAGCCAAGGCAATAAGAGCAGAACAGGATGAATATTAGCTAAAACTTATGGTGCACACAGGCAAAAATATTTCCCTAAGTGGGGAAATGAATACAGAAGAATGTGCGCTATTGTATTATTGTAAGAAATGATAAACGACCTATGTGTCTAATAGGGAACTGTTGGAATAAATTTTAGCCCAACCATAATTTGAAAGTGAACCAAAAAAAAAAAAAAAAAAAAAAAAAAGATGAAGCAGAATTGTAGGTACTAATATCTAAAGTTCCCCAAGGCATGTTAAGTAGAAAGAGAAGTCTCCAAACAACAAAGGTCAAATGTTTTGCTTTGAATAACAGAAAGGAATAAGAAAAGGTGAAAGAAAGGAAAAGAAGAATTTGTGTGGTATGTGTATGTGTGTGTGTGTGTGTGTGTGAGAGAGAGAGAGAGAGAGAGAGAGAGAGAGAGAGAGAGAGAGAGAATAGGCATGTGCATTGCATCCTGGAAATTTAAACAGCAAATAAATGTATCAAATTGGCTCCAAGAGGAATAAAATCATCAGCATTGAGAAGGGCAAGCGGGGGAAACTTTCTCTTTTCACTCCATACATTTGTCTACTGTTGAAACATTTCAGAGAGACTATCACACATTCTTCTCTAATTTAATAAAAAGAGTCTCTCCCAAAGCAATCATCTGGCAAGACCCGTACAGTTTGTTTCAATAATCAAGGCAAGAAATGGGGAGGGCATATGCAGAATGAAGGGAAGCAAAAGAAGACAGATTTGATATGCTTTTGAGGTAGAGATGAGAATTTCTTGCCTGAAACGGGGTTGGAGAAAGGGGAGTGACCAGGGATGATTTGGGGGAAGGAGTTAACAGTCGCACATTAACAAGGAACAGATGCAGGAGGCTGAGGTTGTAAATCCAGCTCAAGGCACACGGCCCAGCATGTAGGAGGCCCAGGAAACAGTGGTGCCCACAGTCACGGATGCAGATCTGGGTTACACACGCACCTTTAGCCCTTGACGCTGGTCCCAGCTGCCGTCATCTCTCCTAATTATCACCTAATTGCCTCTACTCTCATTCCATCCTTTCCAGTTGGTTCTCCAGATAGAAGATGGAACCATCTTTTGGAAAATCTCTGGGGCTTTCCACTCTGCAGGTCCAAAGGGCTGCAGGCTCGCCTGGCCGCTCTCCTCCTCCAGCTCTATAGACTCCATCCACACAGCCACTCTCTACTTCTATCTCCTCCCCTAGAGTGGCCCCACTCAGGCCCCGCACTGACACCTACCCACACCTACGCCCACCTTCCAGATTGTTCCACCCAACATCGAAGTCTTCATTTACCATCATCTCCTGGGAGAGCCATCTTGATTCCCATGTCACCATGACCAACGTGGTCTCTCACATGTCCTCTCCTCTGCCTCCCTTGTTGGCACTAAAAGGACAGGAAGTACGTCTGATCCACCACTTTGTCCCCAGCTCCTAACACAGCTCCCCCCAGAGTGGAAGCTCCATGAATACTCGTTGAGTTAAAGAATCCACTAACACATTGTTGGAGGAACGCGGTGGTGAACAGTCGGAGAGGGGAAGACGGTTCAAGAACAATCCGGAAACCAAACTGGGAAGACGAGAGGGTTACACAAGAACCAAAGGGGAACTTCAAGGCAGAACCTTCTAGAGAGAGGCCGGGGCTCAACAGTATCTGGAGCTTCCGGGAAGGAGGTCAAGCTGGGCAAGGATTGGAGGAGGCTACAGATTCCATACCGAGGGGCTCCAATGAGCCCTTTCCAGAAAGCTGTCCACAGAGCTGGAGACGCCATCGCTCCGTGCGGATGTGAACAAGAAGTGAAGTGCAGAAGGGAGGGATACAAAAAGGAAGGAGAGAGGCTCAACGGGGAGGCAAGAGGAACAGAAAGCTGTTTTAGTGTGGAAGAGACTTAAGGAAGATGACTGTTAATAACATAAAAAACAAAGATCCTAAATACTCAACACCCAGCATTTCCCAATATGGCGCTGCATCTTGCTGTTGTCCACACCATGAGATGGAGTCCATCGGATCCGCGTGGGGTATCACTCTGTGAGTGTACCCCTGCACCTCCCTTCCCACCTCCCCCAGACAGCAGTGGCCAACACCCCAGATGTTCACTGCTTTCTCCATTGAGCCGGCCATTCACCACATTCCAGCACACCCCTTCCCTGGGGCGGGGGGCTAACCCAGATGGTGAACAGCGGCAGCAGGAGGGAGAGAGTGGGGCAAGGGGTGGCTGTGGTCCACCCTGGGAAATCAGGATCGTCCCTGTGGCCATCTTTTAATGAGTATTATTTTCTTCCCCCACCTCGGTTCATAAATCACTTTGCAAACAGGGTTGTTACCTATTATTGGAGTTGCAACTCCCAGTGAAAAAAAAATCACAGCTCAGTTCTTCAGATAGTGCAGCCAGAATCACTTCAGAAATGATCATTTAGAAAGTGGTTGCTCCTTCCCTGAAACCAGAGGAGACCCTGCAGAACTCGGCTTACAGGAGTGAGCGGGCCTCAGGCCACCAAGACCATCAGTCTGCAAGATGTGGATAGTCAGAGGTAGACAGAGACTTCTTGGAATATAGGAGCAGGAGGGACCCCGGGTCAAAGGATGCCCCCTGCCCACCTCTGAACTCATCCCAGCTTCCTGAAAGTGCCCCCACAGTTCCATTTTCTTCCTTCCTTCCTTCCTTCCTTCCTTCCTTCCTTTCCTTCCTTCCTTCCTTCCTTCCTTCCTTCCTCTTTTTCTTCCTTTCTTTCTCTTCCTTTCTCTCTTTCCCTCTCTCTCTCCTTCTTTCTTTCTTTTGCTTTTCTTTTCTTTTGTTACTGGGGATTAAACCCAGGGGCACTTAACCACTGAGCCACATCCCCATCCTTTATTATTTTTTACTTTGAGTGAGGTACCACCAAGTCACTGAGGGCCTTGCTAAATTGCTGAGGCTGGCTTTGAATTTGCAATCCTCCTACCTCAGCCTCCCAGTCTAGTAGCATTTATTTACTATTTGTCCTTTAATGTGGTCAAGGCCAAATTATTGTCAAGGCCATCGAAATACTTGTCTTTTTTTTTTTTTTTTTTTTTTTATCCACAAAAGGGAATTTTAAATTGAGAAAAAAATGCATCTCTAAATTATTAGGTTATGATTATTTGCAAATTAGGAAAAAAAAAAACATGATGTTTCAATTTTAGGGGTCAAACACCCTGATGCAGAAACATACTTCTACTCCTGGGCAGCCAGTATTGATTCTGTACCATTAATGCATGTGACGGCGGCATGTCCTGCTGCTGAGCTGGCTTCTCCCCATGTGGTGACGCTAGGTAGACACATGAGCTCCTCAAGATGCAGGTGGCTGGCCAAGCCTCCACTGGGAGACAAGTTCAAGACCCCCTGTGGGTGCCTGAAGCCCAGGATGGTACTGAAATCTAAATCTATATATATATTGGGGATTTTTTACTGCAATGTGCAAACCTATGATAAAATTTAATTTATGTCGGCTATAGTTAGAAACTAACAACAATAACAAATAGTAAAAGAGAACAATTATAATAAAAGTCATATGAATGTGTTTTCCTCTCCCTTGAAAGAGTCAAAACAGATATTTATATTTTCAAACTGAGGTTGACCAGAGATAACAAAAACCATGAACAGTAAAATTCTGGGGGGGGGAAGCGCAATCTATTTGTTGCTTGCATGTTTTGTCTGTTGCATGCATGTTTTAAAACCCCCATAATATATCCTTAAATTTGGTCCAAGAATGATGGACAAGGCAAGTCACAAGTCTCACGAGTAACGTGACAAGGCTCACAGGGCCTCCAGCGAAAGGTCAGGATCCGTGTGAGATGGTTTAGGATTTGGAGAGCTCCCCTGGGGGTCTGGAGAGCAGGGGTCTGACAGTGGGCTGCCTCCTGAGCCTTCATCATAACCAGATGCGAACATCCTGCCGCCTTAGGGAGAGAATTCAGAGCTCCGTGGCAAATGTCTGTCCACCCCTCAGCCCTCTTCCAGGGTCAGGAATGGCAGAGCAAATGGAGTCCAGACCCATTTTCTCCCACTACCAGTCCTTAGGCACCTCTCCTGCTGAGCTGGCTGTGGGGCCTCTGGCTAGGGAAGGCCAGAGGGGTCCAAATTGAAACTCTGGGAGGAAGAGGAAGCAAAAAGGGATGTTCTAAATCCTTGGCAGCAAAGGGGATCTTTGGAATCTGACGTAGGACACCCCAGTGGCCTCCGCAGGAGCTACATCATGAGCTTGCCACAGGCTGGTCTATTTCTGCCAGCCTGAAGCATGATGTGAGAGCTAAGAGCGGGCGGGAGGTCCTCCGTGGCCCGGAGACACACCGGTGCTATCCACTGTTCCAGTTAGTTGCAGGAGCCCTGTTTGGGTAGATGGCTTAAATTGCGGTTGACTATGGGCCATAAGGATTTGGGCATTGTCGCCTTCCGTAGTCTCACGGGACTTGGCCGGGATCTCGCAGGACTTGGCCCGGGATCTCGAGTGACTTGGCCGAGATTGCTGATCAGGTCAGCGCCATTTTGGTGGTGTGTGTGGCGCGTGTTAGTCGTTGTTAGAGCCAGAGAGAAAAGTTATTAGAGTAAAAAGCTGTTTGTTTCCAGTTTGCCTCTGAACTTCTTCCCGCGGCTTCATTGCTCCAAGCGGCCATCGCTTCGGGCGGCAACAGTTAGTCATAGAAAAATGCATGTTCTTGGGCCAGGTGTAGTGACGCATGCCTGTAATCCCAGCACTTGGGAGGCTGAGGCAGGAGTGTCTAAAGTTCAAAGCCAGCCTCAGCAATGGCGAGGCACTTAGCAACTCAGTGAGACCCCGTCTCTAATAAAATACACAAAAGGGGGCCGGGGTTGTGGCTCAGCGGCAGAGCGCTCGCCTCACACGTGCGCGGCCCGGGTTTGATCCTCAGCACCACTTAAACACTGCATTGTGTACAACTAAAGTAAATAAATAAATATTTTAAATAAATAGATAAAATAAAATAAAATACACAAAAGGGCTGGGGATGTGGCCTAGTGGTTGAGTGCCCCTGAGTTCAATCCCCAGTACGAAAGAAAGAAAGAAAGAAAGAAAGAAAGAAAGAAAGAAGAAAGAAGAAAAAGAAAGAAAGAAAGAAAGAAAGAAAGAAAGAAGCATGTTCTTGGGAATGACGGCGTGCACAGAAACCCTCAAGACTAACTTATACTTTGCCCATCTCCAAGGGAGCCGTTAAGTCATTGTGAAGGGCTGGCTCTTTCAACCAAATAAAACTCCTAAAATAGTTATGTTTTCCTTGTTTTACGTAAAAGCTTTCAGTGATCCTTCCTTTGGTGGAAACCATAAGGAGCCCAGATAATTCAGTACCTCAGTTAACAACCACCTCAGGGGCTACTTCTTTGCTAGCAGAGCTGGAACCCTGTTTTGATTTTTAGTTTTGTTTTTCTTTTTCTATTTGGACTGTTGGCTACAGAAATTTTTAATATTGGTCAGGCTCAGTGGTCCAGGCCTATAATCTCAGCACTTGGGAGGCTGAGGCAGGAGGATTGCAAGTTCAAAACCAGCCTCAGCAATGGCGAGGCACTTAGCAAATCGGTGAGACCCTGTCTCTAATAAAATACACAAAAGGGCTGGGGATGTGGCCCAGTGGCCAAGTGCCCCTGAGTTCAATCCCCAGTACCAAAAAAAAAAAAAAAAAAAAAAAAAAAAAAATGAAATTTTTAATATTCGCAAAGTAAAAAGCAATAGTATTAAACACACTGTCAGTAGGGCCCTCTAGACTGCCAAGCAATTATACTTAATGGACTTTGATCAGATGGAGTTTGTCAGAATGACTTCAGCAGAGAGCACTGTCCATGTGAGGCTAGATGAAGGCCAAGTTCCATGCAGTTTGAAGAGCTGGTATCAGTTAAAGTTCTTAAAATTTGGAATGGAAGTTTTGCTTCTTTTTCTGCCTATTCAATGGATGGAAGGGTGGAAGGACTCTTCGGAAGGGCCTTCTGCTGTGGGAAAACACATTTCAGATGACACCCTAGAGTGGCTTCAAGTCCAAAGTCAGCAGCACTATAACAATGAGCTTTTTGAACATTGTTTTCCTCGTGAAGCCTTAGTTTTGAAGAGTGTCCAGTTTCTTTACATGGCCACCAGGGTTTTATAGGATCCCAGGAACTCCAGTGGCTAAGGGAGGCACCAGCTTAAGAAACCTCATTGATGGGGCTGGGGTTGTGGCTCAGCGGTGGCCTAGCACATGTACAGCCCAGGTTCGACCCTCAGCACCATGTAAAAATAAAAGGCATTGTGTACAACTAAAACAAATAATTGTACACAATGCCTTTTATTTTTATGTGGTACAACACAACCTGTGACTATGAAAACACAGCCTTTGGCCCCAGTATCTTATTAGGAATCAAGTGGTCCCAACAGAGATGCCCTGTTGCCCTGACTCCAACTTAACTGGAAACATTTGTAACTGTTCTGAAATTCTGGGAAAAGTCACCAGTACTAGTACTGGGAGGCACCAGCTGATGCCCACTTCAGGGGACCATTGTTGCACTGTTGTTGTTTTGGTGAGGGGAGGAGGAAGTGAAATCACAATGAAAACAAAGCAGTTTGGTTTTTTACCCAAACTGGAACCCAGTCATTATGAATTTGTAGGTCCAAAAAAGCATATCGTAAGTGTTAGGGTGTAGCTGCTCACACATCTGCACATTCCATCCATCCTGGTGTGCAATTACACACCCACATGCACCATATATCATGGTGTAAAGTTATATACCCACACACCCAATCGATTCTGGAATGCACTTACATATATGCATACCCCAATGGCCAACATTCATTCTAGTGTGCAATTACACACACACACACACACACACACACACACACGGGTCAACATCCATCCACTCAGTGGGCTACTCTTATGTTCAATGCCTCCCACTGTAGATATTCTTTTTCTAGAACATACTGTAGATATTACATGGTAAAATGCAAAATGAGAAACAGTCTCATGTACCAGGAAATAATTCACTCCTTTTCTGATTGTTAAGATCTCCTATAGATGCTCATTATTTTCAGTAATGGGTACCACTCCACCAACCAAAACCTGTATAAGTTTGACAGAGCTGTCACCAAAATTCATGAATGGCATAATCAGCTTGCTCAGTAAATGCTGGCAAGACTATTAACAGCTCTGAGCAGTGTGCCCTTAAACCCTTGCTCTTAAATTAGGCCTCCTGATTCTTGACATTAGCACTTGGGTCAGTTGTAAATGTGGTCACTACTGATTGTGTGTGCATGCACACATGCTGGTCATTGATCCCAGGGCCAGAGCACATGCTCTACCAGTGAGCCACATCCCCACCCTCTGAGCCTTTTCTAAGTCTGTGATGAGCTCCGTGGAGGCATCTTTCTTGTGGGGCCTACCACGGGGCCAAAGGCTGACCCAGTGCAGCCCATACAGTATCACCTTCCCAGCTTTAGCCTTGACCCTCAGTCTTGCGTGTCTTCTCATGGTTCTTCTACATCAGTTTAGTTGCTCTTTAGGAACTGATCTCCTCTCCACCCCCTGAACTATGCACATCTACCTTACCTTCCTCAGTCTTCCCTGCACAGACCTGAGAACCGCCATATTGCCTTCAGACCTACCAAAAACCAACAGCAGCTGCAGGTGACTGGGATGCCAGCCAGCTTTGACTTTAGGCCAACAGAATTTTAAGGTGAGCAGCACCATCATCAATATTCTTTTGTATTTCTGTCAGTCTATTAGGTCCAAATATAAAATAGGTTTTTTAAATAGAAACTTAATGAAAATAGTCATTGATCTTTGCTGTTGGAGTTTTCTTTTCTGTCTATCCAAGGCATATTTTCTTTTCTTTCTCTGTCACCAAAAGGGAAAAAAAAAAAAACTGCAGGTATACTCAGAAGTGTGAAAGGTGTTGCTTGCTGGTGTGGCCTCCCTGACATGAATACAGACCTTGAGCCTTCCTCGGGCACATGACCTCTTTGTGTTAATAAACAGCAAGCTCAGTGGTGGCAGAAAAGACAGATTAAATATGCCACGAACTTTGGATTCTAGTGTTGCCCAGGAATTTTTTCCAGTGTTAAATTTTGATTCTTTCTTAATTAATCTTACTGCTGCAATGCTTTGAGGCTTCCTAGTGATCAGAAGCCACCAGACTTCTGTATTTTACAGTCCTCCTCTTATGTAAGAAAATCAAGTTTAAATATTTGCTAATAATCATTCTGTGTGCAATATCCTGATAGTATCTGTCAGCAGGTATTTCTGAGAAGCAAAAGTCTGTAATGATCCGGTATATGAATTTTCCAGAAAACTGGAAACCATCCAGGCAGGGCTTTCCTTAATTTAGAAAAAAAAAAAAAAAGTTATATCAAAGAGAATAACAGTCCTTTCTCAAACTCTAAACCTTTAGATTTTATAATTGATATCCAGTCACATGAGAAAGATTGCCCATTTCTATCTATCAGAAATCATTTAAAGGAAGGATAGCAATAGAACTATTTACAAATCAGCAAATAACACCAAAATAAAGGTTTTTTTCAGTTTCACAATTTTTTTTATAAAATAAGTTAGTGGTTTAACCATACATAGGCAATGTGGGAATTTGCACACGTGCACCAACAGAGGGCCATGTGATGATCTGAATCAACATGCACACACGGAATGAAATTGTCCTTTAGCATCTGATTTCCTTTCTGTGTGATTTCGAACTTCTCCAAGAAAGCAGAGACAACGCCAGCATTTATGTTTGCATGACCCTGTGGTTCACAGCTGCTGATGAGCAAGGGAGCAAACCAAGGATAGTACCTGGCACTCATTAGTCATACTATGCACCCCCTGGGTCACTGTAACACACAGGACACACAGATAGGCTCTGAACAGATCCAGCCAGCCCTCTGACTCTCGGAATACCATCACTGAGGGCAACTCAAAAGATGGCCAAGCAGAGCAGATTTATTTTAGAATGATCATCTTGATTTTGCCACAAGTTGACCTTCAGAATTGGACAGTGGCCTTCATTCTAAAGCAGAATCAAAGCCCTAAGCAGAAGTGATACTCTTTTTTAAGGAAAACTTTAAAAGCTTTAGTTTGACATTATCCTCAATTTGAAAACTACCCTCTGTGTTTGACACAACATATATAAAAAGCTTTGTCAAGATATATTTATGTGGGCCGCAGTTGTGGCTCAGTGATAGAGCACTTGCCTAGCATGTATGAGGCACTGGGTTCGATGCTCAGCACCACATATAAATAAATAAATAAAATAAAGGTCCATCAACACCTAAAAACATTTTTTTCTAAAAAAAGATATATTCATGTATTTTAAATGTAAGTTTTTTTAAAAAGAGCAATTATACTAACACTCTAAACATGGTTAATACACTCTAGTGTTGCAGTTTAACCTCAGAGTTGTCAAGGTTTTTTGGTTTGCTTTTTGTTTTTTGTTTTTTGTGGTTTTATTTTTTTTGGGGGGGGGGGATTGGCCCCTGGATATATAATTTAAACAAGCAATACAAAAAGAATATTCATGTCTTTTAAGATAAACTCAACCAAGTGTGCATACTTTATGCTGATCTATATCCCTTTTGGTAAAATATAATAATCCATATTCAGAAGCTAAGAAGCAGGTCAAATTAAAATGCAGACTCAAACAAGTGGGGGCCCTTTTTTAAACACCAATGGTCACATTATTTATCAGAGCTTTTCATATAGATAAAGGTAACTCATACAATAATCTGTTTCTTTGGAAATTTTGGTTCCAGAATTGCCAAGATACTACATGTTACCTGAAGATGTGTTCTGCTGATTTTTTAATTGGGTCCGCAGCCAGTGTTTACAGACCAGATATCCCCGCTGGTTTTTGCAATGTTATTAACACAGGTGGGGATAGAATTTGTGTCTCAGTTCTTTTTCAATGATTAAAAACAAAAAACAAAATACATGCCTTGGATCCCATGTAAGTTGGATCCTGCCCTCTTGCCAGGGGAAGTCTGTCCAGCTGCTGATGCGCTGCCTGGCAGGCAGGAGGACATAAGCATTTGACAGATTAATTGAACTGAGCTGAGTATTTGCCCCTTAAATATCACAACATGTTTGCATAAAGAAAAAAAATCTATTAACTACATCGTGTTTTTATAATTCTCTGCGTTAGAAGAAAAACTCCTTTCCAGCCTGTGGCTCCAGGCAGCAGCACTCCATCCCCTTTGAGCCCATTTAAGTGGAAGGCTACAGGCACTGGGGAAATAGTCCCCAGTTCTCCTTTCTCTGCTGTAAACCAAAACCACTGGGTATGGAATGAAAGACTAACGAAAACCTTGCTCACAAGAAAGTAGAAGCCGTCTTCTAGAAAGCAGGACAGCGTTTGACCCGCCCTGCCAGGAACTGGAGATTGTTGCTGTGGTGGGCAAGATTGCCCACCCCACCAACAGGGGAGGACACAGTACAAATAGTGACATTTGGTGCAACTCTATCCCGGCAGGGAACTGCCCAGGTCTAACAAGTGTGTTTCAGAAACACTAGGTAGGCCGGACCCCCGGTCCCACGGATAAGCGCCCACGGTGAATGGGGCACTGGCCGGACATTTGGTGAGGCCAGGTGGCAAAGGCATGCCAACAGGGTGGAGCCCAGGGGAAAGCAGGACAGATGAGGTCACGCGATTTTTCAACCTTTTCCCAATGGATGCGGAAAAGGCGCATTTATAGTTCGCTCCTCACGGCTGCCCAGCGAACTGATTCTTAGGAGTGCGCATCTCTTCGCCTCTAACGCGACAGCCGCGGGTGTTCCCCGCACCCTAGGGCTTCAGGAAAGGGCCTGACCGCAGCTGGCCCTCCCGCCCGGCCTCCGGGACCCCCACCAGGACGGCCCGCGCCAGTACCCACCTTGACGACGTAGGTGACCCCGGGTCCCAACACCTGGTCGCTGGCGTGCGGCGCCCCCCTTGGGGGCCGGGGCAGGGGCTCGTCGCCGGGCCGGCCCTTCTTGGCGGTGCTCATGCTCACGGCCGGGGCGCGGGGCGCCGGAGGCGCGCTGCCGTCCGGGGCGGCCAGGCTGGGCGCGCTGCAGCTGCCCGAGAGCCGCGCGCCCGCCCGCTCCCGGGCGGCAGACGACAGGCCGCGGAGGCCGGAGCTGGAGAGTTTCAGGTGGGACACCTTGTGAAGCAGGTGGCCCAGGCTGCGGGCCCATCGTCGGGCGCCTTGCGCAGGGCTTCGCCGGACACCAGATAGGGGGCCGCCTCCGGGGTCGCGCGCGCCGCGGAGACCTTGCCGCCGCTGCCGCTCACCGACAGGTTGTGGAGAAGGTCATCGACCGATGTCACCGAGTCATTCCTGAAGCGGTTGTACTTGGTGCGTGGAAGCATGCCCCTCCGTGGGCTCGCCGCATCCGCCCGGGCGCTGCTGGTGCCGGCCCCCGCGCGGGCTGCCGCTCATAGCAGGCGAGCCACTGGCCCCGGAGCGGGACGAAGAGCTGGGGTCCCAGGACAGCCTTCTGGAGAGGAGGAGCAGAGTCAGAGGACGATGCACTCCCACCATTAAAAGCCAACAAAGCACCGGCCGCGCAGCCCCGGCCCGGGAGACCGCTGCTTGGGGTTGAACGTTTGCTTTGCAAAAGTCATAGTTGCCTGTGATGGAGAGCCCAGCTGCTTGGGGCTGCTCACAGCAAAAGCATGACTCACTCTGAGAGGAGACCCTTCTCAACAAAGGCTCGGTGAGCACTGCAAATCACTTCCTGTAGAAGAAGAAAAAAAAAAAAAAAAAGGAAAAAAGAAGCAAAAAAACGACATCCACCCGCTGACAGCAACTGGAGCCAATCAATTTTCAAATTTCCTTTTTCTACCTTCCCAGATTTTTCCTTCCAACCTTTGATTTTTCACTTCCCCAACCCCCCATTCCGCAGTTGTGCCAAAGGTAAATCCAATTCCTTCAAATGATCAAATGAACTTTCGGAAACCCATTATTCCATGTTAGGTTTTTCTCTTCCCTGCTTAGCTCATCTATGTGAGCCCTAAAAGTGTATGACAGCGATGCGTTAAAATGTGACGGAGGCTTTTTAAGAATAAGTCTTCAGCGAATCCTGATGAATTCTGACTTGGAAAGCAGTAAGAATTTTAAAATAGAAAACTAAAAGGAATATTCACCCCCAGGTGAACATAAAACACCAATTTCCTGGCTTTTTTCTTTTTCTTTTCAAATCAACAGAGCAGCCATGATGAGCGCCTTTGTGGCAATGCAGTTCCTCCCCCAATAAAATCTGCATATGAACTTCTGCACAGTTCGCTCAAGGGGTCTTCCCTGTTCATTTACAGCAGTCTTTCTCAGCCAGGGTTAAGTTGAAAATCTACTTCCAAAAAAGAAATCCTTCTTCGATGAGTGGCAACAGGCTCCAGAAATCCATTCCAAAAAAAGGGGGGGCTGCGTTTCAAGTTTTATTCCAACTGACTGTGTTTAAGCCCTGGAAAAAATGCCTGAGAAATGCTCCCAATGCATTACAATGTCCCTTCAGTTGCTGCCTGCAGCCCGGCAGTCAGGAGGGGGAAAAAATGCAGCTGCACATCAAATCCACGGGGGGGGGGGGGGGGGGGGGGGCGGGGGGGGGGGGAGGGGGGGCGGAGGGGGGGGGGGGGGGGGGGGGGGGGGGGGGGGGGGGGGGGGGGGGGGAGGGAGGCTTGTTTTCAGGAATCGGGCTCAGGCTAGCTAGCAAAGAAATGTACAGGCCTTCTTCTCCCAGTTAGGAGAACAGGACGTGGGCAGCCTCCAGGTCTGCCCTACACTCTGAGACCCACTGACCCCTTCCTCTGCCAGTCGGCCTCATGCATTAAGATCACCTGGCCCACAGTAAAACGCTGAAAGTTCCCGGTAACTTCTGTGCAAGCAAATTTATTCACCTCTAGCTCACTATCAGGTCACCCTGAGTCTTCTCACGCCTAGCACTGTACAGGTGTGGCACATGAGGTCCCGCGTTTCGCACCGAGCACTGTGGATCAGGGTTTAACGAGCGCCGCTCATGGCGGGCGCGCGGGTGAGGCCGGCTCCTAGGACGCAGGAGCGCGGAGAAGCCGCGCGGTCCCGGCGCAGGAAACGTGTCCCCACAGCTCTCCTCCAGCGCCGCAGCCCTAGCAGAACAGCCACTCGGCACTCATTTTTTCTCTTCCCCTTGCTTGCATAGCAACAGCAAATGCACACCCCAGAGATGATTTTGATGGTTATCAGAGTCTCCCTCAAATCTGAAGCAAAGCAGCCCTATCATTCCCAGACCGTGATCTTCATTAGAAGCAGACAAAAACAGCAAAATGTGAATGAAATGCTGTTTGTGTGAATGAAAGGGCTAGCGAGCGAGCCAGCGTTTCTGTGAATGAAGCCGGGCCTTGCAGCCGGTGCCAGGCAATCCCCTGGGCTCCGGAGGCCTCAGCCAATGAGCGGCCGCGCGGATGACTCATTCAACAAAGGCTCGCTCAATAGTGGAAGATTCCATTTCAATCAAGGGCGGGATCTTTTATCCAACGGCAGTGTGGGAAAAAAAGAAAGAAGGAGGAAAAAAAAAAAATACCACCCAGCTCGATTACAAAGATACTGGGAGAAGGAGGACGGCTGTTGAAGGAGAAAGGAAAGACGAGTTTTTCGAGGAAATTCAAGATCAGCGGGTCAGGTCTCAGTGTGAACAGGACCACTCTCTTGGAGGTGAGCTGTGCCCCAAACTTTCATTCACCAGTTCAGTTACATCAAGGAGCAGCCATGAATGTGCCATTCGGTTCCGCTTTTATTATGAATGTACACTGAATGCACATTCAAAACCTAGCTTCCCCTCCCTCCATTCTTTTTTTGATAAAAGAAAAAAGAATAGAGAACACCTGTGCAAGCTATGAGTCTCCAAAGGAAGAAAAAAAAAAAAAACCAATGCTACAGAATTAACCCTTTAGCCAACAGGAGACTTTGAGTTCTTTTATTATGACGAGGCCGATAGAGGGAAATGGGTTCTTTAAAAACATAAATAGCAGTATAAAGTTGCTACGTATTAAAAGATATATACTCAAAGAGGATGATTAATGTTCCAAGATCATAATTGTGCAGTAAAGTCACATTTAGGCAAGATCCTATCAACATATTGGAACATAAAAGAAAGGCAAAAAGAAAAGCCCAAAGGAGCCTGTAATTCTGGCTACTCAGGAGGCTGAGGCAGAGGGATTGCAAGTTCAAGGCCAACCTGGACAACTTAGTGAAAACCTGAATCAAAATAAAATTTTTAAAGAGCTGGGGTTTTATCTCAGTAGTGTGAGGTATTAAGAGAGTGGAAACAATCCAATCATGGTGCTTAGAGGTGTGCCCTCTGGGAGGTGACTTGGGTTAAACAAAAACAGCAGGGCAGAGCTTCCATGATTGAATTCACATGAATTTATAAGAAGAAAGGGAGAAACCAGAGGATCTCTCTCTCTCTCTCTCTCTCTCTCTCTCTCTCTCTCACACACACACACACACACACACACACACACACACTTCCTGTCTCTTGCCATTTTATGCCCTGTGCCACCTCAGGACTCTGCCAGTACGAAAGCTCACCAGATGCAGGCCCTTGACCTTGGACCAAAACTCTGAGCCAAAATAAACCTTTTTTAATAACTCACCCAGTCTGTGGGACTGTGTTACTAGCAACAAAAACAGACCAAGACAACACAGAAGAAAGCATCCCACTGCTGAAGCCCCCTGAAGGAGCCTACAGTAGAGTCTGCTAGCCCCGGTGCCCCACAGCCCACATGTGAAGGCCACTTTTCTGACCTGGATTTGAAGGCTGAGTTGAGTCCTTTCCATCAGGATGAAGAGTGCAGGGAAAGGTGAGGTGCTGCATGCATATGAATGGTGAGGTCTCCCACATAGAGATGTCCAGTGCTGGACAGTCAGGGCTAAAGGCTAAAACTTGAAATTTCCAGACTTTCCAGATAGGAGCTAAGAAAAACGGTCAGAAATTGGAGGATAAATATGGAAACCAAATTCAATGGATACCATGGAAAAATGAGTTTCAAGAGAAAGGCAGTGCTGACCACTGTGGCTACCTTGATGGAGTGTCCCCCACACACCATCAACACACAACTTATTAGAGAGTTTAGATCTTATTTTGTACAAAAAGAAGCCAGTGGCCAGGGGGGTTACAAAACATGCCAGGTTAGTAATCGGTAGAGTGGTCTGACTCCAAAGCCATGTTCATGACCTTGTATTTTCCTGATTTAGAGAGGCTGTATAAGATACCTGCTGAGACCTCTCCTTTGCAGGTGGTGATTATCCATTATTGTGTTACCAAGGAAAACCCTCAATAAACCCTCTAGCTTCGCTGGCTCTTAGTTAACTTGAAATCATTAATTGTGTAGGTCACACAGCTGACAAAACATTATTCATCTCCCACCAGCTCTGCTGTAGGTGAAAGCTCTCATGTGTGGGGTTATGAGGTTAACACCTGCCTGGGTTACTTTTCAGGGATGTAAAGGCCACTTTTGCTGAAAACACTGACTCTTCACTTGGGCTGGCAGATGTCTGGTGACTGGAATGAGATGAAAATCTTCACCTCTCTGTCCTGGGATGGTATCTGTCTCCTTTGTTGCCTTAAACTTTGGGTCAGCGTCTACTCAGTGCTACATGTAGAAATGTTGATCCCTTGAGAAATGTTTTATTCAAAACTATAATACAGGGTTAACTTGACCTTCATGTACTAGTCTCTCTCTCTCTCTCTCTCTCTCTCTCTCTCTCTCACACACACACACACACACACACACACACACACACACACTTAAGGCTAAAGACTTCTACCTGCTGCCATGACCTGGAAACACCTGATCGTGAAGGGAGGGAGAGGTGACACCCAAGTTCCCGGCAGAGCTCCACTTATTCCAGAAAAGACACCAATACCCTTCCCTTCCTTAGCCTCTCCCTCTCCCTCGTTATTCCCATATCTGTACCTTCTCAACCCCCTGGAGTAGAGAAGCTGATTTGTGAGCAAAACTCCCCTTTCTCCGTTCTTTGGCCATTAAATAAAGCCTTTCTTCCTCCCCAACACTCATCTCTTAGACGTTGGTCTTTACAGGGAATGAACTTCCGGACCTGGGTTTGGTAACCATGGGACATCTTTGCAAGGAGAATGATTGCCAACTGAATGAAAAAATCTTACGTTCCAGAAGATGGGCTGAAACAGAAGGTGAGATAGCATGCGACAGATAGAAGCACAGCAAACAAAGCCAGCGACGGGAGATGTAGAACATAGTTAAGAGAAAGAGTCTAGAACACAAAGAGGAAAAGTAAGATACAGGAAATAGGGAGCATGAAAAACATGGGGGCAGCTATGGCCCACTTCCTTCTAGAAGGTGGAACACTTTCTCCTTGAAAAGGAGAGACGAATTGATGAGCAGATCTGTCAGGGTCCAGGTAGGAAAAGAGAGTCCCCCCTCCCATATGGTTCCAACAGAGAGTTTCATGCAAAGGACTCCCAGAGAAGTGGTGTTAAATCAGCCCCCCAAGCATGGTGTTCCACCAGCGATTCCTAGGAACCAGCAGCCATGTCTACCTTTAAACAGGAAGGAAATAGAGTCACACTGGAGCCAGTGGAATTCCACTGGAGTTTTGGAGGACTGAAGTTACTGACAGAGAGCAGGGAACAGGGGAGGAATAGCCAGCCTCTGCCTGGCCCCACTCTCTGATCTCCTGGGAAGCCAGAAGTCCAGGGAGCCTGGCAAGGGGCCCATGCAGGGGGACAGTCCTCAGCCACAGAGCTGGTGAGAAGGGATGAGGGAAGGCAGACAAAAGCCAGCACCCCGGGGAGGTACACTGGAGGTAAGTTCATCCAAGGCCATGGTAGGAACTCAAAGATTTCATGCCCTATTTGAATGTGACACCTGATTTCCTCTGTGAATCAAAGGCAAGGTTTCACTTTAAAAGGCACAGGGTCCACTTAAATAGACTCTGAGTTAAGGGTAAATGTTTAGACTCTTCTGAGGGGGGTCAAAACAATGCCACTAGATGAGATAAAAGACAAGACTGCTTCATGGCGTGAAGGACCAGCCATGATTCTGAGGTGTCCCAGGCAGAGGTGTCCCGGGCAGAGGTGTGGTTTTCTTTGTATTTGTGCATCTGCCTAGACGTGAGCTGGAAGACAGCGAGTTGCTACAGATAGCTTCCTCCAGGATAAAGGCAGGGGGTGTGGAGGACTCAGGCCAGCAAAGCCGGAATGGTTTATGGACAGGAAGAAGGCTAGAGGAGGACCTGGCCATGAAGGAGCAGGTTCAAGACCAGAGCTCTCAAAGCCCAGGGAGACCAAAGCCTGGTTCCTCAGGGTTGCGTATCCAGAGAGGTGCACAGACGGATGCAGATCATCCCTGATCATGGCTCCCGAGGCACAGGTGGGGAGAAGGAGCAACTGCACCAAAGGACTTGAGGTGGAGGGTCCCGGTTTTCTTAAAGCCAGAGATTGACATCATCAGGGAAAAGCTGGGGATAGAAAGAAGGGAGTTCTCTCCCCATGGGAAGAGGTGGGATGAGCAGGCACTAGGGAAAGAGCAAATGAGAACGCACGTTGTTTTTAAGAGATGAGAGTCATGCCTTGAGGGGATGTTGGAGGAAAAGGTCCTGTCTTAGTCAGCTCTGCATCACTATAATGAAATACCCAACATGGTCTACTTAGGAAGAAAAGGAGGTTTATTTACACATGGCTTTGGAGATTCAAAGGCATGGCACCCACATCCGCTCAGCTTTGGCGAGGACCCAGTGGTGAGTTAGCTGGTGGAGCTCCTGTGAGATCCAGCACGTGACTACATCTCAACCCAGGAGCAGAGAGGGCCGCTGTCCCACAATCCCTTCTGAGGACAGTGCCCCCAGTGAGACCTAAGGACCTCTGCCAGGCCCAGCTCTGCAGGGACCACCACTCACTGAAACTGCCACCCTGGGGAGCAAGCTTTCGACACACAAAACTTTGGGTAGATCCAAACCATAGCAGGACCTGAGGCCAGGGTGGCAGATCTGCTCTCTGCAGGGACCTGTGGGTGACTTTGTGGTCATACCCCACAGAGGGAGGGGTAGGCAGGACTGGTGTTGGAATATGTGGTGAATACTCTGAGGCAGGTCACCCAACTGTGGGACCCGGCAGTCCTGGCTCCCTGTCCTCCGAGGTAGGCCTTGAACCTTGGCCAGCTCCAAGGGAGGGTCAGAGAAAGTGGCTCCCTGACCTCAGGGCCCCTCCACAAGTGCTGCATTTCTTTATCTCTCAAGTTCAAAGCACTGCAGCTCCAGTTTCCCACCCCCATTGGGTGACAGCACAGGAGGGCCACAGCTTCTCAGTCTGCTCCCTGGGCCAGGTGTGATGCTAAGCCCTTCACGAGGGCCCCACCTGACCATTAGCACCCTGACATGCTGGCCCTTTTATTACCCCAGTTTACAGATGAGGACACGGAGGCCAAGAGAGGCTAAGTGACTTCCCAGCATGACACAGCTAACAGGTGGCAGGACAGGAATTCCCAAGAAAGCCAGAGTGACTTCAACACCCTGACAAGGACAATCCCACAAATGGGACAGGGGAGGGGCATGGGGGGCTGGGAGTGTCCTTTCCTGCTCTGCCACTGCTGTTTCTACCTCCAGGGAGTGAGACTAAAAACACAGCCTATCACCGTTGCCATGGTGACCAGGCAAACATGAGCGCACCCAGATTCCACATGATCTAGTTTGTTATTGTTGGGGGGAGACAGACAGGTCTCTGCCAACTTTACACTCAAGAAGAGGCGAAAGTAAATGCCAGGGAAACTCTTATCAACATGTTGGGTGAGTTAGGGGAGATGAGAAGGGGGGATGGCTTCAGTGCACTTTGGAAACAAGAGATGCTGTAAAGCACACACTACTAGGAAAAGGACTCTTGTGTCAAATACAAGGATCCCAGGGAGAGATCCCTCAGGAAAAGGTAAGAGAACTAGAAGGATCTGGACTCCACAGTTTATCTGTGAGGCTACTGTGTGCTGAGAAATAGTTCTTGACTCAAATATGTAAGCGCTTCGTTTCATTTACAAAATTATAGCTTTTCCTGAAGAACTAATTCATTTAAAACATTTTTTAACAAAGTTTTGTATTCCCTTTAGAATCTTTTAACTCTAGCTTTATGTAGAAACAATTTCACGTTTGTCATCTTTTCTCTAAAAGATATATTCTATTTTCTATTATAAATACTATTTTCTTCATATATGTGTTATGATTTATACATAATTATAGATACTAGTATATAGCCTATGTTTGTGTAATATTTTTATATGTTAATTATACCTATTCTTTTTCTTTTGTGTGAATATAAATTAAACATAATTTAAAATACTAATAGATGCATAAAACTTATATTGGTATAATATTTATATATTACCTATACTATTTCCTGTTAATTGTTGCTTCCTGACTTGGAGCAACAACGCCGCGGGAGAAAAACTCGGAGGCAGAATGAAGATGAAAGAAGGTTTTTTTATTCTTCGGCTTTAACTGTCTCTCAAAACTCTAACATTGGCTCTTTCAGCAACCTCTCTGACTCTTTACTTCTTCTGACTACTGACTCTTTACTTCTTTACTTTACTTTCTTTTACTTTCTTAGAGAGAGCTTAGAGAGAGAGAGAGAGAGAGAGCTTCTTCTTTCTTCTTTCTTCTTCAGCAGCCTCGGCCTGACTCCGACCAGCAACAACTACTTCTCTCTATCTATGGTTTCTCATTTCTTTCTCTAGCTTCTTCTGTCCGAACTCTTAACCGCTCTGACTCTTATTTCTTCTTCTGACTACGTTCTGGCCGCTCTGACTCTTTTCTTTTTCTCTGACCCGAACTCTTCGTCCGACCGACTGAGCGACTGAACAACTGACTGAATGAATACTGCTTCTGACCGCTTTCACCCGGTTATATACCTTTAGCTTTGCGGGTGCGTCACGTGCATTTACAGGTGCATCACGTGCATATGATTATTATCAGGTGGAACTTATGGCTTCCAGCTAGCCGCAATAGCCATCTCCCTGATTGGGGCTGCTTCAGTTAATGTCATGATATACACATAATTATATATGCTAACCTACTTATACAACCTACATAGGTATAATATTGATAGATATTAATTATACATATTATTTCACTTTCATGTGGATGCAGTATTCATGACTTATTCATAATTATGTGTTAATGTAGCCATCAGACCTAGGTTGGTATGATATTTACATATAGTATCTACTATTTCTCATTCCTCAGGAGAGTCGGTGACAGGTACACAGGGGAATCCCTCAGTCAGTAGACACCGACACCCAGAACGGCCTTCCCTAGGTCAGAGCCGTGTAGACAGGCTGACTCTGCCAAGCCTCTTCCATGACCAGCCACCAGCAGCCACTCCGTGTTCTCTGATTCTCCAAGCTTCTGAGTCCCCTGGCGGGCTTATCACACACAGGTGACAGGCCCCACCTCAGAGTCCATGACTGGGTTGACTCCCACGTGAACAAGGCTTGCTAATCGCCAACCTGCGATCCCAAACTGAAAACTGAAGTCCTGGACATGCCCAAGCCCAAAGCAGAATACGCTGCTCACAGGCTGCCTGTCCACCACCTGGGTCAAGTCAGTGGTCAATGTGGAGAGGACTAGAGAGACAAAGTCCAGGCAAAACTGTGGATGCCGTGTCTTCCTGGAGCTCAGAAGGACATTCTCATGTAAATCCACCTTCAGCAGAGTTCCCAGTCCTGGCTGTCCATCAGAGCCACACAGACAGCTTCCTCATCAAGAAATCCAGGACTTTAAACCAAGAAGCCCTCAAAATAATGGTAATCAATAAAAATGTATGCCAGATCCTCTTTTAGGTACTTTAAGCATGTTTTCATTCTACTGGTGCAAGCATTATCATGATCTCTGTTTTATAGATGGGGAAACTGAGGCAGAAAGAGATCAAGTAGCTTTGTCAAGTTCACAGGCTAGCTGGAGGCAGAGGTAGGACCCAGCTTTAATCACTGTGACTTCAAGTTGACCCGTGACCACCACAGCCTCATGAGTCAGCAATGCTCAGTACCTGGGAAGAGTATGTGAAGAGGAGGTGGATACGATAAAGAGGCTTGCTGGGAAATCTGCTTAAAGAGTAGTTTTGGCTGGGGGTGTAGTTCAATGGTAGAGGACTTGCCTACTATGTACCAGGCCCAGGGCTCTATCCCCAGCACTCAAAACAAAAAGCTTGATTCCCAGCTCCCTTCCCCACTCTATACATCTACGCTGTCACTTCTTACTGCCCACGAGGGGACAGATACTTTTGCTCTAGAGATGGTAAAGGATCGACCTGTACTAGCAGATACCAGGTACAGATGAGGATGGAGGCACCACAAGAAAATGGGGATTAGTGAAGACATTTACTATGAAGTTGGCTCCTTCCCACACTGGCTCCCAGAACAATGCTAGCAGGGCCTGCTCCTTCCAAACTGGACAGAGTTGGGTCCTTCTCTGTGGAGCTGCCCAGGCCTGACAGAGAGGCGTATGATGAGGTCTATTATTGACAAGCATCCCCCAAGCACTCCCCCACATAGTGCCCCCCGCAGGAGCAACATGAATCTAGAGACCTAAACAAGGGGGGAAAAGCAACTTGAAGCCAGGCATGGTAGCATGTGCCTATAATCCCACTCAGGAGACTGGGATGGGAGGACCACCTTAGCCCGGGAGTTTGGGCCAGTGTGGGCAACTCAAGAAGAGAGAGAAAAAATTCATTTCCTACAAGGGTTGCATAGTCAAGCTGAGAAACTAGAAAGCAAAGCAAAAGTGCCAACTGATAGAAAATAGGACAAAAAAAGATAGGAAACAACTAAAAACCCGACCAGAAGTTCCATCATCCAAATTACACGAGTTATACAAGAAAAAAGAAGAAAAGGAGGGGGAAGCAATCGGGAAATAATAGCAAAATGTCCCAGAACAGAAGTCTTTGCACACAAGGCTGCAGGTGCTCACCAGGGGACCTCACCAGAGGACCTGGGGACAAAGAGATCACGTGATGTGGGCAAGCCTCAGTGGTAGGGATGCAGGAGAATCAGCTCACCGATAAAGGAGCAGGAATCAGGAGGCCAGTCCTGAGGGAGGTGATTCCTGAGCCAGTCACTGAAGGACAAAGGGAACAAAGACAATTTCAAATCTCAGAAAAGTACACATGCCTTTTCAGGCAGCAGCTATAAGGTGCATACCTAACAGAAGAAGGCATGGGACCCAGGAAACGCATCCAACCCGAGGAGAGGGAGGGAGATGTCCAGGATGAGGATGAATGGGGCCCCCAGACGGCCACCACACAAGGGCAGGTGCTAGCGCCAGGGGTGTGTGCTCAAGGTTCACTGCCTAGAGTGAGAGGCAGTTTACACACTGGCAGGGGTTTGGGGCTCTATTTATGATAGGTACAAAGAATAATAAGCAAATGAAAAAAGGCAAACTTTAAACTCCAAGGAATATAAAGAAATGGGCAGAAAAGACAAACTAATCTTGGTATGCCATGTGACTAAATTCTAAGTAACATTGGCATGATCAGAAAATTGTAAAGACTGAGTGTTAACCTAGCCAAAAAGCACGGCACAGTTGGCCCTTCCAATCTGAGGATCCGCATCCACCGATTCAACCAACATTGGATTGAAATTATTATTTTTGTATTCTAGAAGGTTACCAAAAACAAAACTTGAATTGGCTCTGCACCAAGTACTGCCTTGAACCTGCAAGTGAAGTGATGTGTGAATGTTGCACTAGGGTATTATCAGTAATCTAAAGGTGATTTAAAGTCTATGGAAGACATGTATACATTGTATGAAAATGCTACACCATTTTGCAAAAGAGCCTTGAATATCTTCAGATTTGGGTATCTGTAGGAGTCCTGAAACTGATCCCCCCAGGTAAACAGAGATGACTATTAATGTGTGGGGAGATGGGAAGTTGGGAAGTGTATCTGTGTGGTGTGAAAATATATTGTAAATTTTAAGGACTCAACTGATTCCAAAGAGTAATTGAAGCCCGTGTTGCTGGTGCATGAGTATTAGGAAGAGACACGTCCCACAGACCTGACCGATCCTCAGGCAGCGTGCACACGTAACGTTAGCCCACAGGTTTGTAGATCAGGTGTTGTAAGAGAAATCCCACCAGGAAAAAATGTCTCCCTTAAGGCTCTGATTTTAACAGTTCTGTAAAAAGGAACTGAGGAAGCGGCTGCAAAACATATTTCCAGATATCGAAGTGAAATGAACTGTTGAATAAAATTTCTTGTGATTGCCTGTCTGTGTGGTGAGAGTCTGCCAACACTGATGGCTGGTTCCGTTGCAGTTGATGCTGGTGGCTCTGCCCGCTGCCTGGGCCACACCTGCTGGCAGTGTTGAAGGCCTTCCATCCTCAGGGCAGGGAGGACGTCAGTCTTACCAAGACCAGGGCAAAGGGGGCACTCGGTGAAATCCTAACCCCACTGGAATGCAAAATGGTACAGACACTTTGGAAAACAGTTTGGCAGCTTCTTAAACTGAGGGATTGGAATGTAATCAGCGGTAAAACGCTTGCCTAGCATGTGTGAAACCCTGGGCTTGATTCCCAACATGGCAAAAAAAAAAAAAAAAAAGTTAAACACAGATTTATTCATCCACCCAACAATTCTAATCCTGGGACTCTAACCACAATACACGAAAAAATGTTGTCTACAGAAGACCTGTGCCCAAACATTCATAGCATCATTATTCATAATAGCCCCAAAGTGGGGTCCACCCAAATGCCCATCAATTGCTAAATGGACTACTACTTGGTAATAAAAGGAGCAAGCTACGATGTACACTACAACGTAGATGGACCTCAAAAAACATGATGCTCAGAGAAAGGAAGCCAGACACAACAGCCTACCACCATGATTTCATCTGTGTCAAGTATTCACAGGAGGCAAATCTACAGCTACAGAAAACAGATCACTGGCTGCCTGGGACTGGAGCTTGGGGGCCAGAATAAGGACGGACCAAAAATGGCACAAAGGAACTTTTGAGTGTGTTGGAAACATTTTAGGTTAAGATTGTGGGGATGGTGGTACGACCCTGTAAATATACTAAAAATTATTGAACTGCTCTTTGATGTTAATCAAGCCTGGAAAAAAAATGTTTTTTTTTTTTTTTTAATGCCAGGAAATTTAATTTTTAACAAAAAAATAGAAAGACATCACTTTGTATAAAGGCATGGGCTTTCTGATGCTCCCAGTACTACGGTAGGTGAGCCCTTAAACCTATTTGTTCTTCATAGGAGAAGTTGCATCAGCCCAGTTCTCCTGCACTGTGCTCACAGAGCATCTATTTGGAGTGGGATGGATTGAGACAGGGCAGAAGAAGATCTGGCAAAACAAAGAATCTGCAATTTTAGCAAATGAGAGAAAATTATTGTCACTTTTAAAACCAGAGTATACTATACTTTGAGGTCTCTCTGTAGAAGCTCTGTGACATTAAATTTTGTAGTGAAAGATCTTTTTTAGGGCACCTCTCCACCTCAGTCAGGGGTGGGTGGGGGAATGACTCCCATCTGAAGCGGGTGCTAAAGGCTGCACAGATGCAATGATAGTCACAAAGGTGCAGAGTGGAGAGAAATAATTCACATCATAATTAAGGAAAACTGGCACCCAATGTTAGTCTCTGATCTATTAAAAGTCATTTTTTTTAAGCCGGGTGCAGTGGCACACACCTGTAATCCCAGCACTTGGGAGGCTAAGGCAGGAGGATCGCGAGTTCAAGGCCAGCCTCAGCAATGGCAAGGCACTTAGCAACTCAGTGAGACCCTGTCTCTAATAAAATACAAAAAAGGGCTGGGAGCTGGGCGCAGTGGCGCACGCCTGTAATCCCAGCACTTGGGAGGCTGAGGCAGGAGGATCATGAGTTCAAAGCCAGCATCAGCAATGAGCGAGGCTCTTAGCAACTCAGTGAGACCCTGTCTCTAATAAAATACAAAAAAGGGCTGGGGATGTGGCCCAGTGGTCGAGTGCCCCTGAGTTCAATCCCCAGTACCAAAAAAAAAAAAAAGTCATTTTTTTTTAAATATGTTTTTAAAACTTGAATGATTTTCGTGCGACCTTCTCAGAACTGCAAATTTCACTGGCTCAGTTTGGCTTTCCTGGAAAATTTTATCAAGCCATCAAAGAATAATGTGTTTGAAGAGTTAGGATGGCTTCACCTGAGATCCATCTTTTGAGCACCCAGGGCATCTAAGGGCTGATAATAATCTCTATGTAAATAACCTAATAATGTCAGAGTGATATATAATAATCTGTAATACTCTAAGTGAATAATATAAAAAATCTATAAGGTTCTACATGAACATGTTCCTATCCTGAGCCTATGGCTGCACTTAATAATATCCAGTTGTGATGACAGGTCAGCTTTGCCGGGTAGTCCCCCCGAGTCCTTACCTGGCAGTAAGTCATGCTTGTATTACCACCTATAATGGCGCAGTTAACAGGTGGAGAGTCAGAACATGCAGATCCATGTGCCTGGCTTGGCATGACCAGGAGAGACCAAGTTGTACCGTGATGACAAAAGTCCCCCAACGCCTCTGTGCCTTAGTCACTGCCCTGGGTCAGAGAGGGCTCTGTTCTCTGCCGGCTGCTCTCAGGGACTCGACAAACCTCTGCGTGGGACCCTGCACACAACTGCATTCAGGAGCGAGGGCGCTGACAGTGTCTTATGCAGACCTTCCATACTCTACCAGGAAATGACACAAGTGACACTGTAGACCAGCCAGGGCAAGTCACAGGCCGTGCTGAGCTCAGCGGGGTGGAGCTGCACCAGCTTCCGGAGAAAAAGATCAATGGCTGGTGATGGTAACCAGGTGTCCCAGGGGCACCCCAAGCATCTCTGTTACCTTCAGCATCGCAGCTCTGCCCAGCAGGCCTCACAGGCTTGCTCACGTCTCAGGAGAGACCAGCCCCATAAATGCCCAGGTGAAGGAAGGAAGGAAGGAAGGCTGCACACTAAAGTCGTGCAGTCTGGGATTGAGCACGGAGAGTCCCAGAGCCCTCGCCGTGAAGGAGTGGCACCTGCAGTGCTCCAGAGCCACAGGGCCTGCCTCTGATCCCAGGACCTAGTGAGAAGGCAAATGTGGAAGAGGTGATCATGAGAGTGCTGTGAAATGGGAAGGGCAGGGCTTCTGCCATCGTTGATGTGGGCACTTAAAATATAAACACCCAGAAGAGGAAAATAAACCACGGCCAACATTCAGTCCACTCTTTCATCCTCTGTCTATATTTTTGCACATAAAGTCACCTTGCTTTCACTACATGATACCATGGGCATCTGTCCTTACCAACAGATATTCTTCTAAGAAAACAGGGTTCTTTTATATATATATATATATATTATTTTATTTTATAATGATATTAGTATGTATTAGAATTCATAATGCACATATATAGCATCTAATTTACATACAGCTGTTTGTATACAAAGTATATTCGTACCATTCAGGTCTTCAATCATGCATTTAGGATAATGATATCCATCCATTCAACCACCTTTTCTTCTCCCCCCCCCCCCTCCCCTGTTGCTCCCTCCCTTCCCCTCCCTTCCCTTTGACCATTCTAGTGTTCCTCTAATCCTCCTATGTACCCCCATCCAACAACACTGTGAACTAGCCTCCTTATATCAGAGAAAACATTCGGTATTTGGGTTTTTGAGATTGACTAATTTCACTTAGCATTATATTCTCCAACTTCATCCATTTACCTGCAAATGCCATTATTTTATTCTATCTTATTGCTGAGTAAAATTCCATTTTGTATATGTACCACATTTTCTTTATCCACTCATCTACTGAGGGACATCTAGGTTGGTTCCACAACCTAGCTATTGTGAATTATGCTGCTATAAACATTGAAGTGGCTGTGTCACTGTAATATGCTGTTTTTGAGTCCTTTGGAAATAGACCCAGGAGTGGGATGGCTGGGTCATAGGGTGGTTCCATTCCCAGTTTTCCAAGAAATCTCCATACTGCTTTCCATAACGGTTGCACCATTTTGCAGTCCCACCAGCAATGTATGAGTGTGCCTTTTTCCCCACATCCTCTCCAACATTTATTGTTGTTTGTGTTCTTGATAGCTGCCATTCTGACTGGAGTGAAATAAAATCTTAGAGTAGTTTTGATTTGCATTTCTCTAATTGCCAGCAATGTTGAGTATTTTTTCATGTATTTGTTGATTAATTGTGCATCTTCTTCTGAGAAGTGTCTTTTCAATTCCTTAGCCCATTTATTGATTGGGTTATTTGGTTTTTTGGTGCCAAGTTTTTTTTTTAGTTCTTTATATTTTCTAGAAATTAGTGCTCTATCTGATGTGCATGTATTAAATATTTGTTCCCAATTAGTTGGCTCTCTATTCACCTCACTGATTGTTTCTTTTGCTGAGAAGAAGCTTTTTAGTTTAAATCTATCCCATTCATTAATTCTCGGTATTAATTCTTGTGCTACAGGATTCTTATTAAGGAACTTGGGGCCTAATCCGACATGTTGAAAATTGGAGCTTACTTTTTCTTCTATTAGGCGTATTGTCTCTGGTCTAATTCCTAGGTCCTTGATCCACTTTGAATTGAGTTTTGTGCATGGTGAGAGATAAGGGTTTTTAATTTCATTTTGTTGCATATGGATTTCCAGTTTTCACAGCACTACTTGTTGAAGAGGCTATCCTTTCTCCACTGTACATTTTTGGCACCTTTGTCTAAAATAAGATAGCTGAAATTATATGTATTAGTCTCTGTGTCCTCAATTCTGTACCATTGGTCCACCAGTCTGGAAAACAGGGTTCTTAACCTGGGGACCATGTAATTCAATGGGGGAAAAGCTAATCCTCATAACTTGGATTTACTGCAGGCAACAGCCTAGTAGTTGATCATCAGTACAGTTTTTACATATATTTTTTAAAATCCCTTATATTTCTCACTATGTCAAATTACAATAATAACTACAACCACTTTGGATATTTTATGAAACAATAAGTAAATATCTATAGTTGTGATGTGTATTTTTAAATATAATTGGTTGCCTTTGTGATTTCATGACTTTTATTTTATGCATCATAAAACATTATTATGTACAAATATATGCTAGATTTATTTTTCATGCTAGGCAAACACTCCACCCTGAGCTACATCCCCAGCCCAAGAGACTCACTTTAGACAGGCATGGGTTGAAAGTGAAAGGAAGGAAAAGACATTCCATCCATATAGTGACCTGAAAAAAAGTGAAATAAGAAGAAGAATTATGAGAAAATATTATGTTTAATCACACACTAAAAAATTGGATTAACTAAATGGAAATGATAAATTCCTAGAAACCTATGACCTACCTACCCTGGATCACAAAGCAATAGAAAATCTGAGCAGACCTAGAACTAGTAAGGAGATTGAATTAGTAATCAAAACCTGCCAACAAAGGAAAGCTGAGGACCAGATGGCTTCACTAGTGAATTCCAAAACAGGAAATCTAAAGAATTAGTACCAAACCTCCTAAAAATTAAAGAGGAGGGAATACTTAAAGCCAAAGAAAAAGGAAACCACAGATAAATATACCTGAGGAATACTGATGCAAAATTCCTCAACAAAATACTAGCAAACTGCTGGGCGTGGCGGTGCATGCATGTAATCCTAGCAGCTCTGGAGGCTGAGGCAGGAGGATCGCAGGTTCGAAGCCAGCTTCGACAACTTAGTGAGGCTCTAAGCCACTTAGCAAGATGCAGTTTCAAAATAAAAAATAAGCCGGGCGCGGTGGCGCACGCCTGTAATCCCAGCACTTTGGGAGGCTGAGGCAGGAGGATCGCCAGTTCAAAGCCAGCCTCAGTAATGGCGAGGCACTTAGTAACTCAGTGAGACCCTGCTTCTAATAAAAATACAAAAAAGGGCTGGGGATGTGGCCCAGTGGTCAAGTGCCCCTGAGTTCAATCCCCGGTACAAAAAAAAAAAAAAAAAAAAAAAAAAAGAGCTAGAGATGTGGCTCAGTGGTTAAGTGCCCCTAGATTCAAACCTTGGTACAAAAAAAAAAAAAATACTAGCAAACAGAATTCAACAGCTCATTCCATGACCAAGTGCAATTTATTCCTGGAACACAAAGATAGCTCAACATATAAAAGTAAGTAATGTGATACACCATATAAACAGAATGCAGGAAAAATAACTCCACACAGTCATCTCAGTGGATGTTGAAGAAGCATTTGACAAAATTCAACACCTTTTGTGATTCAAAAAGTCACTCCACAAACTAGGAATAGAAAAAAATTATCTCAACATAATAAAGACCACATATGTAAAGCCCACAGCTAATATCATATTCAATGAAACACTGAAAGCTTTGTTTTTAAGATGAGAAACAAGTTCTGCTGTTAGCACTTCTATTCCATATAGCACTAGAAGTCAGTCTAGAGTAATTAGACAAGAAAAGGAAATAAGGTATCCAAATAAGAAATGACTAGTACAGTTAACTCTGCAAATGACACAATCTTATGTGTAGAAAACCTTAAAGATCACACACGCAAATGTGTGAGCACGTTAGAACTAAGAAATAAATTCAGCAATGTTTCAGTTTACAAAATCTACACACAAAATCAATTGTAGTCAGGAACACACCTCTAATTCCAGCAACTCAGGAAGCTGAGGCAAGAGGATTCAACTTTGAGGCCAGCCTCAGGAATTTAGGAAGACACTGTCTCAAAAAATAAAAAAGGGCCGGGTGTGGTGGCGCATGCCTGTAATCCCAGCACTTGGGAGGCTGAGGCAGGAGGAGTGTGAGTTCAAAGCTAGCCTCAACAATGGCAAGACACTTAGCAACTCAGTGAGACCCTGTCTCTAATAAAATACAAAAAAGGGCTGGGGATGTGGCCCAATGGTTGAGTGCCCCTGAGTTCAATTCCCAGTACCAAAATAAAATAAAATAAAATAAAAAAGGACTCGGGATGTAGCTCAGTGGTAAAGCACCTCTAAGTTCAATCCACCATATCCGTCCCCACCCACCCCCCCCCAAAAAAAATCAGTTACCTTTCTATAAAGGTACAACTTCTTTCTTATAAGTATCCAGCTTTCCCAACACCATTTGTTGAAAACACTATTTTTTTTTTCTCTCCTGTGATTCTTGCTTTCTTTAAAGATAAGTTTCCTCTTCATCTTGGGTCCACAGAACAGAAAAGGGAGCTCCAGAAAGTATAGATTATAGGTTAAATCAATTGGAAGAGACTACTGTTCTCGTTAAACTTCCAAATATTGCTATCTTTTTGAGGTTTGCTTATTTGTCCACAGTGCTGAGGAGGAAATCTAGGGCCTCATGCACACCAGACAAGTGTTCTAACTGAGCTATCCCCACAGCCTGAAACATTACTATCTTCATGGACCACTTACTGACTTAGTGTTCATCGGGTTGAGGCCACTTGACTACTGGGGACTCCTTGTTGAAATCATCAGTTTGATCAACATTAATGAAGCGTTTCCTGGCTACCTAGTAGTGTTCTGAGCAGGGATACAGCAGTAGCCAAAGCAATGTCCTTGCCCTTAGGGAGTTTCTATTGTAATAGAGAAGTTTGGGTTTGGAGAAGCCAGGGTAGATTCTGAGAGCAAGAGTTAGAGTGTCCAAGAAACGTACACTACAGTAAGTAAACACAGTCTATATTAAGCCATATGCCTCTTGTGTAAGTGCTAAGGACCTTTAAGAGTCATATTATGAAGCACCTATTTTTCTTTTTGGAGTACTGTGTATGGAACCCAGGGTCTTGTGTACACTAAGCAATCCCTCTGTCATGGAGCTACATTCCCAGACCTAATGAAGAATTACTTTTTTTTTTTTTTTTTTTTTTTTTTGGTACTGGGGATTGAACTCAGGGGCACTTGACCACTGGGCCACATCCCCAGCCCTTTTTTGTATTTTATTAGAGACAGGGTCTCACTGAGTTGCTAAGTGCCTCGCCATTGCTGAGGCTGGCTTTGAACTCGCGATCCTCCTGCCTCAGCCTCCCAAAGTGCTGGGATTACAGGCGTGCGCCACCGCGCCCGGCTTGAAGAATTACTTTTAAAAAGAGGATTTATTTGACAGATAAATTAGTCCAGACTGTCTTTCAATTATAAGTTACATAAATGCTACTTCTCAATGAGGATAACTTTTATAAGGTGGAATCAAATACATTTTAATAAAAAATATAAGCAAAATAATTGGTGTATTGGCTTTTTGTCACCATCACAAATATCTGAGATAATCAATCCAGAAGAAAGTTTTATGTTTTATTACAGTTTTGAAGGTTTTAGTCTGTGATTGATGGGCCCTGTTGTTTGGGGTGCTGGTGGCTCTTCATGGCCGGAGCAGGTGGCAGAACACAACTGCTCTCTTCGTGGTCAGGATGTGAAAAAAGTGGAAGAGACCAGAGTCTCACGATCCCCTTGATCTGAGGACCTCTCACGAGGCCCACCTCTCCAAGATTCCACCACCTCCCAGTAGTGCCACTCTGAGGATCAGGCCTCTAATAGATGCAGAACATTCCAGACCAAAACTACGGGAATTGGATGCCACAAAACAACTAAATTAGGGAGAATTAACTTTGGCTGGAAGAAAACCACAAGATCAGAGCATTTCTGTATACACTGCGTGGTTAGTGGGGAATGGAGAGCAAAGAGGGCTCAGAGGGCATGCCTGGTTGTAGGAGACACTTGATCAGAGAAGCATGGAGGCTTCAAAGTGGGTTGGGTCTCTACCCAGGGCAGTGTGCAGGTGTTTATCTGAGACCTCCTTGAAGGATCTCAAGGAAGGCTCCACAGGTAACCCCGGAGAAGACTTTTTCCTGGAAAAGTGGTGTTCTCGTGTGCGTGCCCCGTTCTGGAGAGGTGGTGGCATGTCGGCTGGTGTTGCATCACAGGCTCAGCATGAGGAGCCAAAAGGATGAGCTCCACATTCAGACCTGGGTGGAAATTTTGTTTAGGAAAGGCATTTAATTATCCTGAGTCTTTGTTTCATTATATGTGAATTCAAGAACAGAATCAATCTCTTAAAGTCATAAGGAGGCATTTCTTTCTTCTCTAAAAATTTCAATCATTTGTTTTGTTTCCAGATAAGGAATTGGACAAAACTTGGCCATCTCTGTTTTCCACAGTGCCAGCTGAGGCAGAATGATGGGTGTACTCATTTGGTTAGCATCGTGGTGCTGGATGCTTGCTAGTAGTAGCTCAGGAACTTGTTTTCATGTGGGCCTCCACACTACTGCTTGGGCTTCCCTACGTCATGGTCTCCAAGAGCAAGTGTCTCAAGCAAAGGAAAGTCTATCTATCTATCTATCTATCTATGTATCTATCTATCTATCTATCTCATATGTCTATCTACCTATCTGATTCCCCTCATTCCACCTCCCTTTCTCCTACTCCCCCAAGCCTGAGTTCCTAGTCATTTGGCTTTTATGAACACATTGCTCCCTCTTCTAATAGGCGACCTGGCATTAGTCTGTTCTCGGCTTTCTGCTCTGGCTGACATCTTTCTTGACTCCCTCAGTCTTGAGTTTTGGTTTTTATCTCTGGCTTGTCCCCAGTGTCAGCTTTCACATGTCGGGTAGTAGTTTGATTTCTTCCTTCACCCATGATTCTTTGGAGCTGATCTAGTTTACTTTCTGGCTTGATTCCACGCACTCTTCCTTCCAGCAAGTAGTTTCTGCTGGGTCTTTGCTTTCATTTCACATCACTTATGTGGGGCAGGAGTTTGCAAACAACAACAACAAAACAGTTGGGTGATTGTAAGAAGGATCAAGGATCATGGATTCAGAGTCTCAATTCTGGGATGCACTTGTCAATGTGTTGGGCAAGACATTTACACTCTTTCAGCCTTGATTTTTTCCACTTTAAAAATGGGTCCAAAGCCGGGCGCGGTGGCACACACCTGTAATCCCAGCACTTTGGGAGGCTGAGGCAGGAGGATCGCGAATTCAAAGCCAGCCTCAGCAATGGCGAGGCACTTAGCAACTGAGTGAGACCCTGTCTCTAATAAAATACAAAAAAGGGCTGGGGATATGGCCCAGTGGTCTAGCACCACTGAGTTCAATCCCCAGTACCAAAAAAAAAAAAAAAAAAAAAAAAATGGGTCCAGGGTGTGCTTGGACAGGAGGAATAACTTCTAATGTTCTATAACACCGTAGGATAACTATGGTTCACAACAATTAATTGTATGTTTTGAAATAGCAGAGGGGGTTTTTTAATGTTCCCAACACAAAAGATGATCAACCTTTGAGGTGATGGGTATGCCAGCTGGCCTGATCATCAGATCAGGGCATGCATTGCATACGTGTATTAAAATATCACACAGTACCTCACAAATATGTAGGATTATATGCCAATTGTAAATTTTAAAAAACAAACAAAACTCCCAAATACTAACAACTATAATGAAGAAAAAAAATGAAGAGGACAATCCCACTTGCTGTGCTGTTGTGAGTTCATGCCATGAGTCTGGCTGGAGTCATTCATTCATTTTCTCTTCCTTTGCCCTCTCCTCCTGGCACATGGAAGAGCCAAGGGCTGCCTGCTAACCAGGTTGTTCTTGTCAATGTTGTCTGCATCTAGGGTACTTGCTGGGGTGAAAGTGGTGGAGGTGGCAAAGGTGTGGTCAGAGCTAAGCACAGGGATGCAGGGGTACCACCCAGAAGAGCCCATAGGGTGAGTGTGGGTCTGACATTCATCTAGGACTCCCAGGCAAGGTTGCAGACATGGAAGTGGATGCGGCCATGACAGCACTGAGGCCGGACCCCTGCAAACAGGATGTGAGTAGAGTCCCTGCGTCCTGGTTGATGAGGAGCTGAGTTGATTCAAGCATCACTGGGAGCCCTACAGCGTCAGGATGCGTAACTCTTCCCGTTGCTCACTAGATGAGAAGAGTGCTCAGAGGGTTCTTCCTTAAGATTAATTGGGACACCGAGTTAGTTATTGCAGGTTGGGAGAGACTTGGAGGAGGTAGGACGTTCTCAGTCCTCCAGTCTGGTGACTTTGGTGAAAAAGCCAGTGGGGAGATGATGTATAAGGTCAAGAGAAACAAAGACACGGGTGGCTCTCTCCACAGGCTCCATTCTTATTTTAAAAGCTTTTACAAATGACTTTTTGCCCATCTCACTGTAAGACTCAGACAATAAAGGCAAGCAAAAATAGAAAATGAACATTACCTGTATTTAAATCTTGATTCATACACAAACAGTGAAACTCCACACCGTGTCCAACCACAAGAATGGGATCCTAATTACAATAAGTTTTACTCTGTGTATGTATAACATGTCAAATGCACTCTACTGTCATGTATATCTAAAAAGAACAAATTTTAATATATGAAATAAAAAAGTTGGTTCACAACTTTCCTTCCTTCCATCTGCACATACTGCACATACATCCACACTATACACACCACACACACACATCATGTACCATGCACCACACAATACCCCATCCACAGCACACACATACCACCTCACATACATACACACACACACACACACATACATCATGTACCACACAATACCCCCCACACTTATCCTGCACTCTCACATACATACCATATGCCCTATATACACACACTACAACACACACACACACACACACACACACACACACACACACTTTAAACCAAATGAGATTGTATCAAGCCTACTATTTTATAAACTGCATTGGTCCTTAGTAACTTTTAAGGATGATGAATATTCTTCTGTAGCATCATTTTAAATGGCTACATAGGATTTCAGTATATTAATTTACTTAATTATTCATTATTTATTAATTTATTAATTTACTTTCTGTATAAATTTATTTAACCAACTCTCCGTTTTGAACATTGTATTTCCAGGTTTTAAATATTCCAAAATATGACTCTTGAACATTCTTGTAACTGAATCTTAAGGCACATCCTTGGTCATTTTCTTGGAATAAGCTCACAAAATTAGAATAGCTATGAAAGCATTTGATATCAAGTGACAAAACACCATCCACATGATTGGACTAATTTATATTTCCTTCAGCAAAGTGTGAAGCTGTCAGTTTCTTTATGCTCAGACCACCAGTTAATTTTATTAAAAGTTTTTCTTCCCAAATTTTGAGTGAAAAAATAGCATGGACTTGTTATGGATAGAATTGTGCTTTACTGCTGGGGGCCAGCCCCAGCCGGGGGTACAACGTGAGCGCTCAATGAAGTACAAAGGCAGAGAAGCAGCAGTGGAGAAAATAACACACCGACACACAAGTCAGGCTGTGGAATCTTCTCTCTTTACTTTCACTTTGTTGTAGGTTTTTAAGCACAATTTTTGGCAGTACAGATTGTTTATACTTTCTTTGGTGATTTCATTACTGACATGACTTAATTTATAGATTACATTTTAGACATATTAAATTTCTTATTTTATATATTTTAAGGTTTTGAGGTCACTTGCACCTTTTCAAGGCCCTGTGCATGACTGCCTGGGCATATTATAATTTCGTCATTATTTATCTAATTAGTTTGGGTGAAAATTTATTTCTCACGGATTCCCTGAAAGTGTTTTCTCTGCAGACCATTCAGGCTGTCTGATAAAAGTTAACTTTCTCTGTCTGGGATTCCAAAGCACTATTGTTTTTCTTTTATAGCAGTTGTTTATAAAACTTAGAAGCAGGGAAAAGAGGGAGGCAAGGCTGAATGTTAGCTCATGAAGGACTTTTTGCTCTAAAGGATTTATATTCTACTTTAAAAGTAAGAGAAATTTATTTTTAATCACAAAAAGACTCTTAAAGCTATTAACTAGAAATTAAGTACTTATAGAAAAAGATTTGTGTTACTCTTTTTTTTTTTTTTTTTTTTTTTTTTTGTGGTACCGGGGATTGAACTCAGGGGCACTCTACCACTGGGCCACATCCCCAGCCCTTTTTTGTATTTTATTAGAGACAGGGTCTCACTGAGTTGCTAAGTGCCTCGCCATTGCTGAGGCTGGCTTTGAACTCGCAATCCTCCTGCCTCAGCCTCCCAAAGTGCTGGGATTACAGGCGTGCGCCACCGCGCCTGGCTTGTGTTACTCTTTTTAAGAAAAGATAAATGTACAGAGTTAGTCTGGATCTAAATAATTGAAATAGCGATACCTGGTGGCCATATATGTGAATAAAGAACTGAATAGAACCTTCGCAAATTAACTCTTTCAGTACCATGATATGTTTCATGAAAAAGAGGAGAGGGCTTTATCAGCAGAAAGGGTATAGGGAAGCATAGGGAACACGAGCAGATCACATTGGAGGAACAGCCATTAGCGTATCCTTGTGGTGGTTTGATTTTTCATCATATGTCAGGGCAGCACCCCTGGGCCAGGCCAAGTCCATATATCAGGAAGTCATGGTTTTGGCTGACGTGTTCTCAATGTCCCCAACATTTCTTTTCCCCTTTTCTGTTGATGGGAGTCCACCGTTCTCAAGAATGCGCCTGTCTTAGGTTCCCCCCCTCTGGGGGTGTTACCCGTCTTTGACTGCCATTCTAGCACTTCAGGTGGACTTACCCAAGGCCAGCAAGCCGTGGTGGCCGGGGGGAAGACATGGGACAGAACAGTTGCCTTTGGGAAGGCTTCCCATGGATGATTTAGACTTCCACATCCTGTCAAGGACCATGGCCTAGTTCATAGGGCTCCCAATCATCATCGCTGAGGGCAGCATATTGTTGGCGGACCACCATAAGCTGTACTGATCTTGCCCTATCCTCAAGGAAGATGCCACTAAGATGCTATAGAAAATGCCACAACACTTTACCAGAATTCATATGTCAAAGCCGAACCCTTGATGTGCCTATGTGTGGAATGGGGCCTCTGTGGAGGAAATAAGAATGAAATGAGGCCATGAGGGCAGAGCCCTGATCTGACAGGGCCTATGAGAAGAGCAAGAGAAACCAGAGTACTCTGTCCCTCTCCTTATTTCTGTCTCTGTCTCTGTCTCTCCATACATGAGGAAAGGCATGTGAGAAGGTGGCTATCCACAGGCCCTCCGTGGAACCCACCCATCCTGGCAATTTGATCTTGGATTTCCAACCTCCAGAGATATGAGAAATAAGTACCATTGTTTGAGCCACCCAGCTGTGTTGTGATATTTTGTTATGACAACTTGGGCTGACTAACACACGCTCTGTTTTATCTGCATCCCTTCGTATGTTACTTATGCTTTGTGTGCTTTTTCCTGTTTTGCTCCATCATATTTACTTATGACTACCTCACTGTAAGAAAGGCCTAAGCTCAATGCTGCTGGGAGGCGATGGAAACTTTTACGAGGTGGGGTCGAGTGAGAGGTCTTTGGGGCATCCCTTCGCCGGGTGTTACAGGACACCAGCCCCTTCCTCTTCCTCTCTTTTTTTATGCTAGCCGGGAGCTGAGCAGCTTTGCTCTGCCATGTGCTCCCGTCATGACGGGCTGCCTTGCAACAGGCCCCAAAGCATCCAGACCCATCAATCATGACCTAAAACCTCCAAAACCGTGAGCTGATGATCTCAGGCATTTGGTGTAGTGACAGAAAGCTGACTGACCCGTTGTGTAAGGCGACATAGTCACAGGATCTGAGGACTAAGACCTGGACACATTTGGGGTGCTCTTGTTTAACTGCTGATAGAGAGAAAGGGAGGGTGGGGGAATAGAGAAGTACATCGAGTCCTGTGACATTCTGGAATCCAGTCCAGCCAAGCACAGGGGACCTCCAACCAAGGCACTCCGTTCATTCTTCCTCCTGTTCTTCATCATAGACGATGTTGCATGCCACCTATCTCAGCACATTTAGGAGCGTGAAAAAGACCAAGTTCTAGAGGTATCTGGCCTGCACAAGGCTCAGACAATTCCCTCCAGAACCACTTCTCAACCTGCAGAGAATAACACACAAGAGTGCTCTCTGGCCCAGCGCAGTGGCACACGCCTGTAATCCCAGAACTTGGGAGGCTGAGGCCGGAGGATGGCAAGTTCAAAGCCAGCCTCAGCAATGGCGAGGTACTTAGCAACTCAGTGAGACCCTGTCTCTAATAAAATACAAAAAAAGGCTGGGGATGTGGCCCAGTGGTCAAGTGCCCCTGAGTTCAATCCCCGGTACAAAAATAAAACAACAAGTGCTCTCTGAACACTGCAGCCACAAGTCCAAGTTGTTATGGTGAACTTGGACTGACCCTGTGGGTAGAGAAAAACTTGGATTTAGGATTTTTGTAAGAGCCTTTGATGAGGAAGTAGCCCTAAGATGGTGGCTGGCTGAGAGCCAAGAGGTGGCGCTTACTTGTTTGTCAAAAGCAAGGCTTTGTTTACTACAACTTACACCTGACTTTTGTAGTAGCTCGTGGGCTCTGCGTGCTGCGCCTGTAGGTCAGGCTTGTGAGACACGTGTATGCCTGTTAAGAGAACTAATGCACCTGTGATGGGTAAAAGAGTATTTAAACAGACGGTAGAGAGGAACGGGGGCGGAATCAGAGAGAACAGAAGATAGAGAAGGGAAGAAGAAGAAGGAACCATAAAGGAACCACTCGTTCCCAGTCTGCCTCTGATTTCTTTCCCACAGTATCATTGCTGCAGGCGGCAACAGATTTTCAAGTGGATATTTATTTAAACTGCATTTTCATTTAGCAGAAAGGGAGTTCAAATCATCAAGTGGATGATTTCAGTTTAGAAAACTGACTAACACTGTGTTTACAGTACAGTAATGCATTTCAGGTTTTAATCCAGCCTGCTACATTTGCGGGTGACCAGTGTTCCTGCAGGCAGAAGCCACACGGAGGCCTGGCCCCATGCCACCGCCCTCATTGGACACCCTGCTGACAGCAATTGAAAAATGCCCTCACTCCCTGCTGGGCTCCTCCATGAAGGTAGTCAGGGCATTGGAGGTGGAGTCACCTGCCTGCAGAGCCATGCCTGGAATCCCAGGCCATGCAGTGGCCCCGTGGCCAGGCAATTGGCCCTTCTCTCTGGAGCCTGCTGCTCTCATCTGTAAATAACTTGGCCTAGGAAGGAGAGAGAACAAAGGAGGTACTCAGGACCTGGCATTGTGGTCTCCCTTGCTCCGGGCTCACCCTCCTGAGACTGTCTCTGATGACATTTTGATAACACTATGTCTAGAAATCCCATTTTTTTTCCCCTTGAGATATAATAAACACTTACATGCACATGTGTACTTGCGTACTCACAGACAAGCACACATGCACACACACATATACTCACAGATGTGTACATACATCCACTCACCCACACACATGCTCGCACACAAACAGCAACATCAGACCTGAGACCCAGATTCTGATTTAACTGTTTGGAGTGGGTGCTTGGTTTATATATATATATATATATATATATATATATATATATATATATAAACCCCTCAACACCATGAGTGTCACTGCAGACACCCCATCAAATGCACCATCGTTTCACATTATTCACAGATGTTTCTCATGGTCGATTGGCCGGGGGGAAAACTATGAATGACAGAAGTTTGGCTTTGGTGGCAGCAGCCTCCCAGAAACCCACTTGGTTGTGTGCGTGTTGGATTAAATTCATACTGTCTGGATTTACTGCTGCTTAGAAGACAGAACACAGCCACGCTTACACCATCCCTGGGTCCCCACCTTCCCACTGTGCCCAAGGCATCATCCAGTGCGCTCACCAATGGGGAGCACTGGAGAATGGGAGACAGGCGAGGGGATCGGGACATCACAGCCTGGCTGGGTCCCTCTGCTACTGGCCACTTCTCCCTTTTTAAGGGCAGTCCTTTTTATAAGACCCCTCTTCTTGAGCCCAGAGGTAGTCACAGCTGCACTGTGATGACCCTAGGGTGCTTTGCACATGTCCCTGTGGATTCCCTAGGCCATATTTTTGTACACTGTCTTTATTAGACCCTCCTCCAATCACCCTCATGGAAGACTTCTCATCCACTTTATGCTGGGACTCTGACCAATAAGATCGACTGAAATGAAGGACGCAGTTGGCCTTGTCCCTGAGACCCACTGTGGACTGCATGTCCCAGAGGAATCTGCAATGCAAGCTGAGTAAGGGGCATGTACAACCCTGCTGGTGGTACCAGTGGAAGGATGAGGCAGTGTTTTGATCTTGTGGAGGAAAGATAATTAACACAGCGAGCGGCCTATTTTGAAATGCATGGGGAATCATTTTTTTTTTTAAATGTGCTCCCCAAAAGGGAAAGCCAGAGGGGGAAAGTTCAGAACCATTATATGAATGAACATGCACACACACACACACACACACACACACACACACACACACGTAACAGCACTACAACACAGCAAGCACGTCTAAGCCTAAGACACACTCCTTTAGGAGGTGTCTGCAGTGGACAATAGAGAAAGAAACAGGCAAGTAGCTCTGAGGAGGACAGCAACAGAACAAGAGAAGCTCCTTCAAACAGATGCTAATCAGACCCTACACATTAAAGAGTATGACAAATTCAATGCACTTTACTGGAGGTTCAAAACATGCATTTTTTTGAAATATTTATTTATTTGCTTCAGTTGTACACAATGCAATGCATTTATGTTTACGTGGTGCTGAGGATTGAACCCGGGCCGCGCAAGTGCTAGGTGAACGTTCTACCGCTGAGCCACAATCCCAGCCCCCAAAACATGCATTTTATAAAGATACTCTAGGTGCTGTTTTGTGGTAGTCCGTCAATCACAAAATACCTGTATAATTTTCTTACAGAAGATCTCTTCCAATATTTTCATTGTCTCTGTGTTTTGCAAGAGGCTCAATTTTGCCCAAAGAACCTGGAATTAATTCCTCCACTCAGTGTTATGGCAAAACATGTGTTACCATGGTTTTTTAAAACAAAATTTCAATTAGCAGATGGAGCTACTGAGAGGAAAGTGTCTTATTGGTGCAGAAATTTGGAACAGGATTAAAGCTAAAATAAACACATTTCAAAAAGTCCTACCATTTAGAATTACAATGAATAACTGCCAACAGTATGGTGGTATATTAGTTATTGTGTTAAACATTCTTAATTGATATGTATCTCATAAAAATTAGCAAATCAGTACTGAAGTTTAGTTTACAGTATGTTTTATTTTAGTCAATAATATTTTTAAACTTAGAGAATGTTGGATGGAGGTAGATCAAATGCAGGAACTTATTTAGAATTCACTGTGGATGATTATAAACCATTGGAACATTTTGAAAATGTTGAAATGAATCAATGGAGATAACCTAAATCGTCACCAGAATTTCACTTATTTTATCTTGTACACTATTTTAAGCATTCAGAAATTACAAGGTGAGACTTAGAGTCAGTGAGTGGTTTGTTATCATTCAAAATCTGTTCTCCCAGAGCAACATAATTTTAGCTGAACACATGGCTGTTTAGAATGAGGACTCTATTTCCCAGCTTCCCTTGCTGGTGACGAACGTCACCACGCAGGTCAGGGTACTTCACCTTTTTGGAGCCTTCCTTAAGTTCCAGCAACCTGCACCTTTGGCTTCTTTATTCACTTCTCCTGTTTGGTTTCTTGTGGGTGGGTGCTTCTCAAGCTTCTGGGCTTGGTTTCTATGTGAGGACCATCCACTTCTACCTAGAGTGAGCACAAACTATCTGGAGTCTGCTTGCCATTTGCAGAGGTGCCCAACACTGTAAAATTCCTTCATACACTTGATAGGGTTAAGAATGTAAAGGAGCAGCTGGTGTCCTTAACAAGTTCTCCCAGGAGAATATGATTAATATTGCAGTTTTGAGTGTTACTGGCAAAACTCAGACACTCAGGGTTCGAGGGGGAAAAACCTGGTCCCAGCCCAAGGTTCTGTGAGACCCAAGAAAGGCAGACAGATCCAGGTTTGCACAGGGGAAATTCACTGAAAGAAGTGAGTCTTGGGTGGGAGCAAGACAGGGGGTTCCCTGTGCTTTGCATCAGAAGGACAGGGCTTACCAAGTACCCAGGACAAAAGTGATTTCATCCAAACTTGAATGTACCTGGCTTCATCTTAAGCTAATGCCATCAGGCACTTTCCTGGTGTTGATGTCACCAGGTCTGGTTGGTCGTGAAGCTCCATCCTTCACTCCAGTGGTTTGGCTGACTTATAGGTTGCTGGGAGACTCTGCAGAGAGAAGAGGCCCGCGTTCCTCCGCAGCACACGTGTTGGTCACAGCTCAAGACAGCTGGGTCAGGTCGACTGTGACGGCTGCATCCCTGGGCCTGTAGCACATCCTCCATTCTCCCGCCATCTCGGCCACCCACAGGAAGGAGCATGAGTGTGGGGCATGGGCTGAAGAACCAGTTCAGGCAGTCACGTTTGGGGTCAGGCTTGGTGAACAAGATGAACCTGTGTCACAATAGCTCTACTGGAAAAAAGGAATTTCATATTTGATGGGGCCTGGTGACATCTGCCTTCGGCAGAAGCTCTGCTTCCCTGCAATGCTGCAGCCACACTTCATGCACCCCAGACTGGTCCCCTCCAGTCCCCTCCTGCCAGTGCAGGCTGTGGCCACTCATTCAGCAGGGCAAGCTCACCCTTGACCCTGCCTTGACTTCAAGTCCCCCCTACGTCACATCACGACTCCCCTGAAACAGCTGCCTTCTCTCACTCACAGGCTCAGGACCTGGCCCAGGGCACCCCAAACCACCGACCTGGGCACTGGCCTCCTGCAGGGCCCTGCATCCTCTCCTGTTCCTCTCTGACCTGTCTCTGCACATCACACAGTGACCACATCACTTCCTGCTCCATAGCCTTCAGAGACTTCCTCTTACCACCAGGACCCACACCCTTTGGCATTCATAAGGCCTTGCCTGGCTTGTCCCGTGGACCTCTCTGAAATCCCTGGGCTCTACTCTCTCTTCCTCTCTGCTCCTCAGCCACATTGGCCTTTTTCAGTCCTGCCTATGCCTCAGGTGCCTGCCACTAGGCCTTTGCACGAGTATTTTCCCTCTTCTGGTAAACCCCCTCTCCTTACCTTCAAATCCCATGTCCCACATCACTTCTTCAAGGACCCTGGTCAGTCCCTCCTAATGAGGTTATTTTTAATCAATAGAATGATTAAAAGAGTGAGGCTATGTTGCTGCCTGAAGCACTTGGAGCAACGGAGCCGCGGGAAAAACTTCAGAAGCAAACTGGAGACAAACAGCTTTTTATTTTGATAACTTTTCTCTCTGGTTCTAATAACGACTAACACACGCCAAAAACACACCCTAAAATGGCGCTGACCCGATCAGCAATTTCGGCCAAGTCACTCGAGATCCCGCAACAATCCCGTGAGACTACGGGTGGCGACAAAAGCCAAATCTCCACGGCTCATAGTCAACCGCAATTCAAGCCAATCCCCAAACAGGGCTCCTGCATTTCCCCCTTTTTGTTTTAAAAGAGGTAATGCTCTAGGACGTCTATGTGCAACCAACATTCTTACCCATCATCGGATAATCAAGGCTGTGCCCTTGACTCCTGTCTTAGGTTGATATGTCGGCCACATGAGACTGTCCCGTGCGACTGTGCCTGTCTTAGGTTGTCCCCCTCTGGGGATCTTACCCGTCATTGGCTAACCAGCCATCCAATGGAGCCCTTTAGGATCGACTATATATGATGACTAACAGCCGTCCAAATTGTGAGGAGATGTTGCGGCTTTAAGGCAACAAGCCTTTTGGTGATGAGCCAAATTGCATAGCATATCAAATTGTTTAAACAAATCAGCTGCCCTAAGTTCCATCAAGTAACACACTGAATTCTCTAGACAAATACCCGCAAGGCATTGTCCCGTAAAGTCCCAAACAATGAAAGATCAAAATGTCCATTTGTTATAACATGTTGATGTAGGAGGCCCCATGCATGTAGAGCAGAGGCCACACTGTTGGTGAGGTTGTTTGATGTTTGAGCAGCAGACGTCTTTTTGATGTTTAGACAATGCCACCGGCAAATCTTCAGGGCCCGCTACCTAGAAACTCAAGCATCAATTATTAAAGGAAAGGCAGTGCTATTGCAGCACTGAGTCAGGAGGCGAGTTGTCAAACTACAAAATAGAATAATTAGATTAGAAAATTAAAGTTGATTTTTGTTCACATACATCGCTGGTTGAGCTTTTACAAACATAAGTTGGAAAAATGTCATATTTAGAACAAAACAAAGAAAGACTGAGGGTAATTACTGCATTAAAGATAGATTAAAGAAAAGGTAAAGGCACTTGAGAGAAATAATTTGTTAGCTGGAACCCTTGAGTCTCTGTATACAGAGCAATTTTTTACCTGTTGAGATAATTGAAATTAATGAGCTATTAAACAAATGAAGTTAATAACAAATAAACAATCTTAAGTCAAAACACCAAAATATCAGGTTATATAGCACTAGTCATATTTGTTTGCTAAAGAGAAGTCCCAGGGACACCTATAAATCAAAATTGAAAGTACCTTCATTTATAAAATTATTTACCTAAAATGAATACTCTTAACCTAAAATGAATTAAAGTTATTTGGATCCATATATATATATATTTTTTCTTTTTCATAAGCGCTTTGTTCTTTGTGACGTCACACTGGACAAACGAACAAGCATACAAACATATATTTGTGACGTCACATTAACATGAAATGTAGACAAATGTACAGACATAAAGACATGTATAAAAAGAAAAAAAAAATACAATTGTGTGCACACTAAAGAGAGATCTCCTTGTCCCGGCCGGGAGAAATGACACTTAAGTTGTGAAAATATTTTGAAAGACTCTTTTGAGGGAATCATTCTGTACCTTCATCTTGGTCCTCTTGATTTTGTACCTTTTTTATTAATCTTGATTCTTCAATAACTTCATCTTGATCATTTTTTTGATGTGGTACCTGTTTTATTAATCTAGATGGTATCCATATTGGAGAGGATTCGTCTTTTGGAAAAACACAAACAGATCCTCTTCCCCAAATTAATACTGGATCTGGACCCTTCCATGTACCTGAAAGAACATCCTTCCAGTAAACCAAAGGTTTATGTTGTTGGTGTGGATTCCAATGTCTGTCTCCAGCAGAATAACCATTAGAGTCTAAAGTTAGAAAATTTAAAGGTAAACAGGGCAACTGCCAATCTGTCCTTAGGACTTTTCCAATTTCCTTCTTTTTGTTTTAATAACATAATTTTCAGTGTTCGGTTTGCTCTTTCAATAATGCCCTGACCCTGAGGATTGTATGGGATGCCTGTTTTATGGGATATATTGAATTTTGCGCAAAACTGCTTGAAAGATGAGGACGTATATGCGGGGCCATTATCTGTTTTAAGCATTTTGGGGATGCCCAATGCAGCAAAAGCTTGCAAACAATGAGATGTAACATCTTTAACTTTTTCTCCAGAATGTAAGGAAGCAAAAATCATGCCTGAGCATGTATCTATAGTCACATGAATAAATCGCAATTTTCCAAAACTTGGCTCATGAGTAACATCCATCTGCCACAAATGATTGGGCATTAATCCTCTAGGGTTAACTCCGAAATGAGGATTGGGCAAATGTGTCATACAAGATTTACAATCTTTTACAATTGTTCTGGCTTGCTCCTTTGTGATTTTAAACCTACGTTGCAAGGTGGTGCTGTTGACATGAAACTGGGAATGAAATAAAGTAGCTTGTTGTAGCGCTGAAAGTATAAATACTGTTTTTGTAAGTTCATCAGCCTTTTGATTACCTTCATGGAGGGGACCAGGCAAATTAGTATGTGCTCTAATATGGCCTACGAATAGAGGTTCTTTTCTTGCCCACAAAAGTTTTTGTATTTGATAAAACAATTTAAAGGCTGGAGTATGAGGTGCTATTGGTCCTGCTAACTCTAATTTTGGGACGGCTTGTACAATATAGTGGCTATCTGAAAAAATGTTTACGGGCTGGTCCCTAAAATTTTCCAGAGCTCTTACCACAGCTTCCAGTTCCACTAGTTGAGCTGATTTGTGTGCAGTTATGTAAGTCATATTTTCTTTTTTAGTGACTACTGTAGCAGTACCATTTGAGGACCCATCTGTAAATACATTAAATGCCTTAGGAATAGGTTGATTTTTTATTACCTGTGGAAATATAATAGGATGATTAATACAAAAGGATAATATAGGGGACTTAGGAAGATGATTATCAAAATTTGCAGAAGTAGAGCATTTAGCTATAGCCCAATCATTATCATTGAAGCATAAGTATTCAATCTGTGATGATGAATAGGGAGTAATAATAGTAGCAGGGTGAATGCCAAATATTTTAGTAGAAGTCTTAAGTCCTTGAAGAATAAGTTTAGCCACCATGGAGGTATAAGATTCAATTATACTTTTAGGAGAGACGGGCAAATGTATCCATAATAAAGGCCCTTGTTGCCAAAATACTCCTGTGGGTGTATATTGTGAAGAAATAATAATCAACATCAGCGGTTGAGTTAAATCAAATCTATCACAATGAGCTCCTTCGATGGCTTTTTCTACTAATTTTAAAGCTTTCCTAGCATCAGGAGTCAATGTTCGTGGTGAAGATGGATCAGGATCTCCACGAAGGATGTCAAATAAAGGTTTTAGTTGGCCAGTAGTGAGATTTAGTGTAGGGCGAAGCCAATTAATGTCTCCCAGTAGTTTTTGGAAATCATTGAGGGTGGTCAAATGTTCTTTATTTATTAAAATTTTTGGGGGTCTAACAAAAGTATCCATGATTTTAAATCCTAAATATAATATGGGAGATCTGGTTTGAACTTTTTCTTCTGCTATATATAATCCATATTTTTTAAAATTTTCTACCACATCACTGAATATATTAAATAAGATTTTTTGATTAGGGTGGGCCAATAAAATATCATCCATGTAATGTAGACACATGAGGTTTGGATATTTATTTTTAATGGGTTGGATAGCCTTGTCCACATATATTTGGCATATGGTGGGGCTAGTAGCCATTCCCTGTGGTAAAACCTTCCATTGATATCTCTGATCAGGGCCATTATTGTTCATAGAAGGAACGGAAAAAGCAAACCTGGGGGCATCCAGAGGATGTAGGGGAATAGAAAAGAAGCAATCCTTTATATCAAGAGTAATAAGATGGAATTTTTTTGGAATAGCTACGGGACTAGGAAGTCCAGGTTGAGTAGGCCCCATAACTTGCATGGTTTTATTGATTTGTCTAAGATCATGTAACAATCGCCATTTTCCTGACTTTTTCTTGATCACAAATATGGGGGAATTCCAGGGAGAGGTGGAAGGTTCTATATGACCTGCTTCTAATTGTTCCTGAACTAATTGGTGGGCCGCTTGTAATTTCTCTTTAGATAGGGGCCACTGAGGGACCCACACTGGCTTATCAGAAAGCCATGGTATTTTCAAAATTATTTTCTCAGTGGCCCCGAAAAAAAATATCTTTTTCCTTTATGACAATGATTACTTTTAGGGTTAAGATTACTCTGTACTTTTTGATAATGAGTTCTTTTATGGTTAAGATTACCCTGTAGGTTTTCACATTTAACATCTGCAGGCTTGGTTGCAAGGTGTACTCCCATTTGTTGCAAAATATCTCTTCCCCATAAAGTAACCGGTAGATTAGGTAAAACATAAGGCTGAAATGTTCCTTTATGGCCTTCATCATCCTCCCATTTTAAAATTACTGCACTTTTATCTGGGAGGTTATTATATCCCAAGCCTCTTAAACTGGTTGAAGCTTTTTGCAGAGGCCAGTGCTTGGGCCATTGGCGTAAATTAATAATGGAAGAGTCAGCTCCAGTATCTATTAATCCCTCCATTTCTATTCCTTGGATTTTTATTTTACACATAGGCCTCCTTGAACAGTCTCGAACCCAGCAAGCCATGGGACTTGAGTCAGTGGAACAAAATCCTCTATTGTTCCCTTCTTGAGGCATACCCATTTTAAATGAATTATGTAAATTGGGAAGGAGAAGCAACTGAGCAATTCTATCTCCTTGATTAACAGAACTTACACTTTGGGGTGAGCTAAGCATTATTTTTATTTCCCCTTTGTAGTCTGAGTTTATTACACCTGGGGTCACTTGCAAACCTAATAAGCTTTTAGGACTACGCCCGATAATAAGTCCTACAGTCCCTGAGGGAAGAGGTCCCCTGACTCCTGTGGGAATCAGTTGAACCCCCATTTCAGGTGTTAACACTATTCGGGCGGTGGAACAGAGGTCTAATCCTGCATTTCCTCTTGTTCCTCTGGCGAGGGAGTGGATGGGTAGTAGGGATTGTGTCGGGGAAGCATCTGAGTGGATGCTTGAGGATACTCCTTCTGCAATGCCCCGTACATTTGTGGGCCCCGGGGTACTGGGCCCCGTGCCCCGTTTTTTGAATTCCTGAACAAAGGATTTCCATGGATGTCAAATTTTGAATAGCATTTATTGGCCCAATGATTTCCCTTTTTACACCTGGGGCAGCGGCCTGGGGCACGGTATGAGCTTGATCTTATTTCTCTTTTGGGATTTTGCCTAGAATTGCCTGATTGATTATGATAATTTTGCCTGGAATATCCTGATTGATTATAATGTCTACGTTTAGCCTTTGTGAAATTTCGAGAGGAAGCACCTCTCATTGAGGCTGCAATCACATTTCCTGTGACAAAGGCGCCATTTATATCTTTACATAGTTGTATATATACGGAAAGATCCTTTTTAGTTCTCCATGGCCTGATGGCTGCTTGGCACCATTTATTTGCATTTTCATAAGCTAATTGAACAACTAAAGGCATAGCTTGGTCAACATCTGCAAACACACTACCTGCAGTTCTCAAAAGTCGATCAGCAAAGTCGGCATACGGCTCATTAGGTCCTTGAATCACTTTTGACAAGCTACCTTGTAGATCCCCAGGTCCTTGTACAGTTTTCCATGCCTCTAAGGCAGCTGCATTTATCTGAGCATATATATCTGAGTCATAATCTGTTTGAGCCTGTAAGTCTGCGAATTGCCCTTCTCCTATGAGCATGTCTATATTATAGTTTTCAAACCCTGCAGCCGCGTTTCTTTTAGCCGTTTCTATACAAAGTTCTTGGAATTGCGATCGCCAAACCAAGAATTGCCCCCCGCTTAATGTTGCTTTACATAGACTTTTCCAGTCTGAGGGGGTTAAGCTAAAGGTGTTAAGGGACTCCAGCATACTCAACGTGAAAGGAGCTTGGGGCCCATAAGTCATTACTGCCTCTTTGAGATTTTTTATTGTTTTGAAATCTACTGACTGATGGACACTCTGTCCATTTTTCTTTTCAAATGCTGGCGGTTCCCAATGTATCTGTGAGTTGTCCTCGAGAGCGCATAAGCGATCAGAAAGACTTTTTATTTCTGTTTCTAGGGTATGCAAATGCCTAGTAATACCCTTCATATTTTCTGTAATGGATTCCACCCATGGGGGAGTAGTCACTTCCACAAGTGACTCCTCTGCCTGACGGACCTTTTTCTCGGTCTTTTTAAATTTCTTTTTCCTCATTTTCTCAGGATCACTTTTACTAGATTCCTCACCACTGCTAATTTCACTGACAGCAATATCCTGAGGCCCAGGTTCCAGTGAGAGCAAGTATCCTTCAGCTTTCGCCAATAACTCCCGAATAGCTTTAATAGCTTGGATTTTTGTCATTTTTTGGGTCTCTTCTAATACTCTCTTTACTGGTCTCAGTTGGCCCAGTGGAATCTACACTTTTTTGATCACTTTCACTTTTGTCTATATACTCCTCACTGAGAACAGAGTCAGGTATATCAAGGAGTCTTTGCATAGCCTCTATCACTTGGGATTCAGTTATATTCGAACCCATCTTTAGAGACCTTTCAGTTCTTACCTGTCCGCTCCGAAGTTCCCCGTACGGGCTGCCACCTGTTGCTGCCTGAAGCACTTGGAGCAACGGAGCCGCGGGAAAAACTTCAGAAGCAAACTGGAGACAAACAGCTTTTTATTCTGATAACTTTTCTCTCTGGTTCTAATAACGACTAACACACGCCAAAAACACACCCTAAAATGGCGCTGACCCGATCAGCAATTTCGGCCAAGTCACTTGAGATCCCGCAACAATCCCGTGAGACTACGGGTGGCGACAAAAGCCAAATCTCCACGGCTCATAGTCAACCGCAATTCAAGCCAATCCCCAAACAGGGCTCCTGCAAGGCTATAAATCCCCCCTCCTATCATCTACCTACCTACCCAGCTGTCATCAACTTATCAGCTATCTAGACTCAATGTATCTATCATTCATCATTTACCTATCATGTCAGTCATCTATCTTTCGTCTAATATCACCTAAGTATTTCTACCATATACCTACCCACCTACCATTACCACTAGCTCTAAAACAGATCCCAAAGTAAAGATTAGCAGACCTGTAGAAGAGGAAATACCTCTCACCTCTTCTTCAACTGAATCTTTTTCCTAAGACTCTACCTTCCTTTCTGGCCACAACCTCACCTTGTATCCCTTTTAGCTTCACACTATAAAGTCCATAGGAAATACTCTTATAAGCTTAGTCTCCATGTTTGGTATTTAAAAAATTTTTTTTTATTGTTTGGTACCAGGGATTGAACTTGGGGACACTTGACCCCTGAGCCACATCCCCAGCCCGGTTTTGTGTTTTATTTAGAGACAGGGTCTCGTTGAGTTGCTTAGCGCCTCACTTTTGTTGAGGCTGGCTTTGAACTTGAGATCCTCCTGCCTCAGCCTCCAGAGCTGCTGGGATTATAAGTGTGCACCACTGCACCTAGCAGTCTCCATATTTTTAACTCCTGTTCTCTGTGGACACAATGCAGTCTGCCTCCATCTAGGTCACTGAGGATGGGTCACATACCCCAATCCCGGGATCCATTCTTGATTCTCATAGAACCAAGCACCACTTGCAAGGCTATATTATTTTCTCTTTCCCACTTGCTTTCCTTATTTCAGGAATACTCCCCAAACCCTAGCTGTTGGAGTGCCCAATAAACTCGGGGTTTAGATCTTGTTTTCTTTTCTGTCCACGTTCAGGAATTGGTCTTCTTATGATTTTAAATACTGCATAGTCTGATCATCCCCAAATGTTCATGTCTAGCCTGTCCTTCTCCCTTTACATTCTCACATGGAAAGTGCACATCTCAAATTGTAACGTGGAGTATGGACGGGTGGGGTTTCTGTCTTGCAAATTTGAAGAATGAAATCTGTGGAGAGAAAGCACAATAACAGGATTGATTAGAGTGATAGAAAGCGCGGCTCGTGAAGAGGGAAGGGTCCCAAGAGAGGATTGCCAACCGGTGTCTGTTGTCTAGGAGCTTGACACTCTATTGATGAGGAACTAACGAGCCTTTCATTAGATGGTCGCTCTGACTCGATTGAAAACATCCAATTTTAATTTCTTATTTCCATAACGGGATGGTTTAACATCTTTGTTGACCTGAGTTTGTCTGGTACTTGTTCCTTAAAACAAAAGCACTGCTTGTGTTAAAAAAAAAAAAAAAAAAAAAAAAAAAAAAAAAAAAAAACTCTCTGAAGTTAACCAAGGTTAGGGTTTGGGAACCCAAGTAAGTGGAACTTTCGGTCAGGCAGCCAAAAACACAGAACAAGATGTAGCCTAGGGTTTGAATCTGGGGCGGTGGGACCCCATTCTCTGAGGTCCCCATTTCTACCTGCCTACATGGAATCTATCTTTTGCCTCAATGTGTGAGCAGCTCACAGAATTTTCACACCCTGAAACTCCAGTGCAGCCAGCACCAGGTAAAGAACTAGAACTTGACCAACTTCCCAAGGACCCATGGAAAGACTTATTGCGGCTCACCGTTTCAGGGATTTTTCAGGCCATGGTCAGCTGGCTCCATGTCTTTGTGCTTGAGGTGAGGCAGCACATCATGGTGGAAGGACACCAAGGAGAAAAACTGTTCATTGCAGAGAAAGAGAAAGAGAAAGGGACAGGAGATGAGCAATTCCCTTCCAAGCTGTGCTCCAGAGACCTACTTCCTCCGACCCGGCCCTACCGTCTACAGTTTCCACTGGCTCCCAGTAGTCCTTTCAGCTACCAGTGGACTGATCCAGCGATGATATCAGAGTCCTCCTGATCCAATTCCTTCTCCAGAGCCTCACCTCTGAACACTGCTGCATTTAGGACCAAGCACATGAGTCTTTGGGGGACAATCCAGGTCCAAACCATAACAGAATTGCATATGGCAGGATGAAGGTGGCTCTTCAGAGGCATGGCCTAATGGGGTGGGACCTGACCTTGGCCTGGATAGTGAGGACCTCCTGCCTCAAAACCCAGAGAGCCAGGGAGCCCCAGCTGCCCCCACTTCATGATTCTCTCCCTAGGGCATTCCAGGGAGGTCTTTGAGTCAAAGCATATCTCCTTCTCTGTGATATTTTCCATCTTTGGAAAAAAGATTTCTTCTGATCAAGTACACTATGGGATTCAGGCTTTCAATTATAAACATTATTGTTCCATAGACACCTTTTTTAACTCCTGCCTTTGAAAGGAATGGATATAGTTCTTTCAGGACCCTCGTTAGTGTCTTGAGAGGTATGCTACCAAAAGCATGAGCAACTCCTTCCCCTCTGGCTTCGCATCTCACGGTGTCTCTTGTGTGCACTCCTGTTGTGATGCTATCTGCCATGATGTAATGAAGCCAGGTGGGCCCTGGAAAGAGCCAGTGCCATGCGGTTTGGAGTTTCAGACTCCCAAATGATAAGATAAATAAATTCCTTTTCTTCACAAAGTACCCAACCTCAGGTATATTTTTACAGCCATAGAAAATGAACAAATACACTGTGGTTTAATGTGTCATGAATAATTCTAACACTGGCTGCTATCCATTTAGATGGATCATTGTCTTAGTCCATTTTGTGCTGCTATGACTAAGTAAGTTATGAAGAACGGATATTTATTTCTTACAGTTCTAGAAGCTGAAAAGTGCAAGGTGGAGGTGTCCACATCAGAAAATGGCCCCCTAGATGTGTCATCCCATGGCAGAAGATGGAAGGACAAGAGATCATGCCAGGCAGAGAGATTGGGGACAGGAAGTGAGTGCAAGGGGGCACCAAACCCACTTTTATAACCAGCTCATTCGCCCATAATAATGTCTATCCATCCACAAGGACAAAACACCTCTATTTGGTCCCATCTCCCAACACTGTTGCATTGGGAATTAAGTTTCCAACCTATGAACTTTGGGGGGATACATTGAAACTATAGAAATCATGAACCTGATTGCCTTCTCATACACTTCAGCACATCCATCCACTAAGGGTAGAAAGAGGAAGCTGCCCAGATGCAGCTAGGAGCACCTCTGCCGAGCCCTTGGGCATTCACTCTTGTTCTTTCCACTTGCTGGTTGGGAGGTGGTGGGTCCATTCTTGTTTTTCAATCTTCAAGCTTGTTCTTCCATTGTGAAATGGCTTATTCATCTACTGTGCAGTGACATAGCTTGGTAAACTATGGAGGTCCATGAATGAGCGTGTGTTACTAAAGATCAGCAGTGAGTATAAAATAATAGAAGTTGAAATCCCTATGCTGAAAGCCTGTGACTGATGTTTTACGGCAACAGTCTTAAAACTCCTGGTAGGGTGTTACTTATGTTGTGGGTATTTTATGCATCCCAAGATGGAGTTCCTTTGACAATTGTGTCTGTTTCTCTAAGTGGGTAGAACAGGGGCTCTGAGTCTGTGGAGATGATTTCCTGTGCTCAGATTTTTACTCTTTGGTGGTTAGTATTCTGTTTAGCGTTTCTGTATTCTTGGTTTTAATTCCCTAAAAAGGTTTTCTGGCTGGATAAAATAGGAGACAAATAAAAGCAGATGTGTTAGGGTGGGGGAAAATATTTCCTAGCTGTCTCTGCCTTCTTGGTCTGGCCTTTTAAGAGAGTAGAGCGGAACCCTGCAACTGAGGGGCCCCGACATCCTCCTGGAGAGCTTGGACTTTGTCCGACGTCGTGCACAATGCGCCCCTGCATGTGTTTAGCTCCCTAGTCCTGTTTATAACTGAATGTGATCTATTTTTCAGTGATTGCATCAGAACTTACATAATCAAGCTATTGACGTTCGAAGTAGGCATTAGGAAAACTGCATTTTTTTTTTTTTATTTTAATAATTTTAGTGATTTGCCAAAACATTTTCAGAACCGGCTGATTTCTTTTTCCTTTTTCCTCCCCTCCCTCTCTCTTCCTTCCTTGCTGATTGAATATTTACTAAGTGTTGAACAAAGCATATAAAATGAACATGATGAACTTTCCGCCTTGATCATGCTGTGTTTCCCTGTGATGGGGTCAGACACGGTTCTGGACGTCACCGTGGAGGTGTTTTTAGTGGATCAACATATAAGTCAGGGGACTTGGAGTGAAGCAAGTTATCTTCTCTAACATGTCTGGCCCTCATCCAATCAGCTGGAGGCTTAAGAAAAAGACCGATCAACCCTGAGAAGGAGGGGATTCTGCCTCCAGAAATCCTGTGGATTTGAACGGCAGCACCAGCACTTCCCTGGGTCTCCAGCCTGCCCTGCAGATTTTGGATTTGCCAGCTCCTCAATCATGAGAGCCGATTCCTTAAAATAAACCCTCTGTTCATCTCTGTGTCAATTTCTGTCTCTGTCTTATGCATATGCTATTAGTCTGTTTCTCTGGAGAACCATGACTAATAAAATGAGTGAATCCAATTTTATTAAGAAGCATCTTTCATCTGGAATTACCCAGACTCTCCATGTGTACGGGCAGCCAGGGAACAGTGTGATGGGCCCATAGTGGACGTGTGCAGAGCACCATGGGAGCCCCCGTCTAGAAGTGACCGTGCTGGCTCCGGTGAGGGAAAGCTTCTAGACGAAGGCAGTGACTCACCTTCGGTACTGAGTTGGTGCTTGTGTCATATAAGAGCACCAGTTGTAAGGGATACGAATAGGAAAAGAAGAACTAAAACTATCATTATGTGCCGACGACATGATTCTATACTTACAGGACCCAAAAAATTCCACCAGAAAACTTTTAGAATTAATAAATGAATTCAGCAAAGTAGCAGGATATAAAATCAATACCCATACATCAAATGCATTTCTATACATCAGTGATGAATCAGTCCTCTGGAAGAGAAATTAGGAAAACTACCCCATTCACAATAGCCTCAAAAAATAAAAAATTAAAACCTTGGGAATCAATTTAACAAAAGAGGTGAAAGACCTCTACAATGAAAACTACAGAACACCAAAGAAAAAAATTGAAGAAAACCTCAGAAGATGGAAAGATCTCCCATGCTCTTGGATAGGCAGAATCAATATTGTCAAAATGGCCATACTACCCAAAGCGCTATACAAATCCAATGAGATTCCAATTAAAATCTCAACATCATTCCTTATAGAAATAGAAAAAGCAACCATGAAATTCATTTGGAAAAATAAGAGACCCAGAATACCCAAAGCAATCCTTAGCAAGAAGAGTGAAGCAGGAGGTATCACAATACCAGACTTAAACTGTACTACAACAAAAACGTCATGGTACTGGCACCAAAATAGACATGTAGACCAGTGTTACAGAATAGAAGACACAGAGACAAACCCACATAAATACAGTTATCTCACTCTAGACAAAGGCTCCAAAAACATACATTGGAGAAAAAATAACCTCTTCAACAAATGGTGCTGGGAGAACTGGAAATCCATATGCAGCAAAATGAAACTAAACCCCTATCTCTCACCATGCACAAAACTCAACTCAAAGTGGATCAAGGACCTAGGAATTAGACCAGAGACACTACGCCTAATAGAAGAAAAAGTAGGCCCAAATCTTCACCATGTCAGATTAGGCCCTGACTTCCTTAACAAGGCTCCTAAAGTGCAAGAAATAAAATCAAGAATTAATAAATGGGATGGGTTCAAACGAAAAGCTTCTTCTCTGCAAAAGAAACTATCAAGGAGGTGAAGAGAGAGCCACATCAGATAGATAGAGCACTAACCTCCAGGATATATAAAGAACTCAAAAAACTTAACACCAAAAAAACAAACAACCCAATCAATAAATGGGCTAAGAAGCTGAACAGACACTTCTCAGAAAAAGATATACAATTGATCAACAAACATATGAAAATGCATTCAACATCTCTAGTAATTAGAGAAATGCAAATCAAGACTACTTTAGTATTAGTCTCATGCCAGTCAGAATGGCAGTTATCAAGAATACAAACAACAATAAGTTTTGGCAAGGATGTGGGGAAAAAGGCACACTCATACATTGCTGGTGGGACTGCAAATTGGTGCAACCAATCTGGAAAGCAGTATGGAGATTCCTCAGAAAACTTGGAATGGTGTTTTTATTTTTCCTGTAATGCACAATTAACTTTTAAAAAAATAAAAACTATTTAGCTGGGCACAGTGGCGCACGCCTGTAATCCCAGCACTTTGGGAGATTGGGGCAGGAGGATCGCGAGTTCAAAGCCAGCCTCAGCAATGGCGAGGCACTTAGCAACTCAGTGAGACCCTGTCTCCAAATAAAAAATAAAATACAAAAAAGGGCTGGGGATGTGGCCCAGTGGTCGAGTGCCCCTGAGTTCAATCCCCGGTACCACAAAAATAAATAAATAAATAAATAAATAAATACTATTAAAAAAAAAGAAGAAGAAGAAGAAGAAAACTTGTAATGGAACCACCATTTGACCCAGTTATCCCACTCCTTGGTCTATACCCAAAGGACTTAAAATCAGCATACTATAATAATACAGCCACATCAATGTTTGTAGCAGCTCAATTTACAATTGCTAAACTGTGGAAGCAAACTAGACGCCCTTCAATAAGTGAATGGATAAAGAAACTGGTATATATATGCAATGAAATATTACTCAGCATTAAGAGAGAATAAAAATTTGGCATTTGCAGGTAAATAGGTGGAATTGGAGAATATCATGCTAAGCAAAGTTAACCAATCCCAAAACATCAAAGGCCAAATATCCTCTCTGATAAGTGGATACTGATCCACAATGAGGGGAGAGGGCACATGGGAAAAATGGAGGAACTTTGATTGGGCAAAGGGGAGGGGGGGAAGGGAGTGGGAAGAGGCAGGAAAGATGGTGAAATGAGATGGACATTATTACCCTAGATACATGTATGACTGCACATATGGTGCGACGCTACATCATGTACAATCAGAGAAATCAAAAGTTGTACTGCAATTATGTACAATGAATCAAAATGCATTCTGCTGTCATATATACCTAATCAAAATAAATTAATTTTTAAAAAACTCATGAAGGAAAAAAAAAAAAACAGCATACTACAGTGATGCAGCCACTTCAATGTTTATAGCTGCACAATTCACAATTGCTAAACTGTGGAAGCAACCTAGATGCCCTTAAATAGACGAATGGAAAAAGAAACCATGGTGTGTGTGTGTGTGTGTGTGTGTGTGTCTATAAATGGATGGAGTTGGAGAATATCATGCTAAGCAAAATAAGCCAATCTCAAAAAAAACAGGAACTGAATGTTTTTCTGATAAGTGGATGCTAATCCATAATGGGAGTGGGGGGCGTGGGATAAGTGGAGGAACTTTGGATGGAGCAAAGGGGTGGGGGAGGGGACAAAGGGGTAGGAAAGATGGTGGAATGAGATGGACAATGTTAGCCTAGGTACCTATATGATTGTACAAATGGTGTGACTCTACTTCATGCACAACCTAAGAAGTGAAAAACTTTGCTCCATTTGTGCACAATGAATCAAAGAGTTTTCTACTGTCATGTATAACTGATTTGAACTAATAAATAAATAATAAATAAAAATGCCAGTTGTGACCCTCACTTAGAAAGACAAAGTGAATGACTGCTGAGAGGGCCCAGGGGGCTAGCAGAGGGTGGTATTGCTTGGTGAGCAGGAGCTTAGCACACATAGTGCTGAAAGTTGGATTGCTGCATTCAGAGTCAACCAACCTGTCAATCCTGACCCTCTAGTGTCTGTGATCTTTCGCAAGTGAACTTACTCTAGCTGGTGTGAATCCAGGATATCAGGCAATGTGCCGAGTTCTTGGGAAGCACAGCAGGCCGTGGCCTACTGCTACGTAGTGCAAACTGCAGCTTGCAGAACCACCCACCAGAGTTACAGGCCCTGCCCTGGGACAGATCCTGACCTCTCTCCCAGTCTTACCTTCCTGGACACACCTACCCCATCTTGATCACCTCTACCTTCCTTCTGTCAAGCATTCCACACTCTGTAGAGGGAAGAGTGTGGGAAAAGCTGAGAGAGGTTACGTTAGTCCGCTTTTCATCACTGGGACAAAAACATCTGACAATAGCAACTTCGAGGAGGAAAAGTTTATTTTGGGTTCAGGGTTTCAGAGATCTTCATCTATGGTCAGCTGAATTCATTGCTTTGGCTTAAGGTGAAGCAGAACATCATGGCGGAAGGGCATAGTGAAAGAAAACTGCTCAACTCATGGATGGCATCCAGGAAGCAGAGAGACGGAGAGCACACAGTGCATCCATGAGGATCCAGGGACAAGATATAGTCTCCAAGGGCACGTCTTCAGTGACCTTTTTCCTCCAACCATACCCCACCTGCCTACGGTTACCACCAGTTGTCCATCCAGCTACCAGTGGATTAATCCAGTAAATGTATTGACCAGCTGATTCCGTCAGAGCCCTAATCATTGCCTAAAATCCCTACCTCTGAACTTTCCACTTGGCAATAGAGCTTTTGAAGAGCTTGTGAGGGGACACTGCAGATCCAAGTCATAACAGAGACTGTCCACAAGATGCACGTGTGGCCTTCTACACACGAACTCAGCGAGAGCCAAGGCCACAGCCCTCGTCTCACAGCCTCCTTTTAGGTCTCGCTCAATATACAAGCCCTGCAAATGCTGCTTAGCACAAGTTCAGATTATAGGAGGAGGTTAAATTTGCAAAAATAAGGCTGAACTTGGAAATAGGTTAAAAGTAGTCTCGTTGTGTACATGCTGAGCATGCTCCAACCCAGCAATCCCTGCAGACTGTGTTGAGGAGGGATTCCAGAACACCTAAGGGAGACTCTCCTTAGACATAACACTTCCTGCCAAATACAGCAGAAAGAGATGCTATTAAAGCACAGAAAACTTTTGTCCCTAGTTCTAAGCCACTTTATCTCCATTGATTATAAGTGCTCATTTTTTCATAATGTACCATTTGAATACTACCTAATTCTAGTGATTTAGCTATCACTGGAGAATTGTTTCTGTGAATGCATGAGTTCATCTATTTCTTAATATATATATTTTAGTTGTAGATGGACACAATACCTTTATTTTATTTATCTTTATGCGGTACTGAGGATCGAACCCAGTGCCTCACACGTGCCAGACAAGTGCTCTACCACTGAGCTACAGCCCCAGCCTCATCTATTTTTTTATGTCTACATGCTCCAGGGTTTACTTATTTGGTGAAAAGTCTCTTTATACATAGGTACCATCATGTCCCAGTATAATTTTGGTGTCACAGATTTGGTGTTCCCCTAGAGTAGACATCACCAGACCTTCCTTGTGGAAATTGATCCCCAGCCTATTCCAGGGAATACTGGGAATGGGTGTTAATCACATGTCCCTACCTTCCCAGGTGTGACCTGAGGCCTCAACTGCACACACTGAGTTAGTTATCTTCAGGGAGTGATGTGGCTGTTGGCAGAGAAAGGGTTTTTATCTTCTGTCTGGAAGTTATTAATCATAACAATAGGAAACTGGGGATGTCCCTGTCCATCTTTGCTCAAAAGTAGAGAGAACTGGCCTGAAATGAAGGTGATAGAGAGGGTAGCCACTCTGAAGATGTCTGGTGACATCATTTGAACCCCTGCAGCCAGCCATACCTGACATCAACCCATTCCGACGTTAGCCAGTGAATTACTCCCATTTTTCTTTACTTAGGCTAGTTGTTTTTATTACTATCAAATTTTTTAAATGTTGAATTGTGGTAAAACACACACAGCATAAAATGTATCATTTGTAAGGGTGGCATAGGCACATCTGACCTTATACATTCACCACCATTCACCTCCACAACTCTCTTCATCTTGCAAAACTGACAGCTGTCCCCATGCGACCTCTGAACATTCCTGCATTGTCTCACACATGAGTCAAGGGTCAAATGTTTTCTCTCCTATGCAGACGCTAGAGTAAAATAAGGGGGATAGAAGGAAAGAGGAGGACCCCATGAAAATAGAACCGAGATCAGTGGAGCAGAGGAAGGGAATGAAGAGGAAAGGGAGGAGAGAGAGGGAAAGGGAGGAAGGGCAGAAGGAAATGCACCAAATCGTTCTGTGTATACACACGGATACGCCACAGTGAATTTCACCATTATGTGCATCAATAAAACATGAATTTTAAAACTATAAATAAAGAGAAGGAATATCAGGAGAGTGGGGGAAGGAGAACAGGGGAGGGAGGAAGAGAGGAAAAGAGAAAGTACTGGGGACTGAGTGCATGTAGGATTATGTCAAAATGAACCGCAATATCATGTATAATGACAATATACTAATAATAATATAAAAAGCATAATTGACATACAATAAACTGTTTAAAGCACAGACTTGACCAATTCCTCCACATCTCCACCAACATCTGGCCTGGTCACTTTTTTAAGTGGTAGATATTCTAATAGGTATGTAGTGACATCTCATCACAGTCTAATTTCCCAAAGGTTCACAGTGCTGAACTTCTTATGTGTTCACTCGCCCTTTTTATACTCACTCCGTGTGAAGTATCTGTTCTGTTATTTTGCTCATTTTTTTATTATGATGTTTATTTCTTACTTACAAAATTATGATCACAATAAAATGGTGGCAGTTTTATGCCACTAAGTTCTCCGGTGTTTTTTAATGCAGCAATCATAACCAGAACAGCTTGCCAGGGTACAGGGTACAGAATACACTCACCTGCTGTAGGTAAGAGTGCAGCATCCTGAGGCCCCTGACCCCTGAGAAGGCCATGTTCCCTCTCCTGCGGGTCAGTGACAGGGGTACCACCAGAATCTAGGGACAAGGTGAGAACCGTCTGGGGGAAAGCCTGTGTGGCTCACATTCAGGGAGTTGAATTAGGAGGAATGTAACAGGGTTACTGCTTAACTTCTGACTCAGTCCATTTTTCATTACTGTCATGAAATCCCTGAGGCAGGCTAACTTCATAAAGAGGTTTATTTAGCTCATACTTTTGGAGTATGAAAATCCGAAAGGCATGGGCACAGGGTCTCTACAGGGTACCCCTTTGGCTGCATCAATTCATGATAGATGGAAATGAATGTGTAAGAGAGACAGAGTTCACACTGTGATACAAGAAGCCAAAGGGTTCAGCCTCGGTCCAAACATACCAGGTTTATGTCAAGCTAATACTGAAGAGTCCGGCACGTTGTGGTGCTAATGGTGCCCCCCAGCTCTAGTCACCAAGCTCCCTATACCTCTCCAATGGTCTTGTCTGTTTGTAGCATGCTGGGAAACTATGTGGGGAAACCAACCAGGCAAAAATGGCAGTTACATGGAACTGGCTGCACTCAGGTCAAGCTGGAGCCCTAAATTCCTCACACGGCAGACGGGAAGCAGGCTCCCTCCTGACTTTTCTCAGGGCATTGAGCCCATCAGGCATGAGGCCTGTACCTGTACCTCATCTAATCCTAAATTATCTCTTATTAAAGGTCCCACCTCCTAATACCATCCCATTGTGGAATAGGATATCAACATATGAATTTGGGGGACACACAGACATCCAGTGTATAAAAGCACTTACAAAAGAAAGAGTTGGTATTTGGCAGACACCAGTCCCCGAGAAGACACAGCCATTTTGCAGCTGTTTCCATGGGAGCGAGGAGGCTTGGGCCCCAGCACCTTTCTCCAGCTAAGACCAGAGAGATCAGAAAGAGCCGCTAGCCAGGGAGAAATCAGCAACAAGCAAGAAAGAAGGAGGACAGCAGTGCTCCCCGCAACCCAGGGCAGGGAGAGAGGATAGGGCTAACAAAATGAGACCCTGTTGACCACTTAAAATGACCACATAAGATTAATTTTTAACTTGGGAGTGGCCAGCAAGTTTGGGGCTTGCTAGAGCAGGGATGATGCTGACTATCCCCACTGAATAAATATGTAAACAGAAAACAGGAAAGCCAAAGAAAAAGCTGCATTTTTGTCATATCACACCAGTTGTGCTAGCCGGGAGTGTTTTACAACCCTGTGCAGCACATGCATTTTTACTTTTACATGGTGCTGAGGATCGAACCCGGGCCGCACACGTGCTAGGCAAGCGCTCTACCACTGAGCCACAACCCCAGCCCTAGCACATGTGTTTTTATAGGGTCTCTAATATCCAACACACAAAGGAATTGTGAAAGGCATTTGCTATCTATTTAGGGCTGGCTAAGTAAAGCACAGCAGGGACTACTTGAAAATAATTCTTCCTCTGACAATTCTCTATTACTCCTATTTATATACATGCAGAGTGTTTTTATTTTCATATGACATTGCACACGTGTTGTGAGGCGAGGACAGTTGCAGTTTCCCATTATATTGTGGGGAGGGGAAGTATTGGGGGATAACAGAGGGCCCCCAGGGAGAGCCCCGAGTAGATGTCCTCAGGGAGGGAAAAAGCGATTTGCAGGAGGCCTCCGAGGAGGTAGGAGAGGAAGACAGGGAGAATAGTGATCCAGGTGAGCTTCAGGAGAAACGGCATCTTCCTTGGAGGCCTGGAGGCCAAACACAGGGCCCAGTAGAGCTAGGATCCTAAGTGGCAGACCTCACCGTGGAGGGAATGCAGTTCCAAAAGCCCAGGGCCAGGAGCAAGATCCAAGGCTTGCAAGCCAGACCACCTAAAAGTAAACTTCAGATGGGGAAAAGAAGTTTAGTGGTATTGTCCATCTATCCTTCCTGATCTGTCCCTGTCTCCTCTGCTCCCCACTTTCTAATTTTTTTTTTTTTTTTTTTTTTTTTTTTTTTGGTGCCAGGAACTGAACCCAGGGGCGCTCAACCAGAGCCACATCTCCAGCCCTTTTTTTATATATTTTATTAGAGAGAGGGTCTCATTGAGTTGTTTAGGGCCTCCCTAAATTGCTGAGGCTGGCTTTGAACTCTAGATCCTTCTGCCTCACCCACTTAAGCTGCTGGGACTACAGGAATGTGCCACCATGCCCACTTGCCTCTGGGAACTTCAAGGTTAAAAAAAAAAATGTTTTTCCAACATTCACCCACCCAATTTTGTGACACAGTATTGCTATGCATTATTTTTCTCAACCATTGAATATTTGCATATCAGGTACTTAAGGTGTTTAATATGAGTGGAATTTATGGTTCCAGAGCATCCTATGGCAACGCTGTAGTGTTCCAAATCACATCACCAATAAATAAACATGGAAACTCGTGTCTCTGTGGAAGGAAAAATTTGGTGGAGTTTGCATTTTTTAATCTCTCATCTTGTAGGAAATCCAAAGAAAGGACGCCAAGCCAAATATGATAAAGATACTACAGATTCCCACAAGCTTCACCTGTGACAGATTTCGTCCCCTGTATTTATCCATTGAAAATTCTGCTTTAAACTTACTCCTGTAATCCCAGCGGCTTGGGAGGCTGAGGCAGAAGGATTGCAAGTTCAAAGCTAGCCTCAGCAATGGTGGGGCACTAACCAACTAACCAACTCACTAACCAAACTCAGTGAGACCTGTCTCTAAACAAAATACAAAATAGGGCTGGGGATGTGGCTCAGTGGCCGAGTGCCCCTGAGTTCAATCCCTGGTGAAAAAAAAAAAAAAAAAAAAATCTGCTTTATCCAAGCTTGGTGGCCCACACCTGTAACCCAGCAAATTGGGAGGCTGAGGCAGGAGAAAGCCAAGTTCAAAGCCAATCTCAGCAACTTAGTGAAGCTAAACAACTTAGAAAGACCCTGTCACAAAATAGGAAATAAAAAGGGCTGGGCATGTGGCTCAGTGGTTAAGCGCCCCTGGGTTCAATCCTAGGTACCAAAAAAGAAAAAAATGCTGCTTTACCGGGTGAGAGGACCCTGTGATCGATCCATCGATCTATATATCTATCTATATATTTTTTTCTTTTCCCCAACAGGGATTGAACACAGGGACACTTGACCACTGTGCCACATCCCCAGCCCGTTTTTTGTATTTTATTAGAGACAGGGTCTCACTGAGTTGCTAAGCACCTTGCTTTTGCTGAGGCTGGTTTTGAATTCACGGTCCTCCTGCCTCAGATTCTCAAGACCTTGTGATCTAGATGCTATCTCTAGGTCTGAAGAGACTACTGTGATTTGGGGAAATTTTATTTTATATTTGCAGCTCCCGTAATGCAGTATCTTAGTAAATGAAATAACCATATCAGAGCCATGAAAACAAAAGCGGGGGTGGGGGTGGGAGTGGGGGGCAGAGGCAAAAAGATCATAAATTCAAAAGGATTTTAAGTTCAGTCAGTCCGGACCACTTAGCGTCTACCTAAAAATAAGAGTTAGGCATGTGGTTGAGCAGAAGAGCGCTTCTCTAGCAAGAGGGAGGCCCTGGGTTCAATCCCCAGTACAGCCTGGGGGTGGAGAGGTGGGTTCGAGAGAAATAGGAAAAACCACCGTGAAAAGTGGGCCCATTTCTCCCAGGAGGAACGCATCTACAACTTCAGAAGTGAACTCCCTCCCCGGCATCGCCCTTCTCCTCTTTCATCTCTTTAAAAAAAGATAAAGCCGATTTTGATTCATGCCTGCGGTCGGTGAGCGGTATTGCGTGGGCTCTTCGGTCGCCGGATAGACCTCAACTGATGACCTTAATCTCTCTGGAGACGCGCTCACGAGATGACGGGACCGATTTCGCTGTGTCACAATTCCTGCTCTGTCGCGTCAGTCGCACTGACGTTTCCCTTGGGGAACGCGAAACCGTTCGTGGGCACACCGGGGTGGCGTGCCCCGCGGGGCTCCGGGGTTCCTGCGGCTCTAGGCGGCGGCAGGCGCACTGCCTCCTCCCCGCGGAGCGGCAGATTTGCGCTCGGTGCGCCCGCGCGCTGCGCCCGCGCGCTCCCCGCGCTCCCCGCGGCCGCAGGCGCCTGCAGCGTCACGTGCGCCCAGCCTCCCCGCCGCCTGCGCCCCCCCTGGGGAGGATCCCGCAGCGAGGAGTAGTCACGACTCCGCAGAGGAGCCCCACGCAGGTCGCGCTCCATTTCCATAACAAACCGAGACCAACCACGCCTGGAGCCCCGAGTCCAAGTGACACCTCCGCGCCACGAAATGACAAAGACCGGAGGCCAATGGGAATCGTTTAAGAATCGGATGAGCCCGTCTTGGTGAAATTAAAATGGACTTAATCCTCATGCTAATGAGAACTGGGAAACGATAATGCTGAAACAATTCATAGCCTGCTTTGCGCGATGACATGAGCGGTGACATTTCAAGAAGATAATGGAGTGATGGGGAGGAAGTAGTCAAATCCTCCCACTGAAACACGGGTTTAATTGGCCGCCGTGGGGTGGTGTGTGTTAGCAACGATTAGAAAAAGCAGCACAGACATAGAAATGGGCTTTATAAAAAAAAAAAAAAAAAAAAAAAAAAAAAAAATTGCAGCCTTTTCCAAAATGTAATTAGTGTACGAAAACCAACGTGCATATCTATGTAAGACACAATACTGCTATGAGCAGGATTAAACAGTTCAAATTTTTTGCAAGTAATTCAACTATTTTGCATCCTCGAATTTCTTTTAATGAAGTTAGTAAACCATGTTTGGCAATGATTTAAAAATAGACGTTTTGAGAATGTAAAGATGTATGTGTGATGTAACTGTTGGAATGTAGTGCCATAAATACCTTTTTGAATTATTTATAATTTCAAAAAACATCTCAGCATTATCTTAATTCTGAGGTCAGTTTGTTGACTTGGCTAAGAAGAAAACAATATGTTAAAAGTGTCATTTACATAAAACTCAATCTGTATAGGTAGCCATGAAAAAACACATATTCTATTAAGATGAGTTCTTTACTCTACTATTATGATTTTCCTTGCCTGGCAAGGAAATCTATTAAATATCAATCGCTATTGGATGGAAATTTTCATTCTTCTTTCAGAATTTTTGACTTTTTTTTTTTTTTTTTTAGCTCATTCACAACAGGAAAGGATTTTTCAATTCTTCTAATCTCAAAAATCTTTCAAATAAGAAAATAGATATTTTCTTAAATGTGGCTAAAACATTTGAATGGCTTTAAATATATTACAGAAAATGTTTTAATTTGAATTTGAATGACAGACTCTACAATTAGCTGACTCTGGTTGTCTAGAACTAGCCCTGGCTAGCTGTTGGATTGGCGATTCCCTGTGTATACAGAAAATCTTTCCTTCCAGGTAATCAGGACATCACAAAAAATAGAACCAGCATTGTGACAGACCTTTTAATTATTTATTTGTAAGTTGTTAATAATTTTTAAATCCAACACTTGCCCTTCGGAGATTGGTTTAGATCTCATTTATAGTACTTTCAGAAAATTATCTGAAAATGCTACGTATTCTTTTGTGTGTTGGATATTGGAGACTCTCAAACTGTGCTGCTGTACATGTTTTTATAAAATATACCCAGGCACAAGTGCACTGTAACAAAAATGTGATGTTTTATTTTCTTGTCTAGGAATACACTCAGTAGGGGATGTCCCTCCAGACCTTGTGAGGAGTTCAGTGTGTAGGGTTACTAGAGGTGCATCCTTTTTGTTGTATGAATCAATCACATTCCTTTTGGTTGTGGGGTATTCCCCAGCATGGGTATATCACAACGCCGCACACTGAAAGACATCTGGGTAGTTTCCTGGTTTAGATTAAACCAATACAGTTATGTTGCACTATCACCCTTACCCCGGTCCTCCCCAGTCTCTGATGACCACTGGTCAAGGGATACAAAATTATAGTTAGACAGTTGGAAAAAGTTCTATTGTTCTGTCACATGGGAGGGTGGCCACAGTAACAATAATGCCTTGTATATTTCAAAATAACTACAAGCTTCTGATTATTCTCACCGCGAAGAAATGATCAATGTTTGAGATGATGGATATGCTTGCTAATTATCCTGATTTGATCATTACACAGTATATGCATGTATCAAAACATCACACCATAAATAGGTACAATCATGTATTATAAAACTTTTTAAAAATTTATCTTCAAATGGCAAAACAAAACCACTGCTGTGAACATTTATGTGCAAGCATCCACATAAAAACATTTTCACTTGCTAAAAGTGTAATAATTGAATTGATTTTTTTTCAAAATTATTTAATTTTCTCTATTGTTTTCAATGTCATTAATTTCATCTTTCCTATTTTTCTGTCCTTTTGTAACAGGGACATAAAAGCTGTCTTTGCTAAATCCATTGACTCTTCACTGAGGACTTGGGATGTTTTATGGGTAACTAAAAACAGGATAAAACCTTGTCATCTCCACTTTCATATCACATAACTCTTTTCATACCTTAAATGTTGAGTCAGATTCTTGCCCAGTTCTGTGTAGCTATGTCTCCCTCTCGCCCTCCTGACTTGTTCTTTCTGAGTCATTTCCTACTGAAGTCACCTTAGATCCCAGGAACAACAAACAGGTCTGGTGGAGAACCATCTAGTGACAAAAGTAGAAATTACTTCCCAGGCAGCAGCAACAACTTTCTCATCACCATGTGACCCCATCTGACCAATCCTGAAATAATGATCAAGTCCCCAAACCTTGCTATACAACCCTGAGACCAATGTTAGTCCCATAGAGAAACAGACTTACAGTCACCAGACTGCTGTTTTTCTCCCCAGTGTGACCACACACAATAAATTTTTTTCCTGCCATCACCACCATTTTTCTCTCCAATTGGCCTTTTGGGATGGATGATCAGACCTGGTCCATTGGGACCCAAGAGTCAGGCCCCTGGCCTAGGACTCTGGTTATACTTTTACTAGTTCCTCAGGTAGGAATATAGATATTTTATTTATGACCTTTTGTATTTTCTAATGAAACTTTCAAGTCATATTAATATAACTCTTGGCTCTGTGTTAGTTCTACAAATTTGACACATGATTTTATTTTGTCTTTCCATTGTCTCTAAGAATTTATTCAGCAGGGATGTTCCTCAGGACCAAGCAAGAAATACGTGTCCAGGATTACCTGAAATAATTCATTTTTGTTCAATTCTCTGTGTGTATTGTGTGTTTATTTCAAGATTTCTCCTTTGTCCCATGACTCATTTAAAAGTGCATTTTAAAATTATAAGCATTCAGAAATTTTCCTGTTTTCTTTCTGTTAATGATTTCTAGTTTGGTTCCGTTCTGATCAGAGAATACATTCAGTGTGATTTTAATTCTTTTAAACTTTAAGGTTTGTTTTTTGACCTTGGATATATCTATCCTAGTGAATCTTTCCTGGGTACTTGAAAAGAATGTAAATTCTACTTTTGTTGAGTATTCTTTAATTTCATTTACATCCTGTTGTTTGATGGTGTTGTCCACCTTTTCTGTATTCTTGTTAATTTTTCTTCTAGCAATTCTAGAAATTGCTAAGAATGGGCTGTTAGTCCCCAGCTATAATTATAAGTTCTTTCCTTTCAATCAGTTTGTGCTTTATGTGTTTTGAAACGTGGTTGTTTGGTGCACACATGTTGAAGACTACCATATTTTCTTGGTGTACTGATCCTTTACCATTGTCTGAGGCTCCTCTTGCTCCCTAGTAAATTTCTTTGCTCTGAAGTATGTGTTATCTGATATTAATTTAGTTATTCTTTCTTTTAAAAAAAAAACTGATGTGTGTATCTTTGCCCACTTTTTGTTGTTGTAACTGAATACCACAAACTGGGTAATTTTTATAAAGAATAAAGGTTTGCCCAGCTCATGCAAATCATTCTGGAGGCTGGGAAGTCCAAGACCATAATAGCACAAGCACCTCCTCAGCATCTGCTGAGGGCCTTCTTCCTGCATCATAGCCGTGGTGGAGGTGTCACAGGGCGAGACCAATAAAGCTTGTGAACTTAGGTTTCTCGTCCTCTTCCTATAAAGCCACTAATGCCATCATGGGAATCCCACCCCCATGTTCTCATCTGATTCTAATTATCTCCCAAATACCATCAACCTATGAGTTTGGGGATTAAGATTCCAATGTATAAAATTTAAGAGACACATTCGAGTGTGATATATCTTATTCTAACCTTTTACTTTTAAGTTACCCATACCATTGATTTGAATTTTCTTGTAGATCCCATATAATAAAAGTGGTTTTTAATCTACTCTGACAATCTCTATGATTTTAATTGATGTGTTTGGGTAATTTACATTTGAAGTAATTAATTGTTTTAATATTTAGGTGGGCACAATGTCTTTATTTTATTTTCATGTGGTGCTGAGGATCAAACCCAGTGCCTCACGCATGCAAGGCAAGTTCTCTACCTCTAAACACAACCTCAGCCCTGAAGTAATTATTGATAGGGCTTAAGTAGGCCTTTTTTTTTCTTGGCTTTCTGTTTATTCCTTTTGTTTCTCATTCCTGTTTTTTGTTTTGTTTTATATTTTTGTCTTGTTGGGTTTGGTTTTGTTTGTTTTTTGACTGTCAGTGGATTACTTGAAATCTTTGCTTCCATATTGATTTGTTTGCCAAAGTTAAAAATATATATATTTTGGGGGCTGGGATTGTGGCTCAGCGGTAGAGAGCTCGCTAGCACACGCACGACCCGGGGTTCAATCCTCAGCACCACGTAAAAATAAATGTATCGTGTACAACTAAAGCAAATAAATATTTTTAAAAAGAAAAGAAATATATATATATATATATATTTGGGAGGGGGTTGGGGTTGTAGCTCAGTGGTAGAGTGCTTGCTTAGCATGTGTGAGGCACTGGGTTCAAGTCTCAGCACCACGTAAAAATAAATAAAGGTCTATTGACAACTAAAAAAACTTTTTAAATTAATCTCACTTAGCACAATTTACTTAGTCATTGTTGAAGGTGATTTATCACAGTTCACTGTCATTGACACTCTCCTAATTCATATGAAGAAAACTTACTCTCATTGAGGTCCCTTTACCCTCCTCGATTTCTAAGTGTAATTGCCCTGAATTTCACCTACGAACTCTAAACACCACATCAGATGATGTCATAAATTTTATTTCTGTCATAAAACATGATTGTAGAAACCCATAAGCTAACGGAGACTCTGTTATGTTTGCTTCCACTTTTAGTCATTGTGTTGCTCTTTTTTGTTTGTTTCTGAAGTTCCAAAACTACTTCAGTTGCCATTTCTTTCTGTTCATAAAGGTTTCTTACTTGTTTTAAGGATAATATGCTAGCAACAAAACATTTTAATTTGCTTGAAATGAGAATGTCCTTACTTTCCCTTTTTTCTCAAAGGGTCATTTTATCAAATATTGGATTCACAGTTGACAATTCTTTTCTTTCAAAACTTGAAATTAGAGCCGGATGTGGTGGTGCACACCTGTAATCCCAGCAGCTGGGGAGGCTGAGGCAGGAGGATGGTGAATTCAAAACCAGCCTCAGCAAAAGCAAGGTGCTTAGCAACTCAGTGAGACCCTGTCTCTAAATAAAATACAAAATAGAGCTGGGAGTGTGACTTGGTGGTCAAGTGCCCCTGAATTCAATCCCCGTTAAAACTTGAAACTTTTGTTCATCTCCTTTTGGCCTAGTAGTTTTGTGTAAGAAATCTATTGTCCTCTATAGATAATACATCATTTATCTCTGGCTATTGTTGATATTATTTACGTTTCTTTCATTTTCGAGCCTATGATGTGTTTTGGTATAATTCTACTGACTTTGTCAAATTTAGATCTTGAAGTGCAAGTGTATATCTTTTGCCAAATTTAGGATGTCATCAGCCATTGTTTCTTTGAATACTTTTTCATACTCTTTCTTCAGAGATTTCAATAATGTTAGAATATATATATATATATATATATATATATATATATATATATATATAGCCTCACAGATCCCTGAAGCTCTGTTCATGTTTTTTCAATATATTTATCATTTTATCTCTGCCGTTCAGGTTGAGTAAATTCTATTGATCTGTCCTCCTGTTCATTGATTTTTATCTTGTTATCTCTACTATTGAGTCCATCCAGTGAGTTTTAAAGAAATAAACTATTGTATTTTTCAGTCATGTAATGCCTACTAGATTGTTTTTATAGCTTCTATTTCTTTGCTGAGATTTCCTATTTTTAAAATTAGCTTCAAGATCACTTGTAATTATTATCCGTGGTTCTCAGTATAATAAATCATTTTCATTTGGGTGGGGACATTTCGGCTCTTAGACTGGGAGACTCTTGATTCTGTGCAAGCCCTTTCTTCTCACAGACAGTTGTCCTGTTTGATTTTAGGTGGAGGTTCTTCCTACTTTCCTGGGCTGTAGTTCCAAGGGCAATTTTGCCCTCAGAGTTTTTATTCTGGTGTACCTCATCTTTCAGTGCTGCTGGGACTCCCACACCATCCCTGCCCTTGTCACCTGTAGGGGAAGAAGACTCCTCCATGATCTGCCTGGTATGCTGGGCCACTTTCTGAGGTCAAAGTGGACTCTCCTGGGCCTGGGTCTCCTTCTCCCACTGGCTGGAAGGTCAGCAGATGCTAGGCCTACAGGGGGATTGTCCCAAACACTTCTGCTCTGGTTGTGGAACAAGTGGGGCTTTGAAGCTACCTCTGGGTCTAGATCAGCCAACGAGGCCAGGAGGGTCTCTAGGACATTTCCATCAGGTCTCTGCTGAGTTTATCTTTTCCTGGGCCTTTAACCAGAAAGAAAGAGAAAATGGTCTATCTTTACCTTGCATTTTGTTCTCTTTTTTGGTTTGTTTTGTTTCGGTTTTATCTATGCTGTTAGTCAGTGTTTCATCATTGTGATCAAAACACCTGATGAAAACAACGTAGAGAAGGAAGCGTTTACTGGGGGCTCACAGTTTCAGAGACCTCAGCCCATGGTTGACTGGCTCCGTTGCTCTGGGCTTGCCAGGCGGCCGCATGTCACGGCGGAAGGGGCACAGTGAAGGAAAGCCGGCCTCTCGTGGCAGCCAGGCAGCCGCGACAGAAAGGGGCTGGGACTAGAGCCCTTCCAGGGCACACCCTCAGTGACCTCCTGTATCCAAGGAGGTCCCACCTCCCCGCAGTCCGTTCAGCTATCAGTGTACTGGCCCAGCAGTGGATTCATCCCCTAATGGGGGCAGAATCCTGATCATTGCCTACAATCCCTGGCTCTGGCTTTGTCGCATTGAGGGCTGTGCTTTCAACACAGGGGCTTCAAGGGACACTCCAGATGTTTCAGGCCTCTCGGACACTCAGTCTGGGACACCTGGGAGAGCAGAAGAAAGCCCAGGGAATTCACCACATTGCCTTTCCTTAAGTCCTTAGGTCCATAGTGAGTTGCTTTCCTTATTCTTTCTTTCAGAATCCTTTTATAGCTAATTAATAAATTACTCATGAGTTTTTAGTTGTATTTAGAGGGGAGATCTAGGGAAAAGTGAGTCTACAATATCACCTTCTGAAAGCCAAAGTCTACCATGCACATTTTAAAAACCTAGATTATTAATCTCAATAATGTATCCATTTGAGTTGTTTTGTTTTTGTTTTTGTTTTTGTTTTTGTTTTTGGTACCAGGGATTGAACTCAGGGGCACTCAACCACTGGGCCACATCCTCGGCCCTTTTTTGTATTTTATTAGAGACAGGGTCTCACTGAGTTGCTAAGTGCCTCGCCATTAGTGAGGCTGGCTTTGAACTCGCGATTCTCCTGCCTCAGCCTCCCAAGTGCTGGGATTACAGACATGTGCCACCACGCCCGGCTTGAGTTAGATTTTTTTTACAGGCAAAAGAAGGCTTTAAAAAAAAGTAGATTACGGGGGCTAGGATTGTGGCTCAGCGGTAGAGCGCTTGCCTAGCATGTGTGCGGCCTGGGTTTGATCCTCAACACCACGTAAAAATAAATGCATTGTGTACAACTAAAGCAAATAAGTAAATTTTTTTTTTAAAAAAGTAGATTATTCTGAATGGCTTGCAGAGCCAATCCCCAGACTGAATTTTGGTCAGGGATCCTGGTAAGTAGTAGGCCTGGAACCCCCACCCCACCACCCCCAGGAAGTCCTTGCAGGTGGGGTGCATGGTTCAGGTTCCTGAAGCTGGTGTTCCTCTTACTCTGACACTGTAGTGACAAAAACAGGAGAATGAAAAGGAAGTAGCAATGTATACACATATGCTCCTTGCTCTTTTTATTTTTTTTTTAAGGTTGTCTTTCTATTATCAGAAGTTTTTTTTATTTTAATGGCAGCAGCCCTTGCATGGGAAGGTCAGATTTCTAGAATTGTCATTAGTTGGAAAGGCAGGGGACAAATTAGTTGGGCTCATATGTTCTGGGAAGTTCTGGGCCAGATTCAACCAGGCTGTATAAGTCCAACAGGAATTCGCAGCACTGAGGGAGGGAAGGACATTGTGTAAGTGAACAAGAATGGGTCATCTGCAGACCCAGGAAAAGGCCAACAAGTCAGCAGGCTTTAGAGAGAAAGGAAGGAAAAGGACAGATGTGCCCCTGTGGGAGGCTGGATGGTCACATTGTAGGGACCACAGGCATTATGGAGCCAGAGTCCAGGGCTGCCTTGAGTAGGCAGCTGCTAGGTTTCCCCGGCAACAGGGCCCTCCCCTCCCTCCCCTCCAGCTGTGAATTAGGATCTGAAAAGCTACATGCTGATGAAGTAGATGAGCAAAGAGCCTGCCTGCATCTGAGTCCACCTCTCAGAGAAGGGCCTGGGATGCAGCAATCCAGGGGGATGCTGATCCTGGAAAGCTTGAGGAGAAAGGATGGGAGCCTGGAGGAACCTGCTCAGCTCCTGTAACTTTGGTGGGGACACAGCCTGGGTTTGTGATGCCACCTGGCCTGGTTCATCTCATGCTGCATGGACAGAAGCAAGAGGAAGCAGGACCGAGGACTCCAGGCCACCCTGAAAGGCAAGATCACTGTCCTCATTTATGGAAAAGACGCAGCTGAAGCAGGCCACCTCACCACAACTGCTACCCTAGCTAATGGCAGACAAGGATGCTTCCAGAACACTACACCTATCCTCATCTGGGAAGTGACACAGGAAAGAGAAACAGGAATCCTGTGCCTATGTCCTGAGCACCTTTGTGTTCTGTTTGTTTGGGCAGACCTCAGGCCACCCTCCCAAGCCTATTGTCTCCAGATGCAGAGAAGTCCAGCCTGGGCAGCTGGTAGGGGTCTCACACTACATGGTCGAAGGCAAGGGAGCAGTCAGAGGCTGCAAGATGATGAGGTCTTGTCAGGATTCCTCCAAGGGAAAGGTGGAAAATCCTGCTGCCCAGCAATGTTTAGGCGTAAGCTACAAATTTCTGTGACATCAGAGAATATCCAAAGAGAAAATCCTCAAAGACATGGAAAGAGTAAAACCAATTACTCATGTCTGAAAACACTTTCTTCCATTATATGGCCTTCTGGGGGAGCAGGAGGCAAATGAATGAAATGTGTCCATTTCCTCTGTTGAAAATATGATAAGTCAAAAAATGTGATAAATCAATGATGATTCATATCCATGAGGACCTTGGAACCGATTAAGAATTCTATATGTCCAGTTAGTATGAGCATGTAGACCAAGGACACTGTCTTCCATTCTCATACTAATGTATCACCAAGGCTACGGCCTTGGTGTGAAGGACAGAAGGGCTCAGGGTCATTTTGGGGTTGGGGGAGGAGTTCCTGTTTGCCATTCTCATAGTCCTGCTTAAACTTTGTGGGTTTTTGTTTTTGTTTTTGTTTTTTTCTTTTGTGATATGAGCCCAGTCCTGACCAATCAGAAAACCTACCTTCTGGCCTCAGTGATTGGCTTGGAGTCTGGCCTGTCACCCACACCAGACCAATTATCATCTTCCCTGGGAATTTAGCTCAGAAAAATCCCTCCCTCCCTCTGGCAGGTAAGAACCAAAAGGACTCATATGAGTCAGGAGCCAATGGGGTGTCTTGCTTCCACATGGAGAAGACCAGCCTCAGAATGGGACCAAGAAACGTATTGGGAGTGAGAGTAATGTCATCATTTGAACACCTGGATGCAGGTGTTCCCCTTAACAGAAAATCTTGTTTGAATTGGGTTTCTGTCACTTATTACTGAATGAGATCAGGTTAGGTATGGTGGTGCACACCTGAAATCCCAGTGACTCGGGAGGCTAAGGCAGAAGGATCACAAGTTTGAGGCTGGCCTGGATAACCTAGTGAGATTCTGTCTCAAAATAAAAATCTAAAAAGGTCTGGGGGTATACCTCAGTGGTAGAATACCCACGAGTTCAATCCCCAGTACCAAAAAAAAAAAAAAAAAAACCCGGATGAGTTCTGATGAGTATTATTACCATAAAACATAGAAATATTGTACTGTGCTGAGAGGGCTGGAATTCTCGGGTGGATTGTCCTCAAACTGATTGCACTATCAGATTAAACACACAGACTTTTCATGATGGCCCACAGCTGATCACTAACTAACAGCAAGAGGACGACTGAGGGGCGGGGGTTGTGGCTCAGCGGCAGAGCGCTCGCCTCGCACGTGCGCGGCCCGGGTTCGATCCTCTGCACCACGTAAACATAAGTGCATTGCATTGTGTACAACTAAAGCAAATAAATAAATATTAAAAAAAAAAAAAAGAGGCCAACTGACTAACTGGTGGAGTGCTATGGACTGAATTGTGTCCCCCTTCCCAAATTTAGGTGTGGAAGCCCTGACCCATGATGCGATGCTACTCAGCAGGGAGGCCTTTGAGAGAGGATTCGATTTAGATAAGATCATGATTCAGATGAACCCGTGATGACGGTAGTATCCTTTTAGGAAGAGACCAGAGAGTTCTCTCTCCCTCTCTCCCTTCCCCCTGTCTTCCCTCTTTCTCCTTCTCCTTCCCTCCCCCTTCTCCATCAACATCACTCATAGAAGTGAGTGATCTGTACACCCAGAAAAGAGATCTCACCAGAACCTGACCATGCTGGCATTTGATCTTGAACTTGAGTCTCCAGAATGCTGAGAACTAACTGCTGTTTATCTGCAGTTGCTTGCGAGAAAAGCCCTAGCAGCCTGCGACATGGAACTTAGGCAAGTCCCAAGAATGGGAACTGGCCTCTTCAATTCCTGATATGCAAAGTCCTTCACTTGAGGAAACGGTCCCTTCCAGGACTCGTGTGGTGTGAGCTGTTCCTCCCCAGGCACTTTCTATTGACCATTCCCTATTCTATTGACCAGTCCATCTCCTTGTGTCCATTGTGTTGTGGTTCCTGCAGAGATGCAGAGATGACAGGGGCCCGCATCGCCAAGAGCGGGGAAAGGAAAGAATGGGGCCAGTGGGCAGCCTGTGATATCCATCAAATGATGATGCCCATGGGCGCCAGAGATGTGAGCAACCCAGTTGAGAAGGGCTGCGTGCCAGAAGTTCTGCCACCTTACGCTGGAGGAGCTTGTCCAAATCTCCTGAATTCTCAGTGTGCGCTTTTGAAGTGTACTGGGAACACGCAGCTTCCTGGGTTTGCCCTCTGCTTCCCTCGTGGAAACATCTCCCATGGAGAAATATAATCATTAAGTGTCTACCCCACTGCTTGGCATAGAGCAGTGCCTGGCAGACCTCTTGGTAAAGAAGCAGATGGTAAGTACTTTAGGCTTTGTGCAATCATTCCACTCTGCCGCTCTCGTGTGGACAGTACACCAATCAGGTGTAAAGAAATGTGCCTATTGAAATGTGTTAATCTGAATTTTATATAATTATCATGTATCTTAAATAGTGTTATGGTCTAGATGGGGAATGCCCCCCAAAACTCATGCATTGGAAGCTTGTTCTCCAATGTAGCCATGTCCAGAGGTGGGGCCTTGGGCAAATGATTGGATCAGGAGGACTCTGAGCCCATCAGAGATCAACCTATTCATAGCCAAATGGACAGCTGGAAGAAGGTAGAAATGGTAGGCAGGTGGGGTATGGTTGGAGAAAGTAAGTCACAGGGAACAAGACCCTGGGGACTATATCTTGTCCCTGGTCTTTTCTTTCTATCTATCTGTCTGTCTATCTGTCTATCTATGCATCTTTCTATCTATCCATCTATCCATCTTTCTAGCTATCTTTCTATCCATCCATCTTTCTACCTTCCTATCTATCTATCCATCTATATCCATCCATCTGTCTTTCTATCTATCCATCCATCTTTCTACCTTCCTATTTATTTATCTATCTATGCATCTTTCTATCTATCCATCCATCCATCCTTCTTTCTTTCTTTCTATCTATCTACCTATCTTTCCCTCTGCTTCCTGCTGCCTTGAGATGAGTCATGACCTTTCTTTCACCTTGCCCTTCCTCCATGATGTTCTACCTTACCTTGGACCTGGAGCAATGGAGCCATCTGACCATGGACTGAAACCTCTGAAACTGAGTCAAAATTAACCTTTCCTCCTCTAACTTGCTCTTATCAGGTATTTTGGTCACAGTGACAAAAAGCTGACTAACACAAATGGTATTCTTTTGATTTTTTTTCCCCAGCTATTTAAAAGTGAAAACCACTGTTTCACAGCCGAGTTCAAGATATTTCCGAGACTTTCTTCTCTTAGTTTTCATCATTTCCTCCAAGTTGCCTGCTCCTGTTGGTTTCCGAATCTCTATTCATTGAGAGGCTTTCCCCAGATGTCTTTTGGCACTTGGTTATGGCTTACTCTGAAGAAAGGGCCCTGGACAAGCTGATCGAGGGCTCTAGGTCTTGGTCTAGAGCTTAGGTTACCACATGAGGACTAGGTGAGCGTTGTGGGGGAATCCCAATGTCAGCGTCTGTCTGGGTCAGTTTTCTGTTACTATAAAAAAATAACTATAAAGAGAAAAGTCTTCTGGCTCGTGGTTTGAGGTTTCAGACCATGATCAGTTAGCCCCATTGCTTTGGGGCTATGATGAGGAAGTGCATAGATTAAGATATACTCAGAAAAACCCATTTGGCTTGACCACATAACAAAATTTGGGAAAAGACTCCATACCTTCCTACTAACCTCCTTCCTAGAATCTGGCCCACCTGAGTACTGGGTGCTCAGTCTGTGCCACACTGGGAATGAGTTTTGGGGGGGGTCTTCCTCCACAGTCTTGCCCTCTTCCCCCATTGAATCTATATCCCATCAGATGCAGGAACCCCAGAAAATGACATAGAAATGTGTGTGTGTGTGTGTGTGTGTGTGTGTGTGTGTGTGGTGTTTATGACGTGTGTGTGTGGCATGTGGGGTGTATTGTGAAGTTTGTTGTGTGTGCTATGTACAGATGGTATGTGTGGTGCGTGTATGTATTGTATGTGTTTGTGTATGCTGTATGTGTGCATTTGTGTGTGTGAGGTACACAATGAGTGTGGTGTGTAAATGGGTGAGAATTTATGTAAGTGTGATACAGTTATGCACGTGGGCTCATGACATCACCTCTAGAGGTGGCTGTGATTGGGGGCCATCGCTTTTTGGAGAAGGAAGGATAAGTCATTTAAACTTGGAACTGTTGGATGATCAAAGCTCAGTGAGCTGTTGATACTGTTTTCATGCCTGTTACGTGCATCACAGGTAGAGACGGAGGCCTCAGCATCACGCCTCTTTAGTGTGTCTCGCTATCCAGAAGTCCTTTGGGAGCTAATCTTAAGGGGGGGTCACCTGGAGATGGGGATAATCTCCCTTAAAGCTGCTAAGTCCGAATGTGAACTCCAACCACCTACATCTACCACTTAGCCCCGCCTCATCAGGGCCGTTTCCTCACTGATATGCTTTCAGGTAGGATGTCCACTGCCCTTTCAGCTTGTGAGAACTCCGTGAGGCAGGTGTGTGAGGGGCTGGGGGACTTGGCAGCCTTGCCATGTGATTATGCTTGGCAAAGAGTTGCTGCTTTTAGTTTTATTTTCAGGGCTGGTGGCAAGGCAGCTCATGAAACTACGAAAGGGGTGAGTCCCAAGATCCATGCAGCCTGACGTGGGGGGGCCATGATGCCCTCTCAACCACTCTTTATCTCTCATTAGGATACGGCCAGCCGCCATCCTGAGTCCAAGAAACTCCATCCCTCTGGTCTTTTGTTGAGAAAGTTGTCCTCACACCCATCAGCAGTGTGAGGGAGGCTGGGCGTGCAGGGCCTTCCCAGTTATTAAGCATCTGAGACCACCAGGGCACAGCAGGAAGATGCAGACAGTGGACACCAACCCAGTGGCTCTGCCTTTGCCTGCCAGGGACTTGTCTGTGTGACAGGTTCCCCACAGTAACATACTGAAAATATTTTCCTTTCACAAATTAAAAGACCAGCTCGCTAAAAGGGAAATACTCAGGAAATTCATTTTCCCTCCTGCCTGTGTTCAGTTTTCGTTTTGCAGGTGTATGGATATGAGTTCAATTTGAATCTGGACAAACTGAAGAATGACCGCCCAGAACTGGACAAGACTTAGCTGAAAAGGAAGGTCGGGACTGGTGATAAAATTGTCAGCACTACCAGGCAGATTCATGGAGTAGCATGAAAATCAGAAGAACCCTTCAGGGGAATTAGAGGGTCCCCTGGGTTGGGGAGTTTCAGGCACGCTGGGTTGGTTAGTCACTGTTATTGTTTAGATGTGAGGTCTCCCACAAAAGCTCGTGTGTGGGACAAGAAGAGGTGAAATGACTGGGTTATAAGGACCTTAACCTAATCAGCATGTTAATCCCCGACAGGGATTAACTGGGTAGTAACTGTAGGCAGGTAGGGTATGGCTGGAGGATGTGGGTCCCTAGGGCTGTGCCTTTGAGCTACATATTTTATCCTGGTTGAGTGGAGTTCTCTCTCTGCTTCCTGGTACAATGTTTTGAGTCACTTTTCCTCCACCACACTCTTCCGCCAGGATGTTCTGCCTGGCCTCAGACCCAGACCAGTGGAGTTGGCCATCTATGGTCTGAGACCTCTGAAACCGTGAGCCCCCAAGTAAACTTGTCCCCCCCCTACATTTTTCTTGTCAGGTCTTTTGGTCACAGCAATGAAAAGGCTGACTAAATGGGTCACCCAATGGACAAATGCCTTGACCAAGCCAGCGCTTTGTTCTTCCCCAGACTTTCCAAGGACCCACTGGATGTAGGCATGCAGGAATGGGTCCCCAAGTAGCAGGGAACAGGGTGGAAGGAACAAATGCCCAAGAGCTCGCGATCACTCTGAGCCAAAGGAGGCCCAATACTCACCTCAGCCCCGACATTCCTTGCCTGTCTCCCGCTTGCCCAGCCTACGGTAGCCATCTTTCCCAGCCTCTTCAGGTGCACCCATGGCCCAGGAGCAGGCTCTCTGTTACAGAGGTGCCCATCTTTGAGTATTGCAGTCTGATGGCTCTCTCCCTCCTGTCACTCAGGGGGCGATACAGGGCTGGAGGTATAAACAACATGGCTGTTCCAGTGTCAAAAGCAGCCGGGACCAGTGAGCCATTTCCTAACTCAGTGACCTCCCCCATCAGGGCTAGAGTAACGTTAGCATAGAGTTTTCCTTTTTTTAATTTTTTTATCTTATTTATTTATTTGTTTTTGGCCTAGGAAAACCACCGTGGTACCTCCAGGAATATTCCTTTTCATCACATGAAGTCAGGAGTCATACAGAAACAGGAAATCCAGAAACGGGCTACTTTAAGGAATTATCATTTATATTAACAAATCATGTCCCCAGCACATCCATGAAAGTTGGCTTGGTGGAAGATTCTGGATTCCAATCAGGATTTCGGATGAACTGTTACAATCTGCTTGCCAGAATATGATTTCAGAGACACTGAAAGGGAGACTTCAAAAATATTTTGATTTGCTTCACTTGGGGCTTTCTAAACATTTACTGTTTAAAATCTTTCTGATTAATGATTCAAAATGCTGTTTATTTCTGACAACTTATGTTTAGTGTATACTTGCCATTTATAAATGTTCAACAAAACCAGTCTCATGCAGCATTTTAATAATGTTTGTAATTGCTGTTATTGTTTTTGTCTTATGATTCTAGAGTCTAAGTAACAGGAGGATGGTGGAGGGTCTTCAAGGAAGATCGATGCAATTGGAAATGCACAAAAGCTCAGAGGAGCATGGGGGAGGGTCCACCTTCTTCCTCCCACGGGGAAGACCTCTAACACTTTCTGGTGGATTCATTGTGAATAGATGGAGGAAAACAGTCCTAAATTAAATCTAAATATTCCAGCCAACCATGCCTCTCAGGCTAATGCCATCTCCAAGCTGCAGATAACACACTGATGTACTTGTGGGGTCCCCCTTAGCAACAGAGTTGCCATGGAAACACATTGTGAGTCTCTGAGAGGAAGCAAAAGAGAGCAGGCAGGAGGAGTGCACAGGAATTTCTCATTGAAATAATTACAGTCGTTCTCAGTGTGTTTAAGAAATGAATACACCATGAATTTTTTAAATTACTTTTCAAAGCATGTTTCTGACAGTCTTACATCCAAAGAGTTTAGCTCAAAGGCCTACCATTTAAATCTAAATCACATCGTATTTTTTTGCAAAGCATTTTGGAAGCTCTTGGTGGCCAATTTTTTTTTTTTTTCTGGGATGCAAAAAGTCCTATGCATTTAAATGTTTATCCACATAAAAATCCCCCAGAGGGACCTGGTTATATATGTGTGAGACAGAAAGACTGTGTGTGACAACTGTTTTATAGCCAGTTCATTAAATTGGGAGTAGTGGTATGCACCTGAAATCCCAGATACTTAGGAGACTGACATGAGGCAGGGGGTGGGCACAATTTCAAAGACAGGCCTGGGTAACGTAGCAAAAGCCTATTGCAAAAAACAAAAACAGGTTCACCAAAAATTTGATAGAATTTTATGGTAACTGTGTATCTTTTGTGCTTTGCTTTGGTCAATTACCATACATAATGAAATTTTTTTTTAATTTTTTGGCTGCCCAATTTATCCCAGCAAAGGTAGCCCCTATCAGTGCTATCACTTCTGAATGTCTAGTCACTTAGGAAATTCTAGGGCCGTTATGGGAGATTTGTGTATATTTAGAGAACATCAGTTGCTTGTCTGTATTTGAACTAAAAGAATAATAAAATGCACTTATTAAGTTATTCCTAATATTTTGCAGTGGGTACCTATCTTTATTTTAAAAGCAGCCTCTAATTCTGATGAAAAATGTAGACATCTTCCTGGTAGAATTTTTTTTACAATCATGTTAAAGTGTTTTTAAAAGTATGAGGATTTCCAGAAATCTCACCTCTGATTTATTCTTAATCACCAATAAGATTTTGACATTCTTCCTTGAGTCCTGATTTTAACCTTTTGTGTTGTTTGTTTGCCTGGTTGGTTTGGAGTTTTTTTTGTTCGTTTGTTTGTTTTATTATTTTTGGTGTTCTGTGTTAGTCAGCTTTCCGAGGCTATCACAAATAACTGAGAAAAAACAACTTCAGGAAGGAAAGGTTTACTTTGGCTCATGGTTTCGGAGGTCTCAGTGCACAGGTGGCTGGCTCTGTCGCTCTGGGCCTGAGGTGAAGCAGAACATCGTGGTGTCAAGAGCGTGAGGCAGAGGCCACTGCTCACCTCATTGCAGCCAAGAAGCAAAGAGACGGAGCAAGAGGAAGGGGCCAGGGACAAGAAATGCCTTCAACTAGGTGCTACCTCCTACCATTTCCATCACCTCCCAGTAGTTCATTCAGCTATGAATCTGTTGATGGGTTAACCCGCTAACGAAGTTAGAGCCTAGTGATTCAGTCTCTTCCCCAAATCCCCACATCAGAACAGTGCTACATTGGAGGCTCGTGTGGTTTAGATATGAGGTGTCCCCGCTAAAGCTCATGAGACAAGGTGATAAATGGGCTACCCCTCCCCAAAGTTTCTGTGTCCTGAGCAAAGCAACCTTGTTTCATTTTCCCTGGGGGCAGGAGCCAATAGGCTTATAGGTCACCCTGTTCCACAGGCAAAGAGCCAAAGGTTAAAGAAGGGAACTGCACGCACCACCAACGGTGAGAAACGGAAACCTCGCAGGCCAGCAGTTGGTTCGAGAAGGCAACCTAACGGTCCAAGTCAGCTCACCAAAAAATCCCTACTTAAGTTCCCGTCTGTTTGGAGCTGAGACACAACAGCTCATCCCTGCTGAGAGGAGGCAGCCAGTGCACCAACCTTAGACGACCCACCGCCTCCAGCCCAACAGTAGCTGCCCCAACCGACAGCTCCAGAGACCACAGCCAGTGTGACCAGGCACCCACCTTCTGTCCAGAGCTTGCACACTTCTCTCTCCCTGACTTCTCTCTCCCCGTACCTCTTCTACCTCTGACCAGCCATTAAAGGCTGGTGAATAAATCTCTTGGCTGCTCAGTTGTCTCTGGTGTGATTTTTGCCCTTCACAAAGCAAGAATGTTCAGAGGCGAAATGATTTCCTTATGAGAGCTGTAACCTAATGGGTAGATCCATCCATTTGCTGGATTAACAATTTGAAAGGATTACTGGATGGGAACTATAAGTAGGCTGGAGAAAATAGGTCACTAGGGCATGGCCTTGGGTGTTATATTTTTTGTCCCTGGCTCCTCTCTCTCTCTCTCCTTCCTGGCTTCCAGGAGCTGAGCAACTTTCTTCTGCCATGCCCTTCTGCAGGGACTAGAACCTCTAAAACTGTGAGGCAGAATAAACTTTTCCATCTCTAATTTTTTTTGTCAGGTATTTTGTCACAGCAACGAAAAGCTGACAAACACAGGGATCAAGCCTTCAATGAGTGAGCCTTTAGGGGACATTTCAAACTCAAACATGTAGGAGAAACTCCCAGTTCCTGGCTGGCAGCTGTGAATGTCTCACGTGTATAAGGAAAACCTATAAACATACAGGCCTAACAGGAAAAATCTGTAGGAAGGAGCATTCCGTTCTGGCAGGATGGAGTAAAAACCCTCTCCCCCACAACTGGAAACCTGCAGGAAGGAGTGTTTGCTCTGGCCGGCCCATGCAGGAAACCCGTTCAGCACAAATTACGCAAGTGTTGCCAGGGAAACTGAGGGGAGAACTTGGTGGTCTTACCCACCGTGGCATAAAATGATTGGACAGGGGGCTTTCAAAAGATTAAGACACTTCTGCAATAAACGAGCTTGCAGGCCAGTCCCAAGTGCCTGCTTCCACCCAGCTTCCAGAGTCTGTTTTTGACCTCCACACCGCTTACCCCCCACGACTGAGTTTGGCCAAGACCCACAGCAATGACAACACAAACCATACAACTGCTTCTCTGTGAGGTTCTTTAAATAGCATCCTATTTGGACAACGGCAGCCCTACCTCTGTCTTCCACTCGGCATCTCCATCTGGACATCTAAGGGATGCTCAAACCCACCTCTTGATCTTCTCCTTCCAAATGTGTCCCTGCTTCCTTCCTCTCGCTGCATAGAACACCTGTCCACACAGGCACTCATAATGGAAATTATGGGGCATCCCTGATGCCTTCCTTCTGGGCCAAACATTTAATATGAGTCAATATGGACTTGTGAATAAGTAGTGGTGAGAACATTCTAGAATGGGGGGTGGGGGGCATGTGGAGATGACTGTTGACTCCATTTCACAGGGCAAACCAGGTCTGCTTCCTGCTCTGGTCTGAAGCCCTTAGGGCAGGCATCTTCCAGTCCACCTTCAGTGACCCCTGTGAGCACTCAATTCACACATGCCAAAAAACCCAGAAAATAGAAAGGGGTTTGGCCTTTTCTGTACTTTTAGAATATTGCTATCTTTTGCACCAACTTTCTTCTTGAAGAAAGAGCAGAAAGTCTGCAATCCTCACTTCAAATTTAACACAAGGGATATATGGCTATGGTTTGAATATAGTTCATCTCCTCTGAGACTCATGTTGAGATTTCATCATTATTGGGAGATTTCAAGAGTGGTACAGGTGAAATGTTTAAGGGGTGATTGGGACTCTGCCTTTATGCATGAATTAATCAGGTGATTAATGGATTAATGTATAAAAGGGTCATCTGGAGAGAGGTTCTGCTATAGAAGCCTTTTTTTTTTTTTTTTTTTTTTTTTGGTACTGGGGATTGAACTCAGGGGCACTTGACCACTGGGCCACATCCCCAGCCCTTTTTTGTATTTTATTAGAGACAGGGTCTCACTGAGTTGCTAAGTGCCTCGCCATTGCTGAGGCTGGCTTTGAACTCGCGATCCTCCTGACTCAGCCTCCCAAAGTGCTGGGATTACAGGCGTGCACCACCGCGCCCGGCTTAGAAGCCAGTTTTTAATGCTCCCTGTCTCCACCTTACCCTGCACCACCTTGGAACCCTGCCCCTTTACCTTGGACCAGAACTGTGAGCTGAAATAAAACATTTTCTTCATAGCTTACAGAAAACACACTAAGACAAACATGAGTATTCAAAACATCAAACTGAAATTTCTAGTTTTCCTGAAGGCAGAGGGAGGCAAATGAATTCATGTATATTTTAAAAATTGGTATGTGAGATTAAAAACTGTGGTCATTGTCCATTACTTTGTAACTCCCGAAGCACTTTGGATTCATTGTTGTCATTCAGGGGAAAACAAAAATACGTTTTCAGATAATGGATTTGTGTTTTTCATTTTATAAATAAAAATAAAGTTTGAAACAGTGAAGAAGAAATGGACAAGCCCACCTGGGGAGCAGCAGATGGACAGCGGGGTGCTGGTAAAAGTGGTAACCAGCTTTCTGGGAAATAAACAAACCCTGACTGGTAGCGTTTGCCAGTTTCTGGGATTTAAATGTTCCGCCATGACCAATTTCAAGTACTGATTTAACGTGAAGCTTACAAAACACCTGCGAATTTAACAATGGTTCTTGTGGGCTGGAGCAGTACCCGCCATTGCTGGGCAAAGAGTTCCAGTCTGTGCTGGTCTCTCTCCTTGGGTCCTGAATGCTTCCCATGACACCTCACTGCCAAAGAGAAGTTCGGAGGAAGCAACGGGGAGTTGTTTACAATGGGTAGGAAACATGCATGAAATGCAATACTGCTTGGGTGATTTCGTCCACTTGCATTCTAAGGCTGTGGGGTGGGACATTTATTCGAGCTGTGTGGACCCTCCCTTGAGAGTTGCTGACGACACCTTTGCTATGACTGTGGTGGTAGACTTTGCTCTCTGTCAAGTGCAGCTGCATTGCCTACATTTCTAGGAGCCCCCTTGCAGCTTGGTAGGGAAGGAGGAACGGCTGGACCCCTTAGGAGGCTCCTGTGGCAGGTCTTCTCGCTGCACAGAGCTGCTGTCTGTCCATGTTTGGGTTTGGGGACGCTGTGGTGAGCGGGTTGCTAGGGAGACAGCCAGTTGAAGGGAGGCCATGGGAATCCTTATTCAGAGATGCAGAGGCTGAGGATGGCTGTGTGTCCGTGGCCAGCAGGGCCTCTCCCGTGGTGATGCAAGAGGTGAGGGACTACCTGCTGGGGTCTCTGTGTCCCTGCTGCATGGATGAGAGGAGGCTGCGCTGATGCTTCACCAGGAAAGGCTCAGACCCTCCCTGAGGGAGATCCAGCACCCCACTTCCTCAGGGCTTGGACCCTTCAGATCATATCTTGGTACTGCAAAGTCACTGTCAGTCACACTTCTGCCACTTTTTTTATTTTCTTTTACTTTTTTTTTTTTTTTTTTTTTGTGGTACCGAGGATTGAACTCAGGGGCACTCGACCACTGGGCCACATCCCCAGCCCTTTTTTGTATTTTATTTACAGTCAGGGTCTCACTGAGTTGCCAAGTGCCTCGCCATTGCTGAGGCTGGCTTTGAACTCGTGATCCTCCTGCCTCAGCCTCCCAAGTGCTGGGATTACAGGTGTGAGCCACCACGCCCAGCAACACACTTCTGCCACTTTAGGAAGAACACAGAGGTAGTCATTCACTTGTGTTTACACTTCCAGTGTACAATTCCGAGCCCAGGATTTGGCTTCCTGACTACACCCTACACATCTTCTTTTTTTGTTTGTTTGTTTGTTTGTTTTGCGAATGGGGATTGAACCAGAAATCACATCCCCAGTCCTATTTATTTATTTATTTTATTTTATTTTCTGAGACAAGATCTCTCTAAATTGCTTAAAGTCCTCACTAAGTTGCTGAGGCTAATCTTGAACCTGTGATCATCCTACCTCAGCCTCCTGAGCCGCTGGGATTACAGACATGTGCCACCGTTCCCGGTTGCTTCTTTTGTTTTTGTTGTTATTTGTTTTTTGGGTTTTTTTATTTTTAAGATTTTTCAAAGTATTTTTAGTTGTAGATGTACAAATGCCTTTATTTGTTTGTTTGTTTGTTTATTTAATGTGGTGCTGAGGATCGAACCCAGTGCCTTACGTGTGCTAGGCAAGTGCTCTACCACTGAGCCACAACCCTAGCCCACCTTCTTCTGGGGGAGGAAAAAATTAAGTTTTTTCAGGCTTTCCCTCTGTCAACACAGAGCAGACTACACCCAGAATTAGAGTTTCATGGAAACACAATGGTTGTGTTTGTCAGAGTTCTCCAGAAATTGAACCAGAGGGGCTGGGGCTGGGGCTGTGGCTGTGGCTCGGCGGGGTAGAGTGCTCACTCAGCACGTGCGTGACCCAGGTTCGATCCTCAGCACCATGTAAAAATAAAAAGGCATTAAAAAAAAAAAGAAAAGAAAAGAAAAAAGAAGTAGAACCAGAGAGGAACTCCATTGACGCACCTTAACTTATGGTAGGGTTACATTCCCAAAAACCTACAAGCTGAAAATGCACTCAAGTACACCCAGCCTACAGAATATCATGAACAGCCTGACACACAGGCCCAGCACAAGCAGCCTATAGTTGGGCAAAATCATCTCACATAAATCCTCATTTATAGTAAAGTGTTGACGCGCTCCTGTAATTTACTGAATACTATACCAAAAGTAAAAAGCAGAATGGTTGTGTGGCTATTCTTTTATGCCATCATAAAGTCAAACCATCTTAAATTGGGGGCCATCTGTGTACCTATACCACACACTTCAGTCAATAATGGGCCTCACAGGTGACAATGGTCCCATTAGAGCAAAATGGAGCTGACAAATTCCCACCATTGCTTGGCTCAGCGGTGCATGCCTGTAATCCCCGCAGCGCAGAAGGATGGTGAGTTCAAAGCCAGCCTCAGCAACTTAGCAAGGCCCTAACCAACTTAGTGAGAATCTGTCTCTATAAATATTTTTTTTAAAGGGCTGGCGATGGAGCTCAGTGATTAAGCACCCCTGGGGTTCAATCCCCAGTACCAAAAAAGGAAAGGAAAATTCTACCATTTAGTAATGTCTGGCTGTTGTGACGTCATAATGCTACACACCACTAGTGTGTCTATATGCTGCTGTAAACAAGTCCACTGTCCTGCCAGCCCAATGAAAGTACAACACATCCAATTATGTAGAGTCCGTAATGCTTAATAATGACCATGAACAACTGCTACTTCTTGGGTTTCCTGTCTGTCTCTTCATCACATCATTTTCTCTTGTTTTTCATGCAATCTCATCTTGTGTTGTCCATCACAGCTCTAGGAGCTATAGAGAAATTTATTATGAGAACTGGCTCATGTGCTTATGAAAAGTAAGTGCCACAATGTGCTACCCATAAATGGGAGCCCAGGAAAGCCGGTGGTGCCGTTTCAGGTCATCCAAAGGCCCAAGAACTAGGATTCTGGGCAGGAGTATATGGAGGTCCCAATGTCCCAGCGGCTCAGGGAGACAGTGATTTTACCCCTCCTCTGACTTTGTGTTCTCCATGGATCCAATGAGGCTTATCCACCTTGGTGAGCATGGTTCTTCTTTACTCAGTCTATGAATTCAAATACTAGTCCTTCCAGAAACATCCTCCGAGGCACACCACACTCAAACAATGCTTTACCAGCTATCCGGGCATGCCTTAGCCCAGTCAAGTCAATACATAAAATTAAACTTCACAGTGCTCTTGCAGGTCCTGATGTCTCTGAGTGCTGTTTACAAGTTGCCAAACTTTTAAAATTTCCTCTTCCATAAAAATGCAGACAATACTTCGAATCTCATAGACATTTTATGTGTGTGGAAATTAAATGAGTTCCTCCAAAAAAAAATATTCACCATGGTTACGGCCATGTGTGAAGCCCTTCATGAACACTGGCCCAACCTCCCCACCATATTGCCAGTGGTGGTTAACGGTGGGCACATCATAAGCACAGGATCCTCACACTTACCGCTCCATCTTTGTTGACTTGATTCAGCCCCTGCAAATCCTCTCTCTCATAGTCATCTCAGCCCAACCATTTTGCAATATTTCAGCTGCTCAAAATCCATTGTCCTTACATTCCTCTCCATGACGTATGCATTTTAAAAACTACAGTGATTTAAATTAATTTCATTTTGAGAACTTGATGATTTCACAGCATCACCGAAAAAACCTAGAAGCATGGCGGACCACACAAACATAATTATGGTCAATGCAACTAGAAGAGGCGCATTGCTCTGAATGACACCAACTAATCACATCAGAGGTGACTGTTAATGTATGCTGAAGCAAAATGACACTGTCCTCTCATAGATATAAACACTAGGGACGTATTCCTGGAACAGGAAACATCTCCCCTTGTTCCTTGGACTGCACTTGGAAGACGATTGTTTAAGGAGCCAATCCAAGTCATCCAGAGGAGTGTTACTTGGAAGTGAAGGTATTTCTAGGGCAAAATTTGCCGTACTAGGTAGTAACCCGTGTGTTTGCCCAAAGAATGAGCACTTATAAGATGCGTAAAAATAATTTTCAGGTCAGTGGGTTTCTGTTCCTGACCTGGGGCACCAGGAAAGATTAAGGTTAAGTGGCATCTGGAATGAGGTGTCTGGGGACCCCAACTGCACAGGAATAAGCAGGCACACTTTTGCTCTCCACGCTTTCACAAAGCCCAGCACTGGGAGACCAAGAAGCTAATGATCAAGACCCCCTGGGGAGAGAGAAGGAGGTGGTAAGGTAGGAATTTTGGGGGGACAGAAAAGGAAAGATACACTGAGTCTTAAAGCAGAAGCTCCCAAGAGCCTTTGTGTTGGATAAGATTCAGGCTGGCAGGCCATACCCCCAGGCGCCTTCCCGGAAGTGCCCATCTCTCTTGAGAATTCACCTTTGGCAGGCTCCGAGTCCCCACCCTTCCTGATCATGGGAAGACTCCCCTCTCGCGGGAATTCAACCCAGGGCGGGCTCTCCCTTTCTGAGCCAATCCGGACCATACAAGTCACGCTCCCACCCCCTCTGTACTTAAGCCCCGGCTTGTCCAGAACTCACTCTCTCTTTTCGCAGTCATCTTCTCACCAGCTCTCCCCTTCCCTGTTCCCTTTTCCCCTTCCCCCCTTTCCCCCTTCCCTCTTCCTCCCCTTCCCTCTTCCTCCCCTTCCCTCTTCCTCCCCTTCCCTCTTCCTCCCCTTCCCTTAATAAACCCCCCCTTTTCTACAAGGCGGTCCCGGTGTGGTTTTTGCCCTTCACTTTGGAATGCAGGAAATGTGCAGGTACCCTTGGAATGCAAAACAAGCATTCCTGAACCAACCAGCCTATGCCCTTGGGCCTGGGCCTCTGACAGGCAAAAGGTAACATGAGGGCAATACTCAAGTACCAGAAAAAATCAAATTGTGTAACTCTGCCCTGACTCCACCTCTAGCAACTGTCCCTCTAGAAATGTTAACACCCCCACCCCCACCAAAAAATTAAAATTTAAGCCATAATGTTTTCAAATGCATTCACCTGACCCTGACACTGAACATTACCTTTTTAATAGCCAGTTATTCCAAGGCATTTTGGAATCTTCCTCTAAATGTAAATCAAATCATCACTCATTAAGATTAATCATTCATGTGGGTAAAAAAATAAAATAAAATGTTAACACCCCACACTAAAGAGTTGCTCTCTCTCCCTCTGGAATGAAATGGCCTGAATTGTCCTTTGAATGTGTAGTTTTTTGTTTTCTGTTTTTGGTTTTTTTGTTTTTTGGTCTTTTTTTTGGGGGGGGGGGCACTTGGGATTATACCTAGGGGTGCTCTCTCTCTACCACCAAGTTATATTCCCAGCACCCCCTTTTTTTTTGACACAAGGTCTCACTAAACTGCCAAGGCTGGCCTAGAACATGTGATCCTCCTGCCTAACTCTCCCAAGTTGCATGTTTTCCCCAAAAGCTTCTCATTCCCAAGATGGCTAGCACTCTCCCATGAATATGAATTTCGTACTTTACCCAAAAAGACATCTCTATCTGGAGATAGCCTGCATTCTTCCTTGAAATGTGTATACACTTTCCTAAATGAATCCGTCTGACTGGTGTGCATGCTGTAATTCTTTTTCTATCACATATGACAAGAACTTCTCTGGTACTGAGTCCAAACTCCTCTTTCCAGAGTTGGGGCCTTCTTTTTGTGTGGGGGGGGGGAGGGGGGGGGGAGTACCATGGATTGAACTCAGGGGCACTCGACCACTGGGCCACATCCCCAGACTTTTTTTTGCTTTTAGTTGTACACAATGCGTTTATTTTTATGTGGTGCTGAGGATCGAACCTGGGCCACGCAACGTGCTAGGCGAGCGCTCTACCGCTGAGCCACAACCCCAGCACCCCCAGCCCTTTTTTTGTATTTTATTAGAGACAGGATCTCACTGAGTTGCTAAGTGCCTCCCCATTGCTGAGGCTGGCTTTGAACTCGTGATCCTCCTGCCTCAGCTTCCCAAGTGCTGGGATTACAGGCGTGCACCACCACGCCCAGCTGAGCTGGGGCCTTTTGGGAAACTGAGGCAGCACAAAGACCCCCTCCTTCAAACCCCAATTCTTGTTATCAAGTCAGAAAGATTTCAGACATGTTGCTAAAAATAACAGGAATGTGGACTGGGGTTGTGGCTCAGCAGTAAAGGGGCCCTTGGTTCGATTCTCAACACCATGTAAAAATAAATAAATAAATAAAAATAACAGGAATGAGTTTATTGAAGGGACAAGGAAAGGAAAAGGGACACTCTCCAGGGAGAGAATGGGTCCTCTCAGAGAGGAGAGGGACAGTATGACTCTCCTGCACTCCAGTTTTACTGGGGATACTAAGAAGTTTCCAGAGTCCCACCCAGGCCCACCTCTTGACATTTTACTGACAGCAAGATGACATCAGATTTTCAATTCCCCCCTGCCAGGACAACTCTAGGTCACCTCGGCCCATGCTGACCAGTTCTAATGGGATTCTTAACCATAAATTCTTATAGATTTTATGGTTAGGAGGCATTATCCTTATCTCCCCAGAGTTTCACAATCTGTCTATGAAAAAAGCCACACAGTCTCCCAGTCGGGGTAACTTGGGTTCCGCTTATCAACATTACGTGAGCTTGCATTTCTCCTGCAGGTAACTGGTAGTTTGCTGAGCAATGTGACATAGCTTGTCCACCTAGGCCAGGCAGGGCTGCAGGTAAATTGCTTCTTGGAAAAGAAAGCATGTGGCAGTCAGCACAGTGGTTCCTTATTATAGAATTATTCTCTTAACCTGCCATTCCCTCCATTCACATCTGTCTGTCCCCTGTCACAAACACTCCTCTGGTTGAAGCAGGAGAGCTTAAGGACCCTGTCCCAGACCCCATGCCGTTTACAGGTGATGAGTTCTCCTCCCCCCAAATGTTGAAGTTGGAACATTAGAGAAGCACGCTGAGGCAAGCATATAAAGCAGGGTTTATTTAAAGAGGTAACATAGACTTCTCCCGGGAGGGAGAAGGGGGCCATTGCTGGTATTCTGGAGTCCCAAGAAGCATGTGACCAGGCCCGGTGGGATGGCCAAAAGGTGGGAAGCAGATGGGTTGAAGGGGGAAGGGCAGGGTGGTGAAGCCCAGGACACATTAACAACTTTAAAGCTCCCTGTAGGGAGGGGCAATTCCTGGAACAGGTTACCTTGGCAACAGTTTGGGGCAGGGGCCAGGTTCTTGGTAATGGTGGAGGAAGGGCTCTGAAGGAATTAACATTTCAGTCCCTCAGGGGACAGTCTCCCAACAGTCTTCAACTTCCAAGAACTCACTCAAAATTGGCTTTCTTGATCCGATCTGACTCAGATTCTGGCTTCATTACCACAATCAGCAGAACTGGCAGGAGCCTAAGGCCCTCTCCTTCATCCTGCCCTGTTGCATTATGGGAGGAGCTAACTTCCCTCAAGCGTAAACAAGACCCTATTTTTTAAAATATTGCCCAGCCATTGGTGGGAGCTTGTGCAGACACCCCAAGTTTGACTTCTAGTAACCTAAGAAGGAAAAGCCTCTGTTTAACACCCATACATGTTACTTGCATCTAATGTCAAACCCAAGAGAGTTGGTCTATGTGCAATAGGCATTATGGGCAAGGCACAGGGGTCTGTCAATCACCCCTCATTTGACATAAACCACTACGAACAAAAAGCTCCTCAAGGGCCAAGGAAGAACTCAGAAGTGAATTTAAGCCCAGACCCCCACTGTGGCTGCAGGCAGGTAGGTCTCTGTCATGGCCTTTCCTCCAAGAAACTCTCTTAGCTGCTTCTCTTTGTCCTGATGAATCCTTCTCACTGTATATGCACTGGCCGTCACCTAGGTCCCACGACTCTGGGGACAGTGGCGCCATGTGAATTTAGACCCCAGGTCCCGAGGACTGCTTCATGGTCTCATCACCTTCACTCACAAAACACCCAAAGATAAAAGTAAACATTTCAAGATGGCACCCACGGAGCACTGACACTCCACACGTGGGCCTTTCTGAGATGGGTCTTGTGCTGCAGCTCTGGTTACAGCCCAGGAGGCTGGCCCGGTGGTGACAATGCCCACTTTATGCTGCTCTGCTATGGTGACTTATTTTTTAAATGGACATGTTTCTTCCTCTCCCTCTCTCCCCGATCCTCCCTAAACTCTCCCTCTCCCTCGTCTCAGGGGAAGCAGGATTGCCTTTCTTCCCCATCCTAGCCAGAGCTATCTGTCCCTGAGTTCCCACCTGTTAGCGAAATTTGCAGGAGGAGACGGACGCTTGAACTGTGGGGGCTTACCGAGGTCCAGCGATGGTGTAGAAAGGCGGACAGACAAACGGAGACGTGTGGTGGACGCTCGTCTCCTTCCCGGCCAACGCACCAAATGTTAGCGAAATTTGCAGGAAGGGACGGACGCTCGAACTGTCATATAAGAAAAGGAAAGGGGTTTATTGAATTACCAAAGAGACACGTGGAGGGGATGGGACAAACCGCGGGGAACGGAGGGGAGCTGGAGCACGCGGGGAGCAGAGAGCAGGAACAGAGAGCGGGAACAGAGAGAGCAGGAACAAGGGCCGAGTTCAGTCCGGGGCTGGCTTAAATAGAGTAGGGGCCATAAAACCCCCTTGGAGTGAGTCCTTGTCCTATAGGCCAGCAGAGGTCATGGGGGGGGGGAGGTAGTGGTAGTGGACAAGGGACTTGCTGGTCAGGGTTTTTGGTCACGCTGAGGATCCTGGGAGCTGTAGTTTTTCACAAGGCACCTGGGGAGGTGTGGCCTTCTGCCTGGGAGGCGGGGCCTTCTGCCTAGAACCAACACCACCCACCATAGGAACGAAGTAATCCAGACTTTGGGGATGGTACCAGAAGATCCCAGAGCTGACTGTCTCCCAAATTAACAAGCGAATTACAGCTCCAACAGGGAATGTAGCCTTTGAGTCACCTCTTTAAAGGGCCCCCTGTTCCTGCTGATGGGCAGAATCACAGCCTCTGGGATAGGAGTCTCTGTGTTTCTCCTTTGCTAGCAAAGCAATAAGCCTTCTTTTTTTCCTTTTTCTCAAAACCATGTGCTCATTATTGGTTGATGTGGGGGACAAGAACTGAGATTTTGGCAATAGTGAAAACAGATTTTAATCAGTAATAACAATTGCAACAGAGAAGCCGGGCGCAGTGGCTCAGGCCTGTAATCCCGGCACTTGGGAGGCTGAGGCAGGAGGATCATGAGTTCAAAGCCAGCCTCAGCAATGGCAAGGCATTATGCAACTCAGTGAGACCCTGTCTCTAACAAAATACAAAAAAGGGCTGGGGATGTGGCCCAGTGGTTGAGTGCCCCTGAGTTCAACCCCTGGTACCACAAAAAAAAAAAAAAAAAAAAAAAAAAAAAAAATTACAACAAAGAAAAGAGGGCTGAACTCAACATGGATTTGTAGAGGTGATGGAGCCTCTTAAAGGAACCACGAGGGAATAGGGAAGGGGGAAACAGGACCTCAGCAGAGTCAGGAGCATGAAATTACAAAAAGCAGGAAAGTGAGTTAGCCCATGTGAAACCTATCTGGATTTGCTCCAAACACTTACAGCAGTTAGCCACTTCCCTCCCGCAGAGGATTGGAGACAAGCACCCTGTTCTTAGGTTTCGTTGAAAGAACAGTCAAGTATTTTTAGAGCCTTGAGTTATCTCAGGCTGGCACATTATATTAGTGGTTAGGCCCATCTTCAAGGTGAGGCCTTCAGTTGTTAGAAACGGTTAGTGTAATCTCCAGGATACATAAAAAACTCAAAAAATTTAACATCAAAAAAACAAATAACCCAACCAATAAGTGGGCTAAAGAACTGAACAGACACTTCATAGAAGAAGATATACAATCAATCAACAAACATAGGACAAAATATTCAACATCTCTAGCAATTAGAGAAAAGCAAATCAAAACTACTCTAAGATTTCATCTCACTCCAGTCAGAATGGCAGCTATGAAGAACACAAACAACAATAAGTGTTGGCGAGGATGTGGGATAAAAGATACTCTTATACATTGCTGGTGGGACTGCAAATTGGTACAACCACTCTGGAAAGCAGTATGGAGATGCCTCAGAAAACTTGGAATTGAACCACCATTTGACCCAGCTACCCCCCACTCCTCGGTCTATACCCAAAGAACTTCAAATCAGTATACTACAGTGACGCAGCCACATCAATATTTATAGCAACTCAATTAACAATAGCTAAACTATGGAACCAACCTAGACGCCCGTCAACAAATGAATGGATAAAGAAACTGTGGTATAAATACACAACGGAATATTACTCAGCCTTAAAGAAGAATGAAATTAAGGCATTTGCTGGTAAATGGATGGAGTTGGAGAATCTCATGCTAAGTGAAATGAGCCAATCCCAAAAAAAACCAAAGGCCGAATATTTTCTCTGATATGTGGATACTGACCCATACTGGGAGGGGTGGGAGTGGAACTAGGGAAGAATGGAGGAGCGTTGGATTGGGCGGAGGGGAGTGAAGGGAGGGGATGGGCTGTAGGTATGGGCCGGATGGTGGAATGAGATGGACAGTTACCTTTGAACATGTGTGATTGCAGGAATGGTGTGACTCTGCATCCTGTGCAGCCAGAGCGATGAGAGGCTGCGCTCCACTTGTGGACAATGAGTTGGAATGCATTCTGCTGTCGTGTGTAACTAATTAGAACAAATTTTAAAAAATGGTTAGTGTTTGTTCATCTTGTTAGAAAACTGCTGAAACATAGTTAACTGGGAACACCGTGTTAGTGAGATAAAAGGGTTTATTGGGGTGCCACGTGGGCAAGGGTAGGGAAAGGAAGGGAAGGGGGGTAGGGAAGGGATGGGCAGGAACCGAGAGCGGCAGGAACAGAGAGCAGGAACAAGGGGCGAAGTCAGTCCAGGGCTGGCTTAAATAGAGTAGGGGCCATAAAACCCCCTTGGAGTGAGTCTTTGTCCTATAGGCCAGCAGAGGGGGGGGGGTAGTGGACAGGGGACTTGCTGGTCAGGTTTTTTTGGTCACGCTGAGGATCCTGGGAGCTGTAGTTTTTCACAAGGACCTGGGGAGGTGTGGCCTTCTGCCTGGGAGGTGCAGCCTCTGCCTAGAATCCAACACATCTCCTCCTAGTTGAGAAGAACCTGCCTAGACCTTGATCAAGGAGCATCTGTCATCTCAAAGCACGTGCCCTTCCTTCTGCCTTGAAGAATTCCCATACAAATTTTCTTCTACTGTCAATTTAAATGAGGCTTCCTTCAAGGGGTGTGTTGTGGCCCATTTTAGGCTGGATTAAGGGTTCTTAGAATCCCTATGAGATAGGGATTTGGGGATACAGGGAAAAAGACACTGACTCTCAAAAGTATCTCAAAAGAACCACCAGAAACCGGGCGCGGTGGCGCACGCCTGTAATCCCAGCACTTTGGGAGGCTGAAGCAGGAGGATTGCAAGTTCAAAGCCAGCCTCAGCAATGGCAAAGCACTTAGCAACTCAGTGAGACCCTGTCTCTAAATAAAATACAAAAAAGGGTTCAATCCCCGGTACCAAAAAAAAAAAAAAAAAAAAAAAAAAAAAAAAAAAAGCACCCATAGAATACAAAAGCAAGCAAATCATGAGCAGTCATGTCCTTGGCCCATGCCCTTGACCATGCCCTTGCCTACAAAAAGTAGCATGAGGGCAATGAATGAGCCCTAAAAAAAAAAAAGTCCCATGAATTTGCATTACCCCTCCCTGGCTCCACCTCCTTTCCAGCCCCTAGCTACTGTCCCTCTGCAAATATTAAAACCCCAGGCCATACCAGTGGTGCACGCCTGTAATCCCAGCACTTGGGAGGCTGAGGCAGGAGGATTGTGAGTTCAAAGCCAGCCTCAGCAATGGTGAGGCACTCAGCAACTCAGTGAGACCCTGTCTCTAAATAAAAAATTTTTTAAAAGGGCTGGTGATGTGGCCCAGTGGTCAAGTGCCCCTGAGTTCAATCCCTGGTACCAAAAAAAAAAAAACTCAGACCAGGGAGATGCTTCTCACTCTCTAGAAAGCCCACATTCTCCCTTGAATGTGCTTCTGCTTCCCTAAATTAATAGCAGTCTGTGTCTCTGACTGGTGTGTGCTGAAATTCTTTTTTTTTTTTTCAATTTCCCATTTTATTTTTTTTTATTTGTTTGTTTATTTTTATCACAGACATCAAGGACTCCAGCTGTCCTGAGTTGAGAGCACCTCTCCAGGAACTCCTCAGACCCCTCATGACACCTAGATGTAACTGCTTGTTTCCTGAGTCACCTACGATCCTCTTCCTCCTGGTATGCCTAGCTGTAGCTGGCCCACGAGCACCTGGTAAGAACTCCTGGATGAATGAATGAATGGGGGCAGCAGAGGACTCTGGGGCAAAGCAATGTGCCCTTGTGGCCAGAATGATCTGCCAGCGTCCGACAGTGAAGACAGGAGCATATAGAGAATTAGAAGAATGGCAACAAGATTTCTTGCAAACAAGGCCTTGTTGCTCTTGGTGGGCGTGTCTGCAAACAGAACATTCTGCCAAGAAGTATAGGGTAGATAATAAAGAAACATTGCTTGCAAACAAGGGTGTTTCTTTCTTGTTTCTTCTATATTGAAAAGAAGAGGAGCTCAAAGTGTTCTAGCCCTAACTAGTTTAAGATATCTTTAGGGAAAGTTTATCTGGCTGATTGCTGATTCACAAATTTGCATTCGTCATTGCTACTGGCTATTTGCCTTCATTGTCTGTAAATGTTTGCTGATGGCTAATTGCCTTCTTTGTCTGAAATGTATAAAAAGGCTGAGAGAAATATAATTTAAAAAACCACTGCATGCTGATCCTGTGTTGGAGTCTGACCTACAGCAGGAGCATGACCTAGAGATGCCGTGGTATTTACGTTCTAGAGTTCTAGGGTGCACACCACTCTCTGGCTGAACCCTAACCCACAGAAATAAATTATCAGAAGATTTCTTTTTCCTGAATGGTATGATTTTTTAAAAGTGGATGGTATTAGTTAAGATGGATATTTTATTTTTTGGTAAACTACAAAGATCTAGACATTCTTTAATTATATAGGAAGAATCAAAGCACTTTATATCAAAATGGTAACAAAATAAAGTATCAACAAGTTAGAGTCTATAGGGATATTTTTGATGTTTTGTTTAATCTTTCAATCTTAATAACGTTCTATCATGAAAAGCTTCAAACACCAAAAAAATGCAGAGAGAATAATATGATGATAATATAATATATATGCTATAACATCATGTTCCTATCATTGAGACTTCTCCCTTATCAATATTTTACCAATCTATAGCCGGGCGCGGTGAAGCACGCCTGTAATCCCAGCACTTGGGAGGCTGAGGCAGGAGGATCACGAGTTCAAAGACAGCCTCAGCAATGGCAAGGCACTTAGCAACTCAGTGAGACCCTGTCTCTAATAAAATACAAAAAAGGGCTGGGGATGTGGCCCAGTGGTTGAGTGCCCCTGAGTTCAATCCCTGGTACCAAAAATATATATATATATATATATATATATATATATATATATATATATATATATATATTAGCAATCTAATTTCTTACACCCCAAACTTTGTTTTCCTGGAGCTTGTTCAAAAGAATCTCATATTTGGTGTCAGTTCACTTATAAACATTTCCAAATAAAGCTCTAACTGATAAGAATATTTATTTAAACAACCACCAGACTATTAATACATGTCATGACAAAACTCCTCAATAACCTCTAATAACCAGTCTACTATGGTTTAGATATAGTTTATCCCACAAAGATTTGTGTCCTATGAAGGTTGGTCCCCAGTGCAATGCTACTGAAAAGTGGTGGTACCTGGAAAATGTGGAGCCTAGCGGGACGTGATTGTCATTGGGGACACTGGCCCCAGAGGGATTAATGACCATCTTGCAGGAATAGGTTAGGTCTCACAGGATTGGATTGGTTACCACAAAAGTGGATCATTATAAAGTGAATTCAGCTTTCTCAGCTCACTCTCCCAGTCCTTTATATTTGCTTATTATTTCTTTTTCCTTTCCTTTTCTTTTTTTGAGTCAGCGTTGCTGAGGCTGGCCTTGAACTTGCAACACTCCTGCCTCAGCATCCAGAGTTGCTGGGATTAGCCGCGTGCACCATGATGCCCAGCGTCTCAACTCGCTCTCTCGCCTTCTGCCTCACCATACATGACTTTCCTTTTTGGAAATCGATTTAGAGAAGGAAAAGTTTATTTTGGACTCGAAGCTTCAGAGTTCCGTCCATGACTGGCCAACCCATTGCTCTATGCCTGAATGAGACAGAATGTCGTGGTGGGAGGGTGCGGTGAGGGGACTTCTCAGCTCCTGGGAGCTGGGAAACAGAGTGGGCTACCAGGGCGCAGCCCCAGTGACCTACCTCCCCCATCCACGCCCGTCCTGACTACAGGCACCTCTCAACAGCAGTCCTCTTAGAATCGTTAATCCATCAAAGAGATTGATCCACTAACGAGGCTATAGGTCTCATAATCTGATCATTTCACCTCTGAACATCCCTGCATTGTCTCATACATGAGGTTTTGGGGACATCTCCTATCCAAACCATAACGGGGTGCTACTTTGAAGGTGACTACCTATAGAATATTAGACTGGAGAAAGAACCCTCACTCTCTCTTTGAGATTGTCCTGGACTTGAACCAGGGGCCTCTACATCCCAAATGACTCATTTAGATCACAAGATGAGCCGGGCACGGTGGCACACGCCTGTAATCCCAGCACTTGGGAGGCTGAGGCAGGAGGATCGCGAGTTCAAAGCCAGCCTCAGCGATGGCAAGGCACTTAGCAACTCAGTGAGACCCTGTTTCTAATAAAATACACAAAAGGGCTGGGGATGTGGCCCAGTGGTTGAGTGACCCTGAGTTCAATCCCCAGTACCACAAAAAAAAAAAAAAAAAAAAAAAAAAAGTGCTTGAAAGGACATTTCTTCAAAGCAAATACAAATGGCAGTAAGCACATGGAAATGTGCTCAATGTCACTAAAAATTAGGGACGTGTAAATCAAAACTTCAGTGAGATAAGAATGGCCACCCTATCCTCCTTAAGAAATAAATAAATAAATAAATAAAAGGAAGACAGAAAGACACCATACTCCCGTAACGTGGCCATTTGGAAACATGACAAAGTTCTGGAGATGGATCTTGAAGATGGTTGCAGAACAATGTAAATATGCTTAAATGCCACTGAATTATACTCCAAAAAATGGCTAGATTGGTCAATGTTATACTGTGTTTGTTTCATCACATTTAAAATAAAAAGAATCAAAGCAAACAACAAAAAGAAGACAATTTTTTTTTTTTTTTTTTTTTTTGGTACCTGGGATTGAACTCAGGGGCACTCGACCACTGGGCCACTGGGCCACATCCCCTGCCCTTTTTTGTGTTTTATTAGAGACGGGGTCTCACTGAGTTGCTGCCTCGCCATTGCTGCAGCTGGCTTTGAACTCACAATTCTCCTGCCTCAGCCTCCCAAGTGCTGGGATTACAGGCGTGCGCCACCGCGCCCGACTAGAAGACAAATTTCTAAAGCATTCAAGTCCTTGGTTTCATGCTGGTGCAATGGCAAACCTCCTGGAGTCACTCCTCCAGGGACTCAAGAGGCTGAGGTAGGAGGACTGAAAGTGTGAGGCCATCCTCAGCAACTTAGGTAGGCCCTCAGCAACTTAGCAAGACCCTGTCTCAAAAGAAAAATAAAATAGCAAGACTCCATCTCCAAATAAAAAATAAGGAGGACTGGGAATGTAGCTTAGTGGTAAAGCACCCCTAGGTTCAGTCCCCAGTACAAAAAAAAAAAAAAAAAAAAAAAAAAAACTTGGTTCCAACTCTATTCCTGTTTCAGGTTCCATGAAATATCTGTTTCTCTTGCTGGTTTCTGTTGCTTTCAAGTAAAGCAATTGTAAACCAGCACAGTGACATATGCCTGCCTGTAATCCCAGTTGCTCAGGAGGCTAAGACAGAAAGATTGCAAATTCAGGACCAGCCTCAGCAACTTAGTGAGATCCTCAGCAACCTAACAAGACCCTGTCTCAAAAGGAAAAAAAAAAAAAAATTGAAAAGGACTGGGGATGTAGCTCAATGACAAAGAACCCCTGGGCTCAAACCCCAGTACCAAAAAAAAATAAAGTGATTCTAAGACCCTAGCAAGATCATAAAGGATTTGAGAATATGGCCCTATTTCACCTTTAAAATAATGGAAAATAAATAAATATTAGAGAGGGGAAAAATAGATTGTCATTCTTATAAGTTCATCTCTGTGGTAGTCATCTTACACACTGCCTATAGAACACTTCTTTTTTATATATAGTGAGTTGGTTGACTTAAGGGTGTAAAATAAGAGGTAAGTTCATCCAAATTTTCTAGGATACCAAGAATGCTTTCCCTGCACAAAAACTAGCTCCGATAGTGTTAGAGTAACAGAGAGATGAAGCTTGGGGAAACATTTTAGCACATCTGCAAGTTGGCACCACCTGAACCTTTCTCAGTAACCATGGTAACTACTGATATGTGGGTAAAACTGAAACAAAAGCATTAACTTTTAATGCCTGTATAGCTAGTTTAATCAGTCTTTGCCTGAGCACCAGATATTTTTGCAAAAGGAAGGAAGGAAGGAAGGAAAGATGGAAGGAAGGTAAGTAGGTAGGTAGGAAGGGCTGAATCATAGAATTTTAATGAGGTTCTATGAATTGCAACAAAAATCTGAAGCTGTGGGTAATTAAAACTAATGTGCCTCAACCTTGAACACATCAATAATGTGGACTCTGAAGTTTACAAAAACAAATAATGTTTCAAGAAAAACTAACTCCAATAGAACATTAATGAGGATGGGCACATCGGAACCGAGAACACAAACCAAAGTTATGCAATAGACTAAAGCTGTGTTTGAACCTTGAAATGTTTGTCTAATACTGTGAACTGTGAAGTACCAAAAAATAGAGATTTTATAAAAATAATATCTCAAAGTCCAAAAAGCAATTGCTTCAAGATGCAATAGAGAGTTCTAAGGTACTGGTAACATATTGAACAGCAGGAGCAGGAGTTACAGTCTGGATGTGGTTTGTCCTCCACAGGCTGAAGTCCCTAGTGTGGCAGTAAGGTGGTGGGGCCTTTAAGAGGCGGGGCCTAGGGAAGGTGAGTAGATCATGGCGATTCTGATTCCAGAAGCATCAGTGGATTAGTGCTGGTCTAATGGACTGGGTTGGATGTCGCAGGAGTGGCTTAGTTCCTGAGACAGTGTATTGTTATAAAAACATTAAGCCTGGTGGCTGGGCGCTGTGGCGCACGCCTGTAATCCCAGCACTTGGGAGGCTGAGGCAGGAGGATCGCGAGTTCAAAGCTAAGCCTCAGCAATGGCGAGGCATTTAGCAACTCAGTGAGACCCTGTCTCTAAATAAAATACAAAAAAGGGCTGGGGATGTGACCCAGTGGTTGAGTGGCCTGAGTTCAATCCCGAGTACCAAAAAAAAAAAAAGATTAAACCTGGCCCCATCTTCAAAATCTCTTTCTTACTGCCTTATCATACACATTCCCACCATTATGATACCATCTGCCATGTGGTCCTCACCAGAGCCAAGCAGATGCCAGCACCATGCTCTTGAACCTCCAGAACTGTAAGTTAATTAAAACCTCATTTCTTTATAAAGTACCCAGACTCAGATGTTTTGTTATAGCAACACAGAATAGACGAAAACAGTATCTTTTGTCTTTTTGATCATAGCCATCCTAACATGAGTTGATATCTCTGAGGTTTTCATTTGCATTTCTCTCATGATTAGTAATGTTGAGCACTTTTCATATACCTGTTCATATACCTGTTGGTCATTTGTATGTCTTCTTGGAAAAATGTCTATTTATTTAGGTCCTTTGCTATTTATAATCCTTTCTCTCTCTCCTTTTTTTTTTTTTTTTTTTTTTGCTATTAATTAGTCGAGTTCCTTATATATTTGGATATTGCCCTTTATCAAATTTATGATTTGAAAAAAAAATTTCCCCATTCTATAGGTTGTCTTCTCATCCTGTTGATGGTTTTCCTTTGTGGTGTAGAAGTTTGTAGTTTAATGCAATTCTATTTGACTATTTTTTCTTTTGTTGCCTTAATTTTAGGGGTTATAGCCAAAGAAATGATTGCCCAGACCAATGTCATAAAACATGTTCTCGAAGCCGGGCGCGGTAGCGCACACCTGTAATCCCAGTACTTGGGAGGCTGAGGCAGGAGGATCGCGAGTTCAAAGCCAGCCTCATCAATGGTGAGGCACTTAGCAACTCAGTGAGACCCTGTCTCTAATAAAATACAAAAAAGGGCTGGGGATGTGGCCCAGTCGTCGAGTGCCCCTGAGTTCAATCCCCGGTACCCAAAAAAAAAAAAAAAAAAAAAATGTTCTCTAGGTTTTCTCCCAGCAGTTTCACAGGGTCAGGTCTTGTGTTTAAAGTATTAATTCATTTTCAGTTAATTTTTGCATACACCATGAGGCAAGGGTGCAGTTTCCTGCTCATGTATCTTCACTTTTCCCAACACCATTTATTGAAGAGACTCTCCCTTCCCCAGTGCATGTTCTTGACCTCCTTGTTGAAGATTGCTTGACTGTAAATGCATGGATTTTTTTTGTCTATGTATCATTGTTAATTTATTCTTAAATGCATGGATTTATATTTGTGCTTTCTAGTCTGTCCCATTGGTCTGTATGTCTGTTTTTATTCCAGTACCATATTGTTTCTGCTACTGTAGTTTTATTCTTCTTGCTCAAGATTTCAGTGACCCTCCAGGATCTTTTATGGCTTCATGTGGATTTTAGTATTTTTTTTTTAATCTCTGTGAAAAATGTCATTGAAATGTTGAGCATGATTGCCTTGAGTCCATATGGGACTTGGGAAGTGTGGATATTTTAACTGTATTAATTCTTCAAATCATGAACACAGAACCCTCTTTCCATTATTTGTGTCTTTTTCAATCACTATCATCAATGTTTTATAGTTTTCAGAATACAGATCTTGCATCTCCTTGGTTAAATTTATTCCTAAATATTTTGTTCTTTTTGATGCTATTATAAATGGGATTGTTTTCGGATAGCTCATGGTAACTCTGGAAACATGACTGGGTTTTTTTTTTTGTTTGTTTGTTTGTTTGTTTTTGTGTGTGTATTGATTTTATGTCCTGCAACTTTGCTGAATTAATTTATTAGTCCTAACAGGTATTCTTGGTGGAGTCTTTAGTGTCGCGGATTACATCATCTGCAAATAGAGAACATTTTGCTTCTTGTTGATCTTCATGTTTTTTATTTCTTCTCATTGCATAATTTCCCTGGCTGAGGCTTCTTATACTGTGTTGAATAAAAGCAGGAAGGAGGACCTTGTCTTGTTTCTGATCATAGAGATGAAGCTTTCAGCTGTTCACCACTGCGTCATTCTGTAGCTGTGGGCTTGTCACGAAGGCTCGTGTTGTGTTGAGCTACCATCCTTCTACACCTGATTTGTTGAGAGTTTTTTTTTTTTTTTTTTTATCATTAAAGATGTTGAACTGTTGATCCAAGACGCAAAGAAAAGACCACCAACTCCAATTTTAGATTAAAGCAAGCTTATATTGTATACACATAAAGAGAGCTGGCCAGGGCTGCCCCTCCCAAACACTGGGCTTGGGGTCAGCCCCGCTCTCCGGGAAGACAAGGTTTTTGTAGTTCAAAGAGTTACAAAAAATCTTGGGAACTTACAGCTAACAAGGTCAGACATGTGTAATTCAAAGCAAGTAGCAAACTAATATCTACATGGCATTGCATTCCAAGGAAAAAGGGGAGTAATAGTCAAACCCCACATCAAAAGTTTATGAGGCACTGTTAGTTTGAGAGAGAGAGAGTCGTTATCTGGTCAAGGACAGCCAGGCCTGAGCGAGCTCAAGGCCTGGGCATGAATGCCAGACAATGAGCTCAAGCCAAATAAGAATCCGAGCATTTCATAGAAAACTGAAGTGGGCTTTCCATAACTTTTTGACAGGATGGCTCCCAGTCTTAAGATGGAATTAGGCTGGTTTATCATTCCCCCCCCTCCATTTTTTTTCTTTTCAAATCTTTGAAAGGGAGTAATCATATAGGCTAATTTTATCAATGGTACATAATAGAATTAAATTGCAGCCCAATAAACTGGAGCATATAGTTAATAACACATGGGACAATAACTAGTAAGAAAAGGATACAAATTATAGGACCTAAGAGAGAAGTTAACCATGGAAACCAATCTCCCAAGCCTAACCAATAATTACTCGTTTTAATTTTGTTAATCTCCTGTCTTATCTCATCTACCTGTTGTTGGATAACGTTAGAATAATCTGTAATATTAAAACAGCACATGCCTGGGAATTGTTGGCAACCCAAGTGATGTTTCAATAAAAGAAAATCAATAGCCGCTCTATTTTGTAACATTGAGGTTCGAAGTTCTTTCATCTCTTGATTAATTTCTGCCAAAACTTGTGCAGTAAAGTTAGCTGTTTTGCTAAAACTACAGGCTAATTTTGTGATTTCTCTTTGTATTCCTACAACTAGACCCGGAAGTGGCAAAAGAAAGGCTGCTGCAATTGCAGTGTCTAGTGGGTCTAGGAGGATTAAATTGTCATCGCAGTTGGAGGGCAGACTTCGGGCCATTCGGTGGGGAGCTGTCAGAGATGGCAGTAAAGGAAAGATCCGTCCAATAGAACAGATCCCAGAAAAGTTTGTAGGCAAAGCCTGGAAGGTTGCTTTATTACAGAGAAAAACCCATCCTGTTGGCAGTCGTTTGCCATTGGGTAGGGAGATATTTTGCTCAATAGAACAATTGGGGGGGGATCGGGGAAGGATGCAATCTATGCATAAACAATGCTTTTGAATAACCAGTGAAGCTGGCAAAGCTGGCTCTGCATGGTATACTGGCCAGTCTTGCTGCGTTGCTCTATCACCAGTGACATTAACATAGTCAGTATATTTTACAGATAGACCCATAAGATTGTTAGCTAGTAATTGATGGATGGAGTTTCCTTCTTGTACACAGAAGGAACTTTTGTCCATAGTGTCAACAGCCAATTGTAACCAAAAGTTTTGAGTAGTTACAGAATTTAGGGGACTCACAGAAACATCCACCTTTAAAGTAGCTTTTGAATAAACAGTATCTATTGGGGCCCCTTTTTTAGCTTAGTACAGGAATACTGTCCTGAATCTTGAGGGTGAGCAGAGTATTTATAGATTCCAAAATTTATATTATCCCCTCGAGATTGGTCTGTAAGATTTTTCCATGGTCCCTCTCTGAATACCTGACTAAAAATTTCTTGGTTATCTTTATACCATTTGATAGGGCCAATTACTGGATCTTGACAAGAGTAAGTACAATTTAGTATTAGTGGAGATCCTGCAATAGCAGGTCCTTCTTAGGCTACAGATGGGGTACTCGGTTTGTTGAGGCCAGCATACCTAAAACCCAAGGATACATGTATACTCCAACAGGCAAAAATTATTAGCATAATGCTTATAATAACAGGGAAAGCAATAAGAATCTAGTGACAAAATATTAAACCTTAGTAATTTTAACTTTAAAAGGCCCACGCTCAGTCACTTTCCACCTCTGGCTTCTGGATTCTCTTCCAGTGGGTTCTTCCTCCGTGGTTTCTGTAGGTGCCTTCTTTAGCTGTGAGTGATGGATCCAGGCAGGAATACCAGCAACTTTGACGGCAGTAGGAGTGTGGAGAATCACGATGTAAGGGCCCTTCCACCTGGGCTCAAGGCTGTTAGTTCTCAAACGTCGTATCAGCACAGCATCGCCTGGTTGGAATGAATGATTGGGCAGTCTGTGTCCAACAGGCTGAGCAGCCTGGACCTGGGGAAAGATCTAATCTATGATTAGTTGCAGCCCTTTGAGTGTTTCTGAGATTGGAATGTCTCCCACCAGATCTTGGTGTACTCTGGGAACCAAAGGTGGTGGCCGCCCATAAAATTATTTCATAAGGGGTAAATTTTTCCTGGTAAGGAGTGCAACGGGCCCTTAAGAGAGCAAAAGGCAGGAGATCAACCCAGTTACCACCAGTCTCAAGTATTAGTTTAGTCAAAGTTTCCTTTAATGTTCTATTCATCCTTTTTACCTTTCCTGAACTTTGAGGATGGTACATACAATGTAATTTCCAGTTTATATTAAGGGCTCTTGAAATTGATTGAGATAATTTGGCCGTGAAGGCCGGGCCATTGTCAGACCCCAAAGTTAGAGGAAGGCCAAATCTAGGAACAAACAATCTCAGTTATTAGTTTTTTTTAACTACTATTTGTGCTGTCTCTGTTCGAGTTGGAAAGGCTTCTACCCAGCCTGAGACAGTTTCAACAAAGACTAACAAGTATTTATATCCATATAGTCCTGGTTTAATTTCAGTAAAGTCCAATTCCCAAAATTCACCAGGTACAGTACCTTGACTTCTGTTTCCCTGTGGAAGATGGTTCTTTTTAGCATTTACCTGTGCACATGTCATGCAGCGATTTGAGATGTTCTGGAGTATCCCTCGGTGTCCCGGGAACCAAACGTGGGGTGAAATTAGTTCTGAAGTCTTCTTGGGGGACAAATGCATCGCCTGATGAAGATCAGTTAACCATTTTCTTCCTAAAAGCTTAGGCATGCAAATTTCCCCATCTGGGAGAGTCCACCAGCCGTGACAGTTTTGTTGGGCTCCCATAGAGGAGTATAAGTTTATCTCTTCAGTAGTGTATGCAGGAGTTTCTTCCTCAATTTTAACTGGGAGTTTTGGGCAATTTGAGAGTTCAAGAATAGTTTGGCATTTTGACTCCCCAAGGGCTATTTCCCTGGCTGTTTGATCAGCCAAGTTATTACCTTGGGTCTGGGGGCTATTGTCTTTACGGTGTCCAGGCCAGTGGATAATAGCCAGTTTGTCTGGCAACCAGATAGCCTCCAGTAATTGAAGGATTTCTTGTTTATTTTTGATAGTCTTTCCATCTGAAGTTAAAAATCCCCTTTGTTTGTATATCTGTCCATGCACATGTACTGTAGCAAAAGCATAATGGCTGTCCGTGTAAATGTTTACCCGTTTTCCTTCTGCCCATCTCAATGCCTGTGTTACTGCAATGATTTCTGCTTTTTGGGCTGATGAGCCTCTGGGCAAAGCCTGTGCCCAGATAATTTCTTTTTGGCCCATAACTACTGCTGCTCCCGCACACCTTATTCCATCCCGGACATAACTGCTACCATCGGTGTAAAGGTCTGCGTCTCTGTTGGTGAGAGGAATGTCAGTCAGGTCTGGTCGGGTACCTTGGATGACATCCAGCATCTCTGAGCAGTCATGAATTGGCTCCTCTGGGTTATCATCAGGCAGCAGGGTTGCAGGATTGATTGCCAGGGATTTACTGAAGGTCAATCTGTCCTTGTCTAGAAGGAGAGCTTGGTACTGAGTGAGACGGGCATTTGACATCCATCGACTGGTGGCATCCCTCAATAGGGTTTCCACTGTGTGAGGGGCAGTCACAGTGAGAGTCTGCCCCAGAGAAAGTTTGTCTGCTTCCTTTACCAGTATTGCAGTAGCCACTATGGCTCGTAAACAAGGGGGGTATCCTGATGCTACAGGATCCAGCCTTTTTGAAATGTAGGCAATTGGTCTTTTCCATGGCCCTAAATTTTGGGTAAGAACTCCTTTAGCAATATCCTTTCTCTCATGAACATAAAGATGGAAGGGCTTAGATATATCAGGGAGGGTTAAGGCCGGGGCTGAACCAGAGCCTCCTTTAAATTTTTGAAGGCCAATTCATTTTCCTCAGTCCAAATTAAAGGTGACTTGCCTCCTGCAGTTGCAGTATATAACGGCTTGGCAATTTCAGCAAATCCAGGTATCCAAAGGCAGCAGTATCCAACTGCCCCTAGAAATTCCCTAACCTGCTTTTTAGTGGTTGGGGTTGGGATCCTCATTATGGCTTCTATGCGGGATTGGGATAACAGTCTTTTCCCTTCCCTCAGCTCATATCCCAAATAAGTAACCTGAGAGGAACAGATTTTTGCCTTTTTCTTGGAGACTCGGTACCCCAATTGAGCCAAGGTTCCTAGCAAACCCCGAGTGGCCCTTAAACAGTCCTCTTTGTCTTTTGCTGCTAACAGGAGATCATCCACATATTGGAGCAAGGTTACCTCAGGGTACTTACTGCGAAACAGTCTCAGATCTTGATTGAGAGTTTCATCAAAGATAGTGGGGGAATTTTTAAATCCCTGAGGTAGTCGAGTCCAGGTCAGTTGTCCCGATATCCCCATATCCAAATCCGTCCATTCGAAAGCGAAGATAGGCTGACTCAGTTTTGACAAAGGGATGGAGAAAAAACGCATCTTTCAAATCCAATACAGTATAAACTGTATGTTCTGGTGGCAACAAACTGAGCAAAGTGTAGGGGTTAGGGACAGTTGGGTGTATAGTTTCTACCCATTTGTTCACTTCCCTTAAGTCCTGTACTGGTCTGTAATCTTGAGTCCCAGGCTTTTGGACAGGCAACAATGGGGGGTGTTCCAAGGCAATTGACATCTAATTAGTATCCCCACTTCTAGGAGATGCCTGATGTGGGTTTTAATTCCTTCTTTGGCTTCAAAACTGATGGGGTATTGTTTGACCCAGATGGGCATAGCCCCAGATGTTAGTTGTATTACAACTGGTGGCACATGCTCAGCTAGCCCTGGAGGGTTATCCTCAGCCCAAACTGTAGGAATTTCTTGAATTAATAATTTCTCCCATTTTCCTTCTGAAGTTTGAATAGGATTTTGAAAAAGCAGATACTCCTCACCTAATGGGCAGGTTATAGTTAGGGCCTTTGCAGGATTCCCCAATTCTAATGTAGGCATATCTCCAGAAAATGAAATAGTTGCCTGAAGTTTGCTTAAAAGGTCCCGTCCAGCAACGGGAAAGGGCATTCAGGGATAACAATGAAGGAGTGAGTTACAGTTCCTCGTCCTATGTTAACAGTCTGGTCTGTAGTCCATTTATACTTTTTAATTTCTCCTGTTGCCCCTTGCACTTCCATGGTTTCATTAGTGAGGGGTCCTATGGGCTTCTGTAACACCAAATGTGAAGCTCCTGTATCCACTAGGAAATCTACAGGTTGGCCCCCAATTGAGAAAGTTACCATGGGCTCTCGGGAGCCTAGTTTGAAAGAGCCATGGCCCCCCTATTCTTCTAAAGTTAAAACTGGTTTTTGGCTGAGGAGCTCTGGCCTGTGATCGGGGCAAGCTCTTCGGATTACGTTGGGGGCATTCATTCTTCCAATGTCCAATTTCTTTGCAATAAGCACACTGGTTTTGTAGCAGGGAAGACCGCTTTTTGTCTCTGTTGTATGTGGCCTGCCTTTGTCTAGGATTCGAGGTTTCAGAAGCCTGTAATGTGGCCACTGTGGCCCTGTTTACTTTCCTTATCAGTAGATCATCTCGGCTATCTCTACTTTCAAACACCTTTTGGGCTATTTCCAATAATTTTGACCTGGTTTTTCCTGCAAAACCATCTATCTTTTGAATCTTTTTATGGATGTCTGGGGCTGACTGAGTCACAAAAGCCAGATTAATTCGCCTTGAGGCTTGTCGGGTCCTCAGGGTCTATAGGAGTATATAGACAGGATGCCTCCAGGAGGCGCTCGAGAAACGCTGAAGGCGACTTATCTGGCCCTTGTTTCACATCTGCTACCTTAGAAAGATTTGTGGGTTTTTGAGCTGCCTTCTTAAGGCCCTCTAACAGAGTCTGGTGGTACTCACCGAGTGCTCGCCTACCTTCAGCTGTCCCATAGTCCCAGCTTGGTCTTCTCCTAGGTAAAGCTCGTTCAATCACTTCTGTTTTTTTGTCGCTTGTAAGAGCACTTATCCCAGGCAGCGCTTTGGCTGCTTCTGCCAGGATTCGCTCCCTTTCCTCCGTGGTGAAGAGAGTATGGAGAATCTGTTGACAGTCATCCCAGGTGGGGAGGTAATTAAAGAAAACGGAATCAACCAGAGAAATCAAGGAACTAGGATCCGTGCTAAAAGGGGGATTCTGGTGTTTCCAGTTATAAAGGTCTGTTGTGGAAAATGGAACATACACATAGCGACCTTCTGGAATCTGGCGGAGAGGAAGAACAGGGGCCGGAGTCGGCTCCACTTCAGGGATATTAATAGAAATGGAGCCGGCAGGCCGGCCAGGGGAAGCAACTGAGTCAGGCCTTCCATAAGGGTGGCCCTGTCGGGTATGGGGAGGAGAAAGAACAGGGGCTGGCTCCTTTGGGAAGACTAGAGTTGGAGGAGTGGTTGAGTGGGGCGATTGAGGAAGCGGTTGAGGGGAGGGAGAGGGAGATGGTGGAGTAGTTAGTGGAGCAGCTGCGACTGCACCCGCGGCAGGAGGATAAAGAGGAGCTGAAGCATCTGGGGGAAGGAGGGAATCCTCCGGAGAGTCCTGTAGGACAGGGCTCTTAGTGGATTTATGGTTTGTTTTTGAGGGACCCTGGGGTGTTCTCCCAGCCACAACCAGGGCTGGCCCTCCCTGTCCGTTCCGGACCATCCAAACCTTCATCCAGGCGGGGGGAATTAGTTGTTGCTTCCACCCAGGGTAGAATATATCCTATTTGATCTGGGTGGCCAGGATTACCAAGAGTGATGTTAGATATAGCCCATGCCACTTGGGGATCAAAGGTGCCCTCAGGGGGCCAGCTGGCTCTGAAGGTGGGCCATTCTACCTCACAGAATGTTCGGAGGCATTTCTTGGTGATGGCATAATCATAATCCTGCTTAACAAAATGGGGATAAAGTTTGTCAAAATTCCTTAAAAGACAGTTCAAAGGAGTATCAGGCTTACTTGTCTTATTACCCATGTTGTTCAATTTTTACATTTACAACAGAGAAGACACACAATGAGAAAGCAGAAAACAAAAACAACAAAACAAAACAAAAAACAGAACACAGGACAATACACAAAAGAACAAGAACCAGGCGCCAATCCAACCAGGGAGCAGTGCAACGTCTTGCTAATGCTCCGGACAGGAGTGCGTATGTGCCTCGTCAGGCACCTCTCTGTCCCCAGTGGGAATTCCCGACCAGAACCAGAAAGCAGTGCGAACTTTCGCTACTGCCCTGGACAGGAGTGTATGTGCCTCACACCTCACTGTCCCCAGAAGAGATCTCAAAACCAGATATCAGATGTTACTAGGGCGCCACTTACCTGTGGAGGTTTTTTTCCACTGGATGCTTGCTAATTTTTGATGCGGCAGTTCACTCCAGTAGTCCGAAGGACTGAAGGCACACCCTGGGGCCTTGGAACGTCTCAAGGTGCGCACACCCCTAGGGTAGCACTTCGCCCCGGAGTCCCAGAGCGAAGGTCCGGCTTCAGAATTTGTAGTGGTCTGAATCACGCTGTGGCCTCCAAAAATGTTGATCCAAGACGCAAAGAAAAGACCACCAACTCCAATTTTAAATTAAAGCAAGCTTATATTGTATACACACAAAGAGAGCTGGCCAGGGCTGCCCCTCCCAAACACTGGGCTTGGGGTCAGCCCCGCTTTCCGGGAAGACAAGGTTTTTTATAGTTCAAAGAGTTACAAAAAATCTTGGGAACTTACAGCTAACAAGGTCAGACGTGTAATTCAAAGCAAGTAGCAAACTAATCACCTACATGGCATTGCATTCCAAGGAAAAGGGGGAGTAATAGTCAAACCCCACATCAAAAGTTTATGAGGCACCGTTAGTTTGAGAGAGAGAGAGTTGTTATCTGGTCAAGGAAAGCCAGGCCTGAGCGAGCTCAAGGCCTGGGCATGAATGTCAGACAATAAGCTCAAGCCAAATAAGAATCCTAGCATTTCATAGAAAACTGAAGTGGGCTTTTCATAACTTTTTGACAGGATGGCTCCCAGTCTTAAGATGGAATTAGGCTGGTTTATCAGAACTTTGTCAAGCACATTTTCTACATCTATTGAGATGACCACATTCTCCTTCTATTTTTTTTTTTTTTTTTTTTTTTTTGGATACCAGGGATTGAACTCGGGGGCACTCGACCACTGAGCCACATCCCCAGCCCTTTTTTGTATTTTATTATAGAGACAGGGTCTCACTGAGTTGCTAAGTGCCTCGCCATTGCTGAGGCTGGATTTGAACTTGCAATCCTCCTGCCTCAGCCTCCCAAGTGCTGGGATTACAGATGTGCGCCACCACGCCCGGCTTGTTAGGGGGTTTTTGATCAGTGATTCAATCTCCTTAGTCATTATTGGTCTCTTCGGATTTTCTGTTTCTTCATAATTCCGTTTTGGGAGGTTGTGTGTTTCTAGGAATTTACTCACTTCATCTAGGTTGTGCGATTTTTTGGCATATAATTGTTCGTAGCGGTCTCTTAAGAGCCCTGTATTTCTGTGGTATTGGTCATGATATTTCCTCTTTCATTCATTATATTTCTTATATGAGTCCTCATTTCTTAGTCTAGCTAATGTGTCAGTTTGATTGATCTTTTCCCTTGTCTCTGACTGTGTGATTTTTGTTCTAGTCTTTCTTTCTTTCCTGTGCTAGCTTAGCTTGTTCTTGTCTTTCTAGTTACTTGAAGAATAAGGTCAGGTTGTTTATTTGAGATATTCTCTTTTTCTTAATGGTAACTTCCCTCTTAGAACTTCTTTTGCTGCATCCCCTAAATTTTGGTATGCTCAGGAATTATTTTTGTTTTGTCTTGTGATTTTTTTTTTCCCTTTTGCTATACTGGGAATTGAACCCAGGGTTGCTCTATCCCCGAGCTACATCCCTGGGCCTTTTTTTTTTTTTTTTTTTCTTCTTCTTCTTCTTTGATGAGGCCTCACTAAACACAGGTTGACCTTGAACTTGCAATCCTCCTGCCCCAGACTGCTGAATAGCTAGGGTTATAGGTGTGTACCTGGCTTTATTTCCCATTTGATTTCTTCTTTGACTCATATTTTGTCTGGGAGTGTGTTAATTTCCATAAATTTTGTTTCCATTTTCACTTTCTCCCTTTTATTTATTTCTAATTCCATATTATGGTCAGAAAAATACTTGATTTCAGTCTTCTTAAATTTGCTAACAACATTCTGTTAATTTCTGGCCCCAACGTATGATCTTTCCTAGAGAATGTTGTGTGTGCCTGAGAAGAAGATGTATCCTCTTGCTATTAGGGGGGAGAGTCTGTGTTTGTCTGTTTGGCTCACGTGGTCCAGTGTATTATTCAACTCCACCGTTTCATCATTGATTTTCTGTCTTGATGATCTCACCATTGTTGAAAGTGAGGTATTGAAGTCCCCCACCCTCACTGCTTGGTTATTTTCTCCTTAGATTCTGTCAATACTAACTTTATATATTTACGTCCTCTGATGTCAGGAGCGTATGTATTTGCAATTATCATGCCCTCTTGATAAATTGGTCCCTTTTTCATTACATAATAGCCTTTTCTGTGTCTTGTAGCCATTTTTGACTTGAAGTCTATTTTGTCTGATGCAAGTATAGTTCCTCCTGTTCTCTTCTGTTCACTTTTGCATGGAACGTCTCTCTCCATCCCTTCACTTTCAACCTGTGTGTGTCCTTAAGTGGGTCTTTTGTGGGTAGTATGTTGTTGAATCTTGTTGTTGTTTTCCTTTTTTTTTTTCCTCAGTCATTCTACATCTTTAGATTGGATAATTTAATCTACTTAAATTTATAGTGATTACTGATAGGTAACGACGTACTACTGCCACTTTGTTAATTATTTTGTTTTCCTTTGCTCTTTCCCTACCCCTTTCTCTCCCTCTCAGTGCTAGGGATCAGACTCAGCCCTATTTGTGTGCTACACCCTCAGCCCTTTTCCCCCACTTTTTAAAAATATTTATTTATTTGCTTTTAGTTGTACACAGTGGGTTTATCTTTACGTGGTGCTGAGGATCGAACCCTGGCCGCACACGTGCTAGGCGAGCGCTCTACCGCTGAGCCACAATCCCAGCCCCCCCACTTTTTTGAAAAATATTTTTTCAATTGTCAATGGACCTTTATTTTATTTATTTATATGTGGTACTGAGAATTGAACCAAGTGCCTCACAAGCACTAGGCAAGCACTCTGTCATTATGCTAATTGGTGATTCAATGGGGCTTTTTTCTTTTGCCTTTTATTTTTCCAGCAGTAGTATTCAGTTCTTTTCTCTGTGTCTTTCATGTGCTATGACAGGATTTTTCTTATGTTTACCACGAGGCTTATATAAAACATAATTATGACCATCTATTGTAAGCTGATAACTTAATTTCAGTTGCATACAAAAACTCTACATTTTACTTCTCTCCAGACCTACAGTGTATCTTATTGTTTTCATAATTTACATCTTTTCATATTGTATATCCATAAATAGTTTTGTCTTTTAATTTTTATGCTAATGTTGAAAGTAACTTATGTGCTGGGCGTGGTGGTACACACCTGTAATCTCAGCACTTGGGAGGCTGAGGCAGGAAGATCACGAGTTCAAAGCCAGCCTCAGCAATGGTGAGGCACTTAGCAACTCAATGAGACCCTGTCTCTAATAAAATATAAAAAAAGGTCTGGGGATGTGGCCCAGTGGTCAAGTGCCCCTGAGTTCAATCCCCAGTACCCCCCCCCCAAAAAAAAAAAGTGACTTATGTAACATCATCATGGTATGAAAGTGCTCTGAATTTAACTATAAATTTACCGTTACCAGTGAGTTTTAGACTTTCAAATTTCATGTTCCTAAGTTAACATCCTTTCATCTCCACTTGAAAAATTCCCTTAGCATTTTTCATGATGCAAATCTAGTGATGATGATTTCCCTGGACTATTTTTCTTGTTCATTTATGAATGATAGCTTTCCTGGATATAGAATTCTTGGTTGGAAGGATTTTTAAAATTTTTTTTTTAGTTGCACTGATTTTTTTTTTTTTTTTTTTTAGTTACACTAAATACATGTATAAAACCACAAATAGAGCCAGGCGCGGTGGCGCACGCCTGTAATCCCAGCACTTGGGAGCCTGAGGCAGGAGGATCACGAGTTTCAAAGCAAGCCTCAGCAATGGCGAGGCACTTAGCAACTCAGTGAGACCCTGTCTCTAATAAAATACAAAAAAGGGCTGGGGATGTGGCCCAGTGGTCGAGTACCCCTGAGGTCAATCCCCATTATGTTCTTTATAAATAATACAAAATGAATTGTACTCTGTAAGCATGTATAAACAAATTAGAATAAATAAATAATTTAATTATTAAAAACAATTATTTTTAGTTGTTTATGGGCCTCTATTTTATTTATTTTTATGTGGTGCTGAGAATCGAACCCAGTGCCTCACACATGCTAGGCAAGCGCTCTACCACTGAGCCACAACCCCAGTGCCAGAAAGATCTTTTTGTTTGTGTTTTTGTTTTTACCATTTTGAACATAATACCACACTCTCTTCTGGCCTGCAAGGTTTGCTGAGAAATCTGCTGATAGCCTTATAGAGATTCCCTTTTATGCAATGGGATTTTTTTCTTCTTGTGCCTGGGAAATTCTCTTGGTCTTTGCCCTTTGATGATTTGATTATGATAGATCTTGGTATATTTTTTTTTTTTTTTTTTTTTTTTTTTTTTTTTAGTTGAACTTAGTCAAAGAGCTTTGAGCTTCATGGACCTAGATGTCCCTATTCCCCTTCCTCATGATCCGGGGAGTTTTCAGCCATTATTTCTTTAAGTAGGCTTTCTACCCCCTCCTCTTCCTCTTCTCCTTGTGGAACTTCTGCAATGCATATATTTGTTCGTGTGCTGATATCTCACAAATCTTATAGTCTTTCTTTACTCATTTTCATTCAAGTTCTTTTCCCCCTCTGACTGGTTAATTTCAAATGGCCTTTCTTCAAGTTCATAGACTCATTATTTTATTTGATCAAGTCTGCTGTTGAAGCTCCCTTATGCATTTTTAAGTTTTAGTTATCATATTCTTCAGCTCCAGAATTTCTGTTTGGGTCCAGATTTCTTTTTCTAAACTGGAAACTGAATCTAGGGCCTATATATGTTAGGCAAGCACTATACCATGGAGCTATACCCTCAGCCCTTTTTAAATTTTTATTTTAAGACAGGGTCTTACTAAACTTCCAGGTTGGACTTGAACTTGAAATCCTCCTGCCTCAGTCTCCTGAATAGCTGGGATTATAGGCATGTGCCATTTATACCCATTTATTTCTTTTTAAAGATTTCTTTCTCTTTATTGAACTTCTAATTTTGTTTGTGCATTATTTTCATTGTGTTCTCTATTTGTGTTCTCCTATAGCTCACTGAGCTTCTTTAAAGCAATTATTTTTAATTATTTGCAGGCAAATCACAGATCTCTGTTTCTTTAGGGTTATTTATTGGGGACATTACTGTGTTTATTTGGTGACATAAGGTTTCCTTAACTTTTTCTGTTTCTTAAAGTCTTGCTTTGCTATCTTCACATTGGAGAAAGGAGACAGCTCCTCTATTCTTTATTGATTGACTTTGGGCAAGAAAGACCTCTACTAATTAGTTCAGCGAGACATTCTGGGTGTCTCTCTGAACTTCTCTGTGTATCTACCCCCTCCTATCTCTTGTGTCCTCCTGGGGAAAAGGCTCAATCTCACAAAAGCAGGCCACGTGCATAGAGACTCCTGGTTATCTTCCCTGTGGCAGTGCTCTGAGTGCTGAAGGTTAATTGTCTTCTCCCAGTCCTGCGGAGCTGAGCTGTTCCTCTGCAGGTGCTTCTGCGCGATCTGCAGAGGCAAATGCACATCATCTGGAGGGATGCTCAGAAAACACCAGCTATTGGGGCATGCAGAGGCCTGGGGGCACATATGGGCTATTTCAGGGGTGGGGGTCTGCAGGGAATGCATTTGATGAGGTTTGGTGGGGGGGCCTCTCCATGGAGTTTGCAAGATGGCTGTAGGACCCAAGGCCCTTTCTCAAGCTCGTGCCTCCGGGGCTATAAGCCCCCGCCCCTTTTCCCTGTTCCTAGTTAGGCCAGACCATTTGTGCTGAAGGAGCCCTAATTAGGAAGGGCTGTTGTAGCTAGCTGGAGCCATAAGTTCCACCTGATATGTGACGCACCTTGTAGGCACCCGCAAAGCCGAAGGTATATAACCGGGTGAAAGCGGTCCGAGTTAGGAGAACGGAGAGTTCAGTCAGCCGGGCAGTCACTCGGTCGGTCAGAAGAATCAGAGCGGCCAGAACGTATGGCAGAGCGGTTACAGAAGAGAAACCAGATAGAAGACAGAAGAGAAACCAGATAGAAGAAGTAATGACTGGTCAGAGTTAGGCCGAGACTCCCGAGGAAGACAGAAGACAGAAGAAAGAAAGAAGGAAGAAAGAAGAGAGAAGAAAGAAGCTCTAATCTTTCTATAAGCTAAGCTCTATCTTTCTTTCTCTCTAAGACTCTAAGCTAAGAAGACAAGAAGAAAAGCTCGCTTTAATCTTTCTCTCTAAAAATCTTTCTTTCCCTCTCTAAGCTCTAAGAAAGTAGAAGTAAAAGTAGTAAAAGCTCTACTCTGCCTCCGAGAGTTTTTCCTCCCGGTTTTCGGTACCAGGTAGCTTACATGTGCCAACACCATCAGCGTTTGGGGGAAGCCACACACTCGTTATGCTCCCACTTTTCCCCATGAAAGAAATCACGGGCTTGTCACCGAGTGGTGCCACTAGGGTGGCTCGTGCAGGTCAAGTGCACCTGTTCATCTTCCGCTCCTCAATGGGTCTGTTCTCAGATGTTTGTTTGTTTTTTTTTTTTCCTCTAGTGGGATACTGAGGCCTCCCCCATGAACTCCCAGGCTCCCACAGAGGTACTTTTCGTCCAGGGTAGTTGCCAAAATCAGCGTCTGTGGGAGGCTAGGGCCCAAGGTCGCCTGTTGTGCCAAACACTAACATCATACCTCACGGTGTTGGTTGGTGAATGAGGAACCCAACACCGTTCTTTTCCTTTTGCCCTAATATTCTTTCCTTAATTTTCATTTTTATTTCTGTTTTGAGTTTCACATGCACCCACTTTACACAAATTCTTAGAAAATCAAATAAATTTTTTTTTTATTTTCACCCCAGTATACTGAAGACTTTGTTTTTATATGGAAATAAGAAACATATTTACTATAACAAAATAAACATTCCAGGCTGGGCTTGTTGGCACACCCCTGTAATTCCAGTGGCTCGGGAGGCTGAGGCAGGAGGATGGCGAGTTCAAAGCCAGCCTCAGCAAAAGCAAGGCACTGAGCAACTCAGTGAGACCCTGTCTCTAAATAAAATACAAAATAGGGCTGGGGATGTGGCTCAGTGGTCAAGTGCCCCTGAGTTCCATCTCTGGTTCCCAAATAAATATATAGTCCATTCTCTGAAGTTCTTCTGTTGATTTGGCTACTTATTGAGCCACTAACAAAATCTAAAATAAGTCTAATTATGAAAAGTTAAAACAATGTTGTATCTTATTAGAAACTGATAATAAGTGCATATGATTCAAGGTACTTATTCCTAGAAAGGGCATATAATTTCCCACTAAATATCCTCACTACTGGATTAAAGAAAAATATCTTTTGTTTTTTTTTTTTTTTTTTTTTTTACTTTTCCAACTGTCTCTTAGTCTTTCTTGTAAACATTTGATTACTAGTTTAAAAGTCATTGATGAGAAAAGCCAACATTGAACTTTTCAGGTTGGTTGTCTTATGCATGCTTCCTTCCCTGAGGGCCTCTGATCATCTTCTGCCCCACCCAGCTTACTCCTTGCACCCTGCAGCCTGGGTTTTCCTGGATTGGTCTGGCCAGACCTGCTTCTGCCAATGGTGAAATCCTTAGGAATCCTGTGAGCCTATTGCTGCGCAGTTGGTGGCTTGGAATCTGATGCTGGGGCAGTATCAAAATCAGCAAATGTTACCAGGGCTTCCTCCACCTCTGCAGAGCTGCTTGTTAAATGTGGATTTAGGACACGGCTGCCTACAAACCCAGAGAAGGAGAAATGCTGTGGCTATTGAAGCTGCTGCTTATAAACATTGGGAACAGCAAGCCCTCTCGTGGCTGTTGTCGGAATTGCAGAGGATGGCAGGGTGAGATCAAGATTTCTCCCACCTTTTATATAAGGCGTTAGAAAAACAGTACTGATTGTTGTAGTTCAATGTCACCTGCCTCTGACCAGGTTTCCCTCAGACCACCTAAGAAAACACCACTTAAACGTCATTCTCAAGAACTATAAATATCTTGTTGGTGTAATTTTCTTTGTGTTTGTGTAGCAGACTTATTTCTTTTGAAGACCATGCATTTTCTGTGGTTCATGTCCCCAGGAAAGTCACCAGGTCCCAAAATTGTCCCTTAGCCGTACAGTTAAGCCATAAGAGAAATGCAAACTGCATACTGAAACACGGACCACACCAGGACACCTTCCTGATGAACACTCTGCACTTGTTTCCTATTGGATCTAAAATAAAATCCAAACTGCTCACCAAGACCCCTGGGTCCCGGACAGCCTGGTTCCTGCCGGATCTTGGGCTCTTCTTCCCCGGCTGACCCCTTTCTGTTATGCAGGTGTCAGGTCAAAGTCCCCTTCGCCATAGGGCTTTTTCTGGGCACCTGCTCTAAACCAATGTCCACCCACACATCTGTGCATTGATCACATCAGCAGCCTAGATTTTCTTCAGGCCTTTTATCTCCCCCTGAAGCTGCCCTGTTTGGACGCTGGAAGCTCAGTATGGACTCAGTATAGAATCACCATTTTTGGAGATTCTTCAGCCCCAGGCAGAACCAAAGGGTTGGCATCCTAGTCCATTTTCTGTTGCTATAACAGAATACATGTGACTGGATAATTTATAAAGGAAAAAGAGGTTTGTTGGGGCTCACAGATCTAGAAGTCCAAGAGCTGGCATCTGCTTAGCTTCTGGTGAGGCCCTTACATTGCCCCATGCATGGCAGAAAAGCAGAAGGGGCAAGCAGGCATATGAAAAGAGAGGAGTGAGAAAGAGCCAAGGAGAGCCAACCTCACTTTGTAACAACCAGCTCTCTGGGTAACTCCCCCAGTAACTCCCCCACCAGAGTGAGAACTCATTCACAAGGAAAGGCCCTGCTCCATGCACAAGGGCTCCTCCCAGTGGCCCAAACTCCTCCCACAGGCTCCACCCTCAACACTGTTGCAAGGGGGAAATAACCTCAACCTGAGTCTTAGGTGGGGACAGCAGTACTCAATGGCAGTTGATCACCTTGGAACTGTTTCCTAGAATTACCTTGTGGAATGATTTTGAAAACTAGTTTAAGGGCATTAAATTTTTTTTTTTAATATCAATATCAGGGCTGGGAATATAGCTCAGTTGGTAGAGTGCTCCCCTCACAAGCACAAGGTCCTTTGTTCAATCAAAACACCACAAAAAAAATTATATATATATATATATATATATATAAAAAACAGTAGTATCTTCTGAGCAGTGGAAATCAACTTGCAGATTAGCAGATTATCCTTTATCCCTCTGGGGTGGCTTATTTGAATTACCAGAGTTAAACTATCTTAGCACATTCATTTGTGTTAGTCTTAGAACTTCAAACATATGCAGTATAATGTTTTCTTAAAAAGGATTTCATATGGCGCACTTTTGCAGGTAATGGTTTTTAATATTAGATGTCTTTTCAGAAATAAGTGTTGTTTACTAAATTACCACATGCATCGACTCATTGCTAGTAAGGTTAGGAACTTTCCACATGAAGTCACTTGGATTTCTAAAGTAAGTTTATTCATATGTTTCTTTTACATCTTCCGATTTTTTTTTTTTAAAAAAATCAAATATTGAGTTTACCCTTATTTTATTTGCAAACATTATCTAGTTTCTCAATGTTAACTTAAGCAGAAGTCATTCCACTAACACTGGCTGAGCTGTCAAAGATGTCTAATATTAGGAGATATGAGGTAGTCCCCGGTTTGCATTTATTAGAATAATTCAGTGAAGGAACAGTAAAGAAATCTCTTTAGTTAAATGAAATGCAACTACATGTTAGCTTGAATAAACCATCCTCGGGTTATACAGAAGAACCGTGTTCTCTATCTTGAATGGGTATAAAAACCATGTTAGGGGCCATGACCCAACCATTTCCTGATGGCTGTATTGTCTCATTGGCAAGAAGACAGCTGGACAAGAGAGACACCGAGGCCACCAGCGCGTCCACTTGCTCAAGTCCCTCTTACCCCATCTCCCATTCCTTACCCTTGTCAGGAGTTTCCACCTGTCCCCTGAAATCACTCTAAGAGCCGACGCCAGCAAATGGAAAAGGTGTCACAGCTTCCCCGTTGCCAAGCTCCTTGCAGGGTCCATGCTGATGACTGGTGTTGGAGGGGGAGCCTGTGGTGTCTCCTTACTTCTCATGCCCCATCACGGTTGACTATAATCCAGAGACCACAGGGAATCTGCAAGACAACTGGTCTTGAAACCTAAATCCATGATGTCACCCCACCTGGTTAGTTCGCGCACCCATGGCATTCCTGAAAGTGTGGTTCCAATGAATAGACATCCCCCCAAATCATGCGGGCGGGGTGCTTATTAAACATCATGCAGGTTTCATTGGGTTCTACGAGACCAGAATCCCTAAGGGTGGCATGGTGGGGTGGGGGAACTTTGCATTTTTTAAAACAAGCCTCTGATAGTATTTGTTCTGTTGTATCAGGACTTGTGAGCCTCAGTGATTCTCTCTTGGGGTTTTTGAAAACACACCTCCCCAAATTTCATGTGTTTGGAAATTTAGTCCCCGGTTGCCAGCAGCAAGGAGTGTGTTGGAGGTGGGCCCTACCAGGAGGAATCTGGGGGGGACAGGAAGGTCCTTTTCCCTCATGAATGGATGCTGTTGTCATGTTAAAAAGTGAGGCAGGCAAGGCCCGTCCTTTGCTCTTCTGCCATGTGGTAGGAACAGCTGAAGGTCACATCTCTAGCCATTCCCACCTTCTGTCACGTTGAAAGGAAAACTAGAATTTCATAGAAGCAACAACAAATAAATTTACTCCCCCCCCCCCCCCCCCCCCCCCTACCTCGTTCCTAGCTTTTACCCTGCATAAAATCCAAAGCACAACAGGGCCCTATAGTAATCGGGCTCCATGACTTGATCTTGGACTTGTCAAAGATCCTCTACGAATCTATGAGGAAATAAAGTTTCTAATTTTCCTTAGCCGTCGGGCGTATGTGCGGTGCATCACCTTGTAAATCCCTAGATCATTCGGGAGAGTCGGAGACAGAGGAGGGATCGTGTAGTTCAAAAAATAGAGGTCCAATCCTCGAGGCAAGGGCGAGAAGAGCACCTATGCAAATCTCAAGTGAGACCCTGGAAGTCCTTCTAATAAAAACATTACAAAATGAAATGGAGCCCGGGAGTTGGTGGCGTCCACAGGCCCGATAATTTCCCAGCAACTTTGGGACAGGCTGAGGGCAGGGAAGTGATCGCCAAGTTGTCACCAAAAAGCCTTTAGTCTTGCTCAGCATATGGCTCGAGGCACTTTAGCAACTCAGTTGAGGGGGACCCTTTTCTGGTCCCCCAATTAAATATAGATATTATAGGCGGCCTCATGGCTTGGGAATTGTGGGCCACTTTATGGAAAAGTCCGGTCAAGTGTCCCCCGGATTGGTTGCAGCGTTTCAATCTCCCTCACTGTACCAAAAAAACCAAAAAAAAATAAAAAAAAAAAGAAAAAGAAAAAGAAAAAATATAAAAAAATAAATACAAAAAAAAAGGGCTCGGCGGAATGTTGGCTCCAGTGGTATCGGGAGTTAACACCTTTGGATGTTTCAAATACCCCAGGGTAGTACCTAAAAAAATATAAAAACAAAAAAAAGTTTTCTGTTTCTTTTTAAATTGCCCAGTCCTAATATGCCCTATTTCACCCACCTCTCTATTACAAAACATATTTCAACATTTGTTCCTTGAAAACAATAGCCAGGAAGCAATTTTTTGACATGTATTTGTTAAAAAAAATTTTTTAAAGGATACGTAATAGGGAAAACGAATGAACTCAAATACTATCACTATTTGGCACAAGGACATGATTTCTGTTTTCACTTGATTCATGAAAAAACTCCACCAGTGAAAACTTCTTAGAATTTGTAGTAAATTGAATACCAGCAAAGTTTTGCCGCATGGATATAAACAATCTATAACCCATCAATTCAAATTCATTTATTATTACAATCAGCCAATTGAATCCTCTTGAAAGGAGGATAATATAGGGGGAAAAAAAAAAACTACGCCTCCACTCTATTACAATAGCCTCTAAAATAAAAAAAGAAAAAATAAAAAATACTTGGGAATCAATTATAAATCAAAAGAAAGTGAAAGGGACCCTCTACAACTGACAACTAACACTACAGACATAAAGGAATACAGGGAAATTTAAAAGAAGACCTAAACCAAGAAGGAACAAAATCTCTCAAGTTCTTGGATATAGGCAGAGTATTTAAATTATTGTCCAAATGGCCATTACGTAACCAAAAAAAGCATGATACAGAATTAATATGGCAATTTCCAAATCAAAATCCCATTGGGACATACTGTCATAGCACATAATTAAAAAAAAAACATGTCAAAGTGGAAAGCTCATCTGGGAAAATACATTACATGGAGACCAAAGGAATAGCCAAAAGCAAAATCCTTAAGCAGAATGAGTGAAACGCAGTTGGAAGGGCATTCTGAGCAGAACACTACATAGAAAAAAGACATACAATATGTAAAAAGAAGACACAACAGTAATAATAATGAAAGTAAAAAAATCGTTTCAACATCTCTCTAGTTATTAGAAGTTATGCAAATCATAAACTACTACTTTTTTTTTTTTTTTTTTTTTGTGGTACCGGGCTTGAACTCAGGGCACTCGACTCTGGGCCACATCCCCAGCCCTTATTGTATTTTTTTTTATAGAGACAGGGTCCTTCACTTGAGTTTGCTATTGCCTCGCCATTGCTGAGGCTCGCTTTGAACTCGCGATCCTCTGCATCACAGCCTCCCAAAGTTCTGGATTACCTAGACGAGCGCCACGGCGCCCTCTTCAAAGACTTACTCTTAAAATTTAATCTCTTAGCCAGGCGCAAGTGGGCTGGGCAACGCTCAGTCGAATCCCAGACTCTCGTGGAGGCTTAGGCCTGTAATTCCCTGCACTTGGTTGAGGAGCAAGAGGCAGGAGGGATCGCGGAAATGTTTCCAACATGGGCAGCCCTCCACGCAAAACAAAATGGGCGAGAGGGGCAACCTTTAGCAACTCAGTGGAGACTCCCTTGTCTACTAATAAAATACTAAATAAGGGCTGGGATGTGGCCCAGTGGTCAAGTGCCACCTGAATTCATCCCCATACCAAAAAAAAAAAAAATAAAAGATTTCCACCAGAAAACTTCTAGAATTAGTAAATGAATTCAGCATTGTAGCAGGAATTTATTTTTTTTTATAAATAAAAATCAATACCCATAAATCAAATGCATTTTTATACATCAGCAATGAATCCTCTGAAAGAGAAAATTAGGAAAACTACCCCACTTACAATAGCCTCAAAAAAAAAAAAAATACTTGGGAATCAATATAACAAAAGAAGTGGAAAGACCTCTACAATGACAACTACAGAACACTAAAGAAAGAAATTAAAGAAGACCTAACAAGAATGGGAAAAATCTCTCAAGTTCTTGGATAGGCAGAATTAATATTGTCAAAATGGCCATACTACCAAAAGCATGATACAGATTTAATGCAATTCCAATCAAAATCCCAATGACATACCTCATACAAATAAAAAAAAACAGTCATGAAACTCATCTGGAAAAATAAGAGACCAAGAATAGCCAAAGCAATCCTTAGCAAGAGTGAAGCAGGAGGCATCTGAGCAGACACTTCATAGAAGAAGACATACAATATGTAAAAGAAGACAACAAAATATAATGAAAAAAAATGTTCAACATCTCTAGTAATTAGAGAAATGCAAATCAAAACTACTCTTTTTTTTTTTTTTTTTTTTTTGGTACCGGGGATTGAACTCAGGGGCACTCGACCTCTCGGGCCACATCCCAGCCCTTTTTTGTATTTTTTTTTTAGAGACAGGGTCTCACTGAGTTGCTAAGTGCCTCGCCATTGCTGAGGCTGGCTTTGAACTCGCGATCCTCCTGCCTCAGCCTCCCAAAGTGCTGGGATTACAGGCGTGCGCCACTGCGCCCGGCTTCAAAACTACTCTTAAAATTTCATCTTGCCAGGCGCATGGCGAGCCTAACGCCTGTAATCCCAGCACTTGGGAGCGAGGCCTGTAATCTCCCAGCACGTTGGAGCTGAGGCAGGAGGATCGCGAGTTCAAAGCCAGCCTCAGCAATGGCGAGGCACTTAGCAACTCAGTGAGACCCTGTCCTCTAATAAAATACAAAAAGGGCTGGGGATGTGGCCCAGTGGTCAAGTGCCCCTGAATTCAATCCCCAGTACCAATAAAAAAAAAAAAAAAAAAAAAAAAAAAAAAGATTTCATCTCCCTCCAGTCTGAAGGGCAATTATCAAGAATACCACAAAAAGTATTGGCATGGATGTGTGGGGGGAAAGGTTCACTTATATTGCTGGTGGGACTGCAAATTGGTGCAACCACTCTGGAAAGCAGTATGGAGATTCCTCAGAAAACTTGGAATGAAACCACCATTTGACCAAGCTACCCCACTCCTCGGTTATACCCAAAGGACTTCAAATCAGTATACTACAGTGACACAGCAACATCAATGTTTTATAGCAGCTCAATTCACAATAGCTAAATGAATGGAACCAACCAAGATGCCCTTCAATAGAATGAATGGATAAAGAAACTGTGGTCTATATGGACAATAGAATATTACACAGCCTTAAAGAAGAATGAAATTATGAAATCTGCAAGTAAATGGATGAAGCTGGAGAATATCATGCTAAGTGAAATAAGCCAATCCCAAAAAACCAAAGACCAGTTTTTTTTTTTTCCCCCTGATAAGTAGATGCTGATCCTTAACAGGGGGGCAGGCAAGGGAAGAATGGAGGAACTTTGGAGTGGGCAGAGGGGAGTGAGGGGAGGGGAGGGGCCATGGAATGGGGGGAAAATGGTGGAATGAGGACAGACATTATCATCCTATGTAACATGTATGATTGCACAAATGGTGTGACTCTGCATTTGTGTGCAGCCAGAGAAGTGTGAAGTTGTGCTCCATTTGTATACAATGAGTTGAGATGCATTCTGCTGTCATGTCAACTAATTAGAACAAATACTAAAAATAATTACCCAGTCTTGGGTATTTTCTTACAGTAGCACAAAACAGATCCTGTTCTTTGAGCAGGACTAACTCTCAGACTCCCTCTCCCCTCTGCAGACACCTTTTCAGGAGAAATCCCTGTCCCAGTCATGCCAAAGCCAAGTCCCTGGGCAACATCCCTCTCTTTGGAAAAAAGTTCATGAGCCCTGAGGATGTGAAATCAGGTGCACACAAAAGTGCCTCCCCAGCCTTGTCTCCTGTGAAGCAAAGAACAGCCTGGGCAGAAGGACCCGTGGAAGGTCTGTCTTCTGAGGAACTTCACCTGAACTATTGCTTTCACTTGGTCTTGAGGAAGTCAGACCTTGGGTTTGCCTTTTGCTTGAACATGGTTTTCTCTGGCAGGCAACGAACTACTGGTCAGATCCAGAGCTGTGATTAGAATGTCTCCTCCAAGATGTATGAAAAATTTTAGTTTCTATTGTAACAAGCAACTAAATTAGCCGGTGAGACCGTTATGGTATTTCAATCACGAGGTCTCCCCTCTCATGAATGGATTCATGCCTTTAACACCGGAGCCAGGAATGGATTCTCTCTCTCTCTCTCTCTCTCTCTCTCCCCGAGTTTGGTGCTCCCTCCCTCTCGCGCTCTCACCGCGTCGCCTTCTGCCATGTAATGACATAGCAGGAAGACTCTCACCAGATGTGGTCCCTCAATCTGGAACTCCTAGCCTCCAGACTTTGAGTCACGTAAACGTCTATTGGTTCTAACTTACCAGTCTATGGTATTCTGTGATAGCAGCAGAAAATATACCAAGACATCTGGAAATCTTGGGTCGTGGGCCCTGAACTCTCCAGGTGGACCATCTTAACTCAGAGCTGACTGTGACCCTACTGGCCCCTCAGCCTCGTGGATGTTCTTCATTCCAGCAATCTCCTAGTAGAGATTTTTAGAAAATAAATCTTCCTTGGACACACACCAAAAAAAAAAAAATCATTAAACATAATTAAGTCAGTCAATAATAACTGATTTATTATGTGTAATACAGCCAGAATAAGACTACAGACATTGGACTGCTACGTAACTGTTGTGTTAACTTTTTGTCCCTGTGAAGACATACCTGAGCAGAACAACTGGAAGGAGGAATGACTTTCTTTTGGCTCACAGTTTCGGAAGTTCCCGTCCACGGTCAGCTAGCCCCCCTGCAGAACATCACGGCAGAGGGCGGAGAATGACCTGTGCAGAATGACAGGGAGAGAAAGGAGAGGAAGGGGTGGGAACAAGGGGTAGTTCCCACGGACACACCTCAGGACCCCCCCCTTCCACCATGTCCCTCCTCCCACAGCCCCCACCGCCTCCAGTGGTCTGTTCAGCCATCAGTGGACTCATCCACTAAGGAGGTCGGATCCCTAATAATCCGATCAGTTCCCCCAAAGCTCCGCCTCCGAACGCTGCTGCATTGAGGACCAAGCCTTCAAGGCATGAGCTTCTGAGGACACTTCATATCCAAACCATAACATTGGACATGAAAACACAAATAGAGGGGCTGGGATTGGGGCTCAACGTTTTTACGTAGAGCGCTCGCCTAGCACGTGGGCGACCCGGGTTCGATCCTCAGCACCACGTACAAATAAAATGCATTGAATAAAACGCATTGTGTACAACTAAAGCAAATTAAAAAAAAAACTATTTAAAAAAAAAAAAACCACACACACACACACACAAATAGAGGGCTGGGGTTGGGGCTCAGTGGTAGAGCGCTCGCCTAGCATTGTGTGAGGCCCTGGTTCAATTCTCAGCACCACATATAAATAAAATAAAGGTACATTACGACTAAAAAAATATTTAAAAAACACAAATAGAGACCTACATAAAAAGCACTAGGTACAAATAAATTCCTAAATACACAGCATTTCAAAGACTGTATAAGCAGGACATGATGGCGCATGCCTGTAATCCCAGAGACTGGGAGTCTGAGGCAGGAGGATCTCAAGTTTGAGGCCAGCCTCTACAATTTAGTGAGACTCTCTAAAAATGAAACATAAGAATGGCTGTGGCAGTGGGGATATAACTCAGTTGGCAGAGTACTTGCCTCCCATGCACAAGGCCCTGGGTTCAATCCCCAGCACCACACACACACACACAAAAAGTATGGCGGGGGGATGAAGCTCAGTTCTAGAGCACCCTTCAGTTCAATCCTCAGTACACAATAATAATAATAATAATAATAATAATAATAAAATATTCTTGGGCTGGGGTTATGGCTCAGCGGTTAGAGTGCTTGCCTAGCATGTGCGCAGCCCTGGGTTTGATCATCAGCACCACGTATAAATAAATAAAATAAAGGTATTATGTCCAACTGCAACTGCAAAAAAAAATAAATATTTAAAAAATAATAATAAAATATTCTAATGATTACAAAGAAGAAAATAAGTTGTTATCTTTATAAATAGCTCCTACTTTCTCTTTACACTATTTTTGTGGAATTGTGTTTTAAGCAAGCTCATTTTTTTAAATATTTATTTATTTGTTTTAGTTGTACACATGCCTTTATTCTTACATGGTGCTGAGGATGGAACCCGGGCCGCGCATGTGCTAGTCCAGTGCCCTACCGCTGAGCCACAACCCCAGCCCCTGAACAAGCTCTTTTTTTTTTTTTTTTTTTTTTTTTTCGGTACCGGGGATTGAACTCAGCGGCACTCGACCACTGGGTCACATCCCCAGCCCTTTTTAGTATTTTTATTAGAGACAGGGTCTCACTGAGTTGCTAAGTGCCTCGCCATTGCTGAGGCTGGCTTTGAAACTCGTGATCCTCCTGCCTCAGCCTCCCAAAGTGTGCTGGGGATTACAGGCGTGCGCCACCGCGCCCGGCTTGAACAAGCTCATTTTAAACTATCCCTAAACACTTCAGCTGCTACCTGAAAATATGAATAACTTCAACTATAAAGCAATGAACTGCCAGGTGCAGTGGTGCATGCTTGTAATCCCAGCAGCTCTGGAGGCTGAGGCAGGAGGATTGCAAGTTCAAAGCCAGCCTCAGCGACTTGGTAAAGCCCTACACCAAGTTAGCAAGACCCTGTCTCAAAATAAAAAATAAAAAGGGCTGGGAACATGACTCATTGTTTGAGCACCCCTGGCTTCAATCCCCAGTAACGAGAAAGAAAGAAAGAGAAAGAGAGAGAGAGAAGAAAAGATGCTCTGTTGTAACTTGCCTGCCAACTCCTGTGGTCAGGGGGACAGAGTTACCTGAGCCTGCACAGTGGTCCACGCCTGTAATCCCAGTGGTTCAGGAGGCTCATACGGGAGGATCAAAGCCAGCCTCAGCAAAAGTGAGGCACTAAGCAAGTCAGTGAGACCCTGTCTTTAAATAAAATACAAAATAGGGCTGAGGATGTGGCTCCGTGGTTGAGTGCCCCCCAAGTTCAATCCCCAGTACCAATAAAACAAAAAATTGGCAGCCCAAGAATGACCCAGAGTGAGTACTGATTTTTGGACACCCCTTGCTTTGCCATGCAGATAGAACTTCTTTCCATGCAGATATTCCCAAGAGGCTCCTAACTGCATTACAAATACCACAAATATGGCTGGAGAAGCTGGTTAGCACTGAAAATTGGGCATTCCCTGTTCCCTTGTGGAACACAACCCAAGTGACATCTAGCAATTGCATCCAGAGGTGAAATGGGGCCCAATTGGAGGTTACAGACTGGATTCTGTTCCTATCAAACTGGATAATTGGTTGTGGCCAGGTGATTCTTATCAATAAGGTGAGTCTTACCATGTTTTTTGTGCCCAAGGTAGCAAAAGAATATTTTCATAATAGCTTTCCATAGCCGTGACAAAATACCTGAGGAAATAATGTAGAGAAGTAAAGATTTATTTTGGCTCACAGTTTCAGAGGTTTCAATCCACAGTTGGCTGATTACATCACTATGGACCTATGGTGAGGTAGAATGTCATGGCAGAAGGGCAGGGTAAAGGGAAACTGTCTACCTCGTGGAAGCAAGAAATCAGAGGAAGAATGAGAGGAAGGGGCTAGGTACAAATATAGTCCCCTAGGCTGGGGTTGTGGCTCAGCGGTAGAGCACTCGCCTAGCACGTGTGTGGCCCCGGGTTCCATCCTCAGCACCACGTAAAAACGGATTGTGTACAACTAAAGCAAATAAATAAATATTTAAAAAATATATATATATATACATATATATATATATATAGTCCCCAGGGTCACACCCTCAAGGACCTACTGGTTTAACTAGGCCTCACTTCCGTAGTTTCCACCACCTTCCAAGAGTCCACTCAGCTATCTGTGGATTAATCCACTGATGAGGTCACAATCCAATCGCTTCCCAAAAGCCTGATCTCTGAACGTGAACTGCATTGGGAACCAAGCCTTCAATACACAATCTTTGGAGGCCACTTCACATCCAGACTGTAACACCACCCAGGCCACATAACTGTCAACTGATATTCCCAAGAGGCTCCTAACTGCATTACAAATACCACAAATATGGCTGGAGAAGCTGGTTAGCACTGAAAATTGGGCATTCCCTGTTCCCTTGTGGAACACAACCCAAGTGTAGTAGACAACAACATATTTGGTCTGTGTCCCTGATCCCTGGCACAGAGCTCTTAAAACCCTGGGAAAGGAGGAAAGCCTTCCCTGCTGAGCTCCGAAGGCAAATAACTGAGTTGGGTTCATCCATACACCTCGGTGAGGCACTGATGAACCCAACCTAGTTCCATCCTAAGATTGGGAGCCATAAAGTAAAAAAAAAAAAAAAAAAAAAAAAAAAAAAAGGTTCATTTCTGTTTTACTAAGATATTTTATTTGGCCTGACCAAACTCTTAGGGCTAATCTTGTTTGGAATTCCTGCCTGTGCTCTGAACTCACACAGGCCTGGCTCTCCTTGACCAGATAACAACCCTCCCTAAAACCTCAGTGGCGCCTCATAAATTCCAACAGGAATCTTAATTTACTCCCTACCTTGAAATGTTAAGCCATGTAGATCATTAGCCTGCTATCTGCCTTTGTATCACTTTTGCCAGAACCCTGTTAGCTGTAAGTTCCCAAGACATCCCCCCCCCCACACATTTTTTTTTTTTTTTTTTTTTTTTGGTAACTTTCTGTGCTATAAAAACCTTGTCTTCCAGGAGAGCAGGCTGATCCCGAGCCCAGTGTTTGGGAGAGGCAGCCGCTGGCCAGCTCTCTTTGTGTACACAACATAAGCTTGCTTTAATTTGATTTAAAATTGGAGTTGGTGGCCTTTTCTTTGCGTCTTGGATCAACATTCGTTTCAGAGACTGCCAGCCAGTGATTTCTGTGGATTCCAAGAAGAGGGAGGACGGGATGGGGGAGACGAGGGACTGATTGTGCTGGGCTCCTGACTCCTGGTGAATGAGCGCTGCAGTCATTTTAGGCCTGCTGGGAACAGGACTTCTAAAAGGCAGATGTGTCTGGAAGGCTGTGGTGCAAAGCCATTTCTGCTGACTATAAGCGGGGTCTCCAGAACCAGAGGGAACACACAGCTCTTCTAAAGATTGAAGGTGTTTATGCCAGAGATGAAACCGAGTTCTACTTGGGCAAAAGATGTGCTTATGTGTACAAAGCAAAAAACAAACAAACAAACAACAAAAAAAAAAACAACAGTGACTCCTAGTGGCAAACCAAAACAAAACCAGAGTCATCTGGGGAACGGTAACCCGTGCCCATGGAAACAGTGGCATGGTTCGGACCAAATTCCGAAGCAATCTTCCTGCTAAGGCCATTGGACACAGAATCCGTGTGATGCTGTACCCCTCAAGGATTTTAAACTAATAGAAAAATAAATAAAGATGGATTTGTGCTCTTGTAAAATAAATAAATAAATAAAAATAAAACCCCTAGGAAACTCCTGAGTGTTATGGTTTAGACTTTGGGTGTCTCCCAAAATCTCATGTGTGAAACAATGAAAGAAGGTTTAGAGGTGAAATGACTGGGTTCTAAGAGGTTTAACCTAATCAGTGCATTCATCCCCTGAGAGGGATCAGCTGGGTGTGACTGGAGGCAGCAAGGTTGTGGCTGGAGGTGGTGGGTCCTGGGCGAGGGGGAGGGGGGGCTTCGGTTATGTATTTCGTCCCAGTCGAGCAGAGCTCTCTCTGCTTCCTGGTGCATGCTCCAGCTGCTGTCCCCCACCACACCCTTCGACCATGGTGCTGTGTTCGGCCTCGTCTCAGTCCCCAGGGAATGGGGTTGGCCATCTATGGATTGAGACCTCTGAAACCGTGAGCCCCTAAATGAACTCTTCCTTCTCTAAAATTATTCTTGTCGGGTCCTTTGGTCACAGCAGCAAAAAAGGTGACTAAAACTCTGGTGATTGCCTTATTATTTATAACAAGACAATTTCTACAATGCCCAAGTTTATGCTAATGAGTTGACTTAGAGTGGGGTCCCTAGCTGTCCTCGAGATAGGACTGATCACCAGAAAAGACCAAAGACGCGATGAAGCTTATCCGCTGACCTCCCAGAGACTGAGGGACAAGTAGAGGGGGTTATAAAAATTCCTGACCGGTCTGTAATCCCAGCTACTCAGAGGCAGAGGGCAGGAGGATCACGTGTTAGAGGCCAATCTTGGCACTTGGCAAGAAGAAAAGCTCTCTAAAATCCTTTCTCACGATTAAAAAAGTAGAAAGGGCTGGGGGTGTTAGCTCAGGGGAAGAGCACCCCTGGATTCAACCTCTAGTACTAAACAACTCTTGAAGGATGGTTGATGGGCTTGTGGGTGGGTTGGTGTCCCCCGGAGGTGCTAGAAGGGTGGAGGACCCTCGGAGGTGGCGGGAGCCCCATGCCACACTGACCCTATTCATTTCCTTTCCTACACATCTCCTCTCTTCCACTTGGCCGTTCTTGAGTTCTAGGCTTTTATAATAAGCCAGTGAAGATTCATAGAATGTCTCTCTGTGAGCAGTTTAGCAAATTAGGAACCCTGAAGAGAAGGTTGTAAGAACCCCTAAATTTGTAGTCATCCAGGCAGAAGTGTGGACACTCTGGGCACCCCTTTGTGGCCTGCATCACAAGGAGAGGGGCAGTCTTGGGAGGCTGAGCCCATAACCTGTAGGATCTGTGATAATTCCTAAAGGTAGTGTCAGAATTTAATTGAATTGTTGAACACCATGTTGGAGAACTAGAGAATTGGTGTTGGAAAATACAGTTGTCTCTTGATACCCAGGTGGATGGATTCCAGGACCCACCCCACTTCCCAACACACATACAGGATGAAAAATCTGAGAATCCTAAGTCCCTTATATAAAAGGCATAGTATTTGCATATAACCTAGACACATCCTCCCATACACTTTAAAAACATCTCTAGACAACTTACAACACCTAATACAGTCAAATGCTATATAAGTAGCTACTGTTCTATTTTGTTAAGGGAATAGTGACCAGGAAATTAAAAGCCTGCATAAGTTCTGTACAGATGCAAGTTCTTTCAAATAGATTCTGTCCAAGGTGAATTGACTCTGTGGTTACAGAACCCGCTGTTACGGAGGGCTGAGTGTACACCAATATTTGATGTCAGGAGAAAAAAATCCCTCACGCATTCCTACACTGAGAGACTTCAGGTGTGCATTCAAATTGAGGACGGTGTGCTTGGATTCTGGGCCTGTCCCACGTGATTTAGTAACATATCCCCGCCCTGTGTCTTCTTGCCACCAGACCTTGAGCTTTGGTCTTTCCAATTACCTGGCCATTGGGAGGACCAGGGTAAAAGTCTAAAGAAACCTGACAGTGGGGTTTTTTCCCCTTGCTTTCTACCTTTGCCCCTTTTCCCCTTGAACCCTCTTCTCCTTCCCATGACCTTAGGCTAGCCAATAAGCCACGAGGCGAGGAAAAGCAGAAATCAATAAATAAAGTCATGTTGCGTAATGATGGGAATATGTTCTGAGAAATGGCCATAGGTGACTTCCCCATTATGGGAACACCACAGAATGAACTTGCACAAACAGAAATCACTGTGTGATGGTGCTAGGTGGTGTGACCTTATGGGGTCACCATCATATGTATGATCTGACATTGACAAAAATTGTGATAGATGACTACTCTGTACAGATATGATTGTTATCAGGATTGTGCAAGGGCAGAGGATGCAGTTCCGTGTCAGAGCACATGCCTTACACGTGTGAGGCCCTGTGTTCAATCCCCAGCATCACATATGTACACGTGCACACATACACACACACAAATATTGTATGCAAATATTGTATGCATGCATGTGCACATACACACACAAATGTTGTAATATTGGGAACCAAGCCTTTAAAACATGGAACTTTGGGGGACAATCAACATACAAATTATAGCAACGTCTTCAACATCCGTTTGGCCTCTTGACTCATTTCCTTCTTACACCAGAAAGCTCTGGCCATCTTGGTTTGCAGGCTGAGCAGATGCTGAGATTTTCTCTTCAAACTGATGCTACCTGGAAGACTTTCTCTCTTCTCTGTTGTCCATCAAGCCCACCAAAAACAGATGCGAAACTTCAGTGATTCATTTCTTCACACCAGCCTCCTTCATGTTTCTTTTATAATGTTCAGTTGGCCCTGGGGCGCTCGCCCATGGGGCCCTGTGTGTGAGTTGAGGGAGAGATGGAGGAGTAGCAACGCAGGCACCCTAAGAAGGTGGGCAGTGCAATCCTGTGACTTCTAGATGGTGGCTTGTGCTTTCAGGAACCTGCCAGACCCAGTTCAGTGTGGACCACCTTCACCTGGTGCTGCAGTGTTCCAGGCACAACTGACTTCATGGACGGGTCCATCGACTGGACCCGGTTTAACAAAGGGGGGTAGCTGGACTGCTTGGATCCGTGATCAGAAGGGGCGACTATGCCCACAATAGGTTCATATATGCATGCCTTTATTCTGGTGTTTTTTAAATACCTTCCTCTACATTTTATGCCAGGATTTCTGGCCCCATACTGTCACTTTGCTTGACCTTTGAGATAAATGCTTAGAACTGTAACCAGCTGCAAGTTGGCACCTTGAACACAGGACTCCTGGTGAAGACATGCACGTCAACAACAATGACGTCCCTACCCAAAATCAGGCCTGCCCTTCTTAGTGCTACTGCCCTCAAAAATCACTGTAGTCAAGAGCAAACTTGTGAGTCCTTGCAATTTCTCCCTTTTCTTATCCTGATGGTATAGTTTACAAACACTCATGCACACACACACACACACACACACACACACAGATGCACGTGTGATCTGAACACACCACCTTCACCAGACAGTTTGGATCCAGTTTGAATCCTGGTTGCTCAATTGAATGGCAGGGCAGGTCTTCGCAGGTGATAATGCTTGACTTTGTCTACACGGGGAACAAGCTAGAGAAGCACAGGGGAGGTACTATAGTTCTGATCTGAAGTGTCCCCCAAAGGCCCATGGGTTAAAGGCTTGGTCCCCAGATTGTGGTATATTCAGAGTGGCTAAAACCTTGAAGAGGCGGGGCCTAGTGAGAGAATATTAGTTCAGTGGGTCATGCCCCTGGATATTGGGATGCTGGGTCCTTCCTCTCTTTTGCCTTTCAACTGCAAAGAGGTGACTAGTTTTCTCCAACACATGTTCCCCACTGTGATGGGATGCCTTGCCACCCACCCCAAAGCAACCGAGCCAACCAATCATGGACTGAAAGCATGAGCCACAATAAAACTTTTTTCCTTATAAGCTGATTATCTCAGGCATTTGTTATAGTGACAGAAAGCTGACTAACACAGGAGAGGTACACAAGGGGGACTTTGAGACTCAGGGTTCTCCAGAAGTCCCAACTGGCCCCAGATAATGCTGATACTAATTTCAGGAAACTCATCCTTTCCAGTCAGAGCTGAAACGTTCACTTAAAAACCCTGGAGGGGCTAGGGTTGTGGCTCAGCGGCAGAGCGCTCGCCTCGCACGTGCGCGGCCCGGGTTCGATCCTCAGCACCACGTAAACAGAAATACATTGCATTGTGTACAACTAAAGTAAATAAATAAATATTTAAAAAAAAAAAAACCCTGGAGAGATAATGAGGTCAATTTGCACTTTAATTTAAGAACCTGCAAAATCAATCTGGTTTTTCAGAGATGTCAAGGCCACAGTTTTGCAAGGAATCTTTGGGGACACCAAGGAAAGTCCCTGAGATTTACTTCATGCCTCACAGGAAAATTGAGATTCACAGTGGTTTTTTTTCTTACTGGAAATCAGCTCTCAGTAGAAAATAATCACAGACTCCAGTGATCCCCAGTTCCCGTCTCCTTTAAGTGGTCTATAAAGTAATTAATTGGGGACCTGGTGCTCTCCCTCCAGAAGTCCCAGAGCACGCAAGAAACCCCAGGCAATAAGTTGAGCAACTTGCTTGATTGTGAACTTCTCAAGCCCAGAATGAAAACAGAATCTCATCTCACAGCCAGTCTCCCCACCTTGGTCAAGAAATTCTGAGCATCACATCCCCATCAGAGGGCCGCCAGCTGGGAATCCAAGCCTGGCCAAGTTCCAACCTCATTACTGTTGGGGGTACTGACACTATCAAAGAGAAAGCTAGAATGTAAGGACAGGAACCAGGGCAGCTCAGGGGTCCCGGGAAGGGACCTGTGGCCTATTTCCTTGGGCCACTACCATTGGAAGATAACTTTAGTCACCATCAGCCCAGAATTTGCTCAGTTTGTGCCATATTCTCCTGCAGTGGCTAAAGGTCAGCCTCATGGGTTAGGTGGCCAACAGGAATCCAATGGACAGTTCCCCACAAGAATGGATGCTCTTGTTGTAGGGACAGACGAGGCAGGGCACTGAAGACAACAGGAAACAGTTTTATTCGGCTGCAGCCAGGTTCAGAGGGCACAGCTCTCGCTGTAATCAATTAATCCCCTGAACCCCAAGTTCAGGTAGTTTCAGAATTTTATACCCAGTGTGTAAGGGGAGGGGCTCAGAAGCTCACAGTTTACAGAAGTTCACATAAAAGCAGCTTTTTCTTTCACTGTTGTGGGCAAGTTAACCCTTCAAGGACAGCACCTGAGAAGGGGAGAGCTTCTTCTCCCCTTTCTTTCCTCCCCCTCCAGCTGTTACCGTGGAGCCCAATTGGTAACTTCTCTTATCTTAGAAATGTAGACATCTCTGTGAAGCTCCAGCTCAAGGCCAGAGACCTTGTTAAAGAATTTGTCCTTTTTATTATCACACTTTGCATTTGCAAACATACTTCTACAAACTACTATACTGGATACATGTTTGTGGAAAAAAAAAAAAAAAAAAGTAAAGGGGTATCCAGCACCTGGAGTGTTGATTTCTTCCAGGCCAGTGGCCAAGTAATAGAGCAACAGGAAAATAGGAAGTTTATCTACATTGAACTCTTTTGTAGAGACTCTTTTGCTGACAGCCATGGTGAAAATTTCAGGAGAAGCTTAGTTAAGATATTCTAGGGATGAGGGGGAGCCACTACATGCTCAAGTCCAAAAAGAAAGGTGTCTAGGAGAGAGGGCCATTACAGGGTGAATAGAAAGTAAAAAGGAAGAGAGAGAACATGATGATGTCAGCTGGGGCAGAGGAAGGCACAACTGAGGAAGCTTCATGGAGAAGCGTGGGAAGTGCCACACAGGACATGTTATGGAGCCAGGGCCTCCCAAGAAACCAAAGCAGTATGAAAACCGCCCTTCAAGCCCCTATTCTTGTGATCAAGTCAGAAAGATTTCAGACATGTCACTCAGAGTAACAGGCATGCCTTTTTTCTTTTTCTTTTTTTCTTTTTTTTTTTTTTTTTTTTTTTTTTTTGTGTGTGTGTGTGTGTGTGTGGTACCGGGGATTGAACTCAGGAGCACTCGACCACTGGGCCAGATCCCCAGCCCTTTTTGTGTTTTTTTATTAGAGACAGGGTCTCACTGAGTTGCTAAGTGCCTTGCCATTGCTGAGGCTGGCTTTGAACTCGTGATCCTCCTGCCTCAGCCTCCCAAAGTGCTGGGATTACAGGCCTGCGCCACCGCGCCCAGCTGCATGCCTTTTATTGAAGGGAGAGGAAAAAGGAAAAGGGACCCTCTCCAGGGAGAGTGGGTCCTCTCAGAGAGGAGAGGGTCAGCATGCCTCTCTTGCTCTCCAGTTTTATTGTAGATCCCAGAGAAGTTTCCAGAGTCTCATCTTGACTTTTGACTGACAGCAGGGTGACATCAGACTTTCAAGTCCCCACTGCTATGACAACTCTAGGTCACCTTGGCCCATAGTGAGCAGTTCTAATTGGATTCTTAATCATGTTTACAGGTTTTAGGGTTAGGAGGAATTATCCTTATCTTCTGGAATCTGGTCTGTGAAAAGGGTCACAAAATTCTCTCCCCTCAAAGTAACCTGCATTCCTCTTATCAGTGTTATTTCCTGTCTGCATTTCCTTGCAGATAACAAGTAATTTGCTGAGGAATGTGACATAGCCTTTCCACTTAGGCCAGGCAGGGCTGCAGGTAAATTGCTTTTTGCAAAGAAAGCATGTGGGAGTCAGTACAGCAGGCCCATTTTATAGAATTATTCTCTTAACCTTGTGTTCCCACTGTCCTCACCTGTCTGTCCCCTAACAGAAAGGAAATTTTTGGACCAACATAATTCCCAAAGATGGGCAGAATGGTACATTGCTGTGATGGTGATCCCAGAGACTCAGGAGGCTGAGGCAAAAGGATCACAAGTTTGAGGTCAGCCTAAGGCAATTTAGTGAGATACTGTCTCAAAATAAAAAATAAAAGGGGCTGGGGATATAGCTCAGTGGTAAAGCACTAGCCTAGTATGGGTGAGGCTTGGGGTTCCAACCTCAGCACAGGAAAGAAAGGAAGAAAGGAAGGAAGGAAGGAAGGAGGGAGGGAGGGAAGAGAAAGAGAGAAAGAGGGAGGGGGAGGGAGGGGGAGGGAGGGAAAGAGTAAAAGAAGAAAGGACAGTAACCCTGAAGCCATGTGCCACAGTCCTCAGTAAACTACAAAGATAGTGATCAAAAGGAGTCATGCTCAAGTTATTTCATCCCCCACATGGTGTCCAGGTTGAAGGTGAAGCATTGCTGTGGTTCCCCTAGCCTCACCAGTCACAGCATTCCTTGAAGTTTCCTTGGTCACTCATTGAAATAAGGACTCTGCTGCAAAGGAACCAAAAGCCTGAAGAAAGGACCTAGAAATAGAAGAAAATCTTTGCCAGCGACTCTTTTGTCAGGGGATTAATAACCAGAACTCAAAAAATTTAACACCAGATAAAGGAATAACTCACTCAATAAATGGGGAAAAATGGGCTGGGGTTGTGGCTCAGCGGGTAGAGCGCTCGCCTAGCACGTGCTCAGCAGGGGTTTGAGCCTCAGCCCCACGTACAAATAAACGCATTGTGTACAACTAAAGCAAATAAATAAATATTTAAAAAAATAAATGGGGAAAAGATCTAAAGAGACAGTTTTTCCAAAATAAATAAATAAATAAGAAGAATTACAAATGGTCAACAAATACATGAAAAAGTGTTTAGCACCCTTATCAATGAGGGATACGCAAATCAAAACTGCACTGAGATTTCATCTCCCCCCAGTCAGAATGGCAGCCTTCAAGAATACAAATATGGCTGGGCGTGGTGGTGCATGCCTGTAATCCCAGCACTTGGGAGGCTGAGGCAGGAGGATCGCGAGTTCAAAGCCAGCCTCAGCAATGGCGAGGCACTTAGCAATTCAGTCAGACCCTGTCTCTAATAAAATACAAAAAGGGGCTGGGGATGTGGCCCAGTGGTTGAGTGCCCCTGAATTCAATCCCCGGTACCAAAATAAATAAATAAATAAAAAGAATACAAATATTGATAATTGCTGGCAAGGATGTGGGGGGAAAGGGAACACCTATACACAGTTGGTGAGTTTGCAAATTAGTACAACCAGTTCCGAAAGCAGTATGGAGATTCTGCAAAAGACTAAGAATCACCGTATGACCCAGCTATCCCAGTCCTTGGTATTTATCCAAAAGATCTAAAATCACATACTATATGTGATACAGGTATACAAGTGTTGTTTTTTTTTTTTTAACATATAACACAATTGTTTTTTATATTTGTTTTTTAGTTGTAGTTGAACGCAATATTTTATTTATTTATTTTTACGTGGTGCTGAGGATCGAACCCAGGGCCCTGCATGCGTTAGGGGAGCACTCTACCCCAGCCCCAGGTGTACCAATGTTTTGAGCAGTACAATTCACAATGGCCATGTTATGCAGTCAGCCCAAGTGCTTGTCAACAGATAAATGGATAAAGACAGTGACATCGTAGCCGGGCACCGTAGCACACGCCTGTAATCCCAGCAGCTCGGGAGGCTGAGGCAGGAAAATCACGACTTCAAAGCCAGCCTCAGCAAAAAGCAAGGCACTTAACAACTCAGTGAGATCCTGTCTCTAATAAAATACAAAAATGAGGGCTGGGGTTGTGGCTCAGCGGCAGAGCGCTTGCCTCGCACATGCGCGGCCGGGCTTCGATCCTCAGCACCATGTAAACATAAATGCATTGCATTGTGTACAACTAAAGTAAAAAAATAAATTTTTTTTTAAAATTTTTTTAAAAATACAAAAATGGGCTGGGGATATGGCCCAGTGGTTGAGTGCTCCTGAGTTCCATCCCGGGTACTGAAAAAGAAAGAAAGAAAATGAGATATGCAGTTTTATTCACCCACAAAAAAGAATGAAATTTTGTCATTTTCTGGCAAATGGATGGACCTGGAGAACATCATGCTAAGTGAAATAAGCCAGACCCGGAAAGTCAGGGTTCAAATGTTTTCTCTCATATACAGATGCTAGGAAGAAAAAAAGGAGTAAAAAAAGGAATCTCAGGTCTGGGGTTATAGCTCAGTGGTAGAGTGCTTGCCTCCCATGAGTGAGGCACTGGGTTCGATCCTCAGCACCACATAAAAATAAATAAAATAAATAAAGACATTGTGTCCATCTTAAAAAAAAAAAAAAATCACAAAAATCAGAGGAAGAAGCTGGGCGCGGTGGTGCACGCCTGTAATCCCAGCACTTTGGGAGGCTGAGGCAGGAGGATCTCGAGTTCAAAGCCAGCCTCAGCAATGGCGAGGCACTTAGCAACTCAGTGAGACCCTGTCTCTAAATAAAATACAAAAAAAAGGGCTGGGGATGTGACCCAGTGGTCAAGTGCTCCTGATTCCAATCCCCAGTACCAAAAAAAAAAAAAATCAGAGGAAGAGCAGTAGAGTAGAAGCAGGGCACCAAGGGTTAGGGAGGATAGGAGAGAAAGGGAAAGACCTGGGGAATCAAGTTGACCGAATTATGCTATCTATGTGCATGTACGAATTTATAATGATGCATTCCAATTTTTATATTTAACTGTAATCTACCAACTAAAAAAATAAATAGAGGGAAGACCAATACAGTAGAGGAAAAGGCTCAAGGTAGGGAAGAGGATAGTACTGAGGATTGAAATGGAGGAAAACTATGTCACATGCAGTTATGAATGTCAAAATTAACTCCACTGTTTATGTCTAACTACAATGCACTAAAAACAAACATTAAAAGAAAGAGAAAAAATAAGGACTCCAACTTGGGTGTCCAGCTAAGGAAAAGCGGTATGACGATAAGGGTTATTAGGAGTGATATTTTAATATCCAATTTTTGGTTTTTACCCACAGTTCCTGGCTTTGGATTTCCTCATTGACTAGCACAATAAGGATATTTTTTTGTTAAAGTATTTGGCCTTTCTTCTTTGGCTCCTTAAACGCCTTCAGAAAAGCCTCAGAACATAAAGGTGAAACACAGTTTTGCCAGGCACAGTGGCGCACGCCTATGATCCCAGCAGCTCGGAGGCTGGGGCAGGAGGATCCTGAGTTCAAAGCCAGCCTCAGCAATGGCAAGGTGCTAAGCAACTCAGTGAGACTCTGTCTCTACATAAAATACAAAACAGGTCTGGGGATGTGGCTCAGTGGTCGAGTGCCCTGAGTTCAATCCCTGGTACCAAAACAAACAAACAAACAAACAACAACAACAACAGTATTTATGATGTATACAAACACTTTTTAAACACATCTGAGTTTATGTTAATGAAGCGATTTTTGGAAAATTTCCAGATAACCACTGAGAGGGGTTTGGTTGCTAGCAGAACCAGTCTATGCTCAAAAGGATGGAAGTTTCGGGCCCACCTCCCAATCTCTGGGGACCTGAAAGGGGTTGAGGGTCAAAATCACCAATAGCCACTGACTTAATCAATCCATGGTTACAGTAGGAAGCTTCCATAAAAATCCCCAAGGGAAGATTTGAAGGGCTTGCAGACGACCCCACGCTGGGGGCTTCCAGGCAGTGAACAGGAAGACCCCCATTCATGTGCTAGGAGGGTGCTGCACCCCGCTTTGCTGGAACAAAAGCCCTGGATGCTCAGGACCTGGGACCCTTCCAGACCTCACCTGTGTGTGCTGTTCATTCGTGTCCTTCCAGATATCCTTTATAATAAACTGGTAAACGTGCTTCCATGAGTTTTGTGAGCGACTTTAGGAAATTAATCCAACCTGTGGGGGGGGGGGGGGCATGGGAACCTTGACTAAGAGCCCGTCAGTGAGAAGCACAGGAAAAACATTCTGGGGCTGGTGGCTGGCATCTGAAATAGGGAGGGGACAGACTTGGGGGCTGCCTTGGGGACTGAGCCCTTCACTTGTGGGATCTGGTGCTCTCTCCAGGTAGATAGATGGTGGGTGTCAGAGGTGAGTTGGGATTAGAAGATGCCCGTCTTGTGTAAACTGCAGAATCATGTGCTTGCTTGCTGGTGGGGAGAAATCCCCACACCTTATGGCATTACTGTTCCAAGTTGATTGTCCTAGTGGAGGAGCTGGGGTGTGGTGGCCTGTACCTGTAATCACAGCGATTTGGGGGGCTACAACTGGAGAATTGGAAATTTCAGGCCGGCCTCAGGTAGCAAAACCCTTTCTCAAAGTAAAAAAAGAAAATAGGTGGGGGGCTGGGGATGTAGCTCAGGCAGAGCATCCCTGGATTCAATCCCCAGTACCGAGTGAGGCAAATAAAGTACTGGAGGATCTGAGTTTGAGATTGTAATTTTACTGTATCCACAGGCTAAGGATTCCAAGAGGTGTTAGGTAGTAGCTAGCAATGAGCAGTGAAATGCATGGCAAGGTCACAAGTGTTCTTTAAGGGACTGGGGATATAGCTCAGTTGGTAGAGTATTTTCCTTGCAAGCACTAAGGCCCTGGGTTCAATCCCCAGCACTGCCAAAAGAAAATAAGTGTTCTTTAAACTATTTTAGGGTCTTCTTTAAACAACTTCTGAAGTAGCTGAGAAAGCAAAGCGCGGTAGTTAATTTGTGTGGAAGCCCCCCTTTTTAGCCCCACGCCTCTTTTTAGTTTAACCGCTTCTTTTTGCTTCTGTAAAATGCTTGGCTTTAGGATAATAGGAGTCAAACTGCTGTGACTTCCTTTTGTAATTAGCTGCCTCCAATTTGTCAGCCTCAAGATGTTGCAAGTCTCTGGTCACAGGGAACAAGGAGAGAACAATCCCGGGCATGTTAAGCCAGCCCACGCACAATAAGACCTCATAAGGTAAAAGCAGGACTCTGCAGTGAGCTTGAGTAACAGCGCATTCCATTGCTCTGAGGACAGCCTCCACCAATGAGAACCCCTTAGTCATTCCTCAATTTATTTAATGAATAAAATTAAAATAAATGAATAAAATAAAGTGCCCACGTTAACATGGGACTGACTTGTAGATGAAGCCCCCCTAAGTAGGATGGTCCCCATGACAGTTCCAGAGAGGACCAACTAAAGTCAATTTAAAATATGCTTGGCGCACGTGGGCTCCCCTGGCCAATTGCCATGTGACAAGACACCCTAACTGTAAGGATGGCCAATCATGTGAACCCCCTCCCTCTCCTTGCTTCAACCCCAATAAAAGGCTCGTCTCTCCTAAGTTTGGGGCTCTCAGTACTGATCCACTGTGTTGGTGAGGTCTGAGGGTCTGAGCTTAAACCCAAATAAAGTCTCTTTGTTTTTGCATACACTCCGGATTCCTTGGTGGTCTTTGGAGGTATGTTCTCTGGGCATTACATTTGTAGAAAATAAACAGAAGCAGAGGAGTTGGAGGGAAAATACATCAAGAGAAAAGGATTAGGGCTGGGGTTGTGGCTCAGTGGTAGAGCATTTGCCTTGCATGTGTGAGGCCCTGGGTTTGATTCTCAGCACCACATATAAATAAGTGAATAAAATAAAGGTCCGTCAAAAACTAAAAAAGTATTTAAAAGAGAGAGAGAGAGAAAAGGATTAATGGGACTAACTTTTGACAGGGTCCACTGAGGTTGATGTGAAGCTAGGAATTACAGCTATAAGTGTCTCCATTTGCCTGGGAAGGAAGATTCCTTTAGCAGCACAGGCATACGAAGGTAACTTCTGGCCAGCTATTGACCCCAGTGCCCACATTAACATGGGACTGACTTGTAGATGAAGCCCCCTAAGTAGGATGGCCCCCAAGACAGTTCCAGAGAGGACCAACTAAGGTCAAAAACTCTATCACCACGTGAAGGAGTTGAACACCTGACTGGCAAAGAGTACAGAGGTGGCCTCTGCTCTCCTGGTGAACACCCAACGGTGATGAATCTGGAGACGGTGTGGTCTTCTTTGTCACTCTCTGCTCCCAGGTGGCCCACTCTCTCTCTTGAGAGTGCTCTCTGCTTGACCCTCACTTGGAATTTAATTTAAAATTTAAAACGTTAAATTAAATTTGGCTTTTGATTTACATTCACCTCACTTTCTCTTTACTTTCACTTCTTTTTTTTTTTTTTTTAATATTTATTTATTTACTTCAGTTGTACACAATGCAATGCATTTATGTTTACGTGGTGCTGAGGATCGAACCCGGGTCGCGCATGTGCTAGGCGAGCGCTCTGCCGCTGAGCCACAACCCCAGCCCCAACTTTCACTTCTTGACCTTCATTTTAGTTATATGTGGTGTCAAGACTCAAACCCAGTGCCTCACACATGCTAGGCAAGTGTCTACCACGGAGCCACAAACCCAGCCCTGTACTTTCACTTCTAATAAAGTCCTCTTGCATGGCTTTTTTGGTGTCAGACTTTAAATTTTCTTTCATGGGAACATAAGAACCAAGTTTTGGAGTTTCAGCTCCTTGCTTTCCTGCGACAGATGTATCTTAGCCGGTACAGAAATGTGTGGACCAAGACCTTTTTGTCCTCTGGACTTGTGATTTGTTATGTAAATATTCCAAGGAAGTGGGGAGACTTGGGGAGCTCTACTTCAAGTAGACAAACAGGAAGTGCAGCGGAATTGTTCAGCTGCTAGCCATGACAGAAGTCATGGACACAAACCCACGCACATGACCCTGGCCAACAAGGCCAGGTGGGGCCAAGGCAGGACCCTGGTTTTCTGCCTCCCTACTTAAATACTCAAATTGGCAGGAAAATGGGTTTTATTGAAAGTTAGCATTGAAAGAAAAGAAACTTTTATGTTTCCAATTTCCATCTTTGGAGGCTGTGGGGCTGGGAAAGCTTTTAAAAGAGAAGAGGCAGCCTGCAAAGTGGGACAAAAGGCAGGAGATTTGCATATGCAGATTTAGTTAGCGGGTGCTGCAAAGGCCCAGGGATCATCTCCATTCCTGCTGCCTGGCCTCCCCCAGCCAGGCAGGGGTAGCCCTTGAGCCTTTACTGTCAGTAAGTGGAAATGCACGTGGCAGAAAAGCAGCTATCAAGAAATTGTTTTTGATTCCAAAGGACTCTGTTTCACCAGGGAAGTACAGACAGATGAAACTGAAGCCAGACTCTGTTAGGAAATCCGGGCCCACAGGCTACGCCTCCCAGGTAGTTTAACCAGGCCACACACCCCCTAAGCCAGCCACACCGCCGGCCAGCCCATGAGCTGGCCACACCTCAGGTGCCTTACTGAGACAATTACACAATTACGAGAGGGTCCCCTCTCGACCCCAGCAGCCTATGGAGATGGGGACCCCTCCAGGAGTCCCGCTGACCACTAGTGCCCTACTTAAGTGTGCTCCGGACTGAAACTGCCCCATTTTTTTTTTTTTGCTTTTCCCCTTTTTCTTCCCTGCTCGCTGCCCCCTTTCTGTTCCTCCCGGTTTTCTCTTTTTTTTTTTTTTTTTTTTTTTTTGTGGTACCAGGGATTGAACTCAGGGGCACTCGACCACTGGGCCACATCCCTGGCCCTTTTTGTATTTTATTTAGAGACGGGGGTCTCACTGAATTGCTAAGTGCCTCGCCATTGCTGAGGCTGGCTTTGAACTCGCGATCCTCCTGCCTCAGCCTCCCCAAAGTGCTGGGATTACAGGCGTGCGCCACCGCGCCCGGCTCCTCCCGGTTTTCTTTACCCCCTCCCTTCCACGTGGCCCTAATAAAACCCTTTTACTGACAGGGCATTCCCCGCGTGGGTCATCTTGTCCTTCAGACTCTGTTAGGCAGTCAGTATTGTTGGAAAATGCTGAACAGAGTTAACTTAGCGGGAACGCAGCTAGTGTTAGTAAAATAAAAGGGTTTATTGGGGTGCCACGTGGGGAAGGGTAGGGAAAGGAAGAGAGGGGAAGAGGGGTAGGGAATGGGAAAGGGGGAGGGCTGGAAGAGCGCGGAACAAGGGAGAACAAGGGCAAACAGGGGCAGGTTTCAGTCCGGGGCTGGCTTAAATAGCAAACTGGTGGTCAGAGAACCCCCTGGAGTGAATCCTTGCTCTATAGGAGGTCAGCAGGCAGTGATCAGGGCACCTGCTGGCCAGGTTTGCTGGCCAGGCTGAGGCACCTGGGAAATGTAGTCTTTTCACAAAGTACCTGGGAGGTGTGGCTTCTACCTGGGAGGTGCAGCCTCCCTGCCCGGAATCCAACAAGTATAGACAGGTAAATCAAGTCAGTGTTGGATCAAGAAAGCCAATTTTGAGTCTGTCCGGAAAAGTTGGAGACTTGTTGGCCTGGGGGATTGGAATGTTAATTCCTTCAGAGCCCTTCCTCCACCCTTATCAAAAACCTACCCCAACCTGTTGCCAAAGTAACTGTTCCAGGAATTGCCCCTCCCTACAGGGAGCTTTAAAGTTGTTCATGTGTCCTGGGCTGCTCCACCCTGCCCTTCCCCCTTCAGCCCATCTGCTGCTCACTTTGTGGCCGTCCCACTGGGCCTGGTCTCGTATGGAAGGAGAAGAGAGCAGGAGAACAAAGGAAGCCCTGGGACCTATAAAAAAGGCAGACAGGCCTCACTTCTTGGGACACCAGATATGGCCCCCTTCTCCTTCCGGGAGAAGTCTATGTTACCCCTTTTAAATAAACCCTGCTTTACATGCTTGACTTGGCATGCTTCTCTAATGTTCAAACTTCAACATTTTGGGGAGCAGATACCGGTAAATGGTGGTATCAAATCCTCCCCAAACCTACACCAGTTTCCAGGTAGGACTTTCAAGAGGCACATGATGGTAACTTGATTTTTATAAAACCATACTTCAATGTATAATTCATACTAATTTGGAAAAAGTATCTTACTTTGAATTAATTTCAGATTTACGAAAAAAGTTGGAAAAATGGTACAAAGAATTCCCATGTCTTCTTTACCCTAGATTCACCAAATATTTCACATTCTGCCGCATTTACCGTGAATATTTCATATTCTGCCCCATTTACCATCGTTTTCTCTTTTCAGCCCCTCCCCCACTTTATACACGCACATGTGACAGAATGCCCTTGTTAGGAAATACGCTGTATGTGTGCATACGTGGACAGTGACAGTGACAAATACACACGTGATGAAGTGGGATCAAAGAGACTGGACACCCTAGGAATTTTCAGGAAGCAGGTTTATGGACAGCAGGGTCCAGAGGGCTATTGCCCAAGCATTCTCTGCACAAAGATTTTGGAAATTCTTTGAACTTTATACCCAGTGGGAGGAGGGCCTTGGAGGTTTACATGACAAGTGCTTTTTGATCCGTTTTTTCTTTAGACTAGAAAAAGTTGTTTATTTTTTTCTGCAAACCTGACATTTACAAAAAGAGGAAACTACCAACCACCATGCCCTTCTGCAGAAGTTTTTGCTAATAAAAAGCTTTCTGACAGGTAAGAAAGATGATGCAATGAGACAGACATCATTACCCTAGGTATTTATGCCAGATAGGTAGTGAGTGTAGTTAAGTAAATCAGGTCTAATATCAAGTCTAATAAAGAAAATGGAGTCCATAAAGGAGATGGAGTTGATTTGAGCCCTGGGAAAACCAGAACAACACCTGGGAGATTGAAATGTTAATGTCCTCGAGGTCAGGGCCCATCCTAAAGAAGTGTTAATGAAGCAGCTCCCAGCAAACAGGGAGATGCTAATCAACTTTCCCTAGGCCCTTCCTCCCAGATCACTCTTTTCCCCACCCCCACGGGCCCACCTGTCTCACACCTTTTGGCTTTCCCACCACAGGCAGGATAGAAGGAGGTGAGCAAAGAAACTAGGGAGAACAAAAGAAGACCTTAGACATAAAAGGAAGAAGACCTCCCCTTCCCACGGGTTCCAGTCTTTTGGGTCCCCTTCTCCCTCCAGGAGAAGTCTTTTCTGCTGTCCCTTAATAAAGCCCTTCCTTTTCCACTCTACCCTTGCCTCGGCGTGCTTCTTCGGTGTTATACTTCGGGGAAGGAAGAACTCTTCACGGTAAATGGAGGTGACATTTGTATGATTGCACAAATGGTGTGACCCTACTTTGGGTACAACCAGAGAAGTCAAAAATTGTGCTCCATTTGTGTATAATGAATCGAAGAGCATTCTGCCGTCATGTGTAACTGATCAGAACGAATAAATATTTTTTTTAAAGCCAATTACCTAAAAAAAAAAAAAAAGCTTGCTGACAGGCTAAGAGGAGCTTATATGCTACAAAGATGGTGGGGGTTTCTTTTTTTTTTTTTTTTTTTTTTTTTTTTTGGCACCGGGGATTGAACTCAGGGGCACTTAACCACTGGGCCACATCCCCAGCCCTTTTTTTGTATTTTATTTTAGAGACAGGCTCTCACTGAGTTGCTAAGTGCCTTGCCACTGCTGAGGCTGGCTTTGAACTCGCGATCCTCCTGTCTCAGCCTCCCAAAGTGCTGGGATTACAGACGTGCGCCACCGCGCCCGGCTATGGTGGGGGTTTCTGTTAGATAATTCCAGGCCGCAGGCCACACCTCCCAGGTACCTGGGACAGGCCACACCTCCCAGGTGCCTTAAACTGGCCACACCTCAGGTCCCTTACTGAGCCAATCATGGCACACAGGTTCCCTTTCTGACCCAGGCAGCCTAGGGAGTAAGGGATCCCTCCGACCACCGGAGTCACTATTTAAACCTCTGCCAGGCTGAAACTTGCCACTTTTTCCCCTTTTTTCGCCTTTCCTTTCCGTTTCACCCTTCCCGCCCCTTTTTCCCCCTTCTTCCCTTTTTCTTCTTCTCTTTCTGTGGTCCAGTCTCCTCTCCTCCCGCCGGTTTTCCCTTCCCCCTCCACGTGTCCCTCGGCTGATTAATAAATCCCCTTTACTACACAGTGGTCCCAGCATGGTTCCTTTGCCCTACAGTTTCTGCTTAATTATGGTAAGGGTCTTCTGGGTGGGAGTCTCTGGACTGCTTCAGTAACATCCAAGTGCAGCGTAATAATAACCTATGTGTTTTGAGTCATTGGAAAGTGACTTACAGACATGACATGCTTTTACCCTGTAACACTGAAGGGAGTAATTTCCTAAGATCAAGGACATTCTTTTACTTAACCATAGTAGACTTTTCAAAAGAAAAAAGTTAACATTGACACAGAACTTTGCCTACTTGACTACCCTGGAAATGTCTCAAACCTCCTTGGTAGCAATTTTTCTTTTTCCTGGCACAAGACCACACGTGGCATTTAGATGTCATGTCCCTTGATCTCCTCAGTGTTAGATTCCAGGCAGGGAGGCCACACTCAGCCTTTGTCTTTCGTATCCTTGACATTTTAAATAGTACCATTTATCTTCTCCATCACCCCTTCACTTGTTTGATAATTCCTCAAGATCAGATTCATGTTTTTGGTTGGAATATGGCTGGAGATGTGGGCAACATACCTCAGGGTCTATACACATCTAAAGGTGCAAGATTTTCATTCACTCTATATAATATTAATTTTGATTATACATTAATTTTGATTCCATGGTTAGAGTGTTGTTCAGTTTCTCCTCTTTATTTTATTTTATTTTTTGGTACCAGGGATTGAACTCAGAGGCACTCATCCCCAGCCACATCCTTGGCCCTGTTTTGCATTTTATTTAGAGACAGGGTCTCCCTGAGTTGCTTAGCGCCTTGCTTTTGCTGAATCTGGCTTTGAACTCACAATCCTTCTGTCTCAGCTCCCAAGCCGCTAGGATTACAGGTGTGTGCCACTGCACCTGGCTAGTTTCCCCTCTTCATAATTATAATTAATACATTTTTTTTTCCTCTTTGTAATTAATACACTGTGCCAAGAATTTTGTCACAGTTGCACTTTTTACCAAACTATCAGAACAAGATTTCTTAATATATATCTTTCTGCAATATCTTGGCATACAAAAAATTACTTCCTTAAAGATTTAACAGAGTCAGAAATGGGACGTGGTTCAGTGGTAGAGTGCTTGTCTAGCAAGTAGGAAGCCCTGGGTCAGAATCCCAGCACTACCAAAGTAAAATAAATAAATAAATAACAGAATCAGAGATGGAGACATTGTATCCAAGTTGTGGATTCCCAAGGACACAGTTCTGTAGCTCTGCCTTCCCAACATCTTGCAAAGTTCCCTTAAATGAACAATACTTTGTTCCTCCTCCTACTTTCTGATGAACTTCACACACTACTGTAATGGGACACAGATAGATGAGGATGGTGGGAACACGAGGTTAAGATAATAATTCTATAAAATGAGCCCACTATGCCAACTGCCCATCAGCTTTTCTTTTATTTATTTATGTATTTATTTATTTAGCCAAAAAGTAATCTGCCTGCAGACCTCCTGGCCTAAGGGGACAGGATATGCCACATTCCTGGACAAACTGGCAAGCTGAGGCAGGGGATGAAGGTCTGGCAAACAGTGTAGATAATGAATGATGGAGGTCCAGAGAGGAAGACTGACTGGTTTTCATTGGTCATCAAACAGAGAAGACAATGGGTGGCTATCAGTTAACCTCCTCCCTAAGCCTTACGCACTTACATGAAGAAGAAAGAGTGGGGTTCTGGGGTCTATAAAAGAGTAAGACACACCCACTCCCAAGGACACCCAGCTCTGGGACCACTTCTCTTCAGAGAAGTCTATTGCTATCTTTTTTCTTTTCTTTTTTTTTTTTTTTTTTTTTTTGTACCAGGGAATGAACTCAGAAGCACTCGACCACTGGGCCACATCTCCAGCCCTTTTTTGTATTTTATTAGAGACAGGGTCTCACTGAGTTGCTAAGTGCCTTGCCATTGGTGAGGCTGGCTTTGAACTCACAATCCTGATGAACCCAACCTTGGGAGCCATAAAGTTAAAAAAAAAAAAAAAAAAAAAAAAAAAAGTTCATTTCTATTTTACTAAGATATTTATTTGGCCTGACCAAACTCTGGGGAAAATCTTGTTTGGAATTCCTGCCTGTGCTTTGAACTCACACAGGCCTGGCTCTCCTTGACCAGATAACAACCCTCCCTAAAAACCTAATGGTGCCTCATAAACTTTGATGTGAGGTCTGACTTTACTCCCTACCTTGGAATACAATGCCATGTAGATCATTAATTTGCTATTTGCCCTTGTATTGTGTATGTCTGAACCCTATTAGCTGTAAATTCCCAAGTTTTTTTTTTTTTTTTTTTTTTTTTTTTTTTGTTGTGTGTGTGTGTGTGTGTGTGTTTTTGTAACTCTTTGAGCTATAAAAACCTTGTCTTAAACCGAGCGCGGTGGCGCACGCCTGTAATCCCTGCACTTGGGAGGCTGAGGCAGGAGGATCGTGAGTTCAAAGCCAGCCTCAGCAATGGCAAGGCACTTAGCAACTCAGTGAGACCCTGTCTCTAATAAAATACAAAAAAAGGGCTGGGGATGTGGCCAGTGGTCGAGTGCCCCTGAGTTCAATCCCCGGTACCACAAAAAAATAAAGACCTTGTCTTGCCAGTGTTTGGGAGGGGCAGCCGCTGGCCAACACAATATAAGCTTGCTTTAATTTGATTTAAAATTGGAGTTGGTGGTCTTTTCTTGGATCAACAATCCTCCTGCCTCAGCCTCGCAAGTGCTGGGATTACAGGCATGCGCCACTGCGCCCGGTGCTCTTTTTTTCTTAAATAAAACTTGCTTTCTATGCTTGACCCAGAGGCTTCTAGGGTATTTAATTTTCAATACGGTGGGAAACAAGGACCCTTTCCTGATCTCCAAGACTGTATCATTACCAGCTCTTGTGACCAGCATAATGGAAAATATCTTTCTTTATTTTTTTTTCCCCAAGGGTTTTCAAATAGAAAAGGGATTCTAAAAGAAGAGAAAAGGGGTGATTGTAACCTGAGTGATTCTTCACTAGGTATTTGATATCACAATGAAACGACCAGCATTCATTGAAAGGCTGCTGTGTGAGAGACTCCGTGAGGCACTGATAGTCATTCATTTACTTAATCTTCACAATTCTGTAAAGTAAGAACAAGCTCAGTAAGGTTCCAGACTGTGTCCAGCCCACAAGCTCTGTGACCCCACAAATGGGTCCAGAGCCCGGCATGCGAAAACCCACGGCATGGCTATGCTTGATTTGCCAGTGGGATCCATGTACAGAAATTAGTTTTTAAATTGTTAGCTTGGAACTCATTTTTCCTGGAAAGTTTCTCATGAATCAGTTCCTCTACAACTTAATAGAGACTTTATTAAGGGGAAAAGTAACTTGGCAAGGATGCTTAGAAATGCACATTCTCGTCCCTGCAATAGACCCTGCTTGGAGAAACACTGATTTAGTCTATAAAAATGTCTCATAGGCACAATTTATCATCCATTAAGATTAAGATTTTAGCCTGTGTAGGCAAGGCCTGGTGGGGCACTCTCATAGTCCCATTGATTCAGGAGGCTGAGACAAGAGGATCACAAGTTTGAGACCAACCTCAGGAATTTAGCACAACCCTGTTTTAAAATTAAAAAAAAAAAAAAAATGGCACATCTCTGTAATCCCAGCAGCTCAGGAGGCTGAGGCAGGAAGACTGTCAGTTCAAAGCCAGCCTCAGCCACTTAGTGAGACTCTAAGCAACTCAGTGAGACCCGTCTCTAAATTAAATGCAAAAAGGGCTGAGGATGAATAGCTCAGTGATGAAGTGTTCCTGGGTTCAATCCTCAGTACCATTAAAAAAGAAAGAGATTTTGCCTGTGTAACAGATACATCTATGTATATATTTTGGTTTTCATTGAAATGAATGCACAACACTACAAGTGTTCTCACAGATCTCTCAAAATTTGGAGTGTGTATCCATGGACTCCAGGTATGGGGGACTGCAATTTGAAAAAATACAGTTTAGATATGGTCTTTATCTGCCAAAATATTAGTTATCATTACTTTTTTTTTTTTTTTTTTTTTTTTGGTACCAGGGATTGAACTCAGGGGCACTAGACCACTGGGTCACAACCCCAGCCCTTTTTTGTATTTTATTAGAGACAGGGTCTCACTGAGTTGCTAAGTGCCTCGCCATTGCTGAGGCTGGCTTTGAACTCGAGATCCTCCTGTCTCAGCCTCCCAGGTGCTGGGATTACAGGCGTGTGCCACCATGCCCGGCTAATTATCATTACTTTCGATTGCAAATCACAAACACTGGGGTATAGAGGCTTCTCCAGACAGGTGTTGATTTTCCTCATCTGACAAGAAGCCCAGAAGGGGGCATGCTAAGCCTGATGCAGCTGCTCTGTGATGTTACTCAGTGGCTGTCCTCTATGTGCGACTTTCAGAGTTGCAAAAGGGTGGTTTCACATTCAGGTTTTGCATCCGTATTCCAAGTAGAAATACCGTGAGAAGGACAAAAACACACACACCCAAAGGCTTTGTCCTTCTGTTCTAAAGGAAACTCTTCCCATGGAACATTTCCTTGGTCCCTCTTACAGCTTGGTCCCTCTTAAAGCTCCTGGGCCAGAGCCTATCCCTAGCAGCAAGTCAGTCTGAGGAATTTGTGATTTAATGCTCAGCCTTGAGCACTGAAAAAAAAGAACGAAAATGGGTATGATAGCCCACAAAATCCAGCTAACCCAGGAACTCTTGCCCACTTTTATTTTAAATTATTTACTTATTTGTGGTGCTGGGAATTGACCCCAGGGCCTTGAGCATGCGAGGCAAACACTCTACCAATTGAGCTTTATCCCCAGCCTCTGATCCACTGGTGAGCCATTCGTCCCAGTGAAGCCTATGAACCCTTTCTCAGGGAAGTACTTTGCATAAAATAAAATGCATACTCAGAATGAAACCAATTAAACTGAAATACAGCCTTACGAATCAGTTTGGTCTGTTAAACAACACAAAATTATTTTCTCACACTTGTGAAGGCTGGAAGATCAAGATCAAAGGGCTGGAAGATTTGGCTCTTGGCTAGAGTTCTCTTCTGGGCTTGTAGACAGTTGCAAGTTGCATCCTTCAGCATGTGTGTGTGATCTTGTTCTTTTGTTACAACGTCACCAATCCTGTCAGATTAGGACCCAGCCTTATGGCCTCATTTAACCTTAATCACATCAGTAGAGTTCTTATCTCCACATACAGCAACATTGTAGGTAAGGTGAAAAACAATTCAATCCATAGCAACAATTAAGAAAATACTTAAAAACCAGACATGTGACATAATAAGAGTATCTGTGCTTCTTGAACAGATCATATAACAAGCAGCATCCAACAGTCTAATCAGTATTGTGAAATACTGATAAGGGAAAGCGGGATCTTCTCAGCATGTCTTGAACAACCATAAAACAAAGTAGCTAATTGTTGGATTCCGGGCAGGGAGGTAGAAGTCCACACCTCCCCAGGTACTTTGTGAAAAGACTACCTTTCCCAGGTGCCCTGGCCATCACCTCCTGACCTCCGGCAGCCTATAGGGCAAGGATCCCACTCCAGGGGTCTGACCACCACTCTGCTATTTAAGCCAGCCCCGGACTGAAACCTCTCTCTGTTCACGCCTGTCCCTGTTCCTGTTCGTCCCCTTTTTCTCCCTTCCCTACCCCCTTCCCTTCCTTTTCTTTCCCTACCCTTCCCCACGTGGCACCCCAATAAACCCTTTTATTTCACTAACACGGTGTTCCCGGCTAAGTTAACTTTGTTCAGCATTTTCTAACACTAATGCTGCTCTGTCTTGTCCCCATGGAAGTTATCAAAATCAAAATGGAGTCACTCACATTGTCACTGGAGAACAGGTATCTTGGGGAGAGGGTCCTGAGGACTTGGAGAAGGGATGGAACTCAACTTAGGACCAATGGGGTCCAGTGGGGTCCTTTAAGTACCTAATGGAAAAGAATTTCAGCACATGGCACTAGAGGTGCAGGCAGATTTATTTAGGAAAGCCAGGAATACATGTTCTAGGGAGAATGCGGCCAGCTAGAAAGTAAGAGACACATTTTCAGGGTTTCCAGCTCTTCTGTTAAAGGAAACTTGAGGAAGGGTAGGTATGGGGAGGTGGGTAAGGATGACATCAGTCTGATAATTCTCAGGATCCTTAAGCTGACATGGTCTTTATTCTCTGATCAGTGGGTCACACTGAAAATCCCCTAAATTATATGTTACTTGAAATATCATCTCTCTCTTTGCTTAATTTATTTACCAGTGAGCTAGTTAACAGCACACAAGGTAGTTTATCATGAATGGATGGATTTACAAAAATTTGGGAGCAACAGGCTTGGAAGAGAGACTAGCTTGGTGATTAACAGGCCTGGAAAAGCTTATAGGACTTAAAATTACATTGCCTTATCCTTCCTATATTATTCCTTCTTACCTTTTTTTTTCTTTTCTTTTATCCTACCTCAGTGTCAACTGTAACAACTGTAATAAATGAAGTCAGGAAGTTATGTGGAAAGTGTTCTCCTACATGATTGCATGGTAATAGTCATTGCAAAAGACTCTGCCAGTACCACAACCTTGCACAAAGGCCATCATAGCCTACATCAAAAATGCTTCTGCCAGGAATGCCCAATAGCTATCTCTTTAACCTCAGACTGACACCACTCTTGTTACTAATCTGTGTGGCCAGGCATTGTTTCAAACTATCTTACATGATTCCTTATTTTTGCTTTTAAAAACTCTTTGCTTCAACCTTCTTGAATATGCACGTAGCTCACTGTGTACACAATTTCCTTGCAGTGCTCTGCTATGCCCAAAAGATGTCATTATTTGGAGAGTATCTCTCTGATGTTTAGATTGACATCCCCAACATTTACAGTTGAAGAAAAAACACTGAGCTTCAGTTATTCTAGGTAAGATCTTGATATTAGTTATCTGTGGGTTGAAGTGTCTTGCAAATCTCTTGCACCAAGACGCTGATTACAAATATGTTTTGTGGAAATACTATTCTTGTAGTCTAATCCATCAACTATTTGCCTCATAGCTATGGTTACATAACTATTCTGCTTCTTATGACCCTGGGGTCATGAAGATGTTTTCCATTTTTATCTTTTGACTTTATAATTCTTTCATATTTTAATGTATTGGAACAATTTTCTCAACTATATACTTATCCCACCATATGTGGTTCCATGCTTTTCAAATATCTACTCTCCATATATACTTGAATCTATTTCTGCACAGCTTATTCTTTATTGTGGTTTGCCCAGGTTCCTTTATCATTAAAAAAAATTGAGTTAGCTATTTATGTACCTTTATTCCTCCATATAAATTTTAGAATGAATGTTTCAACTTTCTCAAAAAAAAAAATAAATAAATAAATAAATAAAATAAAAACCTCTCTAGAACTTTTTCTGGGATTGCAAAGGATTTATAGATTTATTTGGGGAATACTGACATCTCACAATAGTACATTGGCAGTACCATAAATGTGTTACATCTTGATATTTGTACAGGTTATCTTTTGTTTTCATTGTTAGATTAAGTCTTACTTTGTAGCTGTGCTTGCAATCTTTTTCACATCATGGTACACATGGAATGTCTGCATGCAGTAACAGTAGGCATCTTTGTACTATTCCCAATTTTAAAGTGGATATATCTCAGGTTTTTTTTTTTTTTTTTGGTACCAGTCATTGAACTCAGGGGCACTCAACCACTGGCCACATTCCCAGCCCCCTTTTTTTTTTTTTTTGTATTTTATTTAGAGACAGGATCTCATTGAGTTGCTAAGTGCCTCACCATTGCTGAGGCTGGTTTACATGATTCTCCTGCCTCAGCCTCCCAAGTGCTGGGATTACAGGCATGTGCCACGCGGCACCAGGCTTGTCTCAGGTTCTGTTATGGTTTGGATGTGAAGTTCCCCCAAAGGCTCACATGAGAGACAATGCAAGAAGGTTCAGAGGAGAAATAATTGGGTTGTGAGAGTCAGTGAATTAATCCCCTGATAGGGATTAACTGAGTGGTAACTGAAGGTGGTAGGGTGTGGCTGCAGGAGGGCATTGGGGGTGTGGCTTTGAGGTATATATTTTTGTATCTGGAGAGTGGAGTCTCTCTCGCAGCTTCTTCCCTCCACCACACTCCTGTGCCATGATGTTCAGCCTCTACTTAAGCCCTGAGGAATGGAGCCAGCTGTCTGTGGACTGAGACTTCTGAAACTGTGAGCCCCCAAATACACTTTGCCTCCTCTACAATTGTTCTGGTCAGATCTTTTAGTCATGGCAGTGAAAAAGCTGACTAAAATGTGTTCTCATTGAATATGTGCTGGCTGTAGGTTTTTTTATATAGTTTCTATCAAATAAGGGTTTCTTTTTCTTTTCTTTTTTTGGACCGGGGATTGAACTCAGGGGCACTCGACCACTGGGCCACATCCCCAGCCCTTTTTTGTATTTTATTAGAGACAGGGTCTCACTGAGTTGCTAAGTGCCTCGCCATTGCTGAAACTGGCTTTGAACTCCTTGCGATCCTCCTGCCTTAGGTGTACACCACCGCGCCCAGCTAAATAAGGTTTTCTTTTATTCTGACAATTTTTATTATGAATCAGGGTTCAACTTTATAAGAAACTTTTCTACATGTATTGACATGCTATTTCTTTTTTCCATTAACATGTTAATTACATTGATAGATTGGCTCATGGCCATTAAATTCATTGTTATTAAGTTTTTGAGACAAATCCTTGAAAAAGTGTTGGATTCAGTTAGCTAAATTTACATCTGTATTTAAAATCAAAAGGACTCCACTTTGGTTTTCATGTGCTATTTCCCTTCTCTGATTCTGGTGTGAAATTAGTTGGGCTATTTTTCCTCTTTTTCTAGCATGTAAACTGACTTCCTTAAAGACATATTTTGAATAGGTTTTCACATTAGTATATAGTCTTAAAATTGGTAGCTGTTTGGTGCTAATTGAGGCCTAGGTAACTTACTGCTTCTCTACGTATCTTCCTGATGATCAATCACATTTCTAGACAGCATTCCCGACAGGTAGAAACTGTGGTGCTTCCTAAGGACTAGCCTCAGAAACTGCTTAATGTCACTTTACCCACAGTCTATTGGTCACAGGAAGTCACAAGACCAGACTAGAGGTGAAGAAATTGACTTCACCTATCTAAGGAAGGAGTGGTGAATTCTCATTGCATACTAGGAAGAGGGGTATTTGTGAATAAAACTTTAAAATTTACCCCAAACATGGATGTGGTATTTGAAACATCTAATTTTGCTACTGTAGATGGTAGCAGGAACAAAGTGACTGTAGCCAACAGTTCTGGTGATGGGTTCCTAATCTCTTTCAAATTCCTAAATTTATTAGTAGCTGTCTAGTTAATTAAGAACCTTACCATGTATCCCTTCCCTCTGGTCCCCTCTGTCCCCACAATCAACACTGCAATTTTGTAGGAGGTATGGTAGTGCATGCCCATAGTCCTAGCTACTCAGGAGGCTGAGGCAGAAAGATTGCTTGAGGCCAGTTTCAGCAACTGAGTGAGACCCCATCTCTAAACACCAAACCAAAACAAACAAACAAAAATAATCAAAAGTCGGGTGCGGTGGTGCATGCCTGTAATCCCAGCACTTGGGAGGCTGAGGCAGGAGGATCGTGAGTTCAAAGCCAGCCTCAGCAATGGCGAGGCACTTAGCAACTCAGTGAGACCCTGTCTTTAATAAAATACAAAAAAGAGATGGGGATGTGGCCCAGTGGTCGAGTACCTCTGAGTTCAATCCATGGTACCAAAAAAAAAAAAAAAAAAAATCATGTAAATAAATATTTAAATTTTAAAAATAGCAGTTTGCCTTGTTTATGCATGGACAATAAACATCTTTTTACATCTGTGCTTTTTTAAAAAAAATATTTATTTTTATTTACTTTAGTTGTACACAATTCAATGCATTTATGTTTACGTGGTGCTGAGGATCGAACCCGGGCCGCGCACATGCAAGACAAACATTCTGCCGCTGAGCCACAACCCCAGCCCCCATACATCTGTGCTTTTTAAAGACTATACATGTGCTAAAGTACTGTTATATTATTTTACAATTATGAATGTAAGTTTTAAGAAAGAGATGAAAGGATATTAGTAACTGCAGTTTTAAGGGTTTGAATCAAGTGATGCTCTACCACCTAACAATATCACTGGTCCTTCTTATTTATTTATTTTTTTGATACAGGGTCTCACTAAATTGCCAAAGTTGGCCTTGAACTTTTGCTCCTCCTGCCTCGGCCTTATTTCCAATATATTTTGCATTGTTGCCTTGTATTTGTTTTTACTCTTGCATTCTACACTTTGTGAACAGTAACCATTTTCTTCTTGAATCCAGTGCTGCTTTTCAGATTGTTATTGCCAATCTATTCTGGTTGCTTTGTAGGTGACCTGCAATTTCACCTTGGGAGCTTTTAGAACTTTCCTTGGTCTTTGATCTTCTGAAATTGCACTATCATCTCTCCATGGTTATATATATACATATATGTATTATTCAGCACTCTATAAACCCTTTCAATCTGAAGTCTTTTATCTTTCTTTAAAACTTGGGAATTCACAGCCTTTATTTGTATAAGTATTTCCTTCCCTCTCTTTATTTTTTCCCCTCCTTTGGGACTCTTGTAAGGACAGTTGTCACTTCTGCTTTTAGCCTCTGTTTTTTTTGCTTCATGTTTTCCATCTCCTTCTCCCTTCCTGATGCTTTCTGCATCTGTTAGCAAACTTGATCTAGTTCACTAATTTGTTCTTCATTTGCATCTACTGTGCTTTCAGTCTACTTATTAAATTTTTAAATTTTAACTATTTGGTTTTCAATAATATTTCCATGTGACTCCCTCAAGACTGCAGTTACTAATATCCTTTCATCTGTTGTATTTGCCATTGATATTCATAATTCTAAAATAATTAAACATAAAAAATAAAAACCTTAAGCCAGGCATGGTGATGCACATAGTGACGCACACTTGGCTCAGGAGGCTGAGGCAAGAGGACCTCGAGTTCAAAGCCAGCCTCAGCAAAAGCGAGGCGCTAAGCATCTGAGACCCTGTCTCTAAATAAAATACAAAATTGGACTGGGGATGTGGCTCAAAGGTCCAGTGTCCCTAAATTCAATCCCAGGTGCCAAAAAATTACAAAAATAAAATAAAATAAAAACCCTCATGGAGGGGCTGGGATTGTGGCTCAGCGGCAGAGCGCTCGCCTCACACGTGTGCAGCCCGGGTTTGAACCTCAGCACCCACGTAAACATAAATGCATTGCATTGTGTACAACTAAAGTAAATAAATAAATATTAAAAAAAACCCTCATGGAATGAAATACAACATCTATTTATGATAAAAATTAAGCAGACTAATAATGTAAGATCCTTAAAATGATAAAGGGGACCTACAAGAAAGCTACATTGAATACCATACGAAGCTACTTATTCCAAGTCAGTCTATCCTCAGTATCATATTCTCTTAATTTTTATAAGCTAGTGCTGTTGGATTCCAGGCAGGAGGCTGCGCCTCCCAGGCAGAAGGCCACACCTCCCCAGGTGCTTTGTGAAAAACTACATTTCCCAAGATCCTCAACATGGCCAGCAAACCTGGCCAGCAGTTGCCCTGGCCATCACCTCCTGACCTCTGGTAGCCTATAGGGCAAGGACTCACTCCAGGGGGGCTTTCTGACCCCCACTCTATTTAAGACAGCCCCGGACTGAAATCGCTCTCTGTTCTCGCTTGCTCCTGTTCCCATCTGTCCCCTATTTTCCCTTTTTCTCCCCCTTCCACGCGTGGCCCCTAATAAACTTCCCTTTTATTAATGGCATTCCCAGCGTAAGAGACTTTGCCTAAATTCTAACATTTTGGCGCCTTCAACGTGGGGCAATTCTTCATTCTGTGATAAGAGAACTAAAGGGACTCCATCTTGTTCTTCAGCAGCCATCTTAGGAGTTCCGAGAAATAGTTCTGTTTCTCAGAAATAATAGAATACAGAAAGTCCTGCCTGTGTACCCATTAATCGTTACCTAGCACAATACACTTGACAGCATAAAAATAGCAATTCCTATACAATGTAAAATTGCTCTCTTTGGTTTCCATTTTTCCTGGGCAAATACCTTGTCAGAGATTGTTAGTAACGACGTTAGTAACCATTCTCTAACATGTACCCAACTAGGGTCATCTTGACCCCATTCCCTTCTACTTGATCGTTGCTATACCAACCTGGAAAGTCCCATGGGAAATATTATTGTACCCATTGCTTTGTCTTGCTAACTGCCTAGATTCAGCTTCTGCACCGTGGCTTGCTTGCATTGGCTGAAACCCTGCAATTGAATATTCCGCCCTCTATGATTTTTCTCTTTATAAACCCTTGAAAATCACTGCCTGCACGCCATCTAGCCACACTGTGTGATGTGTGGGGATGGTGGCCGCTGATCAGCTTAATAAAGGCTTTTTTTTGGCATTAGTGTGACGTGGCTAGGAGTTTTAATTGGCATCTCATTGGTGACAACATTTTTGGTACAACAACTCAAAAGGCAAAATTTCTCGGGAATTGCTATTTTTTCTTTCTCTGCTGACGATCTGCTCTCGGACACCGCCGGTCACTGCTCTCAGGATGGGTAAGAGTTGCAAAATTTTCTCCCTCTCTCTCTTTTTTTCTTCCTCTCCTTCTCTGGGAACCTCAGCTTTCAGATCTAAAACCTACAGTTCTCCAGTCCATCGGCACCCACCACGCGTGCATGCCCCGAGCTCCTCAGTCCATCCTCAACTCTGCGCGCCTTCCCCCTCCCCCGCCAGCAAACGGCGACCATGTGTTCGCCATTCACCCATGCCACAGAAATTTTGCTTGTGCTTAGTCTATGTGCCTGGGTACATTCTCTCAGCACGTTTGCGCAGGTTCGTCTCTTCCCCCTGCTGCCACCACTGCAGCGGTGCGCTCCCTGTCTGCACTCCCAGCCCAGCGGCAGCGCGCTCCTTGCCCGCCTCCTCTGCTAGACATCTGACACCCGGCAACCCGTTCCACCCTGCCTCCTCCGATCTGTTTTAGCCGAGTGTTTCTTCGCGCGCAGGCCAAATCCCCCCCGCGGCCGACAACATGGGTGCACTTCTTCCTTTGTTTCAAAGTTTCTCCTCTGACTTAAGCCAACCTATTTTACTTCTTAGCCTCACGGTCACTTGCTATCAGCCGGCTCTGCCGTCTAGCTCCCTCCCCTTCCTCAGATCCGCCATGTTCTTCCGCCCAAATCTGTCTCCACTTCCGCTCCACTTCTGCCCTTCCTTGATCTGCCATCTTCTATCCCAACCCACTTGGTTCCCCCGACTGCCTTCCAAGCACCGCCTTCCAAGCACAGCCTTACCGCGTGCCTTCGCTGCTGCACCCGGCGGGCCAGCCCGTGCCCTGCCTTGTGGCAGCAGCAGCGGCGGCAACCACGGGACTCTTCCATCCCTCCTAGCAGCCACTGGCTTGCGCAACCCTCCCTCCCTCAGTTCTCCCTAAAATCTCTTTAGGCCTTGTGCCTAATACAGACTTGAGTCTCTTTTTCCCGTTCACACGGGACATGACACATAGAGCCCCTGTCCTCCCCTTAAAACTTCATATCTACCTGGCTCCAGTGAGCCAGACCCCGCCACAGCCGGGGAGACTGAAAGTCTTCGTTCCTAGCAGCCACTGGCTTGTGCAACCCTCCCTCCCTCAGTTCTCCCTAAAATCTCTTCAGGGCCTTGTGCCTAGTCTGGACTTAAGTCTCTTTTTCCCGTTCACACGGGACACGGCACAAAGAGTCCCTATCCTCCCATTAGGACTTCATGTCTACCTGGCTGCAGTGAGCCAGACCCTGCCACAGCCGGGGAGACTGAAAGTCTTCGTTCCTAACAGCCACTGGCTTGCGCGACCCTCCCTCCAACTTCCTGCCCTAGTGCAGCTGTTCTTTTCCTTCAACAAACTCCCTCTATCCTCTGCTCTCTCTCTCTCTTTCTCATTCACGTGGGACACAGTCCCTCAGTTCCCATTCAGAATGGGAAAATCAGTCAATCCGTGCACCTGCGCAAGTCTGTCTCTTTTCAGCCCCTGCTGACTTCACCTTTGCCTCTTCAGCTCCTCGCTTCCCCTCCCAAAGTGCGCACAATTGTGGTTTTTTTTATGTTTTTATGTCCGTACGTCTGTCCAAATTTCATGTAAATGTGATGTCACAAATAACAAACTGAGCGCTCATAAAAATTAAAATAATGGATCCAAATATCTTTAATTCATTTAAGTCAAAAATTTTCAATTCAAATTGGGTAAACAAATAAGTAAAGGTACCTTCAAACTTCAAACTTAATTCGCAAGTTTCTCCAGGACTTCTTGTCAGCAAAGAAAATGACTAATACTGTTCAGCCTCATATTTTGGTATTTGAAATGGGATTATTCATTTATAACTAACTTTGTTTGTTAAACAGCTGATTAATTTACAAGGTTAAATTGCTCATCGTTAAATATGCCATCAGATATTAATTGTTTTCATAAATTGGTCTTTGTCATCAGTGAAACAGGTTAAAGTTCCAATAGGTATAAACAGGTGTGTGAAATTCCTAGAAGACCTGTGCAACAGCCTCTTGAAGACCAAATCTTCACTCCTACTGTCTCAGCAGTCTACAGTACGGTAACACAAGTAACAAGACAGCCAGAACCGCCCAGTACCCTGCCCCCACTGACCTGGTAGACCCTAAAGTCTGGGATACTCAGACTCCCTCCCTTGCTCAGTGTGACCCCATAAGAGTATTTTTCCTAAATTCAAGTTATTACTTTTCCACAAAAAGTTAAATGCTCTCAGCCTTTCTTTAATCCATTCTAATTGTAATATTTTGTAAGCTAAATGCTCTCAGCCTTTCTTTAATCTGTTCTAAATGTGATATTTTGTCAGCTAATGTTCATGAAAGCTCAAGCAACAATATATGTTAACAGAGATCAACTTCAGAACTAAAACACCTGACCTTCAAGAACCATCAAGACAGATAGGTACCACAGACCCCAGCTACTGTAAGTTTATAAGCATTAAAGTTAAAGCCCAGTGTTCTCAATTTAAGATTAGCTTACTGGATGTCTAAGATCAAAACTTTAAATTAATCAAAAAGGGCCAAGAAAACCAGTATTTGGTTCTTGTCCCAGAGTCTGCCTGTGAGGGAAGAGGAAACATCTCTAAAGAGCTTTGCATCTCTGGGTCACATGATCTCCCGATAAGAGAGATAAATGAGACCAATAGAGAAAAAAGCCAATCAGTGCACTTGCTAAAAGGAGGGTCCATAAAAAGGGAGAAACATCCCTAATGCTTCTGAGGGAAGCCACAAGGTCAAGCAAGACCTGGACCCATCCTTACAGAAGGCACCGAGCAGAAAAGCTGTTCTCAAGTTTCCCCAAGATTCCCATCAGAAACAGCTGACTCTTAGCAATAGTCAAAAACAAAAGTCAGTTTGACAAACTTCATCCTAAACATCCAGTAACAGTTGAAACAAATACACAATCATTTATGGACATTTTAGAAGTAAAGGTAACTTCAGCCCTAAGTGAAATGTTGTGTTTACATCCCTGATAACTCTGTACACATTAAAAATTTAAATTATCTCCATGATATACATTGACATGTACCAGATGCTACAACATTTATTCAATACTCATGTTTTTCGTGTTCGCTCATAAGAGCTCTCATCCCTGTTGACTTTACAACCTTCCCCAGACTTCAAAGGAAAGTCTATCCTTCATCAGACATCAGCTACGGACGTGCCAAGATTGCATCCTGCCTGACCCAAGTAGACTCACTGCTTAATTTCCATTGGCACCCGGTTCCTGGGTATATTTCTCCCCTCCCCAGGACACAGGAACAGTCTCCCTTGTCCCAAAGTGGACAGGACCTTTCCAGGTTGTGCTGTGCACACCCACGGCTGCTAAGCTTCGTGAAACCTCAGAGAATTTGACTTCTTGGATTCATATTTCCAGACTGAAACCAGCTGCTCAACCAACTGAAGATCCACAAAAGGACGACAAACAACTACCTCAATATACTTGCTCTCCCAGTCCCACTGATCCCTTAAAAATTTGCTTCTCTCGTGTTCCTGATACCAACTCAAAATAATCTTTTCTGTTTTTCTCGTTTTGAACTTTTAACCAGCTTTTTCTTAGAGATTATCAACTGTTTAAAAAAAAAAAAAAAAAAAAAACCAACAGATGACTTTCCAACCAGAGAGCCTTGCCGAGTCCTGCCCTTATGCTGCCACCTGATGCTCATTATGATGTGCTTCGCACTCTCCATTGGCCTCTTCACATGTTACCTACAAACTCACAAGGCCCACAATTTCTACATGCTCTTCGAGAGGAAAGCTGGCTGACTCCCTCAGTGACTTTCTGCAGAAGCCTGGTTTGATACCCTCACCGACCTATGTCTTCAAAAAAACTTCATCCATCCCATACCTGGACAGATTAATCTTTTCCACACCTACCTCCTGGGAATTTTTTTCACCCTCCAGCTGGACCTGCCTGCCCACATCTCCTCCCCTCATAGCACCATTTCAGCTCTGAAGCAGCCAGATTGAAACACGACGCCCCGCTTCCTAAGAAAACAAAAAGGGGGGAATGTTGGATTCCAGGCAGGAGGCTGCGCCTCCTAGGCAGAAGGCCACACCTCCCCAGGTGCTTTGTGAAAAACTACATTTCCCAAGATCCTCAACATGGCCAGCAAACCTGGCCAGCAGGTGCCCTGGCCATCACCTCCTGACCTCTGGTAGCCTATAGGGCAAGGACTCACTCCAGGGGGGCTTTCTGACCCCCACTCTATTTAAGACAGCCCCGGACTGAAATCGCTCTCTGTTCGCGCTTGCCCCTGTTCCCATCTGTCCCCTATTTTCCCTTTTTCTCCCCCTTCCACACGTGGCCCCTAATAAACTTCCCTTTTATTAAAATGGCATTCCCAGCATAAGAAACTCTGCCCAAATTCTAACAAGTGCTGCAATAGAAATTTATGGATACAGAGGGAAAAAGATATACTGTGTCTTAAAAGAAAGTTTTCATGATTCCTTGGAATGCAAAACAAGCATCTCATAAGCAGCCTGGCCTTAGTGAAAGGGGCCCAAGTTCTTGCCTGTAAAAAGTAGCATGAGGCCAGGGTAATATTCAACCACAAGGAAAACTGGCATGGAACGAACTTAACTCCACCCTACATCCACCTCTAGTTCAGCCCCTCGATACTGTGCTTCCACATATAAAACCCACACTAAGGAATTTCTTCTCACTCTTTAGAAAGCCTGCATTCTTCAAGTGTATGATCTTCGTGATATCTGACTCATGCTGAAAATTTTTTCTATCATGTATGTCAAGGACCCCATCGTCCTGAATTGAGGTTCCCCCTCTCTGAGACCTCTACAGACCCTCCTCCAATGACAGAGCCATACTGTTTTCAGAACTACAGAACTACTTATTAATAATCATGCTCTCAGAGTCCACTCAAGTGTCTTTGCTCTTCTTGGCCCTTTTGAGATCAATTAAGGAAGTTCGTTGAAAGTGGTATTATTTTTTTTTTTTCGTACCAGGGATTGAACTCAGGGGCACTCGACCACTGGGCCACATCTCCAGCCTTTTTTTGTATTTTTTATTTAGAGACAGGGTCTCACTGAGTTGCTAAGTGCCTCGCCATTGCTGAGGCTGGCTTTGAACTTGTGATCCTCCTGCCTCAGCCTCCCAAGTGCTGGGATTACAGGCATGCACCACCATGCCCGGCAAAAGTGGTATTATTGGAACTGTACTGACATATGAATCTGGAGAAAATTTATGTCTTTACCATGCTAAATGTTCATAAACATGAATAGATTTTTCCATTTATTCAAATCATTTATGTCTCTTAAAGTTTTATAATTTTATTAGGGTTTTGTGTATTTGTTATGTTAACTCCTGTGTTTGTGATATCTGATACAAAAGTCATGGTATTTCTTTTTAAATATGCTTTCTAGCTTTTTGTTTCTGGTATGCATGAATGTAATTTACTTTTTTTCTATGTTATTCACTTTTAAAATATTGATCTTTTACGCAGAGACAATTGTGTCAATTGCAAATGACAGCTTTATTTCTTTCTTTGCAATTGTTATGTCTTTTTTTTTTTTTTTTTTTTTTTTTTGTACTGAGGATTGAATCCCCAGGGGTGCTTACCACCAAGCCACATCCCCAGCCCTTTTTATTATTTTGACACAGGGTGGCTAAATTGCTTAGGGTTATTTGCCAAGTTTCTGGGATTCCAGGTGTGGGCCATGGTCAGTGCAATTATTAGGCTTTAAATTTCTTCTCTTTAGGGTGCTGGCTAGGGTTTCCAGTAGAGTACTCAATGTAATTGAAGCTCAAGAAAAAACTAAAGGGAATGCCTCTACTGTTTCCCTCATAAGTATTATGTTAACCCTTTTTTAATAGACACCATTACTAGGCTAACAAACTTTCCTCTTACTCATAATTGCTAAGAATGTTATTATCAGTGAGCAGTGGCTTTATTAAGAGTTTGTACTATTAATATGTGGTAAATTTTATCAAGTGTTTTTCTTTTTGCATCTATTAAGATTTGTTTCCAGCCTGGCACGGTGGCGCATGCCTGTAATCCCAGCACTTGGGAGGCTGAGGCAGGAGGATCACAAGTTCAAAGCCAGCCTCAGCAATGGCGAGGCATTTAGCAACTCAGTGAGACCCTGTCTCCAATAAAATACAAAAAAAGGGCTGGGGATGTGGCCCAGTGGTCAAGTGCCCCTGAAGTCAATCCCTGGTACCAAAAAAAAAAAAAAAAAAAAAAAGATTTGTTTCCTTTATATTGTTCCTGTTGTGAATTACATTGTGCTATTATGAAACAAAAAAATATTTGGTCTTAGTCCCTTATTCCTGGCACTGCGATCCTACTAAAATCCTTGGAATCTCTGAGGCACTGGTGTCTTTTTGTATGCTAATGATTAACTGATGAGCTTTAGTATGGGGGCTGGTAACTGGAAAGACCGAGGCTGGATTAGAGAGGGTCAGGCGTTCCACTCTCACCAACAACCTCTTTGGAAGGGAAAGAGACTGAAGGCTAAATTGAAGACCAATTGCCAGTGACTTATCAATCTTGTCTTTGTAATGAAGCTTTCAAAAAATCCAAAAGGACAAGGTGGGAAAGTTTCAGGATAACTGAACAAGTGGGGTTCCTGGAAGAGGATATGTTCCTGGAGAGGACTTGGAAACTCCACGCTCCTCCTCCTCCCATGCCTCCCTATGTGCACCTCTCCACACGTGTGTCAGCATCAGGAACTACTCAGCCTAAGTGTTCCTTTGAGTTCTACCAGCCACCTGATCAAATCAGTCCAGTTCCCAGAGGGATCAAGGGAACCCAAACTGGTTAGTTGATCAGAGTAACTGGGGCCTGAAGTGTGGGAAGCAGTACTGGGGACTAAGCCCACAACCTGTGGGGTCTGAAGCTGTGTCCTGGTGAATAGAGTCAGAACGGAATTGAATTAGAAAACATCCAGCCGATGTCTACTACTGCAGAATAGCACACTTGCTAATGGGGAGAATTTCCCTCACATTTTGAAGTCACAGAATTCTTCTGTGTTGACTGCAATGATATTGTAACACAAGTCTTGTGAATACTGGAGGGTTCTTGTCTCACATGCCCAAAGAATGAAGTACGCAGACAACAGAGGGTGAGAATTCAGTACCAGATTTGTTAGAAGCAAGCAAGGAATGCTCCCAACAGTGTGGGATGGAGGGGTTCCAAAGAGGGTACCATCAGTGACTCTCCGTCTAGGGGTTTTTACATGATTTTGATGAAGAACCAAACTTTCATTGGAAAGTCTCTTTTGATTGTTTTCTTTTTCTTTCTTTCTTTTTTTTTTTTTTTTTTTTTTTTGGTACCGAGGATTGAACTCAGGGGCACTCGACCACTGGACCACATCCCCAGCCCTTTTGTGTATTTTATTAGAAACAGGGTCTCACTGAGTTGCTAAGTACCTCACCATGGCTGAGGCTGGCTTTGAACTCATGATCCTCCTGCCTCAGCCTCCCAAGTGCTGGGATTATAGGCGTGCGCCACCGCGACTGGCTTCTTTTGATTGTTTTCTATGACTCAATTGAAAGCATACAATTTTAATTTCTTTTTTTTTTATTAATATTTTTTAGTTGTAGGTGGACACAATACCTTTATTTTATTTATGTGGTGCTGAGGATTGAACTCAGGGTCTCACACATGCGAGACGAGTGCTCTAGCGCTGAGCCATAGCCCCAGCCCCAAATTTTTAATTTCTTATTCCCATAAAGGAATAACTTCATGTATTTGTTAACCTGAGTTTGTCCTATACTTGTTCCTTAAAACAAAAGAACTGGTTCGGTTCAAAACAACACTTTGGGGTTGACTAATGTTAGAGTCGTCAAGTAAACCTGCGGCAACAACAGAATGTATTCAAGTATGAGTCGGCCTTCTAGTCAGGCAGCCAAAAATAAAAAACAAGTTTTAGCCTAATCTGGGGCGGTGGCCCTGCCTCATTATGAGTGGGTAAATCTGTGATCACAGAGGAGGGATCGTCTAATATTGTACATTCCTTTTAAATTAGTAATAAGAGTATTTTAAATTTTATTTCTATGACTTCAAAACAAAATTGAATAAAGCATACTAGGAAGCATGCTATGAGTTAGGTATAAATTACGTTTTTAAATTAAGCGTTATATGTAAATGCACAGTAACATATTGAACCGCAGGGTGCAGTCACTGAAAATAACACATACAATCTGCTTCTCCTGCATGTGTAGCCATCAGCTGAAAGTCAAATGTGATAGACATTTGGAGCCCTAACTTCAGTTTGACTCTGTGCTGATGGTTCTGAATTAGTTCATGACCTATTCTGTGCTGATGGTTCTGAATTTGTTCATGACCTACCTTGCCCTGCCTGTGAAGCCAGAAGTAGACAGGCAGTCGTATAGTAGGTAAATCGAGTCAGGTTGGATCAAGAAAGCCAATTTTGAGGGGCTGGGGCTATGGCTCAGCGCTAGAGTGCTCGTCTTGCATGTGTGAGGCCCTGGGTTCGATCCTCAGCACCACATAAATAAAATAAAGGTTTAAAAAAAAAAAAAAGCCAATTTTGAAGTTGGAGACTGTCCCCAGAGGGACTGGAATGTTAATTCCTTCAGAGCCCTTCCTCCACTCTTATCAAGGACCTGTCCCTGCCCCAACCTGTTGTCAAGGTAACATGTCCCAGGGATTGTCCCTCCCTACAGGGACCTCTAAAGTTGTTAATTCTTGTGTCCTGGGCAGGCTCCATCCTGCCCTTCCCCCTTTACCCATCTGCTTCTCACCTTTTGGCCAACCCACCGAGCATTCCTGGGCAAAGTGTAGGAAGGAGAGAGAGATAAGGGGAAGAGAGCAGGAGAAAAAAGGAAGCCTGGAGCATATAAAAAGGCAGATCTGCCTTGCTTTTTGGGATGCCAGAATACCAGCAATGGCTCCCTTCTCCCTCCTGGGAGAAGTCTGTTACCCCTTTTATTTTTTTGGTACCGGGATTGAACTCAGGGGCACTCGACCACTGGGCCACATCCCCAGCCCTTTTTTGTATTTTATTAGTGACAGGGTCTCACTGAGTTGCTAAGTGCCTCGCCATTGCTGAGGCTGGCTTTGAACTCCTGGTCCTCCTGTCTCAGCCTCCCAAGTGCTGGGATTACAGGCATGCGCTACCACACCTGGCTAAATTAACTATTTTTATGGGTAACTAGGGATTGAACATAGCATTTTTCTCTTGAGCCACATCAGCAGTCCTTTTTTTTTTTTTTTTTAATTATTTATTTATTTTTTAAACAGGGTCTCACTAAGTTGTTGATGTAGGTCTCAAACCTGTGGTCCTTCTGTCTCAGCCTCCAGAGTTGCTGGAGGTATGCACTGATGCACTGGCAACATTTTTTATTATCTACACACATGTAAGAATTTGTCTTATGTAGGAAGTTTTAATCAAAGAAGACTTTGTAGAGGAACTTATTTTATGCACCCTGTGCACTTTATATGATTAATGTAGAGGTTCATATGGACATTGAACAATGTTTATGCAAAATTTAAAGTGCCTTCTAGAGAGTTAGCACTCTTATTAGGAATAGTAGAATCAATGCTATTCCTGGGAATAAAGCTCTCCTAGGACACTGCCTGGCACTTTGCTTAGTAAGTATTTGCTGAAAGAATATGGACCAGGTGGGGATACTTTTGCCTTTGGCCTCTTTATCACTGCACTAATGGTCTGCTAGTGAGGTCAAGAAGTTCCAGATGGTAAGTTGAAGATGTGATAACTTCTTCACGCTCTAACTTTAGTGTAGGGTGGACCAATACTTTTCTGACAGAAATCAATCAAATCCTAAACTTACTGAAAGACCCATTTAAAAAAGAAAGAAAGAAAGAAAAGCAGCAGGTGGGGCTGGGTATATAGCTCAGTGGTAGAGCACTTGCCTATCATGTTTGAAGACCTGGTTCAAGCCCCTGCACCCCCCCATTTCCCCCTCCCCCATTTCCCCCTCCCCCAACCCCGCTCCACGGCAGAGACATTAAATTCTATTGGAATTAGATCTACCCTTTCCTAATCAATCCTGCTGTCATGATGGAAATCCTCATTATGACTAAACATCCTACTAACTGCCACAACTTCCTAACAGGTATCACTTCTACTCCCTGCTGGGGTTTCTAGCTCCCCCCACACACCCGGGTTTAACCTCTTCCGGCCAGCGGAGAAGGCTGGGGGAACATGCCCCAGCGGTGAGGCGATAGCGGGAGAGGCAGAAGTCGGCTGGTGGCCACGCTCAGCCCTCACAATAGAAGACAATCAGATATACATAAGGGAGTCTGGTCAAGGCACGAGCTGGGTTTATTGAGGAAGTCGAACGGCCTTTATAGAAGACATGGGCCAATCAGCAGAAAGATCATAGGGGCATGAGCAAATCACATTGGCGGAGCCATTAGCCTATCCTAGTGGCAGTCTGACCTCTGGACATATGTCCGGGGAACACCCCTTGGCTAGGCCAAGTTCCCTTATCAGGAAGTGGGAGACAGCCAGAGAATTTCTATCTACTGGCGTGTTCTTAAGTCCCCAACACTTCCTTCTAGTACATCTTCCACATTCCTCTCAATTATCTTGATCTCATCTAATCTGCCACTTCCTTGCTGTGACAATGAGAAGGACTGACAGTAATCTAAAGGACTAAATTTCTTAGCAGGGAGTCCAAGAATCCTTTCCTAGGCTGACCCAATGCACTGTCTTATTTTACTGTTGTCATTTTAGCAAATTATCATGAATTCAATGGCTTAAAATGAGTTAACAGGGGCTGGGGTTGTGTCTCAGCCGTAGAGCGCCTGCCTAGCATGTGTGCGACCCGGGTTCGATCCTCAGCACCACATAAAAACAAACGCATTGTGTAAAACTAAAACAAATAAAAAAAAATTTTTAAAAAATGAGTTTACAGTTATTAGCTTATAGTTCCAGAAGTCAAAAGTCCAAAATAGGTATTACCAGGCTAAAGTCCCAGTGAAAGCAGAGCTGAGTTCCTTCTGGAAACTAGGAAAGAATCTATTCCTTGCTTTTCCCAGCTTCTAAAGGCCACCTGCACCCTTGGCTCATGTCACATCCCTTAGTCTTGCTCAAATCATAGCACTTTCTCTGACCCTCCTGTTTTCCTCCCATGAAGGACCCTTGTGATAACATCGGCCCACCTCAATAATCCAGGATGATCTTCCTACCTCAAAATCTTTTTTTTAAATATATATATATTTTTTGGTACCAGGGATTGAACTCAGGGGCACTCGACCACTGGGCCACATCCCCAGCCCTTTTTTGTATTTTATTAGAGACAGGGTCTCACTGAGTTACTAAGTGCCTTGCCATTACTGAGGCTGGCTTTGAACTCGCGATCCTCCTGCCTCAGCCTTCCAAAGTGCTGGGATTACAGGCGTGCGCCACCACGCCCGGCTTAAATATTTTTTATAGTAGATGGACACAATACCTTTATTTTATTTATTGAAGGAGCCCCAATTAGGGAGATGGCTATTGCGGTCAGCTGGAAGCCATAAGTTCCACCTGATAATAAGTATGTATGTGACGCAGCTGTAAATGCACGTGAGGCACCCGCAAAGCTAAAGGTATATAACCGGGTGAAAGCGGTCGGAGTCAAGAGAAGAATGAATTCATTCAGTCAGTCATGCAGTCGCTCGGTCGGAAGAAGAGTTCGGGTTGGAGAAGAAGAAAAGAATCAGAGCAGCCAGAACGTAGGCAGAGCGGTTACAGAAGAGAAACCAGATAGAAGAAGTAATTCCTGGTCAGAGTCAGGCAGAGGCTCCCCAGGAAGAAAAAAGAAAGAACAAAGAAGAAAGAAGCTCTAAAAGCTAAGCTCTCTCTCTCTCTAAAGAAGAAATCTCTCTCTTTCAAGCTCTCTCTCTTTCTCTCTAAGCTCTAAGAAGAAGAAGAAAAAGCTATCTCTAATCTTTCTCTCTAAGCTCTTTCTAAGAAGAAGAAAAATCTTTCTTTCTCTCTCTAAGCTCTCTCTAAGAAAGTAGAAGTAAAAGTAGTAATAGCTTTACTCTGCCTCCGAGTTTTCCTCCCGCGGCACCGTGGCTGGCCATGACAGGCAGCTTACAAATGGTGGCTCGTCCGGGACTCGGCAGGCAGAGAAGAAAAAATAAGATATAAGAACAAGAAGCTAAGATAGTGAGGAGAGAGGAGAAGAAAGCATAGCCTCTGACTCAGTTGAGACCAGCAAAAAGAGTAGTACTCAGTTGAGACCAGCAAAAAGAGTAGTAAAAGCCGAAGCGAGTAGCCGGCGAGAAGCCGAAGCCATGAAGCGAGTAGCCGGCCAAAAAGCCATAAAAAATAAAGAAGCCAGAAAGTAATAGCATGGTAAAAGCCATGCAGAGAAAAAGCCTTGAGCTTTAGCAAAAAGCCATAAAGAAAAAAGCCATGAGCTTAAAAGAAAATAGAGAATTAAAAAGCACGGTGAAAACCATGCAGAAAAAAAGCCATTGAGCTTTGGCAAAAAAGCCATAAAAATAAAGAAGAGACAAGAAAATAGAAAAAAAAAAAAAAAAAAAAGTCAAAGCCGCTTATGCAATTGTGCTTAACTAAGTGTGTTAGCTGCTCCTCAGCAGTAGGCTTCCTTAAAGCCGCAGTACCTCCTCAAAAAGGGCTCAAATATCCACCCTTTTAAAACAAAAGGCGAAAAGCCAGGTAGGGACAAGAAAATAAAAGAAAATAGAGAAAATAAAATATAGAAAATAGAATTAAAAAGCACCTTTTAAACTAAAAGGGAGGAATATGAAGGAGCCCCAATTAGGGAGATGGCTATTGCAGTCAGCTGGAAGCCATAAGTTCCACCTGATAATAAGTATGTATGTGACGCACCTGTAAATGCATGTGAGGCACCCGCAAAGCTAAAGGTATATAACCGGGTGAAAGCGGTCGGAGTGAGGAGAAGAATGAATTCATTCAGTCAGTCATGCAGTCGCTCGGTCGGAAGAAGAGTTCGGGTCGGAGAAGAAGAAAAGACAGAAGAGAAACCAGATAGAAGAAGTAATTGCTGGTCAGAGTCAGGCAGAGGCTCCCGAGGAAGAAAGAAGAAAGAAGAAAGAAGCTCTAAAAGCTAAGCTCTCTCTCTCTCTCTAAAGAAGAAATATCTCTCTTTCAAGCTCTCTATCTTTCTCTCTAAGCTCTAAGAAGATGAAAGCTCTTTCTCTCTAAGCTCTAAGAAGAAGAAAAAACTATCTCTAATCTTTCTCTCTAAGCTCTAAGAAGAAGAAAAATCTTTCTTTCTCTCTCTAAGCTCTCTCTAAGAAAGTAGAAGTAAAAGTAGTAATAGCTTTACTCTGCCTCCAAGAGTTTTCCTCCCGCGGCGTTTGTGGCTGGCCATGACAGGCAGCTTACAATTTATGTGGTGCTGAGGATGAACCCATGCCTCATACATGCTAGGCAAGCACTCTACCAACTGAGCTACAAACCCAGCCCATAGCTCAAAATCTTTTTTTTCTTTCTTTTTTGGTACCGGGGATTGAACTCAGGGGCACTCAACCACTGGGCCACATCCCCAGCCCTTTTGTATTTTATTAGAGACAGGGTCTCACTGAGATGCTAAGTGTCTCGCCATTGCTGAGGCTGGCTTTGAACTTGTGATCCTCTTGCCTCAGCCTCCCAAGTGCTGGGATTACAGGTGTGTGCCACCATGCCCGGCTCAAAATCTTATCTGGAGCTCAGGTGCAGTGGCGCATGCCTGTAATCCTGGCAGCTCAGGAGGCTGAGACAGGAGGATCACGAGTTCAAAGCCAGCCTCGGCAATGGTGAGGCACTAAGCAACTCAGTGAGACCCTGTCTCTAAATAAAAATACAAAATAGCGCTGGGATGTGGCTCAGTGGTTCAGTGCCCCTGAGTTCAATCCTCAGTACCTTACTTACCTGGAAAGTTTTTTGCTGTCTAAAGTAACATATTCACAGGTTCTAGGGATTCAGATGTAGACATCATTGGGCAACTTTCTACCACATCAGTCCTCCTTAAATTCACTTTATATCACTTTCTCTCCATGATCTCCACATTCTATCCCCCTGTCCTAGTTCTTTCTTTCTCCTTCTCTCCCTCCCCCCACCCCCCCTTTCTCTTTCTTTCCCCTTTTATTCTCAGTACTGGGGATTGAACCCACAGGCACTCTATTATTTTTATTTTTTATTCCCAGACAAAGGTCTTGCCAATACTGGCCTTGAATTTGACATCCTTCTGACTCAACATCCTGAGTAGCTGGGGTTACAGGCATGTGCCAACACACCCAGCCCTTGGCTCTTTCCTGGTTTTCTACCTGTGTAACTGTAAGAAACGGTATAGAGTAAGAAAACTAATTCTGGGCTTGGAATGTAGTTCAGTGGCAGAGCACTTGCCTACAATATGCTAAGGTCTTGGGCTTAATCCCCAGCACTGCAAAAAGGAAAAAATAAAAGGGAGATGAGGCTTCATTCTGGAGCCAGACAGCTTGGACTCAAATATGAGTCTACTACTTACTAGCTATATGGACTTTTTCCCCCTTAATATCTAAGTACTAGACTATAAGAAATATGAGGAATATGCTGGGCACAGTGGTGAACACCTGTAATTCCGGCTACTCAGAAGCCTGAGGCAGGAAGATTACAAGTCCAAGGCCAGCCTGGGCTACTTAGAGAGAGCCTGTCTCCAAACTTAAAAAAAAAGAAGAGGTGCATGATATGGGGAGGTAGTTCACTCAGTACTTGCCTATCACAAGCAGGGCTTGGGTTCAATCCACAGTACTGCCAAAAAAGGAAAAAAGAAAAACAGGGGATAGAAACAGTAAATTATACAAGAAATGACAAAAATCCAGACAGTGGAATGCTTTCTAGACAGATGACCTGATTTGATAAATTGATACTTAAAAAGGTGGTGTGTGTGTGTCTGAGATTGTTGAATGATTAAAAGAGACAATAACCAAATACAATAAATTTTGGCTGAAGTTTGGATGCAGATTCAAACCAACTGTAAAGAAGTATTTGGTGAGATAATCAGGGAAATCAAATTCAAACCAGCTATCAGAGAAGACCAAAAATCTCTAAACATAATAACAACTGGTGGGTAAACATTTAAATTTTTTTCTGGAGATGTCCACAAGTAGAGATATATCTGAAAGTATTAAAAGTGAAATGTCCTGACTGGTATCTCTTTTAAAGAAAAAAAAAAAAAAAAGACTTCCCCATGATTGGCAAAATGGTAATGGCTGAAGCTGAGTTTTTGGTATATGGAGTTGATTATTGATTGTTGAAATTTTTCACAATACATCTCTGTCTTGCTGTTTTTTTTTTTTTTTTTTTTTTTTTTTTTTTTTTTTTTTTTGCTACAGGGGATTGAACCCAGGGGTGCTTTACCACTGAGCCACATCCCCAGCCCTTTTTATTTTTTCTCTTGAGACAGGGTCTCATTAAGTTGCTTAGGGCCTTGCTACATGTTGAGGCTGGCCTCCAAATTGCTATCCTCCTGCCTCAGTCACTGGGATCAGCACCACCCTGGTGGTGATCTCTTTCAAAATACTTCCCCTAAGAAAACTTTTATTTTCCTGGTTCTGCCAGAAAGTTCATAATTTCTTTATCTCCCTTAACAGTTAACTCACATCTTTACTGCCACAGTACCTGATGCTTATTTAGGCTTATACTGCTATACCTAAAATTTCTTTAAAACTGAGTGCTTCTCATGTGCAAATGACTTTCGTATTGTGCTAGGTAGGCATGGAGTGGGGAAACAAAGCGGACGTGTCCTCCATAGTGGACACAGGGAGAGTATATACAGTGCAGATCAAGACAAGAAATACCTAAGCAAACACGCAATGTCTAAGTGTAATAAATGGTGGGCAAGAAACCCACAGAATTTTAACAACAAAGAATAAGGGTAATTACTCTAAAGAGGGTGATTAAGAAAGACTTTTCAGAGGAGGGAATTCTTTTTTTTTTTTTTTTTTTTTTTTTTTTGGTACCGGGGATTGAACTCAGGGGCACTCAACCACTGGGCCACATCCCTAGCCCTTTTTTGTATTTTAGTAGAGACAGGGTCTCACTGAGTTGCTAAGTGCCTCGCCACGGCTGAGGCTGGCTTTGAACTCGTGATCCTCCTGCCTCAGCCTCCCAAGTGCTGGGATTACAGGCGTGCGCCACCGCGCCCGGCTGGGAATTCTTAAATGGAGACCTAAAGTTTTTTTTGTTTTGTTTTGTTTTGGGGACTGGCAGATTGACCCAGAGATGCTTTACCACAGTGTTACATTTCCACCCTTTCCATTTTTGGGGACAGTTTTTGCCAAATTGGAGGCTGGTCTCTTACTTGTGATCCTCCTGTTTCAGCCTCCAAAACCACTGGGATCACTGGCACGCATCACCATGTCCAGCAGAGATCTTAAAATTTCGAGTGTTAAGAACCGTTATGTCCTCACATGCATGTTAAAACCCTATCCCACTTCCAATTGCAGGTGATGGCATAAAAGGTAATTAGGATTTTCATGGTCATGCAGGTAATTAGTGCCTTTATATGAAGTCAGAAGAGCTTGCTTCTTCCCTCCTTTTTCTCCGAGTTAGAAGACAAAGAAAAGTGGGCTGTGTGTAACCTGGAAGAGGCCTTCATCAGAATACACCATGCGGGCACCTGCCTATCCCGAGCAGGGTCTATGGTACTTTTGCCCCACCGGCTATCTACAGTGTGAGGGCAGCAATGGGGGGACGCATGGGGCTGGAGCTCACATTTCTTAAAACTTCACATAAAACTGTAATTAACATTAAAATAACATGCTCACTGCGGAAAATGGGAAAACACTTCAAAAGTTACTTTTCTGTTACCTAAGAATAGCCGCTATTCGCCGGGCGCGGTGGCGCACGCCTGTAATCCCAGCACTTTGGGAGGCTGAGGCAGGAGGATCGTGAGTTCAAAGCCAGCCTCAGCAATGGCGAGGCACTTAGCAACTCAGTGAGACCCTGTCTCTAAATAAAATACAAAAAAGGTCTGGTGATGTGGCCCAGTGGTCAAGTGCCTCTGAGTTCAATCCCTGGTACCAAAAAAAAAAAAAAAAAAAAAAGAATAGCCGCTATTTACACCGTGGTGTGCTTTCTTAGTTAACATGAACAGAAGTTTTAAAATTAGGATCAAACACCAGGCGAGAGGAGACGCATTTTTAGAACCACTTTTAACCCCGTTAGCCGGTCCTGAGCATTGTTACTGTGGGCGGCAGAGAACACGTTATTCGCTTAATTTCCCACACCTGGGCTCCTGGGCGTGGCCAGAAGGAAGCCCAAAGACCATTCTGGGCCCGGTTCCCGAAGAGGGCGCGCCGGAAGTCCGGCTCGGAGCCGGCAAGCACACCTGGGGACAGGTGAGCCGAGAGAGCGGTCCAGCCTCCTCAGACCCTCTGCCTTCCTGCCTCTTAACTAAATTGAACGCGGAAGGCCGGGAACACCTGGCTTCATCCAAGGGATCCACACGGCTCAAAGGCCCGCGGACTGCGCTTCCGGTCCCGCCAAACCCCGCGATACCTCGCCCACCCACAGGTCCGCGCTCAACGGCTCCGCCGCCCTGGAACTTTCTAAAACCCCGCGCACGCTCCCTGCGGCTCTTAACGTCCGGGTTCCGCCCTCCTCTGACCACGCCCCTGTCCATCTGGGACGCCCACCTCGCGCCTAACGGAACCTTCACTTCTTCCCTTGGGTAGCCTCGCAACAGGCCTCTGATTGGCTGATCGGAAGAGAAGACCGTAGAGGAGGAGCAGTGATAGGCTGGGCGCTGGCTCCGTCCTCTAGCGGGGTTGCTTGGAAGGTGATTGGTCGGCGCTGCTGTCCAATCGGCGATGGGCTGTCGGATTCAAATCCAGAGCGTTGGGCCTTTGGTCGTTGGTTTTAGTCGAGTCGTTGTCCTGTCCTGAAACGGACGTGCGTTCCGCTTCTCCCGTTCTGCAGTCCGGTTTTCGCCTCGCTGCGCGCCGGCAGTATGGCCCATAAGCAGATCTACTACTCAGACAAGTACTTCGACGAGCACTATGAGTACCGGTGAGCGATTTTCGCTGATCCCGCTTGGCCTTTTCCGACGGGATGCCGTGGGCTGAGGGGTGGGCCGGAGTTGGCGAACCGCGGCGGAAAGTGGAGGGCCGGGGTCGCTCCGAGCCCGCGCCGCCCCGGAGTTGGGGCCCGTGGAGGATGCCTTTGTTCGCCCGGCCTGAGATGGAGGAGCGGTGCAGACGACGCGGTGTTTTGTGCCCAGACCGGAACCGGTCTAGGGTCCTCCGCGCCGGGGAGTCTGGGGGGCGGTGGATGCCGGGCGCGCGGCCCCTAGCAAAGGACGCGGCTCCGCAGTTCGGGGAAGCAGGCCGTGCTTGACCGGGGCTCGCCGCGGCCTGGGGCGATAGAAAAGCACACTTTTCTTGCTTGCTTTTGAAGTTAGCGGTACGGAAAGTTAGGTTGCGGGGAAATCCCCCATAAAGGAGCCCCACGGGGGGTTGCGAATGTTAACTGGGAGCGGCGACCTAGGCGAGAGTGCATGCATTCAAAGCATGATGATTGAGTGGGCTTCGTTTCAGTACCCAATGGAAAACTTGAGCGAATTTTGGGCACTTCTCCCTGCCCGTATACACTGAGCAAATTGCGTTTTTGACTCGTGAATTCTGCAGCGACTCACTGGAAAGTAGAGGCACAACCAGAACCAATAAAATTTAGCAAGTGGAATTGTGGGAAGTGGCGACGCTTAAAATTTGTTGGCCTTCGGGCGTGGTGGCGCACGTCTGTAATCCCAGCACTTTGGGAGGCTGAGGCAGGAGGATCGCGAGTTCAAAGCCAGCCTCAGCAATGGCGAGGCACTTAGCAACTCAGTGAGACCCTGTCTCTAAATAAAATACAAAAAAGGGCTGGGGATGTGACCCAGTGGTCGAGTGCCCCTGAGTTCAATCCCCGGTACCACAAAAAAAAAAAAAAAAAAAAAAATTTGTTGGCCTTGTTATAGCCGAACTTAATTGGGGCGTGGCTTCAAGGACCAGGCCACCCCTGTCCTACTGGGCCATAACTACAATGCTGCATTCTGGGAAATGACCGGCCAACCCTGTCCTTGGCCAAACAGTGACCTTGTTTTTTTTTTTTTTGCCCTCTTAGATGAGATTTCCAAGAGTGCTGTTTGAGGAAGAAATTTTACGTTCTGAGTGGGTGGCCTCTTTGCCCTCAACCTTAGACTTGGGAATTTATAGGAAGAAAGCAGTATTACTCTAGGCCGTTTTAACTGTTCGTATTACTTGAATTGCTTCATATTAGCAGAAAAATAATTCTCGTTTTTCTGGCCATAAATGCATTTGAAATCTTTACATAGTAACTACACACTGCGCAGTGGTAATCGTGTGATAATGTTAACCAAGAGCCCAACTGGGGACATCCAATAAGGGACTGAAAGTAAACTAGTACCTTTCTAAAATTTGGCAAACTATAAATTTGGGAACAACCTGGACCCAAGTATTCAGGATAAAGTTTCATGGGCCTATGTAAATTTCTTTTCGGGCATACTATTAAAATTAGATTAAAATAATTATGACATCAGCTTGTGGTCTCTTCATTTTTATTATACTCACATGATCATCTATGATAGGCACTAAACCTGATTTACAGAGTTGTGATAATGTATAGGAGAATATCTTGGCATGTCTGAAATAATTTATTCTAACCCAATATAACTTTGGTTTCTGGTTTCATTTTGCTGATAACTGGGGAATTGACCCTAGGAGTGCTTTTCTACTGAGCTATACTCCTGCCCCCCACCCCTTTTCTGAGACAGGGTCTCCCTAAGTTGCTGAGATCCTTCTGCCTATCCTCCCCAGTGGATGGGGTTACAGGTGTAACCGCACACCTGGAGGAGCTGGTCTTAATTGACCAAGCCACTTAACCTTAAGTAGGTTAACAATCTCCAGAAAGCTGGGAGCCGGTACTGATAATACACCACTGAGGTGAATCTCGGTTGGTTTGTGTATAGTGGTGCTACATGCAATATTTATCTTTTCTGTGAGCAGTCTCTATTTTTTTCTTTTTTAGTATTTGCAAACTTAATTTCCTAGTCCTTTCTCTTGCGCTTGTGTGCTTCTGTAAAGGCTATAAAGATGGGTGCCATGGCTGGGGCTGTAGCTCAGTGGCAGAGCTCTTGCCTAGAATGGGTGAGGCACTGGGTTTGAGACTTAGCATCACATAAAAATAAACAAAATAAAGACATGCTGTTCATCTACAGCTACAATAAAAGATGGGTGCCATGTCTTCTTTTCTAGTATCATGGGAGTCTTCTCTTTGCAGGAGGAAAACTGAGGATTATTAATTCTTGGCAATTATTAATACTTGGGCTGAGATGTACCTCGGGTAAGAACTGTTCTCACATGCATGAAGCCCTGAGATCTATCCCCAGTGTCAAAAAAAGTAATACCTGCACTGTTTCGTATTCTAACTGAAGTAAAATTTGGATGCAGTTATTTTGGAAACTACCACCATGTAGTAAAATATAGGTAGAATCACTGTGAGCTTAAATTTACTTAAAAAATTTTGTCTCTCATTTAACTCCCAACGAAGGAGAGCCAGTTTACCTGGTTTATGAAGTTGGTAACTTATATTTAAATAACTACATTTATGTGGATATTCTGTTTTATGGAAGCAAGTGTACAAAAGTATTACATTCTCTGAGATTAATCAACAATGTACAAGATGTTGAATAACGGGAATTTTTGTAGAGCCTTAAAAGCTAAGCAGCATTTCAAGAATGAGTGTTACTGATGTGTATTACAAATCCCCATATAATTCACCGGAATTAGTGAAAATTCTATGGACTATGGTAGCAAGCATAATCTGTCTACATAAAATTGCTCTAAGGCTTACTTTTGCCTTGAAAATAATATTAAATTGGTATGTAATTAACTGGCCATAAAATTGATAACAGTTTGGTGCTTAACATTGGTTATGGGTTCAGTTTTTGCATATGTTAAAATGTAACTACATTGCACTAATCGCCTAGCCAGCTGACTTACAGGTTAGATATCCCATATTGGTTATAAAAATAGGTTAATGATTGGCTCTGTATACAACTCTTACTATCTCTGGATATGGTAAATATGGGGCTGAGGATTCTTTTGTGAAGTTTTTTAATTTATTTTTTGGGTACTGGGGATTGCACAGGGGCACTCAACCACTGGGTCACATCCCCAGCCCTTTTTTGTTGTATTTTATTAGAGACAGGGTCTCACTGAGTTGCTAAGTGCCTCGCCATTGCTGAGGGTGGATTTGAACTCGCCATCTTCCTGCCTCAGCCTCCCAAGTGCTGGGATTACAGGATGGCGCCAGTTTTGTAAAGATCTTTTTGTGGAAATTAAATGCTCTAAAGGAGCAAGGGGGTGTGGTTTTGTTTTTAAGAACTTTGTAAATCTACAGTTGTACATAGTCTTTTGGCTATAAGTCAGTAACTTATTGGAAAACTGAAGGTCTTGCGTTAGTATTTTTTGTTTTTAATTTCAAACAAAGTACTTGAAGTCTAAAGCAATTTCTGCTGTATACAAGAACTTGTTTTTACTATTGATCTAGTGTTAACAGGACACACAATTTAACTACCCTGAATTTTTCCTGTAATGTGAAAGTCCAGTAGTCCAGGGCTGGGATGACAGCTTTACTATCAGGAAGCAGGCTGCTTACCTCTTTTGCCTTACCACCCACCCTTCATTCCAACAGGAAGAAGAAAAAGAAGAGTTGGTTAAGTTCTTTCCCTTTAAGGGTATTTTCCATGCATTTTGCTTGTTTTTTGCCTATTATCTGTTGTTCAGAATTTGGTTTCATGACCAGTGTTAGTAGGAGAGGCTAGGATATGTAACCATGTGACTTAAATGTTGATATTCTGTTAACTGGAGAAGATTGACTTACAAGCACATTTTCTGTTAGAAAATTTAGCCCAAAATAAGAAATGTATTCTGCTTTGGGACAGCATACTCTTGACTCCTGAACTCTAGAGTGACATCAAAGACATTGTAACATAGTTGCTTTAAAAAATTTTTTTGTTTTGAAAGCAAAAATCTCAACCCTATTAGTGTCCTTGTTTTTTTCTTTTATTGTACACAATATCTTTATTTGTCCAGCTGCACAAGTGCTAGGCTAGCGCTCTACCGCTGAGCCACAACCCCAGCCCCAGTGTCCTTGTTTTTTGTGATGCCTGAAATCAAACGCAGGGCCTCCAACTCATGCCAGGCAGACATTACTGGTGAGCTACACACCCCACCCCCCAATTTTTTAAAAAAAACATTTATTTGCTTTAGTTGTACACAATGTGTTTATTTTTACGTGGTGCTGAGAATCGAACCCGGGCCGCACACATGCTAGGCGAGCGCTCTACCACTGAGCCACAATCCCAGCCCCCCCCCCCACACAATTTTTAATAACTTGAAGGTACAGGTATAAAATTTTATGATAATTGTGGGAAAGATGCAAATCACTAATACCTGGCTATATCTTTTAACAGGCATGTTATGTTACCCAGAGAACTTTCCAAACAAGTACCCAAAACTCATCTAATGTCTGAAGAGGAGTGGAGGAGACTTGGTGTTCAACAGAGTCTAGGCTGGGTTCATTACATGATTCATGAGCCAGGTAAGTTTTGCTACAAAGTGGCAACTGAATTTAAAATAGTGGCTGTATCAAATTTTTAGTAATATGAACATTAAATTGTATCTTAAGGTGATTATGATAAACTTGGCTTTTTTTTTTTTAATATTTATTTGTTTTAGTTGTACACAATGCCCTCACTTCTACATGGTGCTGAGAATCGAACCTGGGCTGCGCACGTGCTAGGCGAGCGCTCTACCGCTGAGCCCCACAACCCCAGCCCCTAAACTTTACTTTTTTTTTTTTTTTTTTGGTACTAGGGATTGAACTCAGGGGCACTAGACCACTGGGCCACATCCTCAGCCCTTTTTTTGTATTTTATTAGAGACAGGGTCTCACTGAGTTGCTAAGTGCCTTGCCATTGCTGAGGCTGGCTTTGAACTCATGATCCTCCTGCCTCAGCCTCCCAAGTGCTGGGATTACAGGCATGCGCCACCGTGCCCGGCTTTAAACTTTACTTTTTTAATGAAGGATTTCTTCACTCCCAGGAGATCACTCCTATTCCACAGGAATGAGAATATTACATTATTCTACCTGTAAGAATAATTTAAATAGTTCTGTTTTTAAATTTGTCATTGTTTATAGTATCTAAAGTATTTTGTCAATACCTGGAACTCCTGTGACTTTTTTTTTTTTCTTTTTTTGGTACCAGGGATTGAGCTCAGGGGCACTGGATCACTGGGCCACATCCCCAGCCCTTTTTTGTATTTTATTAAGAGAGAGGGTCTCACTGAGTTGCTAAGTGCCTTGTCATTGCCGAGGCTGGCTCTGAACTTGCGATTCTCCTGCCTCAGCCTCCCAAGTGCTGGGATTACAGGTGTGCGCCATCACGCCTGTCTTCTTCTTCTTCTTCTTTTTTTTTTTTTTTTGGTACTGGGGATTGAACTCAACGGCACTAGACCACTGGGCCACATCCCCAGCCCTTTTTTGTATTTTATTAGAGACAGGGTCTCACTGAGTTGCTAAGTGCCTCGCCATTGCTGAGGCTGGCTTTGAACTCGTTATCCTCCTGACTCGGCCTCCCAAAGTGTTGGGATTACAGGCGTGCGCCACCATGCCGGGCTTTCTTCTTCTTTTTTTTTTTTTTAAACAAAGAATTTGCCACATTAAGGGCAAACTAGATAGCATATAGACCCATGGTCCTAACTTTCTTGGTATTGGGGCACCTAATCAAAGAAGTCTTTCCCCAAGAAAATACAAAAGCAACTAAGGAACTGAACTGCAGATCCTTGAGGCTCCATCCATTAAAAACAGGTTCTATGGAGTATGGGTTCTTGGGTTGTTTTGTTTGGGGTTTGTAGGGTGTTTTTTGTTTGTTGTTTTGTTTTGGGTACTGGGGATTAAACCCCACAGAGCTACATCCCCAGTCCTTTTTAATTTTTTTTTTAATTTCAAATAGGGTCTTATAAGTTTCTGAGGCTGGCCTTTTGACTCCTCCTGCTTCAGCCTCCTTAGTCTGGGATTGTAGGTGTCTGCCATAACACCTGGCTCCCTGGTGGTTTTTAATGTATATTAGTGTGAGATCCAGTGGCTGATTTGAAGGGGGATGTCTTTCCCCAATAGAACACTTTGTTTTCACTGGAATGGAGATTATCTACTTACACTTCTATCCAGGGTAGATAAAGCTAAAATATTAGAAGAATGTTTTAATTGTCAGGTAAGTTTTCCTTCAGTTACTGTTAACAGTGACTTTGAAGCAAAATTCATTTTAGATACTATAAACCCATTAATAGTTGAATTAGTTTAGTTGTTTTTGTTAACCATGTTAAACTATTTCTTTTCACAGAACCGCATATTCTTCTCTTTAGACGACCTCTTCCAAAAGAACAACAAAAATGAAGTCTATCTGGGATCATCAATTAATCTTTCGCAAATTTAATGTATATGTGTATATAAGGTAGTATTCAGTGAATACTTGAAAAATGTACAAATCATTCATCCATACCTGTGCATGAGCTGTATTCTTCACAGCAACAGAGCTCAGTTAAATGCAACTGCAAGTAGGTTATTGTAAGGTGTTTAAGATAAAATTTCTTCTAGTCAATTTTTCTCTTAATATAAGTGCTGTTCCTGTTGTCATTACTTGTTACTTTTGTTAAATAAAGTTTGTATGTTGCATTTACCACCGTTTGAAGTTACTGAGGTATATTTTCTTAACGTTTAATTTGTGGATATTGAGATTGATTTTCATTATAATTTTATCCCTGAGGAAATAAACTTACATGAAAGAAATGTCATATGGTTTAAAATAATTTGGTATGGTGTGTGTGGGGGTGATACCATTGAATTTACTTGTGAAGTAACAAAAAACCAGGCTTGTGAATAAACTAGAACCAAAATAGATTTTATAGCGTTGTTATACATGTGTAGAATCTCCAAGTGAACCGAAAAGCCCGTCTCAGTACTATTTGGGTTCCTTCCACTTATATAAGTGCCACTACTAGTGGTTTGCAGAGAAACCACTATCTCAATTTGCCTAGTGGGGATAATTTGGGGGGGGGGGGCAGTACCAGGGATTGAACTCGGGCACTTGACCACTGGGCCACATCCCCAGCCCTTTTTTTGTATTTTATTAGAGACAGGGTCTCACTGAGTTGCTAAGTGCCTCGCCATTGCTGAGGCTGGCTTTGAACTCGTGATCCTCCTGCCTCAGCCTCCCAAAGTGCTGGGATTACAGGCGTGCGCCACCACGCCCGGCTCCAGGATAATTTTTTTGTTTTGTTTCCCCCATGTTTTTTATTGTGCATTATAGTAGGATTTGTTATTTACTCATACATGTATACAGGGGATAACATTTAGTTTCTCAGCATTTACTAAAGTTAAGCATGGGGGGCCGGGATTGTGGCTCAGCGGTAGAGTGCTCGCCTAAAATGTGCGCGGCCTGGGTTCGATTCTCTGCACCACGTAAAACTAAAAACATTGTATACAACTAAAGCAAATATTTTTTCTTAAAAAGTTAAGCACGGTAAAACACCTTCATGCCATATGTATTTTGCATTTGAATGGCTGCATCAAAAGCAGACACAATTGATGTGCTTAGTGAGAGTTGGCCGAAACAGGCACTTCTGTTTCGAAAGTGTTTTTTAATGAACACAAGAAATATTACCTGAGGGAATGGTGACAGCCAATGGCGGCCCTTCAATCTTCACAGATTCCTGTAGGATCCTAAGCTTGTGTGTATACAGGCAATTTTAACGGTCTGAGAAACCATATGGACAGAAAGCTGAACAAGAACTGCCTGCATTTATTGCTTCAAATAAATACACGTATTTATTCAAGTCTATGCAAGGGATTTGTCTCAATTTAGCCCCCAGTCCAGTCCTTAGGTGGTCTGCATTATAGGCAAACTGCTTCTGATCTTTAAATCCTGCACCCTCTTCCTAACATCTTGAGCATCTTTTGAAATTCACTCCGCGGGCTTCCTGCATGTCTTTTGTCCTACCTGTTCTTTAAATTTTTGAGTTTTCACACATTTCCCTTGTGATACTTTTTTTCCATCCTGCAAAAATCATGTTTTTCTATCTCTTTACCTTGCCCTGGCACATTTTTTAATGTTCAACAATTATTGAAATAACAATTTTGAGGTTAAATTCCTTTTCATAGTTACTTCCAAACTGCTGGATGTTTCTTAAAAATTTATGACACTAATATACTTGTAAACCTACTATTAGCTTAGCCTGGCAGGGTGGTGCATGCCTGTAATCCCTGCGGCTCAGGAGGCTGAGACTGGATGATCACGAGTTCAAAGCCAGCGTCAGAAAAGTGAGACCCTTTGGGCTGGGATTGTGGCTCAGCGGTAGAGTGCTCGCCTAGCACGTGCGCGGCCGGGGTTCCATTCTCAGTGCCACGTAAACGTAAATGCATTGCATTGTGTATAACTAAAGCAAATAAATATTTTAAAAAAGTGAGACCCTTTAAAATACAAAACGGGGTTGGGGATATGCTCGGTGGTTGAGTTCCTCTGCGGTTAATCCTCAGGACCCCCCCAAAAACCTACAAGGTCTCTAAGCCTTTTAAAACGATATGGGAGACAGGTCTTCAACCTAGAAGGGATCCGGGAAATGCGGGGAGGTCACCGTGGTAAAGGACCTTTCCAGGGTACCCTACCTAAGGAATTCTCCCACCCTCCTTCTCATCTTAAGGGGGACAACCCACGGTTTTAGTCACTGCTGCCAGGTCGCTGGTGAGGACAGACGAGGTTCCTTTAGCCTACGCTGGGGCCACGCCTCCTCCCATCCCCGGGTGACTTCCACTGGCGGCTCCGGCCCCAGGCCTCTAGTTCTTCCCACCGGAAAGAGGGTGAGGCGCTGTCGCGGTTCAGTGACGCACTTCCTGGCGCCGCCTCCGAAGGCGGAAACGCTGAGTGATCTGGGACCTGCGGCTGGCCTCGCTTGGCGGGGGCTCCTTAGAGCCGCCTGCCATGGCGTCAGAGGGGCCGCGGGAGTCCGAAGGCGAGGTAAGGGCCACTCGGGGCTTCCCGCCATGGCGGACGAGCTCTCGGCGGCCTCAGCCTGCCGGCCTGGCTTCCTTCGGCGTCTCAGTCCGGAGGTGACGGGTGGCCGGCGGGAGAGGGCAGCTGGGATTCTAGGTCGTTCTTGGGGCGGCGGGTACTTAACCCCAGGTCCCCGCGGTGGTCAGCGCCGCGGCCGTGGTGTGATGCCACAGAGGCCGGCTTACGCCACCCTGCCCCACGACCGGGGGCGAGAGCTGGGAACAGCGGCAAGCTTGCCGAGCTCTGGGGAAGGAGTAACTGGTTTTCCAGCTCTCTGGGTTTTCTTAAACCTCGGTCTTCACCATACTCACTCAACCGCTAGAACGGGCCCTGTCAAACACGCAAATTGGTTTTAGACTTATTAAAAACCATGGTTATAAAGTTTTTGGTGAGAGTAAGTCTCTTATTACCTATCTCAAGAATCTAAAAACAAAAAAAAAAGTTTTATTTTAAATTCCAAAGGCTCGTGGCAATAGGATAATATTTTAGCAAATCAAATCTTGCTTTTCTAATAAAGCAAGAGACTTAGTGGTCTGCTGATTAACAAGCAAATATTTTGTGACTTTTTTTGAGAAAATTAATGGAAATAAACTTATGCAACAGTGTTGTGAGTGCTACAGTTAAGTATTTTCTGGGTGTATTTGACAGCAGTAAGTCCAAGGAGGCTCTCTGTTATACCTAATTAAACTGGTAAGTAAAATGCCCGTATTCCAAGTTTAAAACCATAGAAACAACAGTTTTAGTCCTTATTATATAATATAGGTTTTATTTACTTCCACTTTAATTGATTTTTCACTTAATATTCGAAAGATGTTTTTCTAAGAAAGCATTACGGAAAGATTGTTAGTAAAGAAATTCTTTACTAGGAAAAAATACACATATTTTTTAACCATATTGGGGTTTCCACCCAGAGGTGCTCCACCACTGAGTTACATTACCAAACTTTTTTTTATTTTGAGAAAGGGTTTTGCTAAGTTGCTTGCCTCAAACTTGCCATCCTTCTGCCTCAGCATTCTGAGTTGTTGGGATCATAGGAGTGTACCAGGTGCGCACCATGATGCCTGACCTAGGCAGAAGATTTTAAAACAATATTTTTGGGGTTGTTAGAATGGAGCACCTCTTTGTTTTTTTTTTTTTTTTTTTTTTTTTTTTTTTTGGTTGTTGTTGTTGTTTGCATTTGGTTGCTTTTAGAATGTATGTAGCCCAAATCCACCTTTTTCCACAGGGCAGCGTCAAGTTGTCAGCAGATGTCAAACCGTTTGTCCCCAAATTTGCTGGGCTCAATGGGGCATGGTCAGAGTCCTCAGCAACATGTGTCTTCCCTAGCTGTGCAGCAACTTACTATCCATTTGTACAGGAACCATCTGTAACTGAGTATGTATTTTCTAAACATCTTGTCTAATATAGGGGCTTATTTCTAGTATTTAATGGTGATTGGATTTTCATACATGCCACAGCTGCCACATTAAAGTTCTGCAGATGGTGAGGGAGTACTCTCTAGACAAAAAGCATCTGAGCCAGTTCAGTTGTACAGCTGAACTATATGCTGTGACAAAACTTGGAACTTTACCTCTGCCTTTCTTCTATACTCAGAGTTTATACAGTCTTAAAATATATCATGTATCTAGGGTTAGGGACTGTAGTTCAGTGCTAGAGTGCTTGGCTAGCATGCACAGGGTCCTGGGTTTAATCCCTAGTAATGGGGGGATGGAAAAAGAAATGGCAAGGAGAAGTAAGAGGAAAAGGGCAAAGGGAGAATCACATAGATAACATGTTCTTTATTTTTAAGGGTTAACATTTTAAAATCTTGGTTGGGGAAGGGGTTGGAGTGAGCAACTATGGCCTCTTATATGTGAATATAGGGCTTTTTTTTTTTTTTAGAAATTTCTGGCTTTTGCTATTAATCATTTTACTTAAATATGTCCTACAGATGAATTTTACAAATTGTGGTTTTTAAATTCTTTTAATTGGAAGAATGCTTATGTTTTTCTTTAGATTCTCCTTTTCCTCAAGATTCATTCTCTTGATATTTACCAAAATAACTTCCTTTTTTTTTTTTTTTTTTTTTTTTTTTTTGCGGAATTTGGAAGAATAAGCGTTAACCTTTCACATAATTGTAGATTTATTTGTATCTCTATTTTTAAGGTCTGAATCAGCTTTAGTGCTTATGTACAAATCCTGTGCTTTATGCTCCTTTAATACTGCATATAAATTCCAGAATTAATTTTCAAGGATGAAAAACTGTAATGAATAAGAAAATCTTTGATTTATTTGGTGTATTTCGAAACATCAGAAGGTGTAATTGTTGACAAAAGTGAAACTTAATGTGCTAGAATTGGTCTTTGGTGGGTATATTAGGGTTCTCCATGGAGACAGAATTAGCATTTAGTTATTTCGGCTTGAGTTTAATAGTAGTATTTTTCAAAACTGCTACTACAGTTGGCAAGAGTTGTTGAACATTTTTAGCATCTTGCAGTATACTTTGGAAATTTCAGAAAGCACTGGCTGATGTGTTTAGTTAAAACCAATCAGCTTGGAGAAGAACTCCTATTTGGCTTAGCAATATATAACAGCTAAACTTTGCTTTGTAGAGTATACATAGTAGTGCAGAAAAATTTAGATTTTCTGGGTAGGAAATAGGGAACATTTGGTGATGTTTTTTAAAGGGGTTGTAGTAATGACTTCACCTTCGATTTTTTTTGTTGTTGTTGTTACCGAGGATTGAACTCAGTGGCACTCGGCCACTGGGCCACATCCCCAGCCCTTTTTTTTTTTTTGTATTTTATTAGAGACAGGGTCTCACTGAGTTGCTAAGTGCCTTGCCATTGCTGAGGCTGGCTTTGAACTCACAATCCTCTTGCCTCAGCCTCCCAAGTGCTGTGATTACAGGCATGCACCACCACGCCCGGCTTCACCTGTGATTTGTAAGAAATAAGGGCTGGAGGATTTCGACTGGATTCCAGGCACTGGAAATAGAAGAAACTACTCAGAAACTTGCTAAAAGAAAAACAGTCTTCATGATTGTCCGTGTGTGTGTGCACGTGCGTGCGCGTATCGCGCACACACGTATTGGTGGTGTTTTTGAGACAGGGTCTCAATAAGTTGTTCAGGCTGGCCTGAAATTCACCATCCTCCTGCCTCAGCCTCTTGAATCCCTGGGATAACAGGTATGAGCCACTATGCTGGCTTTTGTACATGTTTTGTTGAGAAAGATATAAGCCTATGCCCATCTTTTCTTATGAAGAATAGATTCTTCACCTTCACTTGCCCTTTATTAGATTTTCATTCTTTTTTTTTAAATATTTTTATTTATTTGCTTTTAGTTGTACACAATGTGTTTTATTCAATGCGTTTTATTTGTATGTGGTGCTGAGGATCGAACCCGGGCCACCCACGTGCTAGGCGAGCACTCCACCGCTGAGCCACAATCCCAGCCCAGATTTTCATTCTTTTTCCCTTTTCCTTTCTTTCTTTCTTCTTTTTTTTTTGGGGGGGGGGGATGTTCTGGGGGGAGCCCAGGGTCTTACAAATTCTAGGCAAGTGCTTTTCCACTGAGCCACACCCCCAGCCTTTCCATTAGATTTTCTGAGGCACAAAACAGAATCAAGCATAGAATTCACAGGAACACACGTAGATAGTGGGACAAAGCTTTGAATCTCCCTTTTTTCTACAAAGAACTAGTTCTCTGTGCGGTTTGAAGCAGCAATAAGTCAGATGTTCTGTGGAACAAGAAAAAGTTCAGTAAGAGGGTTTTGTTTGGTTTTTTAGTTACGAATATTTCATTATTAGAGACAAATGTCTATAAAAAAAGCTCTTACCAGATTTAAGTTTATTATAACATCATGAAATTAGTACACCATGATATAAGGTAATATGTACTGAATGGAGGTGAAAATAGGAAAGCTCATTCTTGTGTGGTAGGTAGAACTTATAGTGACCCCCTTTCTTACTCCACATAGCCTCTCCTTGCACCAGATTAGATGTATTACTTCTGGTAAGTGGTGCCTATGTTCTTAGCTCCTGACAAGGAAACAGGAAGACCGAATAGGATGTGTAATGACTAGGCTTCGAGTTTTCTACCTTTCAGTGTAGAAACAAGGAGGTTGTGATTTGTATTGTAACTTGTCTGCTTAGCATTTTGTCATTGTATCAGCTTTCTTTGGAAAATAATTGAAATCTCCAGTCTTACAGTAAAGTTGCCTAAATCAGTGTTAAGCTATATTTTGGTTTAATCTACCAGCTTGAAAAAATTGACGCAATAACAGTTTTCAGAAGTGGCATCCTTGTTCGTAGGGAGTGTGATTGCTGACCTCAATGCCAATAATCTGTCCCTTTGTATTCTGGCCCTCATAAGTCAGCAAAACACAAGTGTTGTGGAGAACTTAGAGCTGGGAAGGACTGGGCGAAGATGACCCGCAGGAGCCCATGGCTCCAGGAGGAAGGTCTGCCCTGTAGGCTGCTGAGCAGCCTTTCAGCAGAGGGCATGAAATTTTTAGCCTTTTTTTTTGGGGGGGGGGGGTGTACGGGGGATTGAACTCAGGGGCACTTGACCACTGGGCCACATCCCCAGCCCTTTTTTGTATTTTATTAGAGACAGGGTCTCACTGAGGTGCTAAGTGCCTTACCATTGCTGAGGCTGGCTTTGAACTTGAGATCCTCCTGCCTCAGCCTCCCAAGTTCTGGGATTACATGCATGCGCCACCGCGCCTGGTCCAATTTTTAGCCATTTTTACCAGGGTTACAGAGAGAGGCTTTTCCAAGTACTGGCCAGCAGGAGAGTGGGAAGCTGCTGGAGCAGGTTCTGGCTGTCTTAACATTGCTTATGGACATCTGGCTCATTAGTGAAAAACACACGGAAACAGGTCAGCATCTTTATTTGTGAAATGAGAAAGATGTTATTTGGCTTTTAATTAGTGATAATCCAATGTTAAAGTGAATGATCTAAAAACTTTAATATCAAGTGTTTGAGTTATTATGAAGTTTTAAGCTCCTTGGTTTATATTATGAAGTCTTAACTGTAATGTGTACCTTTTAGACAGAAGATATATACTGAAGAAACAGCCTTTGGACCTTCAACGTTTCCACCTCAGTATTTATCTTCAGAGATAACTCTCCATCCATATGCCTATTCTCTTTATACCCTTGAGTCCACACAAAACGTTTGCTCAGTGCCTGCCTCACAGTATGATTACAACCAACCCAGCTGTTACAGAGGTTTTCGGACAGTAAAGCCCCGAAATGAACATAGGTCCCCCTTCCCACAAGAAACAAAAGCTCTGCTTAAGGTGAGGAAATGCTATGGTTTTGTTATATCCTTGAGTTGGTAGCTTTAGTGTTTAAAATATAAGGAACTGGGCTGGGGTTGTGGCTCAGCGGCAGAGCACTCGCCTCACGTGCGCGGCCCGGGTTTGCTCCTCAGCACCATGTAAACATAAATGCATTGCATTGTGTACAACTAAAGTAAATAAATAAATATTTTTTAAAAATATAAGGAACTGGTATATTTTTGCATGATATTTAAGCACTACTTATCTTTTTTTCTTTTTTGATACTGGGAATTGAACCCAGGGCCACTTTACCACTGAGCTATATCCCCAGATCTTATCTTTTTTTCTTTAATTTTTAAAAACTTTTTTTTTTTTTTTTTTTTTTTTTTGGTACGGGGGATTGAACTCAGGGGCACTTGACCACTGGGCCACATCCCCAGCCCTTTTTTGTATTTTATTAGAGACAGGGTTTAACATTGCTTATGGACATCTGGCTCATTAGTGAAAAACACACGGAAACAGGTCAGCATCTTTATTTGTGAAATGAGAAAGATGTTATTTGGCTTTTAATTAGTGATAATCCAATGTTAAAGTGAATGATCTAAAAACTTTAATATCAAGTGTTTGAGTTATTATGAAGTTTTAAGCTCCTTGGTTTATATTATGAAGTCTTAACTGTAATGTGTACCTTTTAGACAGAAGATATATACTGAAGAAACAGCCTTTGGACCTTCAACGTTTCCACCTCAGTATTTATCTTCAGAGATAACTCTCCATCCATATGCCTATTCTCTTTATACCCTTGAGTCCACACAAAACGTTTGCTCAGTGCCTGCCTCACAGTATGATTACAACCAACCCAGCTGTTACAGAGGTTTTCGGACAGTAAAGCCCCGAAATGAACATAGGTCCCCCTTCCCACAAGAAACAAAAGCTCTGCTTAAGGTGAGGAAATGCTATGGTTTTGTTATATCCTTGAGTTGGTAGCTTTAGTGTTTAAAATATAAGGAACTGGGCTGGGGTTGTGGCTCAGCGGCAGAGCACTCGCCTCACGTGCGCGGCCCGGGTTTGCTCCTCAGCACCATGTAAACATAAATGCATTGCATTGTGTACAACTAAAGTAAATAAATAAATATTTTTTAAAAATATAAGGAACTGGTATATTTTTGCATGATATTTAAGCACTACTTATCTTTTTTTTTTTTTGATACTGGGAATTGAACCCAGGGCCACTTTACCACTGAGCTATATCCCCAGATCTTATCTTTTTTTCTTTAATTTTTAAAAACTTTTTTTTTTTTTTTTTTTTTTTTTTTTGGTACTGGGGATTGAACTCAGGGGCACTTGACCACTGGGCCACATCCCCAGCCCTTTTTTGTATTTTATTAGAGACAGGGTAGCCGGGCGCGGTGGCGCACACCTGTAATCCCAGCACTTTGGGAGGCTGAGGCAGGAGGATCACGAGTTCAAAGCCAGCCTCAGCAATGGCGAGGCACTTAGTAACTCAGTGAGACCCTGCTTCTAATAAAATACAAAAAAGGGCTGGGGATGTGGCCCAGTGGTCAAGTGCCCCTGAGTTCAATCCCCGGTACCAAAAAAAAAAAAAAAAAAAAAAAAAAAAAAAAATATATATATATATATATATATATATATATATATATATATATATATATCTTATTAGAGACAGGGTCTCACCGACTTGCTAAGTACCTTGCCATTGCTGAGGCTAGCTTTGAACTCACCATCTTCCTGCCTCAGCCTCCCTAGTGCTGGGATTACAGGCATGTGCCTCTGCGCTCGGCTTTTAAAAACTTTAAGAAAAATTTTGAGACAGGGCCTTGGCTAAGTAGCGGAGGCTGGCCTTGAACTTTTGATCCTACTGCCTCAGCCTCTGAGTCACTGGGATTACAGGCATGCATCACTGTGTCCAGCACACACATCTTTGTGGTATTTAGCCTTTTAAGAAATTATTTGGGGTTAGGGATATAGCTTAGTTGGTATAGTGCATGGCTTGCATGCACAAAGCCCTGGGTTCAATCCCCAGCACCACCAAAAAAAAAAAAAAAGATTTGGTAGAAACTTATTAAAAATGAATTGTGACTACTTACTAATTTGCTGTTTAAAATTTTTTGTTGTAGTGGTGGTTTTTCTTATTTCATGTTGCTTTTAAATCTCTCCTGCAGAAAAAAACCTGTGATGCTCAAAAGTTTAACAGTAAAAGGACCGATGGTACAGTATCATCTGAAATGAAATCAGCTAAAGGTTCCCATCATTTGTCCATTCATGCTGAGAATAGTTTGAAATCAGGTAAAAATAACAAACTCTATGTGTTGTCCACGTAACTCCGTCTACCTCAAAACATCAACTGTTGGGCTGGGATTGTGGCTCAGTGGTAGAGCGCTCGCCTAGCACGTGCATGGCCCGGGTTCAATCCTCAGCACCACGTAAAGAATAAAGGCATTGTGTATAACTAAAACTAATAAACAAATATTTAAAAAGAAGAAAAAAAAAAACATTGACTGTTTCTTTGGACTTGTTCATTGTGACTGTTCTGAAATGAGACCTGGAGCCAGGTACAGCTAAGGGCATCAGACTTCCTGTGAGATTCTGGAAGTCTTTTCTCCCAGGTGGGGGATTACTGTGTGGTACTGAGAAGGGGACCTTGCTTTACACATGAAGAGCTTGTCTGAGATCATGTGGCAATTGGGTGATAACCACATGCTTTAAAATATGCCCTTGTCGGCTGTGGTTGTGGCTCAGCGGTAGAGCGCTCGCCTGGCACGTGCGCGGCCTGGGTTCGATTCTCAGCACCACGTACCAATAAACCCATTGTGTACAGCTAAAACAAATAAATAAATATTTTTAAAAAAATATGCCCTTGAATTAAAGCATATCCTTGGTATTGTTTGACCATGTTCATTACTGAAATAGCTTCTTTGGTGTTCTTCTGGGAAACTTTTAGTAGGTGGAAGAGGTTTCGCTTAAAATCCCATCCTAAATAATACCAAATCTGGGCATTGTAGTTACTCAAAGGCACAGTTTTTATTTGTGCCACAAGTCACATCTACTCTTAGACTGAAAACTTCTGTTCACAGTCTGGCTGAAAATGAGTGATTCTGTATGATGTCATATTCTGTAAGCTTTTCTGTTGTTGTTTTTCATTGCTGGGGAATGAACCCAGGATCTTGTGCGTACTAGTCAAGCACTCTACCATTGAGCCACACCCCCAACAAAATAGGACACTATTTTGTTCCTGTAAATTATTTACTAGTACAGTTTGATCATAAGCATCACCTATTTATATAATGACTTAAAGCTTTTGTAATTGTGTAATTTCTGGGACTAGTAATTTATTCATGTGGCATTTATATTAAGTATTTGTTAATTTTTCTCTTTTCATTGACTTCACTCATAAACCACCTGGCACATGGAAAAGTGAAAGGAAAGTTTTCATTGTTAACTGTAGTAGTTCTGGCCTCACAGTTCATTGAGGGGCTTCATGGTGCTGCAGCCCGTTGGACTTAAGGAAAATGATGGGAAATAGGCTGTAGGTTTCATGCTACTTGTCTTCTTCCAGTTTGTTCCAGCAAACTGAAAGGTAGAAAGTTTATTACATAAAGCAAATTTGGTAGAATCTCCTTAAACATGCAAAACTCTAAAATATATTACAAATAATTAAAATGCTAAGCTGTGCAATCAGGTTGAAGTTAACTATTTCATCAGCTTTAGAATTACTCCCCACATTTGAAATGCATTTCACTTTTCCTTATGATGACGCAACAAGAATGATCCATGTTACTGGTCATTTGAGTTTTTTATACTGTAAAACTCAAAGTAAGCAACACCAGCAAAGTCAGGACGTTTTTGACAGCAGCCCAGTACATCAATAGCAACAGACTTTCTACTCTGAAATTTAAGTTCGAATATTAGTTATCAAATTATATCTTTTCATTCTATAATTACAGATGGATATCATAAACAAACGGATAAGAAATCCAGAATCATTGCAAAACGTGTGTCTACTTCCAAACCTGAATTTGAATTTAGCAGATTGGATTTTCCTGAACTGCAGAGTCCACAGAATAATAACATGTCAGAGGTACAAAAACAACCCAGGTGGGGACCTTTCCACTCTACCTCGACCAACATCTCTCTCCTCGGAGAAGTGGGAAAACCAGTTGCAACAGTGTCAGAGGTGAGTTGCGGGGGCTCTGTGTCTATCTTTCTATCCTCATTCACACCTTTTCAGTTATGTCACTTCAAATACCACCTCATCATGATCCTGATGAGGGATGTGAAGTCCACATAATTGGGGAAGCCTTTCATCCCGCACTTAGCTGACCTTCTCCACTATTTGAACTTTTTATAATTAGGCTGCTACCTTTTATTTTATTTTATTTTATTTTTTTTTGTGGTACCGGGGATTGAACTCAGGGGCACTTAACCACTGGGCCACATCCCCAGCCCTTTTTTGTATTTTATTTAGAGACAGGGTCTCACTGAGTTGCTAAGTGCCTCGCCATTGCTGAGGCTGGCTTTGAACTCGCGATCCTCCTGTCTCAGCCTCCCAAAGTGCTGGGATTACAGGCGTGCGCCACCACGCCCGGCTACCTTTTATTTTTTAAAAGAACTGCCTAAAATGATTTTTTCTTGTAAATAAAAGGTATTGTAGTGCCTCAGAAGGGAAAGTTTCTGGCTTAGTCTAATTGCTTTGACAGAACATTTTAAACATGTAATCTCTAGCATTGAATTCTGATAGCCATTTTCCAATATAGAGAAAAAGACTTTATTTATTTATTTGCTTTAGTTGTACACAATGTGTTTATTTGTACGTGGTGCTGAGGATCGAACCCGGGCCTCGCACGTGCAATGCGAATGCTCTACCGCTGAGCCACAATCCCAGCCCGAGAAAAAGACTTTTTTAATGTAATATTTAAGCTGGGTGTGGTGGTGCACGCCTGTAATCCCAGCACTTGGGAGACTGAGGCGGAGGATTGTGAGTTCAAAGCCAGCCTCAGCAATGGTGAGGCACTTAGCAACTCAGTGAGACCCTGTCTCTAATAAAATACAAAAAAAAAAAAAAAAAAAGAGCTGGGGATGTGGCCCAGTGGTCGAGTGCCCCTGCGTTCAATACCCAGCACCAAAAAAAAAAAAAAAAAGGTAATATTTAAAACTGTACAGTGTAACTTCTGAATTTTCAGATTATTTATCTGCATCTGAGTCTTGTTAATGATATAGCACATTCAACAAAAGTCATTGCATTAGAGCCGGGCACAATGACACACACCTGTAATCCCAGCAGTTTGGGATGCTGAGGTAGGAGGATCACATGTTTGAAACATAGCTCAGCAACTTAATGAGGCCCTAAGTATCTTTGTGAGACCCTGTCTCAAAATAAAAAATAAAAAGGGCTGGGAATGTAGCTCAGTGGTAAAGTGTTCCTAGGTTCACTTACCAATACCCAAAAAAGAAAAAAGGTACAATAGGTGCTTTCAGTTTGCTGCTTTATAATTTTAAGTTACACGGTATTCATCATTTGGTCTCAAAAGCTTTAGTCCACAAAATTGAGACATTTTTCTTGAATGGATTGATATCAGACATCCAGGAAAAAATGGTGTTGGGTTAGTAATCTCTAAAATGACTTTTGATAAGTTGCCACTGAAGGGAGAGATGGAGTACAAATGAGTATGAAAACAGGAGAAAGAAGAAAGGTAACAAAGAAACATACCATTCATTTACCCCTATAAACATAAAATAGGTTCATCCATTTGTGGAAGAAGGTTTTCATATCGATTCCCTAATTATCTTGAATTCTTTATGCTCTTTTTTTCTTGTAAAGGAAGCTCTTTTTTCTGATTGCATCAGCAGTGTCTGTAAATGACAAAAATATTGAGTAAAGAAAATATAATTGTCTGAAATTGTACAACCAACAGAAAAAAACATGCTTAGCACTTTATTTTCTGCTGAAGGCCAGCTTCAGCAAAGATGTTAAGTTCTTCCCGTTTGGTGCTGAAGGGAACGTCGACGACAGGAAAATAATCCACACACAAGTCAGGTTGTAGAAATCCTTCTACTGTTCTGATTTTACTTTTCTCAGTATGGCTTTTTATACATTCCAACAAGCACAGTAATTCACATTTTTTCTTAGGGAGGTAACATAAAGGAATTTCAGTAAAGAAGATTACAATAAAGAGTTTCCAGGAATTAACTATACAATAAAAATTTCCAGTAATTGATTATAGGGGGTTATATCAGGTTTCCAGTAATTAGCTCAATAAGGAATTTCAGGAATTAGCCATGATAAAGAATTTCCAGTAATTAACAGTAAAGAATGTTAGGAATTAACTATAACAAAGAATTTCCAGTAATTAACTGTAAAGGATTTCAGGAATTACCTAGGGAAGATCAGTTATCTCAACTACTGATTAATCTTATCTATAGGTAGGGGAAGGTATTCTAAAAATCTTAAAGCTAATGTTAAAAATTCTTTAACTTTAGGTGTGCCTGATCATAAAGTTATGTTGTCCTAGTATCTTCTTTAAACTTCAACTGGGCTCATTTTACCGGCTTAGCTAGTTTCTGGCTTTAGATTCCACAGGGCCATTGAACTGGTTTTATTATTGATAATTAAATATATTAGAACCTGGTGGTCATACAATAGAAATACATCAAGAGTACAGACAGAAAGCACACAAACTTAATTCTTGGTGGTCGCATAAGGTGGCATCTCATCCGCAAAGAGGAGCCGAGCTCAGACCTCCAGGCATTTGGAGGGAGCTTGGGCTCAAACTCATTTGCATAACCAAGGAAAAACCCAGATTTCTGGATAAGCAGACAGACACCTGGCTTGATTCTTGGTTTGGAAGAACTAGGCCCACACAGCCCTGAATTAACAGGTTGGGGGTCAGCTCAATTCCAGGTTGGGGAGATCTCAGACTCACAGCCCCGAATTAACGGGTTGGGGTCGAGCTCAAATCCCCAGATGAGAAACACCACAATTTTCGAAAAATAGTATATGGTGGAAATAGAAGAACATTCCCTTTAATTTGGAATTATATGTATATGGTCTTAATTTTTAAAATCTGTTTGGTATTTTTTTCATATCATTAAATATTTTTTGAAAACAATTATTGCATTGGGTCTGTCCTGTTTATAATATAACATATAAGCTTTTTTGCACAGGTCATTTCTATTTTTTTTTTTTTGTCTTGGTGTGCATAAAAGTTATATTTATTAAAAGAACAGGCTGTGTTTTGTTTTTGAGGTGCTAGATATGAAACCAAGGGCCTCTTGAATGCCACACCTGAGTCGCATTGCCAGCCCCAGCTCTATTTTAATAATTACTGGACTCAAGTAATGAAATACCACATGGGTAAATTTGTGAGAAAGCATATGAATCTCAAAAGTTTTCTTAAATTTATTGTCTACTTATTTGTTTCACATTTGAATCTATGCATTACTTTTACCTCTGGTGTTGTCAGTTGCTTTTGAGGCATATCCTATACCATACCTTGTCACCACATGTTTGTTTTTTTTTTTGGTACCAGGGATTGAACTCAGGGGCACTGGACCACTGAGCCACATCTCCAGCCCATTTTTGTAATTTATTAGAGACAGGATCTCACTGAGTTGCTAAGTGCCTCGCCATTGCTGAGGCTGGCTTTGAACTCGTGATCCTCCTGCCTCAGCCTCCCAGGTGCTGGGATTTTTTGGGCGTGCGCGCCCGGCTTCACCACATGTTTTCAGTTCAAGGTATGAAGCAGCTTTCTCTCTTCATAAATGGAAGCATGCCATATATTCTTCCATTTCTTTATGGGCCTTTTGATGGATTGTTTTGAACTGGTATAGGCTGGTGATTGATGTCATTTGAGACTCTGTCTCAAAAGTTTCAGGAAGGATCGGGATGTAGTTTGGTGTTAGAGCACCCCTGGGTTCAGTCCTCAGTACTACTAACAATTAATTAATTAAATATATACATACATGGTGGGGATATAGCTCAGGTGTAGAGCACCCCTGGGTTTAATCCTCAGTACTGCAAAAAATAAGTAAATAAAAATTGGACTTCAATTTTTAGAGCAGTGTAAGAGCCTTAATGAGGAGGTAGCTAAGATGGCAGCTGGCTGAGAGCCAAAGAGGACGTGTTTAATTATTTTCTCCTGACTTTAATGTAATCAACTAAGAATCTTTCTGTGCCCGTGAACACTGTGTGACGCACCTGTAAGTTGAGCTTGTGACACGTGTATACTTGTTAAGGTGAAGAGTATTTAACCAGGTAGGATTGGAGTTGTGTGGGGGTTGTTGTTGGAGTTGAAGAGAGAAGTCAGTAAAGAAAGCAAGAATAAAGAACCTACTCATTCCCAGTCTGCCTCCGAATTCTTTCCCGCGGTATCGTTGCTGCAGGCGGCAACAAGTGGTGGCCCGTACAGGGAATTCGGAATCGGCAGGTAAGAACTGAGGAGTCTCTAGTCAGAGCGATTAAGATGGGCTCAAAAATGACAAAAATACGAGCTGCTAAAGCTATTCAAGGTTTATTAGAGATAGCTGAAGGATACGTGCTCTCAATTGAACCTGGGACTCAGGATGTTAATACCAGTGAGAGTAGTGAGGAGGAATCAAGTAAAAGTGACCAAAGCACAGACTCCTCTGCTGAGTCAGTTAGGACCAGTAAGGATAGTACTAGTGAGAAGGAATTAAGTAAAAGTGATCCTGAGAAAATGAGCAAAAGGAAATTAAGGAGTACCAAGATAAAGGACCGTCAAGTGGAGGAACCCCTTGTGCCCTCTGCTCCCTCATGGGTTGAATCAATTACAGAAACCATGAGGGGTCTTTCTAAACACTTGCGTGCCCTAGAAGCAGAGATTAACGGTCTTTCTGAGCGCTTGCATGCCCTTGAGTGTCAAAACTCGCAGGGACATTGGGATCTGCCAGTACTAGAAAATCAAAATGAGCAAAGGTACCATGAACCTTTAGATTTCAAAACTATAAAAAATTTTAAAGAAGCAACAATGACATATGGACCTCAAGCTCTTTTTACCATAAGTATGCTTGAAGCCCTTAATACTTTGAATTTAACTCCTTCAGATTGAAAAGGCTTATGTAAGGCAGTATTGAGCGGGGGACAATACTTGATTTGGAGGTCTCAATTCCAAGAGTTCTGTGTTGAAAAAGCTAGAAGACATGCAACTGCAGGATTTCCAAACCGTAATGTAGACATGTTAACCGGATAAGGGCAATATGCTGATTTACAGGTTCAGATTCAGTACGATTCTGGAGTTTATGCTCAAATATACGCTGCAGCTGTTAGGGCATGGAAAACTTTACAAGGAACTGGTGATTTACAGGGTAGCTTCTCTAAAGTAATTCAGGGACCTAATGAGCCATATGCTGTCTTTGCTGATCGACTTTTGCGAACTGCAGGTAGAGTGTTTGGAGACGTTGATCAAGCCATGCCATTAGTCGTTCAGCTGGCATATGGAAATGCCAACAAATATTGTCAAGACGCTATCAGACCTTGGAAATCTAAAAGGGACCTTTCAGTATATATAAGGCTATGCAAAGACATAAATGATGCCTTTGTTACAGGAAATGTAATCGCAGCAGCCATGAGAGGTGCTTCTCCTGAAAATTTTACAAGAAGGGCTCAACCTAAAAATTATTATAGTCAATCAGGTTATTTTAGAAAACAATATCCCCAAAGAAGGCAAGAGACAATAGAAATAAGACCAAGCTCGTATCGTGCTCCAGGCCGCTGCCCCAGGTGTAAAAAAGGAAACCATTGGGCTAATAAGTGCAGATCTAAAACTGATATTTATGGTAACATTTTGTCTGGCAATGGCCCACAAATGTACTAGGCATTAGAGGAGGAGTATCCTCAAACATCCATCCAGATGATTCCTCGTCACAATCCCTCCTACCCATTGACTCCCTTGTCAGAGGAACAAGAGGAAGTGCAGGATTAGACCTCTGTTCCACCGCCCGAATAGTGCTAACACCTGAAATGGGGGTTCAACTGATTCCCACGGGAGTCAGGGGACCTCTTCCCTTAGGGACTGTAGGACTTATCCTCAGGTGAAGTTCTAAAAGCTTATCAGGTTTTCAAGTGACTCCAGGTGTAATAGATTACTCAGACTACCAAGGAGAAATTAAGATTATGCTTAGTTCACCTCGAGGCATTAGCTCTGTTAACCAAGGTGATAGAATTGCTCAGCTGCTTCTCCTTCCCAGTTTACATGACTCTTTTAAGAGTATGCCTCAAAATAGGAACAATAGGGGATTTGGTTCCACTGGCTCGGGACCTATGGCATGCTGGGTTGAGGATTGTTCACAGAGGCCTATGTGCAAAATAAAAATTCAAGGAATAGAGATGGAGGGGTTGATTGACACTGGGGCTGACTCTTCCATTATCAACGTACGACAATGGCCCAAACACTGGCCTTTACAAAAAGCTTCAACTAGTTTGAGAGGCTTGGGATATTCTAATAGCCCAGAACAAAGTGCAACAGTTTTAAAATGGGAGGATGATGAAGGGCATCAAGGAACATTTCAGCCTTATGTTTTGTCCAGCTTGCCAGTTACCTTATGGGGAAGAGATGTTTTACAACAAATGGGAGTACACCTCTCAACCAAGGCCACAGGTGTTAAAAATAAAAATCTACAGGGTAATCCTAACCCTATTGAGCTTAAAGGAAATCATCATTGAAAAGGTAAAGGATATTTTTTTAGGGGCCACTGAGAAAACAATTTTGAAAATACCATGGCTTTCTGATAAGCCAGTTTGGGTCCCTCAGTGGCCCCTATCTAGAGAAAAATTACAAGCGGCCCACCTATTAATCCAAGAACAACTAGAAGCAGGACACACAGAACCTTCTACCTCTCCCTGGAATTCCCCCATATTCGTGATTAGGAAAAAATCAGGAAAATGGCAATTGTTACATGATCTTAGAGAAATCTATAAAACCATGCAAATTATGGGCCCTACCCAAGCTGGACTTCCTAATCATGTAGCTATTCCTAAAAATTTCCATCTTATAACCCTTGATATAAAGGGTTGTTTTTTTTCTATTCCTTTACATCCTCTGGATGCCCCCAGGTTTGCTTTTTCAGTTCCTTCTATTAATAATAATGGACCTGATCAAAGATTTCAGTGGTAAGTTTAAGGATGGCTAATAGCCCTACTATGTGTCAAATCTATGTAGATAAAGTTATTCAGCCTATCAAGAACAAATACCCAGAGCTTATGTGCCTCCAGTATATGGATGATGTTTTGCTTGCTCATCCTAACCAAGAAGTCCTATTCACCACATTTAGCGATATATCAGAAAACTTGAAACGATATGGACTAAACATTGCTGAAGAAAAGGTTCAAATTAGATCTCCAGTATTATATCTAGGATTCCAAATTATGGATACTTTTATTAGGCCTCAAAAATTTTTAATAAATAAGGAACATCTAGCTACTCTTAATGATTTTCAAAAATTGCTGGGAGACATTAATTGGCTTCGCCCTACACTAAGCCTCACCACTGGCCAATTACAACCCTTATTTGCTATCCTTCGCGGGATCCCTGATCCATCTTCACCGCGAACCTTGATTCCTGATGCTAGGGAAGCTTTTTTTTTTTTTTTTTTTTTTTTTTTTTTTTAAATATTTATTTATTTGCTTTAACAATGCAATGCATTTATGTTCATGTGGTGCTGAGGATTGAACCCGGGCCGCACACGCATGAGGCGAGCACTCTACCTCTGAGCCATAATCCCAGCCCCTAGGGAAGCTTTTAAAGTTGGTAGAAAAGGCCATTGAAGGATCCCATCGTGATAGAATTGATTTTACTCGACCGCTGATATTGATCATTATTTCTTCACAATATACACCCACAGAAGTATTTTGGCAACAGGGGCCTTTATTATGGATACATTTGCCCGTCTCTCCTAAAAGTACAATTGAGTCTTACACCTCCATGGTGGCTAAACTTATTCTTCAAGGACTCAAGACTTCTACTAAAATATTTGGCATTCACCCCGCTACTATTATTACTCCCTATTTATCATCACAGGTTGAATATTTATGCTTCAATGATAATGATTGGGCTATAGCTAGATAGATAGAGCTAGATGCTCTACTTCTGCAAATTTTGATAACCATCTTCCTAAGTCTCCTATCTTTTTGTATCAATCATCCCATTATATTTCCATAGATAATAAAAAATCAACCTATTTCTAAGGCATTAAATGTATTTACAGATGGGTCCTCTACCAGTACTACTGCAGTAGTCACTCAAAAAGAAAATATGATTCATATTACTGCCCATAAATCAGCTCAATTGGTTGAGCTAGAAGCTATTATTATAGCTCTTGAAAGTTTTAAAGAACAGCCCATAAATACTTTTTCAGACAGCCACTATATTGTACATGCTGTCACTAAATTGGAGCTAGCAGGTCCAATAGCACCTCATACTCCAGCCTTTAAATTGTTTTTTCAAATTCAAAACCTTCTATGGGAACGTAAAGAACCTTTGTTTATTGGACATATCAGAGCTCATACTAATTTGCCTGGTCCTCTACATGAAGGTAAACAAAAGGCCGATGTCCTTACTCAAACCATCTTTATATTTTCAGCAGTCCAACAAGCTACCTCGTTCCATTCTCAATTTCATGTTAATAGTACTACTTGACAACAAAGATTCAAATAACTAAAGATCAAGCTTGAACAATTGTGATGCCTTGTCAATCTTGTGTGACACATTTGCCCAATACACATTATGGGGTTAACCCAAGAGGATTAATGCCCAATCATTTGTGGCAGATGGATGTCACTCATGAGCCAAGTTTTGGAAAATTGCGATTTATTCATGTGACCATAGATACATGCTCAGGCATGATTTTTGCTTCCTTACATGCTGGAGAAAAAGTTAAAGATGTTACATCTCATTGTTTACAAGCTTTTGTGGCACTGGGCATTCCCAAAATGCTTAAAACAGACAATGGCCCTGCATATATGTCCTCATCTTTCAAACAGTTTTGCGCAAAATTCGGTGTACTTCATAAGACTTTTATTCCGTATAATCCTCAAGGCCAAGGTATAATTGAACCAGCTAATCGCACACTTAAACTTATGCTTTTGAAACAAAAAGGAGGAAATTGGACAAATCCTAAAGATAGATTAGCTGTTGCCCTGTTTACTTTAAAATTTTTAACTTTGGATTCCAAAGGATATTCAACTGGAGACAGACACTGGAATCCACATCAACAACATAAACCTTTGGTTTACTGGAAGGATGTTCTTTCAGGCACATGGAAGGGCCCAGACCCAGTATTAATTTGGGGGAGAGGATCTGTTTGTGTTTTTCCACAGCATGAATCCTCCCTGGTATGGATACCATCAAGATTAGTAAAACAGGTACCAAATCAAAAGGGCCAAGATGAAGTTCTTGCAGAATCAAGATTAATAAAACAAGTGCCAAATCAAAAGGGCCAAGATGAAGTAGTTGTGGAATGATTCCCTTAAAAGAGGTATCAATCCGCGCACCTGCACGAGTTTGTCTCTTTTCCGACAAGGGAACCTCATCTTTGCCTTTAAAAGCTAAGAAACTTTTAAGCTGCGCGCTTTTTTCCTTCAATAAATTCACAACAAGTCTCATTCCTCCCGGCCGGGACAAGAGGATCTCTCTTTAGTGTGCACACAGTTGTGTTTTTCTTTTTTATATATGTCTTTATGTCTGTGCACTTGTCTAGATTTCATGTAAATGTGACGTCACAAATATATGTCTTTATGTCTGTGCGTCTGTCCAGATTTCATGTAAATGTGACGTCACAAATAACAAAAACCGAGCGCTCATGAAAATCATTTCTCAAAAAAAAAAAAAAAAAAAAAGAGGATCCAAATAACTTTAATTCATTTAAGTTAAATATATTCAAACTGGGTAAACAATTAAAAAATGAAGGTACCTTCAAACTTAATTTATAAGTATCTCTAGGACTTCTCTTCAGCAAGGAATATGACTAGCCTGATATTTTGGTATTTGACTTGGGATCGTTTATTTGTAATAAACTTTATTTGTTAAACAGCTGATTAATTTAAATTGTTTCAACAGGTATATTCATGGAAGGTTGCTGTGTATGCAGAGGCTCAAAAGTTCCAGCTAACAAATTATTTTTCTAAAATACTCTTAGCTTTTCTTTTTATCTTAAATGTAATATTTTGTCAGCTAAATACCCTCAGTCTTTAATCCATTCTGAATGTGATATTTTGCCAGCTAATGTTCGTGGGAGCTCAAGCAGCAATGTGTGTGAGCAGAGATCAACTTCAGATACCTGAAGATCTAATAATTCTAATTTTTGCACTCCTACAACTCGCTTCCTGACTCAGTGCTGGAATGGCACTGCCTTTCCTCTAATGATTGTTGCTTGAGTTTCTAGGTACATCCTATGCCAGTCTTAGTGGGCCCTGAAGATTTGCCAGTGGCATTGTCTAGACATAAAAGAGACGGCTGCTGCTGCTACAGCTGCAGGGATCGCAATCGCTACAAGCATCCCTGCCGCTTAAGCATTAAACAACATCACCAGCAGTGTGGCCTCTGCTCTGCATGCACGAGGCCTCCTAGATCAGCGTGTTAGCAAGTGGACTATAGGATGTTTGGGACATTGTACAGGACAATGCCTTGCGGGTACCACTTTTCTTAACCCTAGTAGGGCAGCTGATTTGTCTAGAGAACTCAGTGCGTTACTTAATGGAACTTGGGGCACCTGATTTGTCTAAAAGAACTTAGTAAGCTATTTAATGGAACTTGGCTCGTCAGCAAAAAGTTTGCCGCCTCGGGCTGGGGTTGTGGCTTAGCGGTAGAGCACTCGCCTAGCACGTGCACGGCCCGGGTTCGATCCTCAGCACCACATAAGAATAAACTCATGGTGTACAACTAAAGCAAATAAATAAATATTAAAAAAAAAAAAGCTTGCCGCCTTAGAACCGGAGCATCTCCTCATGATTGGACGGCTGGTAGTCAATAACAGGAAAGTCTCATGTGGCCGACATATCAACCTAATACAGGAGTCAAGGGCACAGCCTTGATTATCCAGTGACGGGTAAGAATGTTGGTTGCACATGTGGACGCCTAAGACAGGCACAGTTGATCCTGATGTGGTGAGGGCTCGATTGGACAGCTGGTAGTCAATGACGGGAAAGTCTCATGTGACCGACATATCAACCTAAGACAAGAGTCAAGGGCACAGCCTTGATTATCCAGTGACGGGTAAGAATGTTGGTTGCACATATGGACGCCTAAGACAGGCACAGTCGATCCTGATGTGGTGAGGGTTCACCCATCTATTTATCCCTCTTTTAAAACAAAAGGGGGGATATATAAGAGCCTTAATGAGGAGGTAGCTAAGATGGTGGCTGGCTGAGAGCCAAAGAGGAGGCGTTTAATTATTTTCTCCTGACTTTAATGTAATCAACTAAGAATTTTTCTGTGCCCGCGAACACTGTGTGACGCACCTGTAAGTTGAGCTTGTGACACGTGTATACTTGTTAAGGTGAAGAGTATTTAACCAGGTAGGGTTGGAGTTGTAGGGGGTTGTTGTTGGAGTTGAAGAGAGAAGTCAGCAGAGAAAGCAAGAATAAAGAACCTACTCATTCCCAGTCTGCCTCCGAATTCTTTCCCGCGGTATCGTTGCTGCAGGCGGCAACAGAGCAGTTTTAGGTTCTCAGCAAAATTGAGAGGAAGGGACAAAGACTTTCCATGTACCACCTGCCACCACAAATGCACAGCCTCCCCTGACTATTAACATCCCCCACCAGAGTAGTGTGCTTGTTACAGTTAATGAACCTACATAATCACATCATTATCACCTCATAATTTACTTTAGGGCTCACTCTTGGTGTTGTACATTCTGAATTTAGACAAATGCATAATGACATGCAGTCATCATTATAGCATACAGTGTAGTGTCACTGCCCTGAAAGTCATCTGATCCACCTGTTCATCTCTTCCCCCAAACTGCCAGCCACCGGTCTCTTTATTGTCTCCACACTTTCACCTTTTCTAGAATGTCATATAGTTGACATCATACAGTATGTCATCTTTTCAGATTGGATTCTTTCACTTAGTAATATGCATTTAAGTTCCTTCTGTGTGTTTTCATGGCTTGATAGTCATCTGTGAGAAACTGCCAAACTGTCTTTCAAAGTGGCTGTGTTTTGCATCCTCTCCAGTGAATGAGCGTTCCTTTTGGACCACGTACTTCCTGGAGTTTGGGGTTGTCAATGTTGTAGATTTCTGCCATTCTAGTAGGTGTATTATAATAGGCTATTCCAATAGTGGTATGACATTTTTATAATTTGCTTTTCCCTGATGACATGTTATGTGTTTTCATGTTAGGGTGAAATAGTGGTGAAAAAAATAATAATCCAAGTGAATATGTAACTGATAATGCTGCTACCAATTCCCCTTCATGTACAACAGGTAAGAGTGCCTGCAAAATATTATTTTTAAAAATGTGTTATATTTTCTAAGCTCATTTTTAACTCCAGTGCAATGAAAGATTTTTATTTTGTTGCAAAACTAACAGTGTTGGTGTAGAAAATTAAAGTAAATGAAATCCAACTTCCATGCACAAGGATTGTAAAGAGATGAGAATTCTAAATGAAATGGATATGCAATTAAGTGAGAAATTTATGAACCCAGAAATGATTCCTTCCTTCAGTATTACCTAATTTCAAAAGTTTTGGATCTCAGGACCCACAATACCTTTAAAAGGTGAAGATCCCAAAGAATTTCTTTTATTTGGGCAATATATGTCAATATTTACTATATTTAAAGTTGAAGCAAATTTTAAAATGTTAATTCACTTAAAAATAATGAGAAATGCACTGCATTTTCACATAGCCTGTTTTATGAATTTTCCAAGATTAAAAAACTAGTACGAGCAGCCTTGCATTATAGATTTGTAGCTCTTTAACAGCTAGTTCTGCAGATCTGCTTTGGAACACTCCAGGGTATACTTGTGAGAGTCAGGAGACAACTGATCCTTTCCTACTGTTAGTAAGATAGTTTTGATTTCTGCGCTCCTCAGAGCTGATCTGTCCTATCCTAGCCAAGAAGTAACAGTCAAAAAGTGACCCTGCTTTTGAAATTTTTACAGTAGTTTGTCCTAACAGAAAACCTGAATTTATTCATTGCTGTGTCTTCTTTTGCTTTCTTGTGTTTACAAATATGCTTTAGTATGGATCTTCACTTCCGAGCCCGCTCTGAGGATGTGTAGCTCTGTAGTGATAAAGACAGCCTCCCTTGAGCTGATTACAGGTGTTCATCTGCCCATGTCCTGATGGATGTCCTTTTGTTTTGTCTGTGTATAGAGTTTCATGGGCACCTAAGGAGTAGTGTTGCTGTACTTATACCTGTGTTCTAAAAGAAATAAATTACCAGTTATTGTGATAGCTGAAGTCTAGTGATCTTTGGCTTCTGATGTTAAAGGTACACGTCAAGGTTAGTAGGGCCAAAATTTGATCTTTAGCTTTTTAATTCTGTGTGTTTGCCACGTGGATGTTATTGTAGATTGGTTTTTATCCAAAACTATTTTTTGTCTACCCACCTCCATCCCCCCAAGTTAAAAAGCTAGTTTCTAGGAAAGTCAGCCTTACAAGTTAAGGGGGAAAAAATTCATCATGCATGCTCCCAGAAGAAAACAAGTTTAGCGATACTATAGTTTCCAAGGGGATGTTTTGGACAATAATCTAATTTTAATTATTGTTTGAGCAATTACCTCATGTAATGCATGTTTGAGTAACTATGAAATTTATGATTTACTGTTGAGGTTGTTCAACCATTTTGGTTATCTTTGAGCAGAGTTATCTTGGACACCAATGGGTTATATTGTTCGGCAGACGTTACCTTCAGAACTGTCACCAGCTCCTAAAAATGTTACTTCAGTGATAAACCTAAAGACGTTTGCTTCATCAGCAGATCCTAAAAGTGTTAATTTGTCATCTTCTGAAATTTTATCTTCGGATCCTTCCTACAACAAAGAGAAACACATTCATCCTACTGAAAAGGTGTGCATCACTAGAGACAGAAAGCAAGATGGTCGCCAGGATCTGTGGGGAAGAGGAATGGAGAGTTAGTGTTTAATGGGGACAGTTTCAGTTTTGCAAGAGGAAAAGAGCTCTGGAAGAAGGGGTAATGACGGTTGCACAACAGTGTGCTTGTGCATGATGCTTCTGAACTGATCACCTAAACATGGTCAGGATGGCAGATACATGTCATACATCTGTAAAACAAATTGGAAAATAAGAGGGATGTGTCACATTTTGATTATATTAATCTATGCCACTAGATGATTCCACATCCCAGTCTAACTGTGAATGTGCTTCATTCCATCCTGTGTTTGCTAGTCTGAGCTTGTTTACTTGTGCCTTGAAAAACAAATAGGATATTCATCAAGGAATTCAAGTGATAATTTTTATATGTGAGAATCCACATTTTAGACCCACATCTTAAAATGTTTGTGAACTGTTTTGAATTCTTTTTTCTTCCTTTGTTCCTGGGGATCAGACCCAGCTCCTCACATAGGCTAAGCAAATGCTGTACCACTGAGCTACACCCAGCCCCAGTCTGGATATTCTTGATTTTCGTTGCATAGAAGTATGTGAAGTTGAAATATGGCCTGTCTAGCAAATGTATAACAAGTGCAGTCTTTTTGAGTATGAGGAAGCTTTTCGATATCCAAAAATGCCTTTAGATCCTCCCACATGAAGATGAGCTATGTGTTTGTGATGCCTTTACAAGGAGGAGATATAATAGTAACAATTACAGCAGAGTGAGACTGCTTATTTGTCACTGTTCTGTGTAGAGACCTTCTCTTTTATGCATACACAGAACTTGGCTTTCGTTGGCACCCTCGTCCCTGTTTCTGGGTTGCTCCAGGTACTGAGCACAGGACAGCAGCCCACAGTCTACTTCTTGGCTGCAGCTTCTAGGTTGCTGTGCAGGCCAGTTTTCCTACTGTGCAGTTAACATTCTGAGTTAACAGCCCTTGTTTTATTTTTCTAGAATTTTTTAAAAAAGATTTTATTAGTTATAGGTGTAACAAAAGTTTATTCCAGAAATAATTCTTATTTATTAAAAATAAGAAAATTAAGATTTGCTATTATCTTCTAACCCAGATGGCTTTGCAGTTTTGTTTTGAAACTTTCTGTACTGTGAAATTTCATTACAGAAAATATAAATGTAGCACTACAAGGATTTAGTGATGTAAAAGGCCTTCTTTCTCATATCTCTTTACATTTAAATTTAGTTTTTATTTTTTGGTGCCAAGGATTGGATCCAGACCCTTGTGCATGCTGAGTGCCCACTACAGCCAGCCTCTCTCCCATATCTCTCTATTCCCACCTCTTACAGAATCCCACATTAGAAATCCACTATACTTCCTGCCTCAGACTTGCAGAACATAAACAAATTGAGAGAGAGTTCTGTTTTTGATTCCACATTTTCTTTTTGTTGTGGCGGTGGTGGTGTGTGTGTGTGTATACACCATTGAGCTATACCTTGGCCATTTTTTTGGACAAAATACAATCACATTGTGCACGTTACCCTTAAAATTTGTCTTTTTTACTTGATAAAATACTAAAAACAACCCCTCTACGTCAGTGGAAAAGCTCATTTTCTCTCTTTATTTTGTGGTACTGGGGATTGAACCCAGGGGTGCTCCACCACTGAGCTGTATCCCTAGACCGTTTTAAAACTTTATTTTGAGACAGGTTCTCACTGTGTTTCCCAGGCTGGCCTTGAACTTGCCATCCTCCTGCCTCAGCCTCCCTAGTAGCTGGGCAATGTCTGATGGAAGGGTTCAGTCATAATTGTGACGCACAGGCAGATCAGGTTAGGAATCCTAGGTCTTGCTAACAGAATGGATGTATGAATGAGCTCAGGTCAGTATTAGTAGGATCACTGAAAACTTGACCTCCCAAGATGGAAACTAGGTCATGTCCAAATCCACACAGTTTTCAGAAGGAATTTGGCATTACAGCTATTTTGCCAGATTTTGTTTCTTTCATAATTATTCTACTGAATGCAGATTCTTTTGGAAATAGGGGATAAGGATAGAATTCTTTATCAATTTGAGTAGAATTGACATGGGATTATACAACTCTATATCTTAATTTAGTTCTGATGTTTAGTGTTAAAGATTTTATTGGATGCCATAAAAACCCACAGTTTTCACATTGTTTTATTCTAGTCCAAAGCATCACAAGGTGGTGACCTTGAACAAAATGAAGCCTCAAGGAAGAATAAGAAAAAGAAAGAAAAGTCTAAATTAAAATATGAGATCCTGACAGTTCAAGAACCACCAAGGATTGAAGTACATTTATGTTTATTATTTACTTTGTGTGATATATTAAATGGGTCTTTCTTAATAGACACGTGGGGGTCATTACTGGTTACCTAAGTGAACATCTTTAACATTTTCTGTAATTACAATTCTCCTAGTGCTAAAGAAAATAGTTATCACTCACTGTCTTCACATGTTCCTTTGGGCTTCCCAGCTATCTCGTGGCAGGCACTCCATAAACATTTGAGTGAATGAATGGTCCAAGGAGATAGAGCTCCTTGCATCAGAATGTAATGGTTGGTGTGCCATGTCACTGATATATCCCTCCAGTTCTCTTCTCTTTCTGTTGTTTTCCTTGCTTTAGAATGCCGACTTTTGCAGGGCCTCCTTTTCTATCCAGAAATCTTGAAAATGCTTCACTATGAAGAGAGATTTTATTGTTGGGCCCTGATTTGGGGAGAATTCCATGAGTTTCCAGCAGCGCTCATTGTTGTCCCAGGATACTCTAATGAAAAAGGGGCTAGCCTGGGTCTGGCTGCTTTTCGTGGGCCGGGTTGTCTGCTTCACACTGCTCTACCAGACTCCAGCATCCTGGCTGCTGTGTAGGCACAGGTGTCTTGCAGAAGTGCTTCCCGGTGTCCAGCTTAGGGTCAAGCCCTTGACATTCCCACAAACCTTGGTTCCCAAGGCTTTGGGAACATCCATGTGAGAACAATAGTTACGTATTTGAAGACCACCTGCTATGGCAGAGCGTTTTGGTTGGACCACTGAGCAGTTCCCATTTCTACCTCATATTTCCCATGTAACTATTTCAAAGGCCCCTAAAATATTGACAAAATGACCTAAGATGTTTTCAAACAATTTAAAAATAGTTTCTTAGCAGGCTTGGTGCCTTTGTTTCCATGTGCTAGGCAGGTTCAGCACAAATTCCGGACTACTTAAATCTAAATTTAGATTTGATGGTTTCTTTAACCAAAAATGTGTTCTTTTAAAGAACAGGTTCTTAAGCTGGGCGCGATGGCGCATGCCTGTAATCCCAGCAGCTTGGGAGGCCGAGATAGGAGAATTGCGAGTTCAAAGCCAGCTTCAGTAACTGTGGGGCACTAAGCAACTCAGTGAGACCCTGTCTCTAAATAAAATACAAAAAGGCCTGGAGATGTGGCTCAGTGGTCAAGTGCCCTGAGTTCAATTCCTGGTACAAAAAACCAAAAACAAACAAACAAACAAAAAAAAACCCAGGTTCTTAGATACTGTCATTCCAGGGTTGGGTTCAAGATCAATTCCGTAGATCCTTGATGTTATTCTCTTTCTGGGACAGGGGTGTTAGAACTGTGGTTTTTAAATTTGCTCTAAAAGTTAAATAAAGCAGAAGCTCTTATATTAGCATTTTGGGGCTGTTTTGTATCACCTTTAAGAACTTTTGTGGGATCTTATTAAAAAAATGAAAGCAAGGAAAAAGATTGCACTTGGCATACTTGCATTCTCCTGAAGAATGAAGAGCTAAAGGGGTGTGTGGTTTACTTAGGATGCCGAGGAGTTTCCCAATCTGGCAGTTGCATCTGAAAGAAGAGACAGAGTAGAGTCACCGAAATTTCAATCTAAACAGCAGCCACAGGTAATTTTTAGATTGAAACCACAATTGCTTTAGGCTTAACTTTTCTTGCTAAACTAAACTCTTGAGAAGAATCTCTCTAAACATCTTTGTGTACTAAGACAGTTGGTTTTGTTTTGATTTGTTTCTCTGGGGGAACTGTATCTCCTGTGTTGAAGCAGAATTGCTCCTAAGCTGCAAAGTTTTGTCCCTTTTGTAATAAAGTCCATTGTAACTGCAGTTGCTATGAAAGAAAGGAGGAGGAGACAAACTGCCTTATGAAACTTTGAAGAAAAAAAGAGTTGGCTTAGTTTATTCAGGAAACAGAATTCTTTGTCAAGGCAGAAGAAAAATAAGTGGTACACCGAAATTTCTAAGTCAGTACAAGCTGAAGGGGAAGTCAATTTCCTCGCACCCCAGCCGCCTGCCTGTAAATTGGGGAAGGAGTTGTGACTCATTATTTAAGTGGGGAACTTTCATACTTTGGGGCATTTAGATTTGAGTACATTTATTGTTTTATCTTTTAAAGAGATTATCTGGAAATAGTTTTACATTTATTAAAAAAAAGACATTCTAGCTCATGTGTTAATTTATACCCTTGCGTGAATTAACTTGGAGTTCGTGTGATGCAGTTTGTTGTCCTCTGTCCCCGCAGCAGTCTCCTTGCCTGTCTTTGTTGAATTGGGTGTTCTTTCCTGTTGGGAGCCCCCAGCCATCTGGGTTGCTGGTTCAGGAAGGAGAACACTCCGCAAGAGAGTAGGGGTGGAGGTGCTGGAGCAGAGGATAGAGTGCCTCAGGAAGTGTCAGGGGACTTTCTTGCATAGCTCTTTTTGGAGGGAGGGGTATTGGCTTTTTTATTCAGCCTCAAGATACAAATCACTACCATTTTAAAAATGGTATTTGCTTAGAATATAACAAAATTTGGGCATACATTTAGTATTTATTTGGTTTTTAACATTTTAAGACTTTTATAGCTAGGAGCAGTGCTGTGTGACTGTAATCCCAGCTATTTGGGAGGCTGAGGCAGGAGGATGGCAAGTTGAGGGCAAGTGCAATTTAGCAAGACCCTGTCTCCAAATAAAAGTGTTGGGGATACAGCACAGTAGAAGAGCACCCCCTGGGTTCAATTCCCAGTACTTCTGAAAAAAAGTGTTAAGTTTCTAAGTCTGTTCATTTAATCTTCAGTTACGTGAGATTTTTTGTAAAATGAAAAGCTCATTGTATAAAATATAGTAGTATAATTTTATGGCTTTTCAACTTTCCAGAATAATTTTAAAAATAGTGGAAAGAAGAGCCAGATTCCAGTGCAGTTGGATCTGGGAGGCATGCTGGCAGCTCTGGAGAAGCAGCAGCATGCCCAGCATGCCAAGCAGTCCTCCAGGCCCGTCGTGTTCTCAGGTAGGAGACTTCACACCTCTGCAAGGGGTCAAAGGTCTTTTTTGATATTTATTTTTGTAAATATTTTCTCTTGTAATCAAAAGTTATTTATGTATAATCACAACAGCATGGTACTAGGATAAATATAGACCAATGGAATCGAATTGAGAATATAAAAATAAGTCTATGGTCAGTTGAATTTTTTTTCAGTTGGGGGTTGAGTCCAGGGGCACTCTACCACTGAGCGACATCCCCAGCCCTTTTTATTTTTACTTTGAGACAGGTTCTCACTAAGTTGCTTAGGGCCTCACTAAGTTCCTGAGACTGGCCTTGAACGTGGATCCTCCTGCCTCAGCCTCCTGAGTTGCTGGGATTATAGGCATGTGCCACTGTACTTGGTGGTCAATTGTGGGTTTTTTTTTTTTTTTTTTGGTACTGGGATTGAACTCAGGGGCACTCAACCACTGGGCCACATCCCCAACCCTTTTTTTGTATTTTATTAGAGACAGGGTCTCACTAAAGAGACCTCACCATTGCTGAGGCTGGGGCAAGAGGATCACAAGTTCAAGGCCAGCATCAGCAACTTAGGCCCTAAGCAACTTAGGGAGATCCTGTCTCAAAATGGGCTGGAGATGTAGCTCAGTGATAAAGCACCCCAGTACCAAAATAAATAAATAAATAAATAAATAAATAAATAAATAAAATAAATAAATAAATAAAATAATAAAAATAAAAATTTTAATTTTCAGATAGGGTCACTAATTTGCCCCAGCTGGCCTTGAACTTGTGATTCTCCTACTTCAGCCTTCTGTGTAGCTGGGATTACATGTGTGTTCTACCATACCAAGCTGTTTTTTTCACTGTTTTATTATGGAAAATACTAAACCACCAAACATTGAGGAAATGTAATATACCCTCCCACCAGGTGCCCATTACTCAGCTCTAACGTTTAACCTTGTTTGTCTCATCCGTAATGCTACCTTTTTCCTTAAATATTTTAAAGCAACTTGTAGGTAGCATGTCATTTCACCCATAAATACCACAATCTGCATCTCTTATGGTGATTTTTTTTTTAAACTAACCCGTTTTGCTGTTATCCCATCTAACTGGTCCCAAGCATTTTGGATAAGGGATACTCAACTTCTACATTAAAAACTATTTTCCTTTATTTGTTTTGGTATTGGGGATTGACTCCAGGGATGCTTTACCACTGAGCTAAAACCCTAGCTAGCCTTTTTCATGTTTTGAGTCAAGGACTTAGCTCCCCAGTATGACCTTGAACTTGGGATCACAGCATTTCACTTTTTCAGTAGATAGCCACAGCTGTCCCACAGCTTCATTCTAGGTTGACACCGATTGCTCTGAATTAAACTGCATAGTTTGTGGGCTTGGTTCCACCAACCTGCCCTTACTTAGAGGGCAGCCGTACTCCAGGCTGTCACCTGTTTGTGACTGATCAGTTAAAATTTGGGGTTCAGAGGGACTCCCTCTTCAGGTTTGGTAATTTTCTAGAAACAGTTCACAGAACTCTTCAAAACAGTTTTTCTTACTAGAATGTTGATTCATTACACAGGATACAACCCAGGAACAGTTGGCGGGGAGAGATGCGCAGGGCGAGGTGTGGCGGAGGCGTGTGGCGCTCCCATTCCCTCTTCAGGCAGCTGTCCTGCAAGCACCTCTGTGTGTTCACTGCCTCGGAAGCTCCCCACAACCTGTCTTGAGGGTTTTTATGGGGGTTCTATTATGTGGGCATGAATTAACTAAATCATTGGCCATCAGTGATAACTCAACCTTCAGCCCCTCTCCCTTTTCCAGAAGTCCAGTTGGGACTGAAAATTCCAACTCTGTCACTTAGTAGGTTCCCTGGTAATTTCAACCCCATCCTTAGGCTATTCAGGACTCTCCAGGGAACAGTAGTAACAGAATTCTATTGTTATATTTTGTGCATGTACAAATATATAACAACAGATTCCACCAGTCTATATAATCACAGTGTACCAATAAGAAATAGGGGAGGGGCAGAGCCACTAGTCATTGTGTTACTGTGCAGTAAGATAATACTGTGGTAATTCCAAGGGTTTTAAGAACTCTGTGCCTGGTACTGTGAGCAAAGACTAAGTATGTATTTCCTATTATGTCACAACCTAGAATTCAGTCTGTATTTAAATTTCCTTGGTTATCTCATTGATTTTAGTAATTTTATTTATATCAAGTTTTCATACATTACATGTTTGAATAATTCTTACACCAAAACTCTAGCCTGCCACCCTTAGGGCAATTTTTCCTTGAAATTTGCCTCTTTCAGCTCTGCTTCACCTTGGCAAAGGCCAGGAATGCTGTTACTGGGCATCAGTGTCTTCAGACCAATCCAAGTGCTTTTTTTTTTTTTTTTTTTTTAATATTTATTTATTTACTTTAGTTGTACACAGTACAATGCATTTATGTTTACGTGGTGCTGAGGATCGAACCCAGGCCGCGCACGTGCAAGGCGAGCACTCTGCCGCTGAGCCACAACCCCAGCCCCCAAGTGCTTTGGTGAAAGTTGATTTTTCATCTGCTGGTGTCCTGTGGGCAGAGACAGCTTTTCCTCAGTAACACTCTTTTGGCTTCTCCCATGGATCACAGTAGAAATTGCTTTAGCCTAAATGTTTTTCAGAGCAGGCGTTTTGAGTAGCCTATCTCACCCTTAGAAAAGTCTGGAAAGTGTTCTTCTGCATTCTAATTCTAAAGAACATAGCTTCCTGGGGAGCCGGCAGGGAAGGGTCTTATTGCATGATGTTCATGGTAAACCTCACAGTTTTTGGTGTTGAGTAGTTGAACATTGAGGAGGGGTTGTTGCCACCCTTGTGACTATAGCTCTGTTGCTGGGAGTGTTGAATCATAACTAGCGGTGGGTAGAGGGTAAAGCCAGAGATGTTCAAGGTCTTCTCTGGAGCTAGGATTTTATCCTAAGTATATATGGGACTTTTAAGGGAGCTAAAGCTGAGATTGGTTTTATACATCCAGATGATGTTTTCTCCAGGGCCTGCTCGTGTTTGCCTGTTTTCTCATGGTGTTTCTTTGTACTGACACTGCACAGCCACCATTAACAGTAGAGACACAGTCCTCTCAAGCAGCCCAGTAGGTCAGCTCCCAGGGCCAGGGTCTGGAGGGAGACATGGCAGTGCCAGGTGGTCCTCTGTCTGGCAGGTACGTCTCGGAGGTGATAAAGATGTGGTAACAAGGTAAGATGAGTCATTACATCTAATGCCCGAGAATTCCTTTTGACCAAGGTTCCAGCCCTCTAGTGGAAGATGAAAATAAGAAAAGTGGTGGGTCTGTCTTTGAGGATGTAGCAGCTGACTCTTTTAGGCTTAAGTTGGAACCTTCAGGTGGAATTGTGCATGAAATAAGCACTTAATAAAGAGTGGGAGCCCCCAGAACAGATTTTTAAATAGTTTGCAGTGGTGAGATTGTGAGTCTGGGATTTTTTTAAAATTTAATTTAATTTGTTATACATGCTTTTAGAGGGTAATTCCTTTCATATTACATATAAAGAGTACAGTTTCCCAAGTCATTGGTTTTATACAAAGAGTCTGGGATTTTGATAGCATGGAAATAGTAGTTTAGACCAGAGATCCCAGGGGGACCCAAATCCTAACCTACCCATCCCCTTCCTCTTTGAGGTCCCTAATGGAAGCATCCTTACAAGGAAAAGTAAAAATTAGCAAAATAGAATTCAGATTCCTTTTTACTGTTAGTTGAGCTAGTGCTAAGTGCCGCCTCCCTGTGTAGGGCGAGATCTAGAAAACACCTCACCTCAAAAGCCTTCCTGGAGTTTTATCTTTCCTGAGCCCCACCAGGCCCTCCACTGGGTTGGCCAGTTAATGGAAGGGAGGGGTATGCTCACCAGGGTGAGCCCCAGTAACTTGACAGACAGTCTTCAGGTCTAAGACAAGTGACTTACAGACAGCAGGTGATCAATCCTTCTCTTTTCAATCCAGTCTGCATTTTGAGTGGTGTGGTTTATTCACATTTAATGTAGTTGTTACATTAATATGGTTGGATTTACATGTGCTGTTTTGCTGGTATTTTTTTTCTATGTGTATCATTTGTTTCTTTCCCCTCTAATGTCTTTGTGTTAAATATTTTTTAGAGTGCCATTTGATTCCTTTGTTGATTCCCTTTTTTTGAAATATTTATTTTAGTTGTAGGTGGACATAATATCTTTATTTCATTGTTATGTGGTGCTGAATATTGAACCCAGTGTCTCACATGTGCTAGGCGAGCACTCTACCACTGAACCCCAGCCCCTGTTGATTTCCTTTTTACTTTATTTTTAAAATTTTTTCCTATTTGTTGCTCTGGGGATTATATTACAAACTAATTTATAGATGGGAGACACTTTATGCAGTGAATCTTCCTTTTCTCCCTCCCCTTTTGTGCTGCTGCTGTTAACGGATGTTATAACTGAAAGTGTTAGAAGCCAAACAATACAGTATTTAATTATTACTTCATACAAGTATATTCTTTAAGGAAGTTAAGAGAAGAAATGAAGGAAAAAAAATCAGTTTTCTGTGATTCTTTTTGGTGTTCTTTATTCCTTGGTTTGGTGTCCATTATTTTTTCTGAAGGGCTGTCTTTAGTATCATACACAAATTCTACTGGGAGTAATTTCTCCCAGTCTTTGTTTGTAAATATCTGTATTTAAAATTCATTTTTTTGAGGCTTATTTTGCTGGATATGTAATTCTTTTTTTTTTTTTTTTTTTTTTTTTTTTTTTTTTTGTGGTACCGGGGATTGAACTCAGGGGCACTTGACCACTGGGTCACATCCCCAGCCCTTTTTTTGTATTTTATTAGAGACAGGGTCTCACTGAGTTGCTAGTTGCTAAGTGCCTCGATATTGCTGAGGCTGGCTTTGAACTCGCGATCCTCCTGCCTCAGCCTCCCAAAGTGCTGGGATTACAGGCGTGCGCCACCACGCCCGGCTTGGATATGTAATTCTTGAGTGACAGTTTTTCTCTTTCAAGGCTTCGAATGTCATTCCACTACTTTCTGGCTTCTTGTTCCTAATGAGAAGTTAGATGTGAACATATTTTTAGTCTACTTTATGTGATGTATTTTTTCCTTTATCCCATATTTTCTTTCTGTTTTGATTTCAACAATTTGTGACATGGGTAGGTATGAATCTCTATTCTACCTGAGGTTCATTGTGGTTTTTTACCTAATATATGTATATTTTTATCAAATCTTGGTAGTGCAGGGATCATTTGAAACTTTTTTTTTTTGTATTGGGGATTGAACTCAGGGGCACTCGACCACTGGGCCACATCCCCAGCCCTTTTTTATATTTTATTTAGAGACAAGGTCTCACTGAGATGCTAAGTGCCTCACCATTGCTGAGGCTGGCTCTGAACTTGTGATCCTCCTGCCTCAGCCTCCCAAGTGCTGGGATTACAGGCGTGTTCCACAGTGCCAGGCTTCATTTGAAACTTTTATTTATTTATTTTTGGTCATTTTCTCCTTGCCTTCTGATATGCCTATTATATTCATGTAGGTATGCTTCATGTTGCTTCACAGGTCTCTGAGTCTCTGCCCTTTTTTTGGTAGGAGATACTGGGGATTGAACCAGGGGCACTTGAACTGGGTCCATCCCCAGCCCTTTTTTTATATTTTATTTATAGACTGGGTCTCTCTGAGTTGCTAGTTGCCTTGCTGAGTTGCTGAGGCTGGCTTTGAACTCGCGATCCTCCTGCCTCAGTCTCCTGAGTGCTGCGTGCGCCACCACGCCCGGCTTGGATATGATTCTTGAGTGACAGTTTTTCTCTTTCAAGGCTTCGAATGTCATTCCACTACTTTCTGGCTTCTTGTTCCTAATGAGAAGTTAGATGTGAACATATTTTTAGTCTACTTTATGTGATGTATTTTTCCTTTATCCCATATTTTCTTTCTGTTTTGATTTCAACAATTTGTGACATGGGTAGGTATGAATCTCTATTCTAACCTGAGGTTCATTGTGGTTTTTTACCTAATATATGTATATTTTTATCAAATCTTGGTAGTGCAGGGATCATTTGAAACTTTTTTTTTTGTATTGGGGATTGAACTCAGGGGCACTCGACCACTGGGCCACATCCCCAGCCCTTTTTTATATTTTATTTAGAGACAAGGTCTCACTGAGATGCTAAGTGCCTCACCATTGCTGAGGCTGGCTCTGAACTTGTGATCCTCCTGCCTCAGCCTCCCAAGTGCTGGGATTACAGGCGTGTTCCACAGTGCCAGGCTTCATTTGAAACTTTTATTTATTTATTTTTGGTCATTTTCTCCTTGCCTTCTGATATGCCTATTATATTCATGTAGGTATGCTTCATGTTGCTTCACAGGTCTCTGAGTCTCTGCCCTTTTTTTGGTAGGAGATACTGGGATTGAACCCAGGGGCACTTAACCACCATCCCCAGCCCTTTTTTTATATTTTATTTATAGACTGGGTCTCTCTGAGTTGCTTAAGGCCTTGCTGAGTTGCTGAGGCTGGCTTTGAACTCGCGATCCTCCTGCCTCAGTCTCCTGAGCTGCTGGGATTAGAGGTGCTCAGCTCTGTCCTTTTTTCCTTAAGACTTGTCCTGTATTTCTTTAAATTGAATAATTTCCATTGATTTGTCTTCATTCCAAAACAGGTGGCCACAAAGTATGAGAACTAACCTCACATATTGAGAGACTGAAGAAAGAGTCTGACAGATCTAGGACTGAACAGTGCAGTTTATTGGGGAACTTACTGACAGAAGTGTGGTCCTGGGTGGCAACAAGACCAAGTGGATTCCATCATTTGGGTCAGAAAGAGAGGTGTATACATGGGTTAGGTAAAAGTGACTTCCTCCAAGCTGGACTGTTCCTGGTTTACCAATGCATGAAGCACATTTCTGGCACCTGGGTTTGGTTGTAAAGCTCGACCTACAACTTTAATGGGTTTGTTGGTTTGCTTGTTTATAGTGTGCTAGACAACCATAGGAAAAATCCAGTTAGGGGCTGGGTGTGGTGGCACATACCGAGTGACTTGGGCTGCTGAGATAGGAGGATCGTGAGTTTGAGACCAGCCTTGGTAATTTAGTGAGACTGTCTCAAAAATAAAAAAGGCTGGAGACGTAGCTCAGTGGTAAAGCACCCCCTTGGTTTGATCCCCACCCTCACAAAGGGAAGAACTAACTAGGGTCTGGGGCTGTGATGGTAGTTGCCACTCAAGCTGGCTGCAGTCATGTCAAGCCAAATCCTGATGGTCTTAAAGTTTACTGATTGTTTTTTTTGTTTGTTTGTTTGAGATAGTGGGGATTGAACCTAGAAACATTCTATTGCTGAGTCACATCTCCAGCTCCTTTTATTTTTTGACATGGATCTCCAGGTTGCCCATGCTGGCCTCAAACTTCTAACCCTCCTATCTCAGACTCCCAAGTAGCTGGGATCACAGGTGGCACTACTGCACCTGGCACCAGATTCACTGATTTTTTCTACATCTCAAATCTGTTGAGCTGTTTTTGGTATGATTTCTATTTATTGAAATCTCTGTTCAGTTCTATTCTAATGGTTGCCTTAAAAATATTGGTCTGCTATCTAGGGCACTCAGATAGTTCTTCTTAATTGCCACCCCCGGGCCTCCCCCCCCCCCACCACCAGTATGGGTCACACAGTTTCTTGTTTCTTTGATGGTCTCAAAATTTTGTTTTGTTTTGAAGATTTTAGTTAATATATTGTAGAAACTCTGGATTCTGGTTTATTCTCTCTAAAGGTGGGTGATGGTGCTATTTTGATGTCAGTGTTTGTTTTATTTTTTTGTACTGGGGATTGAATTCAGTGGCACTTTGCCACTGAGCTATATCCCCAACACTTTTTATATTTTATTTTAGTCTCACTAAGTTGCTGAGACTGTCCTCAAACTTGCGATCATCGTCCCTCGGCCTCCCTATTCACAGGGATCATAGGTTTGCACCACTGTGCCTAGCTTGCTTTGTTTTTTAAGTAACTGGCCTGATCCGAATCTTTAGTCTGCTTTCCTCACAGAGTGTAATTGCTGCTGTCTTTGCTCAGTTACTTTTCTTGTTTTCTTGTCTGTCTGTCTGTGGATGTCACTAGTGTAACTACCCAGCAGAAATGGGTCACAGACTCTGTTCAGGCCTCCACTTTCTGTTGTCTGTGGACTGGGGTGCGTTCAGCTCTCAGCTCCATCTATCGAACCTGCCAGCTCAGATCCCCCCAGGCCTGCTTACAGGCTCTATTGTTGGCTGGATGCATAGGTGGCTGGGACTTGCTCTTCCCCCTGCACCATGCACACTCCTGGGGTCAGCCGAGACGTGTGCAGAGTCTCCTCCTGGAACTCCTGTAAGTCCCCAGCTGATCTACTGGTCTGTTGACTACCTGTTAGCAGCCTCATGTCAACCTTGTTGACTCCCATCCCCCTGCTTGCTGTAGCCCGCTGTGAATGAGCATGTTCTCAGTCCAGCAAGGCCCTTTTGGCAGTGACAGAGTATAGCTGCTGGTGTTCAGGGCCTTTCCACCTGTTGATGAGCTGGAAAACAGGGTGAAAGCCAAGCAGGTGGGAAGAACTCTGAGACACTGAGGCTCCCATCTAAGGCTGTTGATCTCGGGAGTGATGCTGCTCGCTGCTTGGTTGGCTCTAAGGCTTTGGTCTCTTTCCAGAGGGTTGACCTGATTGTTTTCAGCAATTTTGTCCAACTTCGTAATTGCTTTGGGGGAGGGGATGGTTGATGGCCTTTCTATTGTGGGAACAGATTCTCCTAGGCCCACTGAAGTTGCTCTGTGTAGAGCTGCCTGGTGGTGTTGTGTGGGGGCTGCAGAGCTGGATGGCCTGGTAGCAGGTTTTGCAGGAGCTCAGGTGAGGGGCTGAACTAGCTGGTGGCATTGGGTACCAGGTGAGCAAGCAGATGTGAGCAGGGGCCGAGCCAGACACATGTATGTTTCAGACACTGCAGGAATGAGGCTCTGCAGATGCAAGCAGCTGTGCTGTAGCTAAGGCGAGAAGCAGCCTGGAAGGCAGGTAGCGTCATCTTGGACAACTTGTGCTAATAAAACGATTTGCACTGAAGCAGGGAATTGTGCAGATGAGATTTTTAAGGGCATACCTTATTGACAAAACACTAAATATGTACAAAAAAATATGCTAAGGAGGGTTGGTAAAAGGACATTTAGAAAAATAGTTGTCATTGAAGCTGGATGATGGATACATTGGGGTTCATTATTTACTCTTTTTTGCTTTGGTATGTGTTTGGAAATTTTCATAATTAAAAAGTAGAGGTAGGGTCAGGGGTAGGGGTCTAGCTCAGTGGTAGAATGCATGCTTAGCGTGCTCGAGGCCCTGGGTCCAATCCCTAGTACCAAAAAAAAAAAAAAAAAAACTATAGCTAGATAGTTTCTGTAGTTTCTGTACATGTGTCACGTAACAGCTGACTTCTGCAAAGGCAGTGCTAGCTGGAATGTGGTGTAGGGGGAATAAGGCCCAGTAGCAGTAGTAAGTACAAACTACCTAGAAATATTCTGAGTCGAAAAATCTGATCCACACATTATTAGAATTTATTGAGAAGCAGCAGATTTGATTATATGGATAAAAGGTAGGTCTTCCCAAATTAATTGGTACAGTTTGGGATCCTATCCAAAAAGTAATTTTATTTAGAATCACTGCCAGTAAAAAGAATATGTAAGAGGTTGACAAAGATGAGAAAGGTTGTGAGGTTAGGCTAAGGGTGGCCTAGGAGATTCCTTCCGATGTCATGGACAGACTTGTGTCTTAGAGCCTAGCAGGGCTGCTGGGAGGTAACTGTGAGACACTTGTCCCCTGTGTGTTTGCAGTTGGAGCTGTGCCTGTCCTCTCCAAAGATGCCTCCTCAGGGAAAGGGGCCGCCGCTTCAATCAGGTGAAGACTCCTCACAACCCCTTGGACTCCAGCGCTCCCCTGATGAAGAAAGGGAAGCAGAGGGAGGTCCCCAAGGCCAAGAAGCCCACATCATTGAAGAAGGTATGTGGAGGGTTTCTGTCAAAACCAGGCGCTGGATTCAACTTCTCACACCCGCACTGGCTTCTCCCAGCCTAGATTTTTAGATTTGAAAGTTTATATCACTTGAACGTGTTGCATCAAGTTGCTAGCTGTTGCATCAAGTACCCAATGCCACCAGCTAGTTTGTGCTTCTCTAACAAATGCCCCTTCACCCTCCCAGCGTGACGTGTTGGAATATGTGAAGCAGGAATCACTTGAGCTATCTGGAAGGAAATTTTTTTTTTTTTTAATTTGACTTTGCAGTGGTGTGGATGGAAAGTCAGACAAGGGTACAGTGTCTTCTCTCACACGTTCTGCCTTCACCACCATCGGCTGACTAGTCCGATGTTCAGTCAGTGACTTGAGCCCTTTTGTGCAAACCTTCGACTAGGAGGGTTGTGCAGGGCCCTGTGGTGTGTCCTGGGCTCCGTTCTTATGCACACATTTAAGTGACTGCTCAGAATTGTCTTCAGAGGGTGGGGGGCGGGGATGCCACTCCCACAACAGGGCAGGGGAGGACCAGGGAGCAGGTTCCCCCAACTCCAGAGGCCTGACTGGGCGCACTCAACAAGCTGAGCTTGGGCAGTTGCAGAAGAGTTCATCTTTTAGGTACAAATATTTAGGTGCTTTAATCATTTATTTGATTTTTAAGATTATTTTGAAAGAACGGCAAGAGAGAAAGCAGCAACGACTCCAAGAAAATGCCACTAACCCAGCTACTGCCAGTGATGACACACCAGACGCAGAGAGCGGTGCTGAGGACCAGGCCCCCGATCAGGCTGACCCCACAGGTACCAGTATGTGTTTGTGCCTAAAAGAGCCCTTCAGATGGGAGCAGCCACGAGAACAGAACTGTGTGCAGTGGGCCGTCTGTCACTTTGCCGGCTCCTCGCAGCTTTAGGGTAGAATGCAGGTCCATGTGGAGCCTCGGCAATTCAGGAGTTTTCAAGTTCCCAGCTTTTCATTGAGAGTAAGCCCCATGGACAGGAATGGTGTCCAGGGCCTCTGGTTCTGCGTCTGTGAGGAGCAGAGGGGATGAGCACCCCCTTCCCTAAGTGTGACCTGTGTGACACTGGTGTTCCTTTAACTTGAAGTGGCCAGGAGAATGTATGGCACTGACTATAGCGTTGCTTACCAACAGTGTATGGGACCTGGCCCATGAAAACGTGTGTATTTCAGAGTAAAGTTTTATTCACTTACACATTTAGAGAAGTAGAGAGCACAGTGTACAGCTTGAGGGCTTTTAAGAAGTGAACACAGAAAATAGACCAGAGCCCAGCAACCCCTCACCCCAGGCCCTCAGGTCAGAGGTCTCCTCCAAAGTGTGCTGTCCTAACAGCAGAACCACCAGCAAGATATGAGGGAGCTTTGAACTTGGCGCTGGTGGAGCTGCCTGGCATGTTCCGCTCTTTTTTTTTTTTTTTTTTTTTTTTGGTACGGGGCATTGAACTTAGGGGCACTCGACCACTGGGCCACATCCACAGCCCTTTTTTGTATTTTATTAGAGACAGGGTCTCACTGATAGCCTAAGCAATTTGCTTAGGCTGGCTTTGAACTCGTGATCCTCCTGCCTCAGCCTCCCAAGTGCTGGGATTACAGGCGTGCGCCACCGCGCCCGGCTTATGTTCCACTCTTCTGTGTCTCCTGTCAGTGATATGTTGTGACAGGGAGGTGCAGTTCATGATTATCATTATCATTATTCAGTTGAATGAATGGGCCGCCGAAGCACTGAGGGTGGACCCTGAGGCAGGTTCCTTCCCCGCTCAGAACGAAGGTCCAGGTGGACCCCTGGGAAAACTGTTGTGGATACGTGCGCTCTCACTTCCGTGGAGGTTTCTCCAGGAGTGGGACTGCTTGGACAGCTCCCGCCACAGTGTTCCAGCATCCCACGAGTTACACCCTCACAGGAAATCTGTGGGTGCTCCCCTCCTTGCCAGCTATGGGCATGTTCCTGTGCTTGCCACCCCAGGGGTCGTGGTATGTGCTGAATTCCTTTCCTGTCATCTGTTACCTCACTTGCAGTTGGTTGTTATGGAAGTAACTAGTCGGGGCAGTGAGTTGTTTTTGAACCACCCTGCTGAGGCCCTCATGGGTGTCCCCCGAGCCTGTGTCCCAGCTGAGGCACTCACACTTCAGATGGTTGAACTCGGCTCTTAGGGACTGTTTGAGAAAGGAATGGCCTCAGCAGTCAAGCTTCATGAACTTAGAACTCTAACCCTGGTTTTTAAAACTTCCTGATACAAGATTGTTCCAGTTGGATTCCAAAATCAAAAGATAAATTTGGCTAGTGAATCACATACCTATTGATTATTAAAATAGCAACTTTTCTGTAAATCTTGTCCTAGTGAAAACAAGTGAACAGGTTGGGAGGAGGCACACATCCCGGTAAGACCAGAAAGCTGTCCTGCCTCCATTGGCGTTTCTGTTGTTCTGGAGGCTGTGTCAGCTGCCCTCTCTGCACTGCTTCACAGCACTGTCTGGGGTGACCTCTGTGTGCGAGCACCTGCTGTGTCAGAGGGACCACCCAGCTGGCACTGTCTGCACAAGACTCCTCTGTATGCACAGGGCCCCATATAAGTGAGACTGATTTTTTTTCCTCTATGAAGGTCCCGAGAATATGGAAGAATTGGTCTCCTCCAGTCCTGCGGTTGAGGGCAAGTCAGAAGAGCGCCTTGACACAGAGCTCCAGAGGGACACGGATGCCTGCCCACCTTCCTCAGATCTTGCCGGTTTCCCCAAGATCCACAGCCGGAGATTCAGGGAGTGAGTGAGCACTGCCCGCCCCTCCCCCCTGGGTAGAGGAGATGGGGGCACTCGGGTTTGGCCCTTACTTCTCCTACCCTTCCATGCTTAGCATCATAGATCTGTGTGGTTGGGCCACACTGTGCTTTAATCCTCATGGTTGAAAGCGGCCAAGTACCGAAGTGTTTGAGAATGTCCTCGTCCTTGGATTTGTGGCTTCGGTCCAGCTGGCAGTAATGGAGGAGGTGTCCTGGTCCTGGTTTGAGGTGGGGGATGGGTGGTGAGGTGGCAGTGATGGCGTCTGGATCCCATTCATGGTTGAACTTCTCTGTATAGTTTCTCAGGAGGCAGGATATTTGCAACTTGTTTGCCCTCTCTTCCTTCTCTTCTTCCTTCTCTTCCAGGTTGATCAGTCCAGGTGTTTGTGTTCAGGATAGGGAGACACATGGGGGAATAGCCAAGATGGGGACCTGTGGAGCTGTGGTGGAGGGCGGGGCCCAGAGGTGTTTTGTTCCTTCTAGTTGGAGGTGGGGGAAGGTGCCTCCAAAATTCCGTGGTTCTTACCAGTGGTGTTACACTGGAATTCCTGTCTGGAGCTGTCTGTGTGTCGTCTCCCTGGGGTTGGACAGTGTGAGGGCCGCAGTGTTACAGCCAGTGGGCCAAGTTCATGGTGTCCCATGTCCCTTTCAGTTACTGCAGCCAGATGCTCAGTAAAGAAGTGGACGCTTGTGTCACAGACCTACTAAAGGAGCTGGTCCGCTTCCAAGACCGCATGTACCAGAAGGATCCAGTCAAGGCTAAGACCAAACGCCGGCTTGTGTTGGGGCTGAGGGAGGTTCTCAAACACCTAAAGCTCAGGAAGTTGAAATGCATCATCATTTCTCCCAACTGTGAGAAGATACAGTCGAAAGGTAAGGGCACCGTTGGCTGTCCCATGGCTGGAGTCTCTGCTGAAGTGCCCAGTATGCTGCCTTTACAGTCATCCATGTGCCTTGCCTGGTTGGTGGACCAGGCCATGCCCCTGCAGGCCTTGGCAGCTCATTCTCGTCTTTGTTTTCTAGGTGAGCGATTATTTCTCACCAAGTGCCCACAGTGTGAGGCAGTGGGTTGTGTAGTCCTGTTTGTGGGCTTCCAGCTGTCACACTCAGGCCTCTCTTTGGCAGCTGGGGAAGATGTTCCTCTATTATGCAGGCTGCTGCTCTGGAGCTGGGGAGGGGTGCTGGTCTCTCACCCCAGAGGGGTTGTGCCTGGCAGCCAGCCATACCTGGGGAGGGCTTCCACCCAGCCCACATCGGGACGTTCAGTGTGAACAGCTCGTCTGCTCACTCATTACTGGTGTGGGTTTGTCTGATTGCCACTTGACCTAGGCTGGAGGGTGTGTTTTGGTCAGGTGTTGTGTGTGAGGTGACAGTGAACTCCATTGTGTGAAGTCTGATGTTGCCTGGTGCTTGTGCCATTGTGACTTCTGGAGAACTTGCCGGTCCTTGCATTTAGTAACAGAAGACTTGGCACTGGACTGGGTGTAACTGAGCAGTAGAGCTTTGCATAGCATGCACAAAGCCCTGGGTTCCATTGCCAGCCCTGCAGAAAAGAAGAAAAACTGGTAGGTGCAGATCGCCACTGCTCATACACACCCCTCCTCCATCATGTAAGGGCTGAGGAGGGGAAGGAGCATCTTTGAACACACCAGCCCTTCCTGGCCTTACTCCTTTCTCTCCTGCCTGTGAATGTCAACTCAGGGGCGAGTCTAGATCCTGGAGCTCAGCCTGGTCTGCTCCTGGAAATGTTTCACATCTGGAGCCTGGGGGTGTCCTGACATGTATGAGGCCCCAAAGTGGCAGCAGCAGCAGCTGGACCTCCTCATCCTCATGCCCAGTTGGCAGCTTGTTCTGTTCTTGGCTTGGTGTAGGTCCCGTATCATTGCTGACCAGAATATAACAGGACTTCAGTAACTTGTCGTCTGGCTGTGCCTTTCCAGATCTTTGGAGAGGTCAAGCCACATGTTTTTGTTCTTTCGTCAGCATTGTCAATGTGCACAGTGAAGAAGGTTGTATAATCACACAGGTTTGTTTAAGGAGAAGGCAGCTGTGGGCTTCTTTCCTAGACACTCTTTGGCCAGATCTTGGGCTATTTCCTTTCATATCTCTAAATTTAAAGTGTCTTATGAGCTACTGCTTTGCTTTGTCAGCTTCCTAACAGAGGGAAGGGCTGTACTCTCCTCCCCTAGCATCCTAATGCATAGTGTGGCTTCTACTTGTTACTTTGTGGTCCTTGCTTAATTTTACCGGTATTTAACATTAGCAGACCCGCCGCCCCTGTGGGCCTCAGCTGCCTCATGGCCGTATGCTTCTCAGGTAGTTGGACGCTTTTTCATCTGCTGAGGGAGTGCTTGTTTCAGCTCTGTGCCTACCAGTCAGCTGTCACCCTGGGATACCCTCTGTTTCCACCCTGCTCCTGTTTTGGGGTACATTGTTTACAGAATCCTGTTACCACCCCTTTTTTGGGGTGCACTCTTGTTTGACTGGACACATCCTCTGGTGATAAATGAGGAGAGGGCGCACAGGAGGCACGTGTTGGTGATCTTGCTTAAAATCTAGAATCTGCTTGTCTTCATTGTTGTTTTTAAAGTTCTGGGGATCAAACCAGGGCCTCATGCTTGCTGGCAAGTGTTCTACCAGTGGGATTCAGGCCAGCCCCCAGAATCTGATCCTTAGTCCTTTGTCTAGTCTCTGTTTCTCTCTGTTTCCCTTCCCTGTGGTCAGAGGGGCCCTGGGGTCCTAGGATATGGGGCAGTTCGCACCCGGCACCCTTGGCCGTGGCCTGGTGGAGGTTCTCTGCATCCCCTCCTCTCTCACTCAGCTTCTCACGGAGCTGTCACGTCCAGCCTCCTGAACTGGTGGTCTGTCCTTTGTTCTCTGACTCTTTTTGTCTCATTCTTTGGTTGTTTTCTATTAGGATTCAACTATCTTTTCTAAACTTCCTACAGACTTTTCCATCTCTGGGAGCTCTTTTGTCCTCTGCGACTCCTTTTTGTTACTGCACTGCTGCAGCCTCATAGTTGGCCTGAGAGTTGCAGTGGTGCCAGGTTCCTGCCTGTGTGGAGCCTGCGTTTCCTCCGTGTTCTTTGCTGTTTGAGTCTCATGATGTGGTTTTCTGCTAGCCCTTGGTCGTCTGTTTGAAAGGAGTCTAACTATGCAGCTAGTATCCCAAGGCTGGGAAGAGCATCGTAGGTGGTGCTTCTCAAACCACAGACTGCACCAGAATCACCCAGAAGGCCGGCAACCCACAGATCTCAGAGTTTCTGTCTGAGCAGGAGTTGGGGCTCTTAGGAAGCTCCTGTGCCACCACTGCCACTGCCTCAAGGAGCCCATTTGAAGAACCGCAGCTGCGGGTTGGGTTGCTGTCCTGTTGGAAGTGCTATGGGACAGCTGACTACAGGACTCTAGGCTTGCCCTTTGTGACCCAGTACTCATGCCCACCAGTAGAGATGTGGCACGAGGGTCCCGCAGGCCTGGCCTTCCCTCACCAGAGGCTGCACCCGAGGCTGCCCGTAAGGGGCTGGACACCCACTCACTTCCTTCCCACCATTCAGCTTGTCCTGCCCAGGGCTTCACTGTTGTGTTGCCCTTTGCTCAGCTTTGGGGGACCCTGGGGTCCAAGACTGTGGCTTCGGTCAGCTAGCTCTGTTGTCTGTTGCATTTCAGCTTTCAGAACTTGCTGCTCTTGTCTCTCACTTTCTCCTCTGGAATTGTGTCTTTAAAAACTAAAAAGGTGGCTGTTTCTGGCCTGGGTCCACAGTCCACTGCCTTCCTGGAAGCATTTCCCCTTCTCTGATGGGAGGCTGGGTTTTTATTTGATTGGCATCTTGAGAATTTGTTATGCACTTAAACTGTATTTGTCCATTCATTAGTTTCTGGATTTTTCTACTTTGCAGCATAAAGAACGTGGTTATATATTTTATAAACTTGCTAGTCGGTTAAAATATCCAATGACTTGTAGTCATTTTAAAGGTAAAAATTAAATATTCACTTGAACTATGTTACAGTTGTACTGTATTTGCTCATCAGACATTTTACCTAGTAATTCCAAACTTAAATGGAAGTTGTTTATCTGCTTGCTTCACCTGTGCTCTCTGGTGGGCCCACAGGTAGCCAGCCTCGGGGTGAGCGTGCTTTCATCTCTTATAAATAACCATGGCTTGGAGGTTGAGCAGGTAACCTGCACTTAGCTGTGGATGGAGGTTGGATCCCCAGGCTCAGTGGTCATCGGGCACCCCGCGTGCAGTCCTGCTCATGGCTGTTATTTATGGTGGCAGAGGCTGCAGAGCAGTGGCCATGTGGGAAAAGAAAGGGGCAGGCGGTGAGCTGTGCCAGCGTGTGAACCGCTTGCTGTCTGCCAGGGAAACCTGTACAGGCAGTGCCCAGCCACGCAGGTACCCTCTGCCTGGCACATTCTGAAGTTCCACACTGCAGCCACAGGGTACAGCAGGTGGGGAGCTGTACACACACATGAAGGAATGGGGAGCCTCAGCCATCAAGGTGGGGAAAGCCCTCCCAAAAGCCAAGCTCACCCTCCAGCCAGGGCCACCCTGACAGGCAGGCCTTTAGAGGATCAGGCCTGCAGTGTTAAGTCTCTTCTGTAGACTGCCCAGGTGGCATTTGTGACTCCCAAGGGCCGGGCAGACACTGGGCACAGTGAGACCCTCCACTGAGGGGCGCATGTCTGACATGAGGGAGACTTACCTGTTGTCTGTCTCCCTGATAAGCTGAGAAAGGTCCTCATGGTGTGTTTCTCAGGGACATAGCCATCACTCCACCTAGGCCGCCTCCCTCTTTACCCAGCCCCACCAGAACTGGTCCACAGACCAGAAGCTTCCTCCTCACTCTCTGTGTTCTTCAGGTGCATCTGGGACAGGATGGGGGAGTAAATAAGGGCTGTGGGGCTTCACAGTGAATTCAGGTCCAGCCCAGTGCAGAGGTGAGATGTGTCTTTGAGAAGTTCCTCTTAAAAATGAGATAAGCATGGCCTGGGTTGTGGCTCAAGTGGTAGAGCGCTGGCCTAGCATGCATGAGACACTGGGTTTGATTCTCAGCACCACATACAAATAAATAAAATGTCCACCAACAACCGAGAAATATTTTTTAAAAAATGAGATAATCAATATGTAGTTAGGTTGCAGGTGAAACTCTCACAGGTGTAAATAATTGTAGTTAACCTTTGTCATTTCTAAGAGTTGTTTGTAAGAATTGTATATCTTGTAGGTTCAGTACCTGGCATAAAGGGCAGGTGTAACTCTAAAGCACGTGTCCTGCTGCCTTCCAGGGGCCACTGCCACCCTCCCACAGCAGCCTGTGTGCTTCCTCCCACCAAACCACACCAGCCTCAGTCAGGAGTTTTCTTAAGAGGGATGGTCAGCTTTTCTCACTTAAGAACATGGCATTTCTGTGAATTATTGGTTCATATTCTTTGCCCAATTTGTCTTCTGAAGAGTTGTTCTTTTTATTCATTTCCTCTATTTTTTTGGGGGGGGGAGGTACCAGAGATTGAACTCGGGGGTATTTGACCACTGAGCCACATTTCCAGTCCTATTTTGTATTTTATTTAGAGACAGGGTCTCACTTAGTTGCTTAGCGCCTCACTTTTGCTGAGGCTGGCTTTGAACTCATGATCCTTCTCTCTTAGCCTCCTGAGCCGCTGGGATTACAGGCCTGCGCCATCGCGCCTGGCCTCATTTCCTCTTTTTTAATATATGCTTTTCTATGACCAAGTAGAGGTGCTGTAAATATTGATATTTTAAATTTTTAGATTTTTTTGTATCTAGGTTTTATTTCATTTCTTAACCTTCCCATTCTGAGGTTATTAAGGAGTTTTTTTATTTGCTTTGTTTTTCCCCCTTCGATGATCTTATGTTTAGGTAGACTGTATGTCAGTCTAAGATGAGTCTTCAACTGGATCTTTCCAGGAGCCTACCCAGTTGCCCCAGGATCTTGTCCCCACTGGCTGGGAATGCTGTTCCTCGCATACTCAGTTTTCACCTGTTAGGTGATTTTTGAACCCTGTGTTCTGCCCATGATCCTCTCCTCATTTATGTTTTTGGAGCTTTATAGCAAGCCTAGAACCTCGTGATGCCAGCCTCACGTTTTCCCATATTTTTTTTTTCTTCATTTTTAATTTTTTGGGAAAATTCCATTTGTAGTAAGTCATTCTCTTTTAAAGTTTTTGATTAATGTAGAGTTGACATTTTATCATCTTAGATCATCTTACCTATGAGTATCGAGGCCTTTTGTTTGGCTGTGCTATTTACTTAGCATATTTTTCTGTAAATCTTTCATGTTCATTGATAAATTGACTGCTCACTGCAGTCTCTTCATCACTGATATAATGAAGGGAGTCCTCTCTTCCATTGCATGTCCTAGTTGGCTGCTGTGGGAGCAGAGAGATGCGTGCCCAGTGTCCTCGTCCACTTCTCCTGTGCCGGGAGTGCTCCTCGGAGCTGTCAGCTCTGGGTGGCCGGCTGCATCGCCTGCGTGCAGCGTGCGGTGCTCCTTCTACCTCACTTGAAAGCGCGCCCAGTGGGTGGGCCAGGGAACCCCCAGGAGCCAGACAGCCCTAGGTCTGACCAGAGGTGCTGCCTGGGTTAAGGAACTTCTCCCTTCTGGACCTCTGGTTATCCATCTGCAAACAAGGGTTCAGCCTCTGCCTTTCAGGACTGGGGGGAGAGGGGGACAGAGCTAATAGATGTGAGCAGTGGCCTGGCATGAAATAAGTAGTGCTATTAGCTAATACTTACTTCTTCTCCTTTTAGCATAACACCAGCTGTATGTTGTTATGTTACAAGGTGACTCTTGTAGAGAACTGATTCTTTGGGGCAGCTGTGACTTGCTCTTTCTTGGTGGAATTCGGCAGGGAACGCTGACCTGAATAAAGTCAGGCGGGGCGTGTTTCTGTCTGTAGACTCAGTATCAACCCCACGCTGCATGTGATATGTCCTTGTCCTCTCACCAGGTGGGCTGGATGACACTCTGCACACCATTATCGATTACGCCTGTGAGCAGAACATCCCCTTTGTGTTCGCTCTCAACCGCAAGGCTCTAGGGCGCAGCTTGAACAAAGCAGTTCCTGTCAGCGTTGTGGGCATCTTCAGCTATGACGGGGCCCAGGTGAGAAGGGGCACAGGTCTCACTGGTCCCTGCCCATGGGGAGGAAGTTGGAGAAGAGTGGCCCATGTACCTGGACCCCTGGCAGGTTGGCACTGAGAAGCCACCACTGAGGCAGAAACTTCTCATAGAGCAGTGGCCTCTGGCTCTGGGCTTACTGCCAATATAGAGGCCCTTCAGACAGGTCTGCAAAGTCAGCCTGGCCACTCTTCTCCAAGTACCCACAGGCACAGAGGCCACGCTGCCCATGTTGCTCCTACTCCCCTGTGGAGGGTGCTGTAGAGTGTGCAGGGGACCAGCTGCCTCGGGTATTCAAGGGACAATCACCTGTGTGCTTTCACTCTACTCAAGGACCAGTTCCATAAGATGGTCGAGTTGACGATGGCAGCCCGGCAGGCTTATAAGACCACGCTAGAGAATATGCGGCAGGAGCTGGCCGGAGAGCCCAGGCCCCAGAGCCCTCCCAGCCCAGCCACACAGGGCCCCTCTGCCCCCACTGGAGAAGAGCCGCACTACAGTGAGTGCTTGGGGAAGGTCTGGTGTCGGGTTGAGCATCCTGGAAGTTGCTTGTCAACTTTAATCAGGGTCCTTGGGAGAGCAGCTTGGTACCAGTGCTACAAGACCCTCTGCAGTGGGGTCTGGAAGGCCCAGCCAAGACCCACAGCAGTGGGCCAGTCGGTCCAGGCCATTGCTTGTGGGATGTCAATTATCCGACTTTGGAAGTTGCTTCAGACAGGCTTCAACCCAAAAGCCACCTCAACAGAGGGGGCCTTAAGGGAAGCTCTTCTGAAGACCACCTTGGGAGGCTGAGTTTCTCCAGGTCATTATTCCTTGAGGTGTGCTCTCTCAGGGTGTGATTGGTGCCACTCCTTGTTGGGGTATTTGGCCCAGCAGGAGGGGAAGAGCGAGAGGGACCCTGCTAGAGACTCCCCTGAACACAGTGAGTGCTGGACTGGCAGCGTCTGTAACTTGCTCCACCACGCTGATGGTTTCTGATGGAGGAATTCTGTGACTTGTCACGTGTGCTCATCACTTGCACTGTTTTCCTATTTTAGTTGAAATCTGGAGAAAACATCTGGAAGCATACAGCCAACATGCCTCGGAAGCGGAAGACTCTCTGGAGGCTTCAACCTCTCAGATGATGAACTTGAATTTATAAGAAGAGAGTTCTTCCTTGTGTGTCTCTGTTTGGGGCAAGGAGGGAGGAGCCTTGAAAAGACTTTGGGGCTTTTTCATCTCAGTTTTTACTGACCCAATGTATTTTGTATGACTGTTGAATTTGGAAATTAACTGGCATGAAAGTGCATGTGAACCAGTGGTCATAGGCCCTCAAGCAGGGAATCCCATCAAATGGATGCTCAGGTATACTGGCAGAAACTTTTTCTAGAAGCCTGGTGACGCAGTTCTGTGTTTCTGAGCATACTGTGGATTTGGAATATACTGGAAATGGAGTGCTTGAGTCCCGTGGCCCAAGGAAACTTTGCATTGCAGCGTAACTGAGCCAGTGGGGTCTGCAGCAAGCAGCTGTTGTGCTCTTGCCTGCAGGGGGGACGTGGTGAGGTGACTGGGGGAGGTGCCCACCCCCTCACAGGGTCACTGACATAGGAGCAAGAGGGCACTGGGGAGGGCCCTTTCTCAGGGGACATAGCTCTTCAGCTTAATGATAGAGAGGGTTTGCTAAGATGAGCCCCAGAAGGAAAATTGGTTTTCTAACCTGTGACTTTTTGACCTGGATTATTCCTTTTAGTCTTTATTTTCCAAAGAAGCAGTGTACATTGAAGTTCGTAGTTTCAGTTTAATAATCTACAAATCTTTCTTAAGTAAACATATTCTGAAAGTAGTTTCTGCTGTTGAGGCCAGGGATCAAAGCTTACTTTCATATTTTCCCTGTAAGTAAGAGGGCTTATTTATTTTGAATAAAGAGTGATTATTTAATCTTGTATCAGATTCTGGTGATCTCAGGCTCATCAGTGGACTTGGGTTTACTGACCATTCCTCCATCCTGATTTGTCCTTCTTGGACACAGGCCTCTGAAGTGACAGGGCCAAGCAGGGGGAGCCCGGCATCCCCCAGGCTTAGAAGCAGTGAGTGCTGAAGTCTCCTTCCTGCTCACGCCTGCAGGGAGAGGTTCTGCTCAGCCCCCCTGCCCCGCATGCATTATTTTGGCCAAGGTCAGTTATAGAAAAGGATTTTTACTCCTGTTTGCTTGTCAGGCAAGCAGGTATTATTTTGACTCTGAACATTCTCTTATTGAGATCAGTTGTGCCTAACATTGCACCTCTGAGAAGTAAGTGGCCTGTGATGAGCAAGTAAAATTGAACAAGGGAGTCACGCCTGGCACGCTGCCTCTGTGGAGCTCATGGTGACCAGTGTGTGCCCATTCGCTGGTACGTTCAGAGCTGCTTCAGTGTGGGAGATGGATGTGGGTAGCCAGGTCAGTAGCACAGAGGAGGGGTCTCGTGTGCCCCCGCCACCACATCAGTAGGTAGCCAGTTGATTGTAGTGGGTTTGAAAATAGGCTATTTGAGAATAAAACCCCCCAAATTAATTTGTGGGCAAAAATTTAAATCGCATGTCAACTATAGTCAGCTGCTAAAATTTTAAAATTTGATCCATCAGAACAGTATCTTAAAATCTCTGTTGGAGGCAAAAGCCATTGGCCCAAAGGCCCTTCCAGGAGGTCTCCAGACCCGTGGTCCGCCTTCTGCTGACACAGGCGTACGCAGGTTCGGTGGAGGACGAGTGGGTGGATCGTAACTTCTCAGCTTCCAGAGGGTTCCTTCTCACTGGGCTCAGCCAGGTTCTCAGCTGTGGGTTCCCTTGGCATGCCACCGCTTTCCTGGTAGAGGGGGACTCCATTTGCAGCCAGCACTGCAGGTGACTTCAGCCGATGGCACCATGTAGGGTGTGGGGGCTCCAGGACCAGCACCGAACTGGACAGACAGGCAGCTCCTGGCTTTGTTTGTTTGAACAGTGCAAGAAATCAGATTCTCCCTCATAACCACATTTCCCAGCAGACCCTCCATATTCCCCTAAACCTAAACTCCAGACTACGGGGAAGACAGAAAACGCAGCAGGGGACAGGCCCCAGCTGACAGTAGTCCGGTCAGTTGTCTCTTGTGGTTGAAGCCACATCCCAGCGTGTGAACCACAGTGAAAGCTGATGAAGACTTAACGGGATTTGAAAGTTGCGTTTTACAATGGTTTTGTAAGCAAGATCCGTGTGTGGGGCTCCATGGGCCAGCAGGTCCCAGACCGCATCTGGCCCTCACTCCACGTGGAGGAGTGGGACAGCGCATGGCAGCCCAGGCACTGGCCTGAAACTCAGGCGTGTCTGGGATCATGCTGGATCATGAAGTCGCTGCCTGGAACATGTATGCTGATCTGATGGGACAGCTAGTCCCAGACTCCTCGGCTCCGGAAGGGAGGGACAGAGAGCCAACCGTGGTACAGCCAGGGTCTCGAGAGGAACACTGTTTTATTATTAACAGAGATTTTGGTTTATAACAGCTATGAAAATGATCTGCAGACGAGAATTGACATGTCTCTGAGATTAAAGGCTAAGCAATTTTAGGGCCAGGCCCTCACAAGTTCACAGTGACAGGCTTCAGCTTTAATATAATTAGAGACCTGGAAGCAGGTATAACAAAGCACTCATGACTCAGACCTTTGTCAAGAAAATTTAATATGGCACCAGGAGATTTGCATAATTGACTGGTTAGGCTTTCTACCTCAAACAAGCTTGCCGTCCCGTTGAGAAGCGGGGCACTTAGGGGTAAACACTCACAGGCGGGAACCACGACACGTGGGAAAAGAGAGCCCATATTCTGAGGGGAGTGAAGAAGGGCACAGGTGGGACAGAGCCACACCAGCCCAGTCCTCATCTCTCAGGTCTAAGGCAGAAGGTTCTCCCTTAGAGCCTCACCCTCCCGTCCAGGGAGTGGACCTTGGAGTTAGATGGCTAGGTGTCGGTGGGCACAGCCACAGGCCTGACTTAATCTGTAAAACCAGTGTGGGGGGGCGGGCTGGGCACTAGCCTGCCAGCTCTTGGGTTGGTGCATGGGCATAACCAAGTCCTAGGGGTCTTGTAGGGGCGGCCGCTAAGGGGCAGGAGGAGCCCTCACACTTGCTGTTCTCTGACCATTGCCTTGGCTTATAGTTTCTAACCATCCTGGTCACCTGTTTCTGCCAGGTCCTAAGCACCTAATTAAAATAAGTTCCTGGTTGCAGTCCCAGGCCCACTTGGGGTTCAGTGCTTCTCCACCACCCAGCCTCTGGGAGGGAGCAGGCAGGCGGTGGCCTGAAGGCTGTGTGTGTAGCTGGTCAGGGTGCTGGGGCCTCCCTTGGGGCGACCGTGGCTGGCGGCAGTGGGATCTGCTCAGGGTCTGTGGCGGGAACGTTCCTTGTGGCTAGAAGTTCTCCTCACCGCAGCTCTCCTGGAAGAACAAGGTGGCCGCTGAATTCCTGCAGAAGGCAGGGTCCCTTCCTGCTGTGTGGCCTGCTTTCTCCCACTGTCACAGAGGGAGTGGTGAGGGCCTGACATTGGTGGGATTCCCTCTGGGGTTTAAGCACTAAGGAGTGCTTTTTCCCATAGATGACAGAAATCCAAAGAGACTGCCCGTTTGTTCCGTCCTGGCCCTGCTGCTTCAAACAGGCCCTCTGCGCAGCCTGCACCGCTCGCCTGCCCCGGGGTCCAGCGGGCTGGGAGAGGGGCACTGCATCCCCTCCAGTATGAAAGACCAGTTCTCCTGGCCACCACTGCAGGGGCTCCAGCAGCCATTTAACCCACAACCCTTCGAGAGCCTTGCCCTGTGCTGTGGGAACCTCGCTGTGTGGCAGCACGTCCAACAGTCAACCTCTCTGGCTCGGCCTTCTGGTGGCAGCCAGTAAGACACAGTGACCAGGAGCAGGGGCCAGGCAGCCTCTGCCTACAGCGGGGAGCCTTGCCAGGGATGCCAGTGTCCCATGGCTGCTGCAGCTGTGGTTCCTGGGACTGACCCTGCCAAGACTAGGTGTGGGACAACCTCTCCCCATTCCCCAGAAGCACCTAGCAAAGGCCGCAGAGGCAGCTCACCTGTGTAGGTCTCCTGCTCTACCACAGCAGCTCCGAGTGCTCTGTCCATGGGGCAGCCACTGGACCGTGCCTGCCTCCCTGATCCTGCCTGACTCCGTTACCTTAAGGGCCAGTAGGTCCCCTGCAGCCTCAGTGACAGTACCCAGGATTGCCCCAGGGTTGCAGTATTCAAAGGACAGAACCACTTTGCATGCTGAGAGGAAGCCAGAGGGGCCCACTGACAGAATGGGGGCCCTGCAAGGTCCTTCCGTGGCCAGGTACATACCCACGCCTTCCTCCAGCCCCGCATCAGCCGGTCATGCTCCCCGACCACCGCCCTCCAGGCCGCCAGCTCTCGGCTCCACCTCTCCTGCTGCGCTGCCTCTGCAAGACAACCAGGCCCGCGTCAGCTCGGCCGGCTTCTGCAGCACTGTTGATGCTCCCCGTCCACCAAAGCTGTGTCACAGGCTAGGTGGCATGGGGGAGCCCAGCACTGACCTGCACCAGTGGCCCAACCCCCCAGGGAGGCCCCTCGCTGGGTGAGCAGGGCTCCCAGTGTCTGCTGGGGCTGGCCGCGAGGCCTTGGGTGAGCTGGGCCTTGCTTTTTAGAGTGCTGGCCAGAGTCGGGGCCTCTACCCACCTCTTCCTCCAGGCCACAGCTTTGGGAGCAGCTGCTCTCCAAGGCCACAGTGCCCCTGTCTGCATCTCGCATGCCACTTCCTGTTCCTGCATGGCAGAGGGCTTCCTTGCCACGGCCACGCCAGGTCGCACAGGCCACGGGACTCATGGTGAGGCCTGCAGCTTCCTTAGTTCCCTCCGATGGAAATCAGTTCTCACCCAATCTGACAGCATCTCAGGCAACCAGCGTGGCTGTGGGCCTTGGAGACATTATGTCCCTTGCCACTTGCTCTCTGTGGCCTCCCAAGTATGTGGGCTTTATCCTGGACCCTGAAAACAAGTCACTAAACAGGACTGCCTTGGTGACAAGCCTGACAGCCATGCAAGAAAGAATGACGTCATTTCCTGGGTCTACTGGCTCAACATGGACTTCAAAAAAGCAGGTTCTAAGACAAGCAGCAGAACCGAACCCAGCAGAGCCCAGTGGTCAGTCCAAGGGCCAGGTGCCACACAGTCTGTGGCTTAGGCCTCCACAGAAGGACACAGCAGGTGGGAGTAAGTGCCCCCTCAGCAATCTTTAACTCAAAAGGGGCCCTGCAAGGACTCTTCTGATTTAGCGAAACATGGGATAAGCAGGGTGGGGACACCCTCCCCACGTTTTTCATCTTACTCTGTAAACACATCCTGTTGTGTCCATGATGTCTTCCGCCCCTGCCTCTTGTGTGCTTACAGTGACTGGGTGTGAAGCTGCCTGTGTTCAAAGCCAAGTCTTGCTCTTTGCTGGCTGCTGGCTGACCTTGAGCAAGTCCCTTGGCCTTTCTAGGCTTTGGTTTCGTCACCTGCATCCATCTCATAAGAGAATTAGGTGCACTGAAATGAATGGGCTTCAACCTCCTGGCAGCTCCTTAGGGTGACTACGTGGCCATTTTCTGACTGCATTTGTTGCCCACCTGACTCCTGGGGGACGTTTCTCAATTGGTGAGTCCTTTTCCTGCTGACCCTGTTTCATCCTGACAGCAGCTTGCCGAGCAGGACCGCAGGGGCATTCCACAGAAAACCTGTTAAGAACCCAAGTGCCGCAGGAGTGAGCCGGCAACTTTTCTCCCAAACCTCCACTGAAAGGACAATAAGGGGACATACGTGTGTGTGTGTGTGTGTGTGTGTGTGTGTGTGTGTGTGTGGTGTGTTTGAAAGGGGGGATGTGTACAAAGTGACACAGCAGACCTGAGAAGGTGGAGCTCACGGCCAGCCACAGGGAAGCTGAGGGACTGACTCACAGCAATGCCCTCAGCACCACCAGTCCACTGGAGGTTGGGGGGAAGAGGGGTACTGAGGTGCACGTGGCTTCAGGCTTCAGCTGCAGCACCTGGAAGGCCAGCCAGGACAGAGGCTCACTGGAGTTAGTACAAAGCCAGCAGGTGCAGTGGCCACTTCCATGCCAGAGGAGCAGGCGTGGAAGGCCACTTGAGTGGGGCACCCTAGAGTCCCCAACCTTCACCCTGTTGGGCCCTGCCACTGGCCCCTTGTGGGCTGCAGTTGCTTAGAAATACTGAGTCCCATGCTCCAGGTCAGACTGTTCTAGCAAGAGCCTGGGGAGCAGAACATGTTGGAGAGGAGATGGACTCAGGCAGCTCCCTCAGTACACACGGGAGTCGCCTGGACAGGACCTGGGGAGCCCCTCGCCACACCCTGGAGGAGGAGAACAGGCTAAGACGTGGGGATCACTGTCCCTGTTCAGTATAATCAAGGATCACAACTCTAATACATGATCAAACAAAAAAGTAACTTGGAGAGAGAAGGAAACTTTGCAAAACAACAAAAACCCAGTCAATTCATTTGTTCTCAGTGAAGGTAAGATGCTCAATCTGTGAAACCAGGCAGCACAACGAACAGAATAAAAGCTCTTAGAAACCAAAATGTGATCCTAGACAGGAAGACTCATGAAGGTTTGGAAACAGGAAGTAGAGGGGAACGTAGAGACAACAAGAAAAAGGTAGAACAACGAGTGGAGGGGCAGCCCAAATCATGTCACCTCTTGGAAGTTCCAGAAAGAACAGAAGGTGAAGAATAGTAACAGATGCTCATTAAAACGACACAGAACTGAAGGTCAGAGGCTTCCACATTTAACTGGCAGAGCAACAGCATGAAAAGACCACGCCAGCAGGAGATTTCACAGTGCTTGAGAAAAGAGATGATAGAAGAAACAGGAGATCACAACCCCCAGAGAACACCAGGCACCTGAAGGTGTGGGCAGCTTCTTAGGCACTGCAGGGTAGTGACCGGCAGGCCAGAGTTAATGCCCATCAGACTCAGGTGAGTGTGAAGATCAAGGTTCACAGGCTCTCGGAACACTTCCACATGCCTTTTCTGAGGTGTTCTGGAAACACACCCCACCCACAGTGGAGTAAATCAAGAAGGGAACACCTGGGAGACCCCACGCCTGACCCACCAGGCGAGAACGGAGCCTCCAGCCTCAGGCAAAGGCAGTTCCAGCATGCACCTGGGCTCCTGGTGCAGCTCGCAAGTAGGAGCTGGCCAGAAGGTTCCAGGGAGGCTGAGACACTGATGTCACTTGTGAAGGGATTTGGGCAACTGCAGAATCTGGTGTTGAATTCATGATTCAAGCAAATGGAGATCAGCACAGTGATTAACCGCATGGGGACCAGCACAGGAAATGAAATAAAAAGCAGGCCTGGCGGGCTCGGGATCCTAGTAACAAATACAAATTCCCGTGTGGGGAAGGGGGGGCGGGCAGTTGGGCGCGTGTGTGTAAAGGGGAAGCCACTGAATCATCTCAGTGGAAAGCTGACAGGTGATCGCAAAATTGAAATGCCACCACCCAAGAGCGCTTTTAGAGACAAGGGTAAATTGTGAAAAATCACCTCCAAAGGGGCCGCGGTGGCCACGGGCGTCACTCACCATGTCTCGTCACAGTGACCCGCACTCTGGAGGTCTGGTTCCCTGCCGAGGAGAGGGCGGAGCAGCGGTACTCGGTGCTCTCCTGGATGGCGTCCCGCAGCCAGCTGAGCGCATGGGCCCTGCCGCCGGGCAGTGCGTGGGTCTGCATGGGCACGCACGTCTCCAGGGCACGCCCATTCTTCTCCCAGATGAAGCGGACGTCTGCCGGACCTGTGGGGGCGTGACCATCTCCACCTCCGAGCCCCAGAAGCCTCACTAGGAACCCCTGCGAGCTGCCCCAGCAGGGGGCTGAGGTTACCCAGACCAAGGGCCTTCTTTGGTCCTCGCTGGACCGAGTGATTTGAGGCAGCTTCCAATTCAGTCCCTGGGCTTCCCTCCCGCCAGGTGACCACAGGGAGGAAAGGGCTGCAGGTGTCTTGGACGCCCCTGCTCCACAGGCCTGCTCCCTCACCTTGGGTGTCTTTATTCAAAGCAGACCAGCCCAGCCTGTGTCCCCCAGGACCCAGTGGGCAGTCAGAGCCTGGGACACCCCCCATTTCTGGCTGCCCTGTGTACCCCATGTACCCTCCCAGTGGCAGCCTTGAGACAATGCCTGGGGGGTGTCCATTCTGCAGATGGTTCTGAACCCCGGAATGGCATCCTGTCCCTCCTTGGTCCTATGGCCACCTATTTGAAAAGACCCCAAGTAACTGCCATTCCAGGGCTACAACTGCTCTCTACAGCACCGACAGGCCCAGAACCTGGCCTGCCACATGCTAGGAGCTCAGAGGGGGTTGAGCTTGTCGCCAGGGCATGGCTGAAGGCTTCTCTTATACAGACACTGGGATCTTAGGGAGGGCTTGGAGACACTGCTGACTGCAGAGCTCAGGCCCTGGCTGGGTTTGGGCGCATCACCCCAGCACCCCATCCACCCACTGGGCTTCCCACCTCAGCAGGCCCGGGACTAAGGGAGAGCCAGGCAACATCAGTTACATCTACCCCAGGGACAGCAGCTTTGGGCCAGCCTCACCTGTGGAGGCTGGCCTCTCCCTAAGGCCTCCCCATCCAGCAAGCTATAGGTGGGAAGGTCGTGTGGCCCCGAGTAGGGGAGGATTGAGGCCCAAGGCTGGGACAACCTTAAGAGTCCACCCTCCAACCCCACGTTTATTCCAGGTCAGCCACGGTGGGGGCAGTGAAGCCTTTATGAGCAAGGTCCAGGCTCTGGTCCCAGAGCCACGGCCAGCAGCAAGTCACCTTGCCCATGTGTGGGTCTCGGAAACCTTGAGGCCAAGACTGCGGCTGTGCTGGGACGGGCCATTCCCTGCCCCCAGGGGAAGCAAGCTGGGGCAGCTCCACCTTGACGTGGCTCCCACGGTGGCTCCCTCTAGGACTGCAGAGCAAGGGTGGGGCCCCGTGGCCAACTGCCCAGGCGTGAGCAGAGGCTGCCGCTCAGCTGGCGTGGCTGGGAAAGGCCAGGACCCCCAGGCAGCCCTGCAGCAGGGCAGCCGTCACTTCTGGATGGGGTGAGGCTGGGGCCAGGCCCTGGCGCATGCTGCCTTCTGCATGGCACAGCTGCTGGGTTAGGCTGGGCACCCCACAGTGGACAAGGGCGCTTCTTCCCCAGGGCCCTCACTCCCTGACACACCTGCTCCTCCTCTTCCTCGCCTTCCCACTCCCCAGAGGGGCTGAGAGGTCACCCAGCACAGTGCAGCCACAGCAGGTGCTGAGGCGGCCCCCACTTGACCACAACACCTCATGAGGATCAGTCTTCAGAGGCTAGTTTCCCTAGAAGCCTGTCCACCTGGAGGGGCAAACTGTGGTATCATGGAAGACATTCAGCAGGGAAGGGAAGGAACCATCTCTCTGTAACTAAAGTTCAAAGCACTACGTAGGAAAAACAGCACAGAGATGAAGGATCTCTGGTGTCCTCAGGTATGTGCCAGGTGGGTAGCATGGTGGGCAGGCACAGGTGTCCAGAGGTGGGAGGACTCAGATCTTCTGGTGCTGGCCAGAGAGGTGCTAGGTTTTGAGAAGAAACGATTTTTCCAGGCTCAGTGGCACACGCCTCTAATCCCAGTGACTTGGGAGGCAGAGGCAAGAGGATCACAAGTTCAAGGCCAGCCTCTGCAACTTAGTGAGGGCCTAAGCAATTTAGCGAGACCCTGTCTCAAAAAATAAAAAGGGGGCTGGGGTTGTGGCTCAGCGGTAGAGCACTTGCCCAGCATGTGCGAGGCCCTGGGTTTGATCCTCAGCACCACGTAAAAATAAATAAAATAAAAGCCTTATGTCCAACTACAATTAAAAAATATATTAAAAAAAATAAAAGGGTCAGGGATGTGCCTAGTGGTTAATGCCCCTGGGTTCAATTCCTGGTATTAAAAAAAATATTTTTTTCTAATTTAATAAGGTTACTTTTGTGATGGATCTTCTGCTTTATCAACCTTGGCATCTGTCCTCTTCTGTCCTGTCCCCTCAACGATCCCCCACTCTTCAGGATCGTCAGAGCACTTCCAAGTACCAAACGCAGACGCCCAAGTGGACAAGCTTGGGAATGGATTCCAAGGCAATGATGGGAACAGGCCCCAGGACCTCTTCCGCTATGGAGGAGTGGGGAAATGCCCAGCGAGGAGGGGGCGCAAAGATGATGTGAAAACCATGCTCGGGCATTAGGAATCTCGTGTGAGAGTATTTCAAGACAAAATTTTTTACTAAGTGAAATGGTAAAGTATGTACATGCACACACGTACGTGTATGTATGTATGTAGATGTGTCTATGCCTGTGTCGTGTGCAAACACGTTCACATCCATGCACAGAAGAGGCCTAAAAATGGCCACGATGGTGGTGGTGGCTGCCTGGGGATGGCTACAATTGGGTAGATTGTTTTCTTTATATTTTCCTAGGGTTTATGAATTCACTGCAACAGATACTGCTCAAATAATAGTAAGTGCTAATTTGAAAGATAGCCACAGCTCTGAGGGAAATGCTGAAAGGTGTTCCAAAAGCATTTTACACAACAGCACATCTGGCCACAGCCCTTGTGGGCGTGTGTGTGTGTGTATGTGTGAGAATTTGTTTTTAATCCAAGATTTTTTCTAACCAAAGTGTTTTGAACTCTAACCCCAGGCACCTCTATTTATAAAAGTATATGAGTGCACATCTACATTCATACAGACACATCTTCTGCTACATAGGTAGGTGCCCAGCAAATAGGGAACATCCATATTGTCCCTCGGTATCAGCGGGGCTTCGGTCCCGAGGAGGCCACAATCCATAGCCACTAAGTCCCCCATAGAAAACGGCAGAGTGAAGCCGGGCGCGGTGGCGCACGCCTGTAATCCCAGTACTTGGGAGGCTGAGGCAGGAGGATCGCGAGTTCAAAGCCAGCCTCAGCCATGGCGAGGCACTTAGCAACTCAGTGAGACCCTGTCTCTGATAAAATACAAAAAAGGGCTGGGGATGTGGCCCAGTGGTCAAGTGCCCCTGAGTTCAATCCCCGGTACCAAAAAAAAAAAAAAAAGAAAAAGAAAATGGCAGAGTGTTTGTGTATTCCTCGCGCTCCCCCTCCCATACGCTCTGAATATCTCCAGATCACCTATAAAACCCAATATGAATGCTCTGTGAGTAACCCTTACACTGCATCGTTCAGAGCACAGTGACCAGCCTGTACGTGTTCAGTATAGAAGCGATTTTTTCCTGAGTGTTTGATCCACAGTTGGCTGAATGTTTAGGTGTGGGACCTGCGGACACAGGGTTGACCATTCCCCTAAGAACTGCACGTCTTCCAGGACACCACGGCTTACTCGGCCCCTCCCCCAGCACCTGGCTAAAATCTAAGATCATGAAACTGATCCTCTGGAGATTTGATGGTCAAGTGATGAGACTATCAGACACTAAAGTCAGTTCTAAAAAAGCCCAGTCTCCTCCCTCACCCATCAGCACCACCCAACAGTGAGGACGGAGGCTTCTGGAAGGGTTTTCTGGAAGGCCAAACCCCAGGAGTGAAGAACCCAGGGAGCAGAAATGGAGCGCAGCCACCACCACAGCCCCACGGGCGGGGACCTTCAATGTGAAACTCCCCAAAGACCACACGCCTGGGGCGTAAACGGGGACAGCATGAAACACGCCAGGCACGTGCCCTGCCATCGTGAGCATGGTCTCCCTGGTATTACTTAAAAACGTGCGAAATCGTAAGACACAAAAGACGTTCAAGAAGTACTTACGTTCCACTCATTCTTTTAAACTAGCCACCTCATTCTGAATGCAGAGATTAAAGAGAGGGAAAGTCAGAGTTAAAACCAGCCTGCAGGACCACCCCACCAGCACTGTGCCATCAGTGGGCACAGGGGAGGTGGCTGCAAAACTGAATCTGCTCCCCAGGGCCTGCACAGGCGTGTCTGGGCGCTGGGCGCAGCTTTCTCGTGCCTTCCAGCTGGGTCTGCTGAAACCACCACCTGTTGTGCCTTTGGCCACATGCTCTGAACCCCCCACCATCCATCCTGCCAGTTCAAGGTCAGCCAAGCTGGGTGCCACCCCATCCACCCCAGCTGGCCTCTGAGAAGTGAGTCAGGCAGAGTCAGTCTGGTGTGGCAGTGACCAAGCCACCACCAACCTGGGCATGTATCGGCTGTTCCTGGCATCAAGTCAGTGGACACCAGTCTTTGTCTGACCTTCAAAGGAGGGAAACTGCTCTGGCTAGGAAGGATGCCTGACCTCCTGTCCCCACCGTGACAAAGGCCAGGCTTATGCATGTCCGGAGAATCTCCACTCCAGCTCTGAAAAGGCTCCTGAAGCCTCCTGCAGCCTTGGGCTCCAGCACCGTTGCCCTGTGCCACCCCACAGGACCGAGGGTGCCAGGGGCACTGTGGCTTCAGAGCCTTGCAGCCGTGACTGGAAGCACGCGGCTGCTTCTGCTGCCCACACCCGCCCCTTCCAGCAGTGGCCTCCCTGTGGCAGGCTGACGGCCCAGAGCTCCGAGTCCCCGAGAAGGGGCAAGTGAGGGACCCCCCCCCCACGAGTGCCCAACTGCTGTTCTGTGTGGCACCTGTGTCCTCCCAGCTGTCACCCTGTGTGCAGCCTGCCTGTCTCCCACACCCATGCCCAAGTGGCCCTCTTGCAGGTAACAAGGTGGCTGCTGCACCCCCAGTGGGAACTGTCCCCTGAGGACCCAGTGCAGGCTACTGAACGTCATGACCTGTCCCTACCAGTGCCCATTGCTCAGGAGCCCCGACACCCACTCCCCCAGCCCCTTTTCTCAAAGACCCTGTGGTCCACCGCTGCTCCCTCCATGGGGCAGGGCCTCTTCCTTCCCTGGGCAGGGGTTTCTGTCCCTCCTCTTCCGGACTCTGCTCTTGAGGGAAGGACAGTGTGGCCAGGGTGTACCCTGAGGCTGGCTGGTTGGCACTCCTGTCCTCTTCCCTAGCTGCTGTCACTCCACCCTGCTTCACTCGGGCCCACGCGAGCAGCCCAGGGCCCAGGGTAGGGCAGGGGTGCCAACATCTTTTTTTTTCTCCTTCCAGAAATTTTCTTGATACCTAAGAACTCCTGAGCTGCGTCAGCAGCCACACCCCCCTGGCACCAGCTCTGTTTTGTGGAGTGTGCGCCTCTAGCTCAGATGTCACCTTGTCTGTCCTCAGCAGGCTAGGGTTTGGAGACACGGTCAGAACTGAACCCCATCCAGGTCAAACTCCTGTTATCCCCAGGGGGATGGAGCCCAAGTCTCAAGTGTGCCAGGTCCTCTCTGCAGCCTTGATGACAGGCACTTATTAGAGGGACAGCCCTGAGCGTACCCTTGCCCAAGACTCCACAGCTTCCAGCCAGTGGTCAGGAGGGCACCCTGCGGTCCTAAGAGGTGATGGCCAGTTGTCAACAGGGATTCTTGGGGAGCCTGGACCCTGGGTCCAGAGGACGCCTGAGGATCAGCAGGCCCGCTGTGCAAGGCCGCCAGGCTCAGGACCCTGGCTGGCCACAGCACGCTCCTCCAGCACATCGCTGCTTCTCTGAGTGTCTGCCCGAACTCAGGAAAGTTAACCAATAGGCAGCCTGGACCCAAGCCTGGATCCTGTGTCACAAGCCAGCAAACGTCACCAGGCACCTAGCCCAGAGCCACAGGGCAAAAGCAGTCAAAGGGAAAGACTAGGGGAGAGCCAGATGGCCGGGACATTTGTCAATGGCCATGGACACGGGATCCTGGAATGTGGAGAGAACCCTGGAGGGTGCCTTCCTGGCATGCCCCTTCCTTCCTCCAGAAAGGGGCAGAGGCACAGAATGACCAGGAGAGGGGGCATCGACGCTGGCGCTCCAGCCCCACCCACCTGGCTGCTCTCAGAGGCCCCCGGGAGTGCCAAGGACAAGGGCTGGGGACCCAGAGAACCTCTGCAGTCTGGGGTCTGCAGCGGGGAGAAGGGGCCTCTGTCCCGGTCTCCAGTGCCCCAGTTCCTAAGCTCTCCTCCTCAGGGGGTCTCAACCCTTTCCCAAACTGCCAGTGTCCTGAGGCCACCTGAGCAATGACCCCAAGTATATCCAGGTCCCGATTCCTGGAGCCTCCGTTGGCAAAAGCCACTCTGCAGACGTGATTATGGAACAGGTCTTGAGACAGACATCGACGTCATCCTGGATCACCTCGTGGGCCTGGCTGTGTGTGGTGTGGTGTGAGTGCACCCCTTCCAGGCCCCTGCCTGAGCAGGACAAGACAGCCACAGTGTTTCACCAGTGCTGCCGTTTCCCAACCTGCCCGCTTAGCAGTGACTTTGGACAATGGGCTTCCTGGGTGCCACAAGAAGCCCGGAGCATTGCAACAGTGAGATAGCTGCAAGAATGTTTCTGGCCCCGTAACTTTCCAGTGCACAGGGAACAATGCTCTGTAATCCTTTACTTCTTGATTATGAGACCCTAGATAAATAAACTTGCTGAGCCAGCTCTTCTCTGTTTCTCTGTCAGAGTGCAGTGTTCCACCTGACCCTGGCTTTTCTTTCTTTCTTTCTTTTTTTTTTTTTTTTAATATTTATTATTTTAGTTGTACACAATGTCTTTATTTTTACATGGTGCTGAGAATTGAACCCGGGCTGCGCACGTGCTAGGCGAGCGCTCTACCGCTGAGCCACACCCCAGCCCTGGCTTTTCTTCACATCTGTGATCATGTGTGTTTTTCTTGATCCCTCATTGCCCCTGGCCAGTTCCCGGGGCTCAGGCATGCAGGTCCTGGCATCCCCAAGGTGACCCAGTGCAGATGTAGCTCACAGCACTGAGCCCAGCTACTAGGGAGGTGGAAACCTCGTGGAATGAATCATTAACACAGTTTCCCTTCTGGAAGCTCTAAAGTTACTTACTAAAAATTCCCAAACGCCCCACCTATTAACTTCCCATTTGTTAGAGAAACAGCAGCAACCCCTACACAAGTGGGCAAGCTGCGGCTCTGGGGCCAAATCTAGCCCACTGCTGTATTTTGTGAATAAAGTTTTATTGGCATGCAGCCCCACCAACTCCTTATGGATCACCCGTGGCTGCTTTGAGAATTTAAGAGCACAGCCAAGTGACTGTGACAGAGACCTTGAGGCCCACAAAGCCTGAAAGAGTTAACATCTGCCACTTTATGGGAAAAAGCTGGTTGACCCCTGCTGTATGCCAGGAATAACTTCATGCTGATTGTTTGCAATTTATCTCAGGCTTGACCCACAACAAAAGCATGATAGAGCCACGGCCAGGCAGGCGGTGGGCGTAAAGTCAGCACAAGACCCAGTGGACGTGGAGGAGGCCCCCTCCCACTTGCCTCTGGGAAGACAGAGGAATGACCCCAACTCACCTGTGGCTTGGCAGAAGAGGTGGAAGGTCCCCAACGCATGCACCTGCTGTGCCTGGTCACTCAGGAAGGGCGGCAGCAAGGCGACCCACGTGCGGCTGTCGGGCCCTGAGCCCGAGGCTGGCCAGGGGCTCCGGGGAGAGAAAGCCGAGTCAGGACCCAGACAGGACAGGGAGGAGGAGCCAGGAGGAGGGAAGGGCTTAGGAGATGAGGCTGCGAGACAGAGGACAGAAGAGAAAGGCACTGAGGCGGGAGTCGTCAGGAACACACCCCGGGCGGAGAAGTGGGACAGAGCAGGAGACAGACACGTGGGCGTGAGGAAGCACGTCCCCAGGTGACCCCCCCAGGCCACCCACGGGAGAGGACACACGGCCTCCGCTAAGCAACGGCCTGCCCACATCAATGACAGAAGCTTCTCATTTATTCCGGTACTTTCCAAATGTATACAATTCAAAGTAGAAAAATAAAAACAACGTAAAATTTTATAAAACACAAATGTTTACACCCAATGGTCAAATCATAGCATGCTGGAAGATGAGACCGTCCACACAGGCACACAACAATCCAGAGTTTATTGCTCTTTGCCATGGAATAGAAGCCTCTTCTTTCTTACTGGGTATTTACAAAGCAGGGAGATGGAGTGTGAGATGAAGGCTGACCGCGCGCCGCCCCTTCACGTCCTTACACAGCGGCAGGAGCCGGTCTGCAAGGGCGGCCACATGCACCGGGTGGCTGGGGTCACGGCCCACTTCTGTTCCAGGGGTGGCCGGCTCTGTGAGACCCGTGGGATGTCTGGGTGGGGCAGTGGGGGTGAGATGGAAGCAAAAAGAGACAGGAGATGATCAGAGGACCAAAGACATCCTCAGGAAGGTGCCATCTGGTTGGACAGGAGGGTTCCACCGGCAGCCACGGGCATCGGGTCGTAAAATGCTCTTCCCCTCATGGGCCAGCCCGGTCATCGCAGGGAGCCATCCAGCCACCTTCCACCAATCAAGCCCACCTCCTGGATGTGGGACAGTCCTCCTCTTCAAGAGTGAAGGAAAAAAAAAAAGTACAGAAACACAATCTCTCTGAAAGTAACGCTTCCCTCAAGGAATAAAGTTTAAAAAAAAAAAAAATGAGTGTGTTCAAGAGATGGTTTTAGGTCTACATTTCTAGAAGCAGAAAAAATGCATTTAGCAAAAGTAAGTCTATCCCTGAGAATCTTAAGCAACGTAAGCCATATTTTATCCCAATATATAACAAAATCTGGAAGATGCACATCTTCTAAATATTAAGACATCTGCTTCAGTAATTAAAAAAAATGACCCAAGACATTAATACCATCAAAGCAAAAATTCTAAAAAATAATTAAATGGAAGAAAAGGTTCGTGCCAATCTGGACAACAGGCGATAAGTTACCAATCTGATAAACTAAAACGTCATTTCCAATCTGGAATTAAATCATCTTTTAGTGGCTGCTACAAGGAGGGGAAGTGGAGGGAACGCTCTTCTCAGCCGACACAGTCCCAGCCATCTCTCCCCAGGACACTCAGGGCTCAGGTGAGTCGGTGCCGCCGCCCACAGGGACACCTTTTATAGCTCCAGCCAACTGCGGGACTCAGACCGGGACACGACACTTGCCGTTTTTCCAAGAGGACAAAGAGAAACAAGTCACAGACTCAACCCAAGAGAACACAGAGGACTGAGGTTCGCTGCACGGTGACAAGACTCAGCTACTGCACAGGTTAAACACAAGACTCTCCACGCGGGGATGCCGGCGGGGACGCATGGCCGGCCTCAGTCTCCATCTGCGTCCGAGTCGGCGAACTTCAATTCACATTTGACGTCGAACGGTTTGTCCCTGGCAGAGAGCTCGTCGATCTTCTGCGAGTCCTCCCTGTCCGTGGGGACCTTGCTGGTGATGGTGTCCTGCTCCGTCTCGTAGCCAGTGTCCAGGGCTGGCTTGGGCTGCTCTCCGTTCTGCTGGGAGAAGCTCGTGGGCTCCACCAGCGTCTCCTTCACGCTCTGCTCCAGGTCGGAGAAGTCCGACTTGGGCTTCTTCTTCCCGAGGAGCAGCGCGGAGCGGAACGCCAGGCACTGCCCGGGCAGGTAGCCCTGGTAGCAGTTGTAGGACAAGAGGCAGAGGAAGAGCACGAAGATGAAGAGGAAGAGAGACATGAGCAGGCGGTTGTCGCTGGACTTGAGATACATCGTCTTCTCCGAGTGGAGCTGGGGGACAGTGTTGATGACGATCTTTGGCTCACAGGACGTGCTGGTGGGGGCAGCCTTGGGAGGGGGTGTGACGGCCCCTGCGGAGGTGGCCCGCACAGGTGGGGTGGGAGGAGAAGACCCCGGGGTGGATGCTGGTGATGCTTTGGGGGTGATCCTACTCTCTTCCGTCTGGGTGGCCTGTAAGGTGGGGGCTGCTGGGGTCCGCGGGACCACCTTCACCTCCAGGATGTGCTTGGCCACCACCTGGGAGACTGTCTTGTTCCTGACCCTCTCCTCCGACAGGCACTGGTACACCCCACTGTCTCCTTCCGACAGGTTGAAGATGAGCAGGTTTTTCCTGCCCAGGAGGCCGTACTTGGGGCTCTTGGCCTTCAGCACGCCGTCCTGGAATGTCCACACCACCTGGGCCAGGTTGGACTTGAGGGCGCATCGGAGTTCTGCCGTGCCGCCGTGCTTGAAAAAATGCTGCCGGTAACTCTCTGTAACTCTATCTGGAACATCAAAATAAATGTGCACAGCGTCAACAAACTGTTCGATTACCCAGCTTCTTTTAAAAATAGGTCAACACCCACAAGATGGCACAAGAGTTTCACCCACTGGAGCAAGATGGAATCTTCTAGAACAACTATGGAAATAAAGACATGCACGACCGCAAAGCAAAGATGATGCCCGTATGGCAGCCCTGGGGGACGAAGGAAACTGAAGACAGCTCTGAGCAGCAGAAATCCCGTTTCTCAACCCTGTGTCCCAGGAGAAGACACACCAGGCCGGGGACGGTGGGCACAGGCCAGCTTGCACCTGCACCCAATTATCACTGGTGGCTAGGGGAAGGCTGGCTGTCGGTGCTCCCTGGGCCCCCACCTTCACTTTTCTCATCTCAGGAGAGCAGTCTGGTCAGGGAAGGCGGACAGGGAGCTGGAGACAGGTGGGTGGGACGTCCTGGCCTGGTTCCTCCTCCCCTTTCCATAAGGCTGGCGGCAGGCAGGGGCAGCCTCAAGGGGAAGGCCAGCCAGCCCTGACTAGTTCTAGGCTGAGTGTCGCTTATCGGAAATGCTGGGGACCACACATGTTTCAGATTTCCAGTTTTTCCCCCCATTTTGGAATATTTGTGTATACATAATGCAATGTCTTGGGCAGGGGACCCAAGTCTAACCACATTTCACATGCACATTATACACACAGCCCGAAGGTGATTTTACACAATATTTTAAATCATTTTGTGTGTGAAACCAAGTTTTGTGGTGTGACATTTTCCACCGTGGTGTCATATGGGTGCTTAGAAAATTCTGAATTTGGGGTTTAAGGCTGCTCAACCTGTAATCATGGGCTCCTTTAGTAATGGGAAGCCATTACTAAAGTTTAGGTTTTGTTTAACGAACCCCAACCCAAACAGAAGACAGGAGAGGACAGGCTGGGATGGAGAGTGTTTTCCCGTGAGCCAACACACCCCACGCGGCTTCAGACCCTCCTCCAGCAACCAAAGGGACAGAGAAAGACCACGGGTCTGCTACAGGACACTGGTCCTCTGTTCTGAGTGGAGAAAGAAAAACAAAACGCACACCAAAGCCACAGAACCCAAGCGCCTCGAGAGGGTCAGGGGATCCGGCGCTGAGGACCACTCACCCGGGCACAGGGACGCGTCGCCGCTCATCTCCTGAATCCAGCCCCTGCAAGACAACCGCACTTGTCACTCACCTGACCGGGCACGGGGCACGTGCAGGGGTGCCCGCCTCGTACCTGTGGGGGCCCTCGGCCTGGTGCAGGGCGACACAGGCAGTGACGGCTGGGCTCCAGGCGCAGTAGGGGTCCCGCGCCAGCACGCAGTCCTCGCAGCTGCTGTGCTTCTCGCAGAAGGCCAGGGGCGCCTGGACCACCCCCGAGTTGGAGCCCGCGTAGACGAACCTCCTGCCCTGGGCGTGGGAGATAGAGGTGGGGTGGGTGTCAGGCAGGTGCTCACCAGAGGGGCTGAGCCTGTGCCAGCGACGGAGGAGAAAGGCCTCCCTAAGGGTGACCAGAGTGGCCGGCAGGTCCGAGGCAAAGTGAACCACGGCCTGTGCCAAGACGAAGGCCATGCTCCATGTTCAAGCAGAGTCCAGCTGTGGCTCGGAATCCCCGCGGCGCTGTCTAGGCACATGCTGCCCACCTGGGTGCCCCCCACTTCCCTGCGCCCATCTCTTTTGGGGGTCAAGGCCGCTCAGACTCCCTGCAGGTGGCCCTGCCTGTGGAGTGGAATCCCGGTGCCCGACACTCCGGGCCACCCTCCTGGCCTCACTACAGCTGAGCCACGAGTCCCGATGCGAATCTTAGTTCTTCCTGCCAGAACGTGACACCTGCAGGCAGGGCGCCCGGCCCAGCACGCAGGTGTGAAGGAGAGGCTGACCAATGCCAGGCGAGAACAGTCAGCGCAAAAATGGACGGCACCATCCACTTTCCCCACATCCACATTTATAAGGGAGAAACCAATCACCAAGCTCCGGTGCAGCCAGGCTCAGAGCTGGCCTTCCACAGATCAGACTCGCAGCCCACCTGGCACTGCAGAATACCCACACTCGGCATTCAGGACAACTGGTTCTGGCAGGGGTGGGGCAGGTACTAGGGACTGAACCCAGGGTGCTTTACCACCGAACCATATCCCCAGCATATTTTATTTTGAAATAGGGCCTAAACTGCAGAGGCTGGCCTTGAACTTGCGATCCTCCTGCCTTAGCCTCTGCCCCTGAGATTACAGAAGTCCATCACTGCACCATGCTGATTTTTTTTTTTTTTTTTAATTTTAATGAACAGAGTTGCAGGGAGGTCCCCACAAGGACACATGGGGCACCGGTTCCTAGTCTCTTTTCCACGTTGCCTGGGAGCTTCATGTTAACTCCCGGAAAACCCTTCGGTCAGCACCAAAGATTCCCAAACACTCATGATAGTATCTTGGGGTCAGATAAAGCATGACCTTCACCCTCAGAGGACGAGTCCTGCGTCAGCGTCAGGCTGGCTGGAGCTTGCAGTCCCCAGCGCTGGCCCAGGGCTCACGTGATGGAGGTTTCTGAAGGCCCGGGGCCACACACCTGCCTGAGCAAGCACAGGTGTGCACACCCCTCACACGCAAGGATGCATACTGTGATGACAAGCCGCAGCAGGGGCCTGGCCTGGCCTCAGCTGTCCCCGTCCCTGCAGACCCGAGCAGATGTGACCCATTGCTCACCACCTAACCAAGGGCATATCAGCTGGGAAGCGCGCGCGAGTGTGGGAATGCACGAACATCTCCCGGGGCAGAGGCCAGCTGAGCCGTGCCTGAGCTTTCACCCGGCGAGAGGCGGCTGAGGGCCAGAGGATGGGGAGGGCTGCGGGAGCCGGGGTCCACTCCAGGGGGCTCCTGACCCCCCACTCCCCAGGCCACTCAGCAGCCTGCTCCCCGCGGAGCTGGGCGGCACCATCGGAACCACCCCACGTGGACTCCAGAGTCGCAGGGGAAGGAGGTGGCGGAGGCTTCCTTCCTTATCAGTCGGGGGCTGGTTTCAGGATCCCCTCGACATACCAGAACCTGGGGATATAGATGGCACAGCATCCACACCCCTGCTGAATGCTCTGATCCCCTCTGGGTGGCTTTACAACACCCAAGACAGCGTCAAGGCTCTGGAGGCAGCTGTCACAGGTGCTGTCCGGGGAATCACGAGAAGGAGCCTCTCGACGCACTTTGCCCTTGGCTGTCTCTGACCCAGGCGGGCTGGACCGTGGAGGCAAGCCTGCAATACGGAACCCACGGAAGGAGAGGACGGACCGCAGCTTCCCCGTGTCACAAGTCGTCCGGGGACAAACAGACAAGTCAGGTGACCGTGGCTCTTAACACGTGCCCACAGACTCTTTGCCACGCCTCCCCTGTGGTGGGGCTCGACCCCTGTCCTGGGTGTGGGCCGGAGCCACTGATGCGTGGGGCAGGCAACGGACATGTGGTGACGTGGACAGAGAGACCGTGGTTGAGGGCACGAGCAGTGAGGCACGTGGATGTCACCCCTGCAGGAGACACCCCCATGGCACTCTCCCCAAACCCACCACCCTGTGACAGTCAGGAGAAAATGGCAGACACTCTGTAGAACAATGGCCAGGTCTCAACAGGAGGCTGGGACCAGGGACGGGGGGACATGAGGAGGCGGGAGGAGGTGGGCAGGGTGTGGGGTGCAGGGTGTGGGGTCCAGGGAGTGGCACTGCCTCCACCACAGCTCCTGGTTTAGACGGGGCCACACTGCCTCTGTGACCTGCCACTCCAGGTGAGGCTGGGCGGGGGCACAGGAACCCTCTGCGCTACCACTGCAGGTCTCGTGTGAGTCCAGATTATCTCAAAATGAAAGCTGTACGAAGGCAAAAGGAGAGAAACTGGGGGGGGGGGGGTCACAGTGCTAGTGGGGCGCACTCCCCTGCCGCTTGAGGTCCCCAGCCTCTCCTTCCCCTGGCCTGGTGACTGTCCCTGTGCTGCAGCACTTGGACTCACACTCCCCCCCTGTCACTGCTGGGTCACGTGCACACGCAGCCCTGGGGCAGGGGGGTGAACAAGCCCCCAGAGCCCCTTTGCTCCCCAGGCCCACAGCTGGACCTCCCCATCGGAGGGCGCCAGGGCGTCCTGGGGAGCACGCAGCCGCACCTGCCCGCTGGCTCAGAGGGCCACGCCCAGTGCACTGGCCACGTGTGCCTAAAGACGTGCAGGAGGGACTCGAAGGACTGTGTGCCCACCTGGTTCACAGCAGTACGCCCAGGGGCCAGAGGGGCAAAGAACCCGCGCTGTCTTAAGAACGGGGAAGACGGGGGCTGCCACGTGTTCACCACAACAGAGCAGAAGGCTCGGCTGCCATCAGAGGAGGCGCGTGAGGAGTGCCTGGTGGGGACCGCCCCGAGTGGCCAGCCTTCCCACGTGGCCACGTCACCCGGTTCTGGCTGAGGGCAGCCGCGTAGGACTGACCTGGAACCACCCCACAGTGAACCCTCCCCCATGCCTTCCAGGCTTGCACCCATGCCCCCACCAGCCGGGTCCCCGCGTGGCAGCAGAGCAGAGCTCTTCCCAGTGGCCTCCCCTCTGCTGCACACTGCACACTCCAGAGGCTTCCCGGGGGCTCGCCCAGCCTGGCTGAAGCAAATGGTCAACAGAGACCCCAGAAGGGCTCCTAGGGACGGCTGGGTGGGGTCAGGCTGAAGCACCTCCTGCAAACCTCCAGGCCCTTCCTGCACGGGAGGCTGGGGAGGCCCAGCCAGCACGGGGCCAGCATCGGGTGGCTTACAACTCACTTACGTTGAGCGTTTCCTTTCCCTTTCAGAACTGGGGTGGGGGGGCAGATGCACTGTAAGTGGCCGGGAGGGGAGGTGGCCAGGGAGCGGGCATTGAGAACCAGCCCCAGGCTTCCCAAGCTCTGCGGACTCACTTAAAGGGGAGAGGCTGGGAGACCTTGAGGGATGGTAGGTATGCACCTGCAGGAGGCCAGCTCTGTCCCACCCAGCTGGACAAGTCCCTCCTCTGCCCACTGCTCGGGGATGAGTGGGCTGGTTCCCACCACGTGGCAGAGGCCTTCCGCAGAAAAGCCCCGGGAGGCAGCCCTTCAGGCCCCTGGGCCTGTCCACCCACCCCTGCTGAGGGCTGCAGGGGAACTGTGGGTCAGACCAGAGAGTCCCAGCCTCGGAGGAAGGCGGCACACAGGTGACAGAGCTCGCCTCTGTCCTAGAGCTGGGCTTTGGAAGTGAGGTGCCGGCACGACGGGCCAATCACCAGGGCAGCGTGGCCCACCGTCCATCTGCTCAGTGGTCACAGCGTGGGCTCTCCAGCGCCCTGCCCCGAGCTGGGCTCCACCCTCAGCACTTCAAGAAGCTCATGACCCCTCAAAGCAACCAGCAAGGAGGGACTCCCTCCTCCCTCCCACGCTCACTGAGGAAGTCGAGGCACAGAACAGACAGCTGGCCTCCCGGGTCCCAGAGCCCCACGCAGCGGTCAGCACCTGGATGGGCCAGCCCACATTCTGCTCCTCCCTGCTCCAAACCTGCTGCAGAACCGAGGGGCACCACCTCCCAAAGACACTGTGGACATGTGACAGGGATGGCAAGCTACAGCCAGAGGGTGGCTCCAGCCCCCCACCCTGGCTGTTTCCACGAGCTCAGGGGGTTCGCATTTCCAAATGGTTGAGAAAAATCAGATTAGCATTTTGCGGCCTACGAACACTTCAGGATGGGTAACGCTCCCAGCTGGGTCTCGGCTTCTGGCCCACACAGCCTCGCACGCCCTCTCACGCCCACCATCCGGCCCGCCACAGAAAACGTCTGCCCACCCAGACGCAGGAGGAAGCTCCCTGTCGGCACAGAGAGAGAGCAGTGTGGAGGTGGCCTGTCACTTCTCTCTGGAGCTCCTACACTGGTGAGTCAGCAGCACCAGCGTCTGTGACCTCACAGGCGCCGGGCACAAGAACGTGCCCGCCCCACCGGCACCACCCATCTGCTACGATGAGGCAACGACATTCCACCTCCAGCTCTGTCCTCCCTCCTTCCAAGACTCCAGATCTGCTGCTCATGGATCAGCTCTGGTGGATCTGAAGGCCAGTTCATCTGGGCCAGGAGACAGGGCTCCGCCCATCCCAGGCACCTGACCCTAGTCCAGCCAATCGCAGATGAAGAGACGCAGAGCCTCCAAGCAGGACGGCCACCCAGCCTGGCTGCCCAGGTCACTTTACCTTCTTCGAAGATAGTAGCAGATTCTGGATGGGCTCAGAGTCCTGGAAAAGCTGGGTCTCCTCGATGATGTGCACGTCATTGTCAAGACTCACCGCTTTGTGCAGGGCACCCCGGTCTGCAAGGCCAAAGCCACAGATCAATGAGACAGCCCAGGGGGCCATGCCACCAGCAGATGCTCCCTCTTCTGCACTCTCCAATCGTTCCCTCTACTAATGTTTAGAAAGCTTCACATTATTTTAAAAAAGCCTTTGGCAAAAAACAAACAAACAAACAAAAAAAAAAAAAACTGGAAACTCAAGTTGTGGGTTATTCCAATTTTCTTAGGAAGAATAAACCCCTGTTCCAAGGTTGACTCCAACAGCCATGACGTTTGAGGTCGGATCCCTCTGAGGCGGCTGTGGCCCTCCGCCAGCCCTCTGGTGGGGCAGTGTCAGGAGGGGTCAAGGGCAGGCAGCTGGGGTGGGGCCTTGGCAAGGTCAGCTGCAGAACTCCAAAGGTGGCCATGGCACCCCGCCAGCTGTTATGAATCCAGGCCACTGTCCCCATTCCAGAAACACCGGCTCCAGAGCGGAGGCAGGCCTCCCACAGAAGGTTCCTCGCAGGGGACAGGAACAAGGTCTCCTGCCAGCAGACAGGCCAGGCCAGCTGAGGGCTCCTCCCAGGCTGGCGATGGCAACTGCAGCTGGCACTGTCATCACCCCAGCTCTGTGGCAACAGGGACGCCTCTGCACAGCCCAGCCCAGATCTGGGTCATGGCCAATCAGTGTCCCAGGTGCCCCGATGGTCACAGAGATCTGGAAGCTGAGGCGTGGCGGCGACTTCTCAGAAATCCTTTCCTGCCTTTGCAAACCGCTCGGGCCACCTAGAGGTAGAAGCTGCATCTACTCGTACAAAATCAAGGACATTTCCCAATTTTCTTACCCCAGGACAGACACGCTCTGAATGTCAGGCCCTCAGGACCCACCTGTGCTGATAAACATGACGTCGTAGATGGTCCCATCCAGGGCCTGGGTCCTGTCCACCACAATCTGAGTGTAGTTCACATCCTGCTTGATTAACCTGGGTCTGTTGTCTATTGGGATCACTGAGTCGTCCATCAGGGGGTGGTCTTTGACGAACTGCAGCGTCTTGTCTGGTAGATTCAGAGAGCTGGTGTAGTTGGCGGCCCTCGCCTCCCTGTCGATGCACTGTGGGAGCAAAACCACCGTCACTAATGCGCAGCCGCCAGCAACCGCGTGGCCTCGGAGTTCCTGCTGGGCATACACCGGAGGGCCATGCACCCCGACTTCTAGAGAGCAGGGCAAAGGTGAGCAACTGAGGTGGCCTTTGCCCGGGAACGGGGGGACACTGTGCTAAAGCATATCCACAAGATACAATTGTGTTCTATGACACCTGATCAGTGGAGGAATTACCGGTTTCATTTTTTAAAATTTGTTCTAATCAGTCATACATGACAGCAGAAAGCTCTTTGATTCATTGTACACAAATGAAGCACAGTTTTTCACTTCTCTGGTTGTGCACAAAGCAGAGTCATACCATTCGTGCAATCATACATGTATCTAGGGTGATGATGTCCATCTAGAAATATCTATTTATACATGAAAAAGCCTAGCTTTCCCCTCAGAGAGAAGCGTGCTAAGCACTGCTCAAAACCAGCCCAGCTCTAAGAAGCATAAAGGAGAAAAAGCAGGAAGGACTTTCTTCCAGTTGTAGCTTCCTGTGTGCAGAAACCAAAATTTATGACAAATGACATTTTATGCACAGAGGCAATGACGTGGGTTGGAGGCCCCACAGAGGGAGCTGGGGCTGGGGGAGCTCAGAGGACCAGGTCACAGCACCGTGCAAGAGCTGGTCCCAGGCACCCAATGCACCACTCGGGTGCCCAGATCAGACAAGAACTTTTTTATACCTAAATTTTACTATTTTAGGAGGGGAAAACGTGACCTCTATGGATTAGTGGACAGCACAGCTCGTGAGCGCGCAGAGGCCTCTGCTAAGAAATCATGATCCTCTGCATGAAACTGAAAATGAAATAGACCCAACTGTATCATGCAATGTTTGTTTCCCAAGAACGGCCCACGCCAGGGGCACGCCCTCTCGTGTTGGCAGTGTGTGGCAAGAGCTGTCACACAACCAGCAGAAGAGAAGAGACCTGAGGACAGGGGCTCCTTGGCCTCCCCAGGCTCCGAGGGCACTTGGTCTGGTGCAGACTCCCGTGGCCAGGTGACCCACCTGCAAGGAGGCTCGGGCACCTGTGCCAGGTTCACGCTCTGGTGGGCCTTGAGCCCTGAGCGGGAAGAACAGCCCTCCCTGGACCCTGCCCCTAGCTCACCGCTCCGGGTCGCGGCGTGGGCACGGGGCCGTTGTAGCGCACCCACTTGGTGTGGGACTGCTCCACGGTGGCACTCTGCATGTACTTCCCGTGGGAGAAGACGGCGTCCACTGTGGGCAGGTCGTAGGCACACACCGCCGAGAGCCCCACGTTGTTCCTGGGGAGGGGAGGCTGGGTGAGCGCCCGGGGTCCGCGGGCAGCGAGGGGGGCTCGCACCCCATCTGCTCAGGGCACTCACAGCTGCGGGGTGAAGAGAGAGCGTAGAACACGGGCTCCTTCAGGCCCGGGGCCCGCAGCACGAACACGTCCCGCAGCACGTTGAAGACCAGGCCGCTGTCCGGCCGGGAGCAGATCAGCCTGGCCTTCAGGAAGGAGGTCCACTTCTTCTGCAAGGTCCTCAGGCCGCCCTGGTCCCCCTGGAACCCGCAAGATAAGATATGGAGGGGGGCAGTGACCACCCCCCAGGGAGGCAGTCCTCTGCTGAGCCGGAGGCAGCTGCCCAGACAGTGACGAAACTGCAGGGTGACCTCCGAGCTAGCTTGGAAATAAGACAAGACCCTCCCTCTGAAAATGCGTGTGATGACAGCTCGCTGGCCCCGCCGTGCTGCTGAGCGCACAGCTCCTGTCTGCACTGGCCTTGGCTCCTGTGAATCTGCCACCTCGTGACCCGTCACAGAATGTGCTGCTGGCTAGGCGGGTAGAGATCCTCCTTCCACCCTCAGCACCTGGCCCTGCAGCCCGTCTTGGGGGACTGTGTGGCTGTCCCCAAGAGGGGACAATCCTTTACTTCCTCTCTACCTGCCAAATTACAGCTACAGCGCTCTGCACCTACGAGGCTCCTCTTCAACACTCTGTAGTGGACCACTGGCTGAGAGATGAAGAGGAAATGTACGTGACCTTGTGTGGTCTGGACAGAGATCCTGGGTCTCACCTGTGGTCTCACTTTCCATGGTTTCAGTCACCTACAGTCAGCTGAGCCCAGAAATATTAATATTTGTTTTGACTTATTTAAGAGAAAGAAACTATGTTCACACAACTTTAATTATAGTATGTCGCTATGATTCTACTATTTTATCATGGTTATTTTTGCTAATATCTTATTATGCTTAATTTATAAATAAATTATGGGAAAATTTAAATGGGGCTTGATAGAGGCTTCCAGCATCTAGAGGGGGTTCTTAGGGCGTGTCCCCTGTGGGCTGGGGACAACCATAACGAGACTAGCACACCTGGGTGCGAGGAACGCCGTGGGAAGGGCCCGACCTGTTCTGGACCTGGTGGAAGCACACCCCGTTCTCATCTCAACTGTGTGGTCGTAGAAGAATGAATTTTCTTTTTTATGAACTACTTCATTTTCTTCCTTGATGTTTTACTAAAGAATGACTCCAGTGTGTCCAGGGCCATTTTTCTCTTTGGTTGTCAGGTTCTGAGGAGCAGCCAAAGGGTCTGTGCACAGAGCAGGGGGCGGGGTAGGGGTAGGGGGCTCAGTCCAGCAGTGACGGCACTTGTGGGGAAAGCCCAGGGGTCTGAGAGGCCAACAGAGCCCACCGAAGACCTGCAGAGACGGGGACCTGCCTTTGTGGGAGGAGAGGCAGGAGGCTCCCTGCATCACTGGGTCCCATCTATAGACCCACCTCAAACCTCCCCAGTGGGGAGGAACAAGGTCAAGGTCTAGGTCAAAGTGTAGCCCAGCTTCCTGAGCTGGCCTGGCTCTGCGTGGTGCCTGGACGCTGGGCCTTTTGCCAAAGTGGCCTCCAGGTCTGCAAATGAGGAACGGGGCAGCCACGGAGGGGAGACCACTGGGGGACAGGGTCAGAGCGCCCCACTAGATGGATGCTCAGGTGCACATGGCACCGCCTCTCCACCTCGAAGGTGGGAGGCCAGGGGGCATCAAAAGCACCCACCCTGTGCACTGTGGGCAGGACCCTTGATCTACGCTGATGTCCCCACTGCGCTCACTCAACAAGAAGGCCACGTGGCAACTGTGTGTCCAAGGACTTCCATGGGGGACAAGTGTCCACCAGCTCCAAACTGAGCAGGTGGCCAATGACTACTGCTGCTGTCTTCCTCAATTGTGGACGGCTCTTTCCCAGGCCTGTCACCCTGCCTCCCCGAAACTGCCACGTGAGCCACTTCAAGACCTCCTAAACTCTACCTGAGGCAGCTCTCTGGTGCTAAGCACCTGCTAAAGCTCCTTATTTTGAAAGCATCCTCACACCCTGGATACACACTTGAAGCTCTGTGTCTGACACAGGTTTAGTGCCAGTTCTCACTTCTTAACTGTAAACCGTTACAGGAAAATGGCGAAATTCCAATTCCAAGAGTCTGGTGAATACATTCAACAAAAACTGACTTCTCAGCCAGGTGTGGTGGTGCATGCCTGTAATCCCAGCACTTTGGGAGGCTGAGGCAGGAGGATCTTTAGTTCAAAGCCAGCCTCAGCAAAAGTGAGGCACTTAGCAACTCAGTGAGACCCTGTCTCTAAATAAAATACAAAAAAGGGCTGGGGATGTGGTCCAGTGGTCGAGTACTCCTGAGTTCAATCCTTGTTACCACCCCCCAAAAAAACCTGACTTTTCACAGCCTGGGGTGGTCTGGGGAGGGTGCACCAAACCCCCCAACCCCCTGAAAACCACAGGCCAATCAGTTGCACATGGGGGACCAAGGCCCCCTGGTCCCCAGGGAAACCACCAGAATGCCCAAGACAGGAAGGCCTGGCACCAAGAGACCCCGTCAGTGGTGGTACAAAGGGATACAGTGGCAGGGAACGTGACCTATCAGACCAAAGCCAGGAGGGACCACGTCCGGGCTGCCATCACCCCAGCGGAGCCTTGGGCACGCGGGAGCGGGCAGCACTCACCCTGCACACCCTGGCGACGCGCGGGAGCATGAGCTTGAAGACGAACTCGTACTCCACCGAGGCCTCCGTGAAGAAGAAGTAGACCCTGTCGTCCTCGCCCTCCTCGTGGCTCCTCCGGATCACGTCGGCAAACACGAAGCTGGGCTCTGCAGAGACCGCACGGGGCTGCGTCACCGCCTGCTCCCCGCCAGTGCGGCCCGGAGGCCCGGGCTCCCTGCACGAAGGTGGGAGTCCAGACACCGTCCTGCCTCCTCGCCGCGGAGAGGCGCCCCCTGGTGGTTCCGCAGAGCACCTGCCCAGGTCCACCCTGTCCTGAAGCAGCCTGGGGACCTCAAAGAGCCAGACCACTGGCTGGTCCACACAGGTGCCCAGTTAGCAGACTGCAGCCACCGAGGCAGGCGCCTGCTCCTGGGCTGCCCACACGGAGCAGCAGCCAGCTGTCCTCAGATCAAGGGGCCTCAAAGAAGCCCAGGGGTCCACTAGCCACAGCCCCAAGGAAGGCACCCCGAGTCGTCTCCCACCACTGGCACCCCAAAGCCAGACATCAGATATGCACTGTCTGCAGTGGCAGGGCAGCCTGACCTCTCTGACCACCCCACCTTTAATGTCATGCTGGAAACTACACCACACCCCAACCTGATTGTCAGAATCTCACTTTTTTGGGGGGGTAGTACTGGGGGTTGAACCCAGGAACCCTTTACTGAGATACTTCACAGCCCTTCTTAGTAAGACAGGGTCTCACTAAGTTGCCGAGGGCCTACGATGCTGAGGCTGGCCTCGAACTTGCTATCCTCCTGCCTCAGCCTGCCGAGTCGCTGGGATTACAGGTGTGCACTGCCACACGGGCTCAGAGTCTCACTTTTACGAAGCTCTCTCAAACCTGTTTTCTGGATGAACCCAGCGAGATGCCCCAGTCTCAGTATGGGTCCTGAGCAGCCCTGGAGACATCTCCACCGCCCAGGGGCGGACACGAGCTGGGGACCCCCTGACTGAGAGGCAGCCAAGGAAGAAATGGAAGGGTGCACACCTCCAGCCAGGCGGCTGAGCCTCTTACCATTAAGCCAAGGGATGGCGTACTCGGTTCTCAAGGGACTGTGGGAGGAGTTCCGGGAAATGATGGGTTCGCTTCCCAAAAAATTATACGACGTCCCAGAGTAAAGCTCTCCATCTGCAGCAGCGGGAGGAAAGAGGAGAAGGGAGTCAGCCTCCCGCTAGGCCCTGAGGCCGGGAGGATCTTCCACACCACTTCTCTGTCACCCGAGTAAGTCCCCCATGCCCTGCAGCCTCCCCAGTGCCGGGGTGTGTGCCTGTGCTCCCCGCGTCTTCCCCTCCACCTGGATGACTGTAGGGGTCGCATCCAGATGCACTTCATGAGTGAAGAAGCAATAAGGAAACACGAGCAAGAATTTCCTGCAACCAACCACGGCAAATAGAACTGATGGCTCCTCGATTTACGATGGGGCCACGCCCTGAGAAGCCACCCTGAACTGGGAACATCCTGTGTCAAAAATGCACTTGCTCCCGGCCCTGCTGAACAGCGCGGCTCGGCCTCGCCGACCTCACATGTGGCAGAACGCCCACCAGCCTGCAGCCGGGTGAAGTCACCCGACACAGCCCACTTCCCTCGGGTGCACGCGGCCCCCAGCCCTCGCCTCAGAGGCACGAGACCCCAGGGCAGCGTGTACTCGTGGCAACCCACCTCCGACAGGAGCATCCACCCCCCAGGCCAATGGCGTGGTCCAAGGACGCAATAAAGCAAGGCCTCGCATCGCGAACCTGAGTCCAGAGCCCTCGCTCGAGGTCTGTTCAGAGTGGCCAAGGTCAAGAGGACGCCGCGGACGGCAGGCAGGACTGTGAGGGGAGGAGGAGCCGAGGGTCCTGCGGGGGACGTGGCCGCGGGGATGAAGGCGCCCGGGCGCAGGACTTACCAACCATGACGGACGTGTAGCTGTGGGCTGGGTCAAAGGGACACCTTCCTTTGCCATCTTCATTTTTCCCCAGAAACTTAAAGGATGCTAAGTTCTAAAATTGAATAATAATAATAATTAAAAAAACGTATCTAAAGCATTGTGGAGTTTCCATGGTGACGACACAGTTTGGTACTGTTTAATTGTACAGATTCTTTTTTCTTGCCAGACTGAAGGGACAGAGCAAATGGGTGCTGACCGACCTGTGGGTCCCCCTCAGGTCCACACACCAGTGTCTCTGGCCCTGGCCTTGGCTGACCCACCCGTAAGGCACAGGAGGTGACGCTGTGGCTCTAGGGCAATCCAGAGGCCCGGGCAGACCAAGCATAGGACATACTCAGCAAGCCGTCAGAACACCCCGGGCAGAATTTAGTATCAATAAAGACAAGCAGCCGGGCGCGGGGGGTGCACGCCTGTGATCCTAGCAGCTAGGGAGGCTGAGGCAGGAGGATCACAAGTTCAAACCAGCCTCAGCAACTTAGAGAGGCCCTGAGCAACTTAGCAAGACCCTGTCTCAAAATAGAACATAAAAAAGGGCTGGGGATGTGGCTCCGTGGTTAAGCACCCTGGGTTCAATCTCTAGTACCAAAAAAAGACAGGAAGAACTACAGTATCCAATCAATAGTTTACACAAACCCAATGCAGAAAACCCCTACCACCCTCCCACGATAACATAATGCAGATAAATCCATCTCTGAATATTTTTTAAAAATATTTGTTTATTTGCTTTTAGTTGTACACAATGCGTTTATTTTTATGTGGTGCTGAGGATCGAACCCAGGCCGCGCATGTGCTAGGCGAGCGCTCTACCACTGAGCCACAACCCCAGCCCCTCCATCTCTGAATATTAAGAGCAAACCCAAGCTGTCTCACAAGAAACTCAGGCAAGAATTACAACCTCAGGAGAATCTCACTGACAAAGCCAAACCTATACAAGGCAAAGACAGCTCGACTACATAAAGAACCAGAAATCTTCCAGGCGTGGTGGCGCACACCTGTAATCCCTGCAACTCGGGAGGTTGAGACGGGAGGATTGCAAGTTCCGAGGCCCGCTTCAGCAACTAAGTGAGGCTCTAAGCCTAACTTAGTGAGACCCCGTCTCAAAATCAATAAAAAAGGGTTGGGGATGTGGCTCAGGGGTAAAGTGCCCCTGGGTTCAATCCCTGGGACCAAAAAGAAAACAAAACAAAAAACCCAGAAAGCTCTCAATCAGGGAAACACAGGACAACAGTAAATGACAAATTGTGGGAATGCCTGCAAAATGACAGAGGCGGCGTTTCCACCTCCTCACATGTGAGGGGCTTGCAGAAATGCATACAGAAGATCACTCAGGATGACAACAGGTGGGGACTGGCAACTGACAGAAGAACCACCCCTAGGGTGAGCCTGCCGAAATCCAGGGAGTGCTCAGAAAACGGAAGGGGAATGTCGCTGTAAGCCAGCAGCCTGGGCAGGCCAGGAGGACGGCACTGCCCAGCGAGCTGGGAGCAGCCCCTCCCTGCCAGAGGAGGCCGGCTGGACACCACTCTTCGCCAGTGAGGACAAAACAGCACTCAGATGTTCTCTCTCAGGACAGGAAACAGGAGCTGGGCCACAGCAACTCTCAGGACGGGATACAGCACCGCATCTCGAAAAGATGCTCGGGGCTGCTGGGAGGCCAGGGACAGGAGTGGACGACACGGGGTCACCACATACTGTCTCAGCTACTGTGATAAAATCAGCTGTGTGCAGGAAAATGTCACTACCCTTGAGAAGTGCTCATGGTGGCAACCGGGGGCATGGGTCACGCGTCAGCGAGCACACACACCCGCACACACAGCCTCGCGTGTGCACACACATTCCCAACTGCCCTGTCTAGGTGGTCAGTGTGCGTGAGTGATCCATTCCTCTGTAGGTCTGGAAATTTTTATGGAAAGTATCAGGAAAAGGGCTGGGTGGCGGCTCAGTGGTAGAGCGCTTGGCTAGCATGCGTGAGGCACTGGGTTTGATTCTCAGCACCACATATAAATAAATGAAATAAAGATCCATCAACAACAACAAAAAGACAATTTGAAAAAAAAAAAAAAAGAGAGAGAAAGTATCAGGAAAAGCTTTAGGTCTAGATTTAAACCAACACACCACCTCCTTAATTCGACCACAGACATCTCTGCTAAATGCGTTTCAAAGGTAGTACTGCAAGCTTCTAATTAGCTGGAGGTTAGCCAGGAAATCTGTTGATGTGTTTCTTGTACAATTGCATTTTTTTTTTGGCATTGCATTTGCATTAAAACCAAAAAAAAAAAAAAAAAAAAAGAAAAAGAAGTTGCTGCCTTTGAAGACTGGGATCACATCCCAGAAGCCCTCACCCCAATCCCATATCACTTTGCTGTCAGCACCTGTGGGTACAGACAGCCAGACAGACCCATGCTATGAATCTTACCCAGACGTCTCTGTGGGAGAGCCAGGCTGCCTTCATGAGTCTCTCATGAGTCCAAGCTTTGTCTGGTGATTTCTGACTCAAGGTTGGAGTTTTTTTTATTTTTTAATTTTTTTATTGCTGTTGTTGTTTGCAGTACTGGGGATCAAACTCAAGGTCTCTTGAAGACTAGGCAAGTATTCCACCTCTGAGTCACATGCCTCAGTCAGGAAATTAAAAAAAAATTCCAATAGCAAAAGAAGCTTTTCATTACAGTGGTCTCCCCTCACCCTGATTTCGCCTTCTGCAGTTTTAGTTATCTGCGATCAACAGTGGCATTCTGAGTAGTGTGATGAAATCTCACACCATGTCACTCTGTCCTGCCCAGGATGTGAATCGTCCCTTTGATGTAGCCACACTGTATACACTACCTACCCGTCAGTCACTTGGTAGCCACCTTGGTTATCTGATGAAGACTATGGGTTTCACCACTGGAGGTCATGGGACTAGATCCAGCAGATAAGGGGGGAACTACTGATTAGCATACTTTCATATTTGTCAGGTGCTCATTAATCTAGGACTATCACTAGAAAATATGCTTAGTTTCCAGTTCTTCCATGTACTTACTTAAAATGCTCCATCTTACAAAGAGACAAATGCATACAGTCATCTGATCCTTGACAAAGGTGCCAAAAACACACGTTGGAAAAAACACAGCCTTTTAAACAAATGGCGCTGGGAAAACTGGGTATCCATCTGTAGGAGAAGGAAACTAGATCCCCGTCTCTCTCCCTGCATGAAAGTCAATTCAGAATGGATCAAAGACCCAGGAGTAAGTCTAGGAATGCTGCGGCTGCGACAGAGAACCCAAGGGGAACACTTCAACACACAGGCACAGACACCGACTCCCTCAGCAGGACTCCAACACCCAGCAAATAACACCAGGAGTCAAGAGAGGGAATGGCCTCAGATTAAAAAGCTTCTGCACAGCAAAGGAAACAACAATGTGAAGAGAGAAGCCACAGAATGGGAGAAAACCTTTCTCAGTTACTTACCCAACAGAGAATTAATATTCACAATATATAAAGAACTCAAAACAATTAATACCCCCCAAAACAACCCATTTGTTGTGGAACCCGAGAGCATCCTGTTAAGTGAAATAAACCTAACTCGGAAAGTCAAGGATGTATGTTTCTCTCATATGTGGAAACTAGAGAGAGAAAGGAAATAATAATAAAAAAAAAAGGGGGGGGTCTCATGAAAATAGAAGGGCGACCAGTAGTAGGGTAGATGAAGAACGAGGGGAGGTGGGAAGGGGGAGTGAGGGGGGTAGTGGGGAGTGAAATCCGTCAATTTATGTCTTGTGCAGAATATGGCACAATGAACCCCACGTTCCTGTATAATCTTTATGTATCAATAAAGAGAATTCTCCCTTTTCCTTGTGATTATTATCCAATTGCTCACTGGATCATCCAAGTAAAAGGAACTACTTCTAAAACAATGAGATCTGACAGTCTGATCTCCCCCCACCCCCCAAGGAGGCAGGAAGGCCCCCTAAGGACCTGCAGCCCTGGCAGGAGCTAGGTGACAGTCTGGGCAGAGGCCAGGAGTGTCACAGGGAGGCCTGAGGGCAGTCCTGCATCTCAAACCACCTGAGCGGTGGGTGGATCCCAGGATGGCTGCTCGGTGGGCAGGGGACACCAGATGGTGACATCCCACGACCTGGGGTCACACCAACCAAGACGGCACCCAGTCCGGGAGCAGGAGGCTGACTCTCACGTGACCAGCACCCACAGCTCCCTGCCTCCAGCCACACCCTTGGCCGCAGACACCAAGCTCTGAGGAGCCACAAAGGCACGTGCTCTCGACCACAGCCTGGCTGGGCTCCCTGCAGGCCCAGGAGCTGCTTCCAAGTCCTCACACAGCTGACCTGAGGAAATCCGATTGTTTTGGGGGGCAAAGATATTTTCTAATGCCCTCCCAGGGCTCCCCGTCTGCTATAACCACTGACCAGGCTGCCCCGAGCCCAGCTGACACAAGGGATGAGTCCGTGGCCTTACCAGGTGGTCGCAGGTGGGCTGGAACGCATTGGTCCCGCAGACGTACAGCGTGGTGGTGCTGAGCGGCTGGAGCACCCGGATGTAGTTGAGACATTCCGTCTGCAGGAGAGAGAAACGCAGCTCACGGCCTCCAGCCGCAGCGGCCTCCCCTCTGCGAGCCGGGAGCTCCCGCCGGGCCTCGTTCTCCAGGTCCGCCTGGGGCTCCCCTTCACACCGGGGCCTGCTATAGAGCGGGGGTTCACTGACACCCCAGTCTGAGCCCTGGCACCTCAACCTCAGGCTGGCCTGTAATTCCTTCCCTGCAGGGTCCACAGGCTGTTCAGGTGCCAGACAGAATTCAGTTCCGTGCTTCACTGACACTCTGCAGAGACCTGGCGACCCAACAAAGCAATGGGAGCCAGCCTCGAACGGCACTGGGCACACGCCACGCTGCCCCCTCTGCCTGCTGGGTCCACCTCTGCCCCCCGCACGCGTGAAGCTGGAAGGAGCGTTTCTCGGGATCCAGGCCCAACCACCCCGAGGGGAGAGGCTGGGCCACGGGGGGCCAAGGCCAGCAAGCGTCACAAAGGGCCCCTCGGGAGGGCAAGGAGCCACTTTAAAAGTACCCGGGTTCTGTGTGCCCCAGGCTGAGATCATCTCAGCTCAAGGAAGCTTCCCTCTGCCGCCACTGCTCTTGAACTGGCGGTGTCATTCAGTCCGTCTCCTCCCGCCAGGGCTGCCTGCGGCACCCGTGATCTGTCTCCGTGCCTGCTTTCCCTCATTTCCTAAGCTAACACTGGCCGTGGGGACAAATGATCGAGTAAGCATCGAGTACTCTGCTACGAAAAAAAAGTCTAGCAAAAAACGAAAACAAAAAAACAAAAAAAAAACCTCCTTTTAAAAAAAATTTATTTTTTGTTTTGAACGCGGCCAACAACTGCTGAGATCTGCCCTGAATCCACTGCCATGACCAATGATCCGGGACGACTGGGTTCCTGCCGTCTGGGAGTCTGGACAGCCACACGGCCCCGGGTGGGGACAGAGGCACAGCGGACGGTGAGGGTGACCCAGAGCTCCAGGCAGGAACAACGCTCGCCCGCAGCCCTTGAATGGGCCTCTCAGAGCCCACGGGACGGACACCTGCCGGAAACCCCCAGATCCCCTAATCCCTCCAAGCCCAGGTCTGCTGGCCACAGAGGAGGACAGTGAGTCCCACGGGTGACACCGTTTGCCAGTGGCCACCGGGAACGTTTTCTCTGGTCCGAATCTCAGGCCATGTGAATGAATCCAAGTCACATGAACTAAAAGCACATTTCTCAACCGCCTCCTGTGTTTGGCACTTGCTCTGAGAGCCAATCCCAACACTCAGGAGCACCAGAGACGAGTGACCACGTGACCGTCCAACCAGCCGTCCCGCAGCCTGCAAAGGAGACCTTACCTGCTTCGATTTCCCCTTCTCTGCACATTTTGCTTTCTTGTCTTCTGAGACCTTCCAGTACACCTGTGAGGGAGGGTGAGAGCCCATTTCACTCAGTGTTTTCCTGGGAGGTCCCCACACTGATGCCGAAACAACAGGCCAGACGTGGTGGTGCACGCCTGTAATCCCAGCTACTCGGGAGGCAGAGGCAGGAGGATTGCGAGTTCAAGGCCAGCCTCAGCAACTTATGCCCTGTCTCAAAATTTAAAAAGATAAAAAACCTAAAAGGGCTTAGGATGCAGCTCAGTGTTAGAGTGTTGGCCTGGCATGCACAAGGCCCTGGGTTCCACCCCAGGCATGGCAAAAAAAAAAATTTTTTTAAATCTACCATGACACTAACAATCAAATCACTTAAAATCTCACAGTTGCCCTGGGGGTGGAACTGAATCGTTCAGAAAACTGGTAAACAGTGGCAACAATGCCCAGCATCTGTCCTGCCCTGGCACTCCCAGGACCCAAACAGGGGGCAGTGGGCACTTGTGGCTGACAGATGAAAAAGGAAAGGCAGAATCTCACTGCCTTGCTGAGCGCGGTGGCGCGCCTGTACTCCCAGCAGCCTGGGAGGCTGAGGCAGGAGGATCAAGAGTTCAAAGCCAGCCTCAGTAATTTAGCAGGGCCCTAAGCAACTCAGCAAGACCCTGTCTCAAAATATAATATTTACAAAAGGGCTGTGGATATGGCTCAGTGGTTAAGCATCCCTGGGTTCAATCCCTGGTACCAAAAAAAAAAAAAAAAAAAAAAAACGAAAGAAAGAAAAGAAAAGAAAGAAGGAAAAGAAAAAAGCCTTTTGCAACACTTAACGAGGCACTGGAACTTGGCTGGGAGGGTCACCAGCCACTGAGGCCCAGGAGGGAGGACCCCACCTGCAGGAAGAGTCTGTCTGGCCTGCAGGACAAACCTCTGGACCCACCAAGTGGCTGCTAATGTGCACACAGCCAGGCCCAGGCTAGGCCCTGTGAGGACGTGAGGGGCAGGGCCAAGGCTGGGGCACCAGACAGGCTGCACGGAGCAGCTTTCCCAGGAAGGAAACGGAGGCTGGCCCCTAGAAATGGAGGCCGCCCTGACAGCACGGCCAGTCACAGCGATGCGGCTGATTTCCATCTGACTCGACTAAATGTGCAGAGGAGTCAATCACACGCCCTCTCTGAGCAAGTCTGCCAAGTCTGAATGCTGACTGAGCGTGGTGCGACGCGAGGTCTGAGGTGATCTGACTGAAGGAACAGCAGTCCCTTCCCTACCAGCTGCACAGATGGACAGGGCGGTGCTGGGATTTGCTTCAGCGCCCCAGAGGCGGAGGGCGGGGCGGGCAGGAGCGAGAGCCTGGCTCTCCAGGAGCCACTGGGGGTGCAGGGACACGGCCCTTGCTCACGGGCACGGGGGAGACTTTTCCCTAGTAAAAAGTTCAGAAAGAAAAACGAGAAGCGCAGGTCCCTGGTGAGCTGTTGTGGGCGTGAGCCAGGGCTGGGGCACAGACAGGGAGTCAGGGGCCAGGCCGGCGGCCGGGTGTGCAGAGCCCAGGGCCGAGGGCCAGGACCTACCTCGTGCTGCTTCCTGGAGATGTCCAGCGCCTTCAGCGCGAAGACGGCCTCGCGCGCGCCCACGTACAGGGTGTCCTCGTCCTCGCTCATCAGCAGGGCCGAGTAGTTGTAGATGCCCGGCTCGTGAAACTGCACCAGACCCACCTCTGCGGGAGGCCAGGGGAGCCGTCAGGGGCAGGGAGGGCGAAGGGACCCAGGGAGTCACTTTGGGTGACAAGGAGCATGTCTGAGCCAATGCTCGCATTACTGCGGTGGCGGGCAGAACCCTGGTGCCCTCCTGAGAGGCAGGTGCCAGGTCCACGCCCCACACAAGGGGCCGAGGGCTCACCTGCTTTCCTTGCCTGTCCCTAAAGACCTGCCAAGTGGTCTTCCAGGAGATGACAGGCCAGACGCCTCCATCTGTCCACCCACCTCTGCCCTGTGTGTCTGTAGTCACCCGTCACCCATGACAAAGTTCAAAAAATTGTAACCTTTTTTTTTGGGGGGGGGGGTTGGGCTACTGGGGATTGAACTCAGGGGCACTCGACCCCCGAGCCACAGCCCCAGCCTTATTTTGTGTTTTATTTATAGACAGGGTCTCACTGAGTTGCTTAGCGCCTCGCTGTTGCTGAGGCTGGCTCTGAACTCGCGATCCTCCTGCCTCAGCCTCCTGAGCTGCTGGGATGACAGGCAAGCGCCACTGCACCCGGCTAAAAAATTGTAACATTTTAAGATTTTCTTATTCAGGAGATGTTTCATTTCAAAATCTATTAAAAAGTCAGTTTTGGAGACTACAGCCCTCAATCCAAGAAATTCCCAGGGAATCTCCACCAGACTCCCAAGACAGAGACAAGTGACCTTCTTCCTAAGACAGAGACAAGTGACCTTCTTCCTACTTGTCAGGTCACCGCGGCAAGAGCCACCGCAGCACGGGTTCACCCCGGCCGCTCAGGATGCACACTCCCTATGTTCTAAGGAGCTGCTGCTTCCTTCTGACTGTCCTGGCATCAGTGTGAGGGTTCTGAACTTGGATTTCCACCTTTTTATTACCAAGTGGGCGCTCTAGGGGTCCGGTGCTCTGGGGATGTCTGCAGTTCCGGTGGCGCCCCACCTCCAATGGTGGCGCCTCACCTCCAATGGTGGCGCCTCACCTCCAATGGTGGCGCCTCATCTCCAATGGTGGCGCCTCACCTCCAATGGTGGCGCCTCACCTCCAATGGTGCCTCTGCATGTACCATGCCGTCCACCTGAGATGCCACTTAAGGCCTGTGCCTAGCTCATCCTGGAAGTCCCTCCTCGGCAATCCCCTCCCTGCCGCTGTGATCGATTTCGACAAAGCTGACATCTTCCTGTTGCTCAATCATTTGTTCTCCTATGATCTCTGCCCATTAAACCACTTGCCCTTGAGAGCAAAATGAAGTCTCCGAGGACCTATCATAGTGCCTAGTTTGTGGTAGATGCCCAAGAAACTACATTAAGGTGCAAAACATATGTGTGTGTGTGTGTGTGTGTCTATATATATATATATATATATATATGAGCCAGGTGCAGTGGTGCACGCCTATAATCCCAGCAACTTGGGAGGCTGAGGCAGGAGGATCCAAGTTTGAGGCTAGCCTCAACAATTTAGTAAAGCCCTGTCTCAAAATAAAATATAAAAAGGGCTGGGGATATGGCTTAGTGGTAAAACGTCTCTGGGTTCAATCCCCAGTACACTCCCAACTCCCCCAAAGAAGAGACTCAGGTGTCAACACCTCCTGATTTCTGATTTTTCCACTGGAAAGTAGGGCCACGCACACACAGGATGCAGGCCTGTCTCAGTGCTCAGATGGCCAGAGAGCAGCACCTAGCTCAGCACCCAGGGCTTAAGCTCTCTACCCACTGAGCCGGAGACTGTGGGGCCAAGACACCTCTCCCAGGGGAGGGACTAACTAAAACCCACACCAGCAACAGCAAGTGAGAATCGCTGGTGGGAAACTGCGCCACCCCCAGGAGCTGCCCCTCGCAGCCCTGTCCTCAGCCTGGTACCAGGTAGGAGGCAGGTGAACTTCCTTTCGGTGGCCCCCAGTTCAGACACCAAGTTAGGGTCCTGAGCAAACCCCGTGCATGCTCCGGTCACCAGAGCAGCCTTCTGACTCCGTCGCCTGAGGCAGTCAGCTGGTAGGACAGCCCCAGGGCAGAGGACCCAACCAACGCAGTGCCAGGGTACCCAGCCGTCCACCCGTGTCCCGAGCGTGGGGTGGCCGCTGGCACCCACACAGCATTAGCTCTCACCTCTGTGCTCCCAGGTGATCCGGGGTCTGGGTGCAAAGGCCACCGCCGCCCCCAGCACCAGCGCCAGGGCCGCAAGCAGCCCCACAGTGGGGTCATGCATCCTCGTGGGCGGGGCCGCCGGGCCTTCAGCAGCAGACGCGCATGGGCAGCAGGAGGCTGCGGGGCGGGGACAGGACGCTGCTCAGAGCCCCAGGGCCACAGCCCGCAGCACTGCCCGGAGCCAGGGAGCCGTGGGGCGCCCAGGAAGCCGCATCTCCCTGCTGGCAAGTGAGCAGAAGGCCTCTCACCGCCGCATCCTCAGGGCCAGGGCGCTGCCTGGGGCTCCGGGAAGGACGCTGCAAGACAGTGAGAAGGAAGGACGTGAGGCCCCCCCCGCCGCCCAGACCTGCCCGACAGCCCCTCGGCTCCACTCCTGCCGCCTCCCTGCTCGGGAGCACAGAGGGCGATGCGGGCGTGGGGGCTCCTGGCGGCGCAGCCTGGAGCAGAGCCAGAGGCACAACGCTGGACCCACCAGCCACCAGCGCTGCCCGCCCTCGCCAGCCAGCCAGCCCCACAGCACAGGACGGGCGCAGCGTGGTGGGACACCAGACCAGAGGCTGTCGGCCGCTGCGCTTCCTGCCTGCGTGGCTCTGGGCACGGCTGGTGGCCAGGTGAAAATGAGCGGAAGGGAACCTGGGTTTCAGCTCCCCCAGGACCTCTGTTTCCTGGGGACCTCTGTTTCCTGGGGACCTCTGCTTCCTGGGGACCTCTGCTCCCCGGGGACCTCTGCTCCCCAGTCCTCAACGCTCACCAAGGAGAGGGGCAGAGAAGGATCAGGGCTGCAGAGGGCTGGACACACACCTGTGAGTGAACACCTGGGTACACACAGCACGCACACATGCAGGTACACGTGTGACACAGTGCGCACACACACACACAACACACACACACAGGAGGTGCCGTCAGGCAGGAGGCGCTGGCCCACAGGACGCGGCTGTCCTAGATGGGAGCAGGTAAAACGCCCCAGCCTCGCTGGGAGGCCCGCACTCTGGAAGCTCTGGCACTCAGTCCAGACTCGTCCAGTGAGAAGAACGAGCGCCCGCTGAGAACAGGCTGGGGCTGCTCGGCGAGCCTGTGGCTGGACTGGAAGCACGTGTGCCCACAGTTCCTGACCCCATCCCTCCTGTCCCCAGCGTACTCCAGTGGCACTGTGGGCCCTCCACTGAGCACCTTCCTGTTTGCAAAGCGAAACACCAGGGAGCCTCCCCAGTGGGAAGACGACAGGGAGGCAGCAGGGGACAGTGGGGGGCCAGCGGCAGCACAGCCCAGATGCCCCTGGCCAGGGCCTCCCCTCGCCCTCCACACTTCTCCCTTGGGCCAAGGACGCAGGGTTGGGCTGCTGCTGGCTTCTCCATCCCCACCCGGCCGTCGAGTCTCCATCGTGATGTGATCCTGTGCCCCCACCCCCCACGGCCGGTCTCTCTGCAGGTCTGACGTCACAGACGAGCCGTGCGAGTCCACGAGCTCACGGCTTCGCAGCCTGGCCCCGGCCGGCGCAGCTGGGAGAGCCTCCCTGGTCTTGAACGTCACTCCAGCTTGCTCCTGACCAGTGACGTGTTTTGTTCCTGGGTCCACAGGCTGGAGCCACTGAAGTGCCCTGAGCTGGCACCTACGCAAGTGGGGACTTTCATGTCACACATTCATGTCACATTTCACTCCAAACCACAACACGGGGTTCTGGGTCCTCGTCCCCGTCTTCGCAGGCGCCAGGTGAGGGTCACAGCACATGCACCTCTGAGATCCAGGCCTGGACCCCCATATTCCTGCACCTGGATCACACAGAGCCAGAGCAAAAGCCCTGGTTCTGCTGACAGCCGTTCCTGCACTGCGTGTCCTGGCCCCCAAAAGGGCACTTCCTGTCCCCACAGTCTAAGTGACAGAATCCCGAGCTTCCTTGGGTTGGAGGTGTGCCCAGCCCGCCACAGTTCCAAGCTTTCCTGCTTCTGGCTGAAGAACTGTAATGGAAGTTATTAGGCAGGAATTCCATAAGAGGTCGTTAAAGGAGGCTGACTCAGCTAGTAATTGTATTTCTGTCCTCAGCCCTTCCACCTCTTGCAGCCTGGAGTCCCAATATGATGTCTGGCGCTCTGGCAGCCATGTTATGACCACGAAAGTCAGGGTTTCATTCTGTAAATGGCTAAGTGAAAACCCACTGGGACCCTGGCCCAGCAGAGACGCTATTCCTGCTTTTTACTTTCAACAATCTGTTCCAGACTTGTTAATAGATGGTTAAACTCTGTCAATGACTTGTTTTCAGATTTTTGTTACCAATTCCAAACTGACACAACCTTCCTAAAATGCATTCATCACGCGGTGGCAGTGGCCAGGTGACATTTTCACTGTAAATCAGATCGTGTCACTTCCCCACGGACAGCACCTTTCCATCTCTCTCTTGCTTCTTCAGTGATGGCTGAGGACGACTCGGTCCCCCGCCTCTGACCTCTCAGGTGTGTGCTCTGCACAGTGGTGGCCCTCTGCAAGGACCTGTGACAGCTGCCCAGTCTGCCTGTCCACACCACTCACAACATTTCCAAACGCGTCCACCCCCGGGGGTCTTGTGACTGCCAGTGTCCGTGGTCTGACCGGTACAAATGGAACTCGTGGGGCTGGAAGTCCAGCCCTGACCCCGGGACCCCGTGACATGCAGACACCCCGGGGACAGTCCTGCTGCCTTTCTTCCAAGCTCCCCTCACACGTGGTACCAGGGCAGAGGCGGTGGCAGAGATGAGGAGCTGTCGGCAGGGCTCCCGAGAGTGCCCACGACCGCCCAGCTGTCTCCCCACGTTCTGGAACAGCCACCTCCGGCCTTGGAGGGCTGTGGCCTTCCCCAGTTCCCTGACAGGCCTCGGGCAGCAGCGTGGCCACACAGGCCCGTCCCTCTCAGCAACTGAGAGGCTCACGCAGGTCCCGGCAGGGCCGGAGGCGGGCAGGAGGATGGCCGCTGAGGTCTTTCGAGATCTCTGGCTGTAGACAGATCCAGGGCCCCGAGGCCCAGGAGGAGGGCCCAAAGTCCAGGCCACACGTGCCCAGCCCTGGGCGGCAGCCAGCGCCCCCGACGCTGGGCGAGCAGCGGGCAGAAGCAGGGGGAGCCTGGTGGTGTGTCCCCAGCAAGGCCAAGGTCCACGCAGCCCAGGAAGGCTGTGAACCTGGTGCGGCTCGGGAAGCCGCGGGGCCAGGCAGGGAGCCCGATGCTCTTCTGAGGACTGTCAAGTCAAGGCCGGCGAGTCACAGGAAGCCAGTGCGATGGCAGCCAGCGGCTGCGGCAGGCAGACTGACCACGCTCCCCCCAGACGCAGGAGTCACTCAGCACCAGAGGGACAGGCGCCACCAGCCGCGCAGGCCGGACACGGGGTGAGAGGTCTGGAAGGGCCACGGTGAGACGGCCCCAACCCCGCGATGGGCAGTGGCACCTGGAAAGCCACGGGGGGGGGGGGGGGGGGGCACAGGGGCTGCTGGGTGGCGAAGCCACTCTGCCCGATACCGCCATGGGGACGTGTGGCCCCGCGTGTCTGTTCCAATCCACAGACACGGGACACCACGCGTGACCCTGATGTGACCCTACGGGCTTTAGGCAATGACACGGTGTCAGTGCAGGGTCTTCAACTGTGGCAGCGGCTGCTCCGCAGGAGGGGACGCGTGCGACCTTCTGTGCCTTACGCTGAATCTAAACCAGCTCCGAGGACTGCAGCCTGCTGGGAAGACCGGGGCCGAGGCTGGCTGGGCGGCGGGGGCGTGCCCAGCACGTGGACAAGGACGTGATAACAGCCCAGGGGGGTCCGTGGGGCCAGGCAGGAGCGAGCGCGTGGGCCCACAGCCGGGGCACCCGAGCAAGTCCTGGCCACGGGGTCTCGGGCCTGGCACTTTCCAGGCCAGACCCCACGGAGGAGCCTCTCTCTCCTGGAGGGCCCGGGTTTGCAGAGGCCCCTCGACTCTGGGGGTCCCGTGGCACAGCCACAGCTGGGCTTCAGAAGCTAGAGAGTAGACAGGTGTGTGGCCACAGCGGTGTGCTGGCCAGCCGGCTCTCCCAGGGCATGGCAGGGGTGCCCTGCGCTGGGGCAGGGGCTGGTTCTGCAGGGTCAATGCTACTGTCAGGTCCCAAGGGGACAGCAGGAAGGGGAGCCCACTGCCCACCACGTCCACCACACAGACAGGGCAGCCTGTGAACACAGGCAACTGCAGAAAGCATAGATAATCGTGCAGGTGTTATTTTGCATGATTATTAGGAAGTCATGAGTTTGGGGCATTTTACCTTTACTTTTTTTTTTTATCTTTCATTTTTTTAAAATATTTATTTATTTGCTTTAGTTGTACACAATGCAATGCATTTATGTTTACGTGGTGCTGAGGATTGCACCCGGGCCGCGCACGTGCGAGGCGAGCGCTCTGCCGCTGAGCCACACCCCCAGCCCCTCATTTTCCTTTTAGTTGTAGATGGGCACGATACTTTTATTTATTTACCTTCGAACACGTGCGAGGCGAGCGCTCTGCCGCCAAGCCACACCCCCAGCCCTCACTTTTACTTTTCATGAGCTTCTTTAGCTCTGGGCCTGCAAAACCCGATGGTTGCGCCGTCTGCTAGCAGAGCTCCCGCCCCCAGGTGCCGAGGGACTTTTCAGACCCGATCGAGCAGAACCGCAGCCTGAGAGGGGGGCTGTCACAGGCGAGCAGAGAAGATGAAACCGAGCCTAAGAAGCCACACCTGGACAAAAGAAAGAAAATGCCCCACGGAAAGAATGGGGGCTCCTGGAAGTTAGACAAAATGTGACGGAGATGGAAGAAGAGACAAGAAAACTGGAGGGCCAGTTCTGGAGTGCCCAAACTCATCAGCAGTGGTAGAAAAGACTGCCCCCAATGAGGGATTCTCAGAGAAAGAACAAGCAGAAAATATCCAGGACAAAGGGTGTGAGTTCTCAGAGTGCAAGCGCCCAGCAGCCTGTGTGAACACGGGCACCCATTCAGACTGATCGGGAAATCAGAGGACCCTGGGGGCTCTTCTGAAGGCTTGTGGAACGGAAACTGGCACAGGGAAATCACCTTGGCCCAGCTGAAAGCCAGTAAGCCCAAGGGGAGGGGAGGTCTCACCTAGAATCTTGAAGTAAGTGACTGACCAGTTGGAACGTCACCCAGAAACACGCCTCACACCCCAAGTTCTCAAGGATTCTCACCTCCTCCACCCTTTCTCAGAAAATTACTGAAGGGTTAGCTCCAACAAAACAAGGGAGCCGTGTCCCAGGTCTTCTTTTCCAGGAATCAGGCTGTGCCCGTGGAGGACAGGCACAGACTGCGGGAGCTGGGGGTGGAGAGACAGGGACCTCACAGGCGCGCGACGGCTTACCCATCACTTCCCTGGGCTTTGTTTACTGAGACGTCTATGGCCCTGGAAGAGTCTGAGGATGGGTTAGTAATCGATACACAGATCAAAAACACCATGAAGGCGCACACACTGAAAATGAAGCAATCCGTGACCCCAGGGGAAGCAAGAGCGGCCCACAAATGGAGACGTCACCAGAGCAGAGCGTGTTATCCTGGCCCAGAGCACGGCCCCGCAACAGGCACTGGGAAGAACGCCACTGCGAGGACGGCCGAGGGAGGAGCGGCGGCAGAGGCCCAGAGGATACGTTCCTCAACCCGCGCGCCACGGTCTCTAGAGTGATCAGGTTAGGAAGTAGGCAAAACCAGCATGAAGGAAGACCAGAGACGTGAGCACAGCCGGCCCTCGGGGCCTCCGGCAGCAGGTGGGGGGAGAGGAGCCTGGCGAGCCCGGCCTTCCCTCATCAGCTCTACTGACGGCAGGACCTGAATTTAAAAGGAAGCCGGTGCCTGGCTCTGGCCGCGTGGAGTGAGCAGCTCAGCAGGCTGAGGCAGCATGGCCACCGCGGGAACGTCCTCCCAAGGACAGGAGGAGCGAGCCGGCTCCAGGGCAGATGCATTTGGAGAAATGGGATTCTTCACTAGGCGGCAGAGCGTGCTGAGCAGCAGGAAAGGATTTGGTGTCAAGTGCCAGCTCCTGGTGACCTGGCCTGGCCGCCCCAGGACTTCACCACCACGCCTGGTGCCCCTTCTCTGGGCCCTCTGCATGCAGCTCCCACCTCCTGCACATTCTTCCCTGGGGTCTCTGGTGGCTGGCTTCTTCCTGCAGGGACCCTTGGCTCCAAGGCCACCTCCTTGCCAGCCACCTCCTTCTCTGCTCTGTGGCTTCCACTGCATGTGGCATACAGACTTGCAAAGTGTCCACGCTCCTGTCCCTCCCGAGGCAGGGCAAGGCCACCCCTGCTGCCAGCCCTGCCCTGGCCTGCTGCGTATTTATCTCATCAGCAGATTCGAGACTCCCGGGGTCTAGGCCAGGCCCTGCCGCTCTTTCCTGAGGGCCTTTGAAACAGGCCACAAAGGCCTGGAGAGCACCAGGGGCGGGCAGGGGAGGGCTGCGTGGTTCCAGTCCTGCCCCTGGAAGCAAACGGTTTCAGGCAGAGCACACCAGACACCCCAGATCCCCTGCCGCCAGCCGCCCGCCTTCCTGGAACTGCGTCTCGCCCCACGGCCACGGCTGGCCGGGACGTCGCAGGCAGGACTTCACTCTCAAAATCGAAATCCAAACAACCGGGAGCGTCCCTGGCCCGCAGAGGCGTCCCGCTGGGAGCTGAGGTCTGTGAGCGTGCACTTTGCAGTGACAGCGTGAAATTGTCGCCCTTTGCATTCAGAAAGGAGGCCTGACAAAGAAGCCCATTAGAGAGAGGGGTGACAAATGTCACTCCCATCTCGCACACGTGACTGAGCGCACTAGCCCACTTTAAATGTCAGACAGTGGCGCTCACAGGGGCGCTGAGCCCCTCCACCCCGCCTGTCAGGACCTGTCACAGGGCCGCAGAGAAAAGAGCAGCTCCAGAAACCAGCCAGGGCGGGGTGGAGCCTGCAGCCGTGGGCACGTGTCTGCACGTGTGTGCGTGTGCACAGCTCTGTGTGTACAGGGCACGCATCTACGTGAGCAGGCGCATCCGTGACTGACAAATGTCTGTCTGCACGCGCCAGTGTGCACTTTCTCGGCATGCACATGTGCGTGTTCATGCGTGTGCATACGTGTGTGCATGCCTGCCATTGTGTACACATGCATGGACACGCGTGTACATCTGTGTGCACACACGTGCATCTGCAGGTGCCTGCATGCGTGCACATCTGGGTGCGCAGTTATGAGCCTCACCAACGCTGACCTAGCGCTGCCTCCTGGATGCGGTTCCTCCCTGGGACCTGAGTGCGATGGGTCACTGAGGGGACACCTGTCACCGTCACTCAGAAGGTGCCAGTGCTCCAGCCGGGAACGGGATGCCGTCCCGATGTGAGAGCACTCCACCCACATTCGGGGAAACGGCGACGGGGTCCTGGTGAACTGGGGACGGGCTGGTGAGGAAGGGGTCGTCACTTGGACCCCCGACCCCGCTGCAGACACCTGGGCTGGCGGAGGCTGTTTGGGCCCTTACCCGTCTCCATGGTTTGCCCAGACAGGGCGAGGGACGCTCCACAGCGCTCTGGGCCTGCGGCCAGGGCAGCGGAGGACACCCCCACCTCGCTGGGTGGGTGGCAGGCCCAGACACACCCTGCCAGTGCCGGGCCCTGGCAGCCCTGTCCCTGCAGTGTCCTGCCCTGCCCCCTCTGCTCCCCAGTCACAGTGCTGACTTCTCCATTGTGCACGCTGAGGATAAGAAGGGCCTTGTCCCTTCAGGACTGAGGAACGGGGGTCCGGGCTCCCTGAGCTGCAAGCTAACAGTTCACTGCTCCAGCCTCGGTTTCCCCAGAACTGAGAGCAGACCCCTGGAAATCAGGAGCCCAGCTCTGCAGGGGCACGCTCAGCCCTGCCACTGCACTGTCCTGGACACACCTAGCAGGGTGGCTGGCCAAGACCGTCTTGGGGACGCCCTCTCACCGCGAGCTACCTAGCAGAAGCAGCAAGCCCGGGCAGGTGTCTGAGCTGCTAGCACCCTCGCTGTCACCCCCAACCCAAGCACACGTCCCGGGCGCCATGCTGGACGGGGAGCCAGGGGGGGAGAAGAGCCTGGAAGGAGGGAGGGACACACAAACCAAATCTGAAGGACACGAGCAGGTGTGTGGCAGGAACAGGGCTGCTCTGGGAGCCGCAGGAGGCTCTTCATCAGGGGCCACCACTGCAGAGAAGCACACAGTCACGCCACTGATGGGACACCACCCTATGCTCTGGGCTGGACGTCGACGATCCGCCTCTCCACAGTGTGTGAGTGGCACGTGGACATGCCCCTCAGCACAGAGGGAAGTGGAACAGCAACTTCCACTGGTCTAATGCTCCCCCAATCCCCTCCAGGAAACCAACAGAGGCTCTGAGCTGGGCAGCGGCCCCCAGGGACAGCGTGGGTTTGCCCTGGGAAACGGCTGGCCAGCCCTCAGAGAGGATGGGGCTAGCCACCCGGACTGGAAAGGATCAGCAGTGTGTGAGAGTGGGCTAGGCCAGTGGATGCCCCAGGGCCTAGGGCACGCTAGGCAAGCACTCGACCACCGAGCCGCACCCCAGCCCTGCTGTACCTTGCAGTGTAGCTGCTAAAAATGTTTACGTCAGCCTGTAAACTCAGTCTCTGGATCCTCACCCTAGTGTGATCAGGTCAGGAGGGTGGTGCCCTCACCAAAGGGATTAGTGTCCTTACAAAAGAGGCACCAGGGACCGGCCCCACCCCTGCCATCCCAGTGATGGCACAGCAAGCAAGTACCACAGACCCACCAGGAAGTGGCCCTCGCCAGACACCAACCGCCCAGTGCCTTGAGCTTGGGCTTCCAGTCTGCAAAAGGGTGGAGATAAGTTTTTTGCTGTTAAAAGCTGCCCAGCCTGTGGTGCCGTGTTACAGCAGCCTGTGCTGAAGAAACCCTAACTCCACCCGGGGTGCTGGCGCCGCGGGGAGCTCCGTACCAGGCACAACACACCCACCAGAGATGTTTCTAGAATGCCAGGGGACAGCGTTCACGCAGAGAGGTCACTCAAAATGTCACTGAAAGAGAGAGTAAACTCATGTAAAAGACACCATGCTTAAGTTTGTTTTAGGCCCACGCTGTGTGGAGAGAAGGTGTGCCCCTGCACACACACACAGGGAGTGCGCACACAGGACAGACACACGGACACACACAGGTGCCAGACGTGAGCACACACGGGACAGGCGTCCAGCTGTTCACAGACACCTCTTCTGGGCTGGGGGAAGGAAAATGGCCGGGGAACTCGCTTGTTGTGTTTTAAAAACCAAATTACACTTTCGTGGGCATTGCTTTTGTAAAATACAAAATTAGTTCACTAAGAAGAGAGGCCTCCCCCAACTCTGCGGAAGTCAGTGTGTTGAAACCTGAACCCGACACAGGCGCGTGTGGAGCAGCCCTCAGCGTGGTCTAGGTGCACACCCAGGTTTGGCTCAGGGGACTATCTCCTGCCATTTCTTTGGCCCTCGTGCATCTATAGAAAAAACGAGCAGTGCTTGTTTCTCTGGATAGACCTTGTGCTTTTTATGACAGCAATGCAAAAAGTAACAGGAAGGGCCCCTCCAGGGCCCCTCCAGGCAGTGGCCTGCTTTCAATTTCCTCATTGCTGAAGATTCCAAGACACCTCTTTAAAATAAAGAGGCCAACACAATTCAAAGATAAACCACCTAAGTGGGGAGGAAAATGATACTTAGCACTCCTCAGAAATAAAGCAACCTCTCAGCTGGGCGTGGTGGTGCACACCTGTAATCCCAGTGGCCTGGGAGGCCGAGGCAGGAGGATTGCTACATCAAAGCCAGCCTCAGCAAAAGCAAGGCACTAAGCAACTCAGTGAGACCCTGTCTCTAAATAAAATACAAAACAGGGCTGGGGATGTGGCTCGGGGGTCGAGTGCCCCTGAGTTCAATTCCCGGTACCAAAAAAAAGAAATAAAGTGACCTCCCAAACTGATACAAAAGCCCTCACCACCACAACATACCAGGACATCTATGAAAACAAGAAGCGCATATAACCAGTCGATACACTTCAGAATGGCAGCAGTCTCCCAAGAGACGACGGTGTGCTGGCTAAAACCATCCTGCCAACCTGGGAACAGGCGCTGTCGTTTTGGCCCCTGGTGGACCAGCAGCAGAGCCTTCTGAGAGCAGCAGAACCCACCGTCCCGCCACCGCAGAGGGAGAACAGAGGGCCAGGGATGGGGGTGCCTGCCTGGAGTCCCAGCGGCTCAGGGGGCTGAGGCAGGAGGATTCAAGTTCAGGGATAGCCTCACCAACTTAGTGAGGCTCTAAGCCATTTAGTGAGACCCTGTCTCAAAATAAAAAAAAATTAAAAAGGACTGGGGGTGCCGTTTAGTGGTAAGGCATCCCAGGGTTCAATCCCCAATAGAAAAAAAAAAGGAGGAATATGGAAAGGACGAGGGAAAGACGGGGCCGGGGCTTTCCTTTTGCTCTCACACACTGAACTAGCTATGTCTTTGCTCAAAACCAGAAGTGCATGGCTTGGAGCTGACCCAAATCAAGAGCAATAAGAAAATGGCCCACATCAAGAGCCTCCAGACTCCACATTCAGCCAACTCCCTCCCTACGTCCCCCCAGAGAGGAGAGCAAGCCTCCCGGACTCCCCGGGGGTCACCCTGTGCACAGCAGGGTGGCCACTGCCACCACCCAGCTGTGAAAAGCTGACAAGGGAACACGAAAGAAGGCGAGTCAGGAAACGTACTGGGAGAAAAAGAAAAAGGAAAGGCCAGCCTCGGGCTCCGGTGCCCAGCGCCCACCCAGCATAGGAGCCAAGCCTGAACCCGCGTTCCCAAGGGAAGTGCGGGTACCAAGCACCCCCACCCCAGACCCACCCGAGGCCTCTGTGAGGTCTCCTTTTGATAAAAACAAGATGACTTACCTGTATCTCTGGACACGCTCCACTTCTAGAAAGGAGTCCTCAGAAACCTCTGCTCTGAAAATAATGGCAAACAAAGACATTTAAGCCCTTGACTTCTCCACCCTCGAAACCCCAGTGTCCCTTCTCAGAGGCACTGAGAACAAATTCTTAACCACTTTTGAAGACTTCTGGACCCCGAGGCTGACCTTCTCACCCAGGACCAACGTGGCCCGTCTTCCCTGGTGCAAACAGCGGGGAGGTGGCTGGACGGCCCCTCCACCAACCCAAGGGGAAGTGTGGCCCTGTGGTCACCTGGCGCAAGAGCCCTGACCACAGCAACTCTCTTGCAAAACGAGTCATTTGAATACGACCACCACCGCAGCTAGCAGAGTTCAAGCATCAGCAGAGCATCATCTCATTGGCTATTAATTTCAGATGTGTGCCTTACAATTCATCTCCACATGGCCATCAAGGGAAAAACCAAGACGTGTAACATCTATGAGAACCGATCTGACGCTCCTCTTCCTTTTGCTTCTCTCTCTGGGAGGATGGAACCCAGGCTTCCAGCGTGTGTGTGTGACCACTGAGCAATGTCCCCAGCCCTCTCTTTGTTTTTGATGGTAGTTTTTAAGTCAAACAGAAAAATGTCCACTATGATGTAAGCAAGGTTGCTGGAACAGGCCTGTGACCCTCTTCAGCGTGGGACAGAGTCCTCTAAACAGAGGTCCCTGAGCCCAGTGATGTCACCAACGATCAGATTGAGAGCACTGATCTCATTGGCTTTGCAAAACTGGAGGCCTTGGGCAGGCTGGTGATGGTTCAGAGGGTGGCTAAGTCGATGCTCCCTGATCATAAATGGCATCCGTTTCGCCCCAGACTCAGAGGCCAGCATTATGCAGCGGGCGGGGGCTGGGGTTTTTCACTCTTGCTTTCCAAGTGACCATAGCCACTGCTTCTCTCCAGAAGCCCATGGAGGAAAAAGCTCTCCTGAAGGCACCGGTGACTCCCAGAGCTTCCCCAAGACCCCTCACTCCAGTGTCCCTGGACCCTTCTGCGTCAGCAAATGGACCACTAGGGCAATGTCCAGAAATGGCCACCATCCATCCACCCCCACCCCCAGGGCTGCCAGAGGCAGCAATAGCTACTTTTTTTTTTTTTTTTTTTTTTTTGGTACCAGGGATTGAACTCAGGGGCACTCGACCACTGGGCCACATCCCCAGCCCTTTTTTGTATTTTATTGGAGACAGGGTCTCACTGAGTTGCTAAGTGCCTCGCCATTGCTGAGGCTGGCTTTGAACTCAGGATCCTCCTGCCTCAGCCTCCCAAGTGCTGGGATTACAGGCGTGTGCCATCGCGCCCGGCAACAGCTGCATTTTTTTTTTTTTTTTAATTTTTGGATAGTGGGGATCTAACCCAGGGGCGCTTACCCACTGAGCTCTTAGCCATCTCCAGCCCTTTTTGAGACAGGGTCTCATTAAGTTGTTTAGGGCCTCACTAAGTGGCTGAGGTTGTCCTTGACCTTGGATCCTCCTGCCTCAGCCTCCTGAGATGCTGGGATTACAGGTGTGCGTCATCACTCCTGGTTAGCAGTTGCCTTTTAAGACCAATTTTAAAGCCAAAGTGTCCTCCCCGGAGCAGCTCTGCCCAGGCCTGAGAAGCGCCCGGTCACCAGAGCTGGGAGCCACACTTCCCACTGGAAGGCCCGGGAGGGGCTCCACACCACGGGCAGGTGGCAGTGCCGTGAGGTCCACTGTGTTGTGGGCATCACACTGACCCACTCAAACGGGCCTTGCTGTCACTCAGGCAGGGAGAGGGGACAGCAGCCGTCTGGAGACTTTGAGGGACAGAGGAAGGGGTTCATGCATCAAAAAGAGCTCCTGCCGGGCGCGGTGGCGCACGCCTGTAATCCCAGCACTTTGGGAGGCTGAGGCAGGAGGATCGCGAGTTCAAAGCCAGCCTCAGCAGTGGCGAGGCACTTAGCAACTCAGTGAGACCCTGTCTCTACTAAAATACAAAAAAGGGCTGGGGATGTGGCCCAGTGGTCGAGTGCCCCTGAGTTCAATCCCTGGTACAGTAAAAAAAAAAAAAAAAAAAAAAAAGAGCTCCAGATAAACAGCGTGCATGCTGCGGTTCTGAGAGCGAGAATCTTCTCAAGAAATTAAGGACGCCTTTGGCACGCTAATAAATAAAGGCCAGAGCTAGAACTGCTTGTCCTGTGGCTGGACAAGACGTGTGGCCCCTTGGCCATCATTTCACAGTGGAGAAAGCAAAGGACAGAGGACGGGGGAGGCGGGGGACACAGAAGGCCCTGGGTTCCACTTCCGGGCTGGGTAAGCCACCCGGCCCGGGCTTATTCCCTCAGATGTTTTCTGCTTCCTCAACACAAACCCCACAAGCTATAATTAGCCATCACCCCACCAAGAGCAAGCAACAGCGAAACACTCTCCGCGTAATTACCCGCCGCAGGGGTTTAACTCTGCTCCTCCCTGTGACCGCCCACAGCCTGTGCACAGACCAAGGTGAGGCCCAGGGAGAAGAGAGCAGGCCCTCTCCCCCACGAGGCCAGCCTGGCCTGTCCCCCCGCCCAGCACCCGCAGGAGGCAGGCCAGTGGCACTTAAGGACCTTGGACTACAACAGCCATCTTCATCCTGCCTCCGTCCTGCAAACGTGTGCCCTCCCGTCCCAGCAGAAGCATCCAGGTGTTCCTCCACACCTGCAGGAGGGACGGGGCAAAGCGAGGGGCTGTGGGGTCAGGACCACCTAAGCCCCAGGCCTGGCTTCTGCAGGCTGCACGCCCTCTTGGGGAAGTCACTGGGCTCACTGGGCTTGCTTCCCCTTTCAGTTGTTGGTGGTAAGGATCTGAGACTATGCTACGTGAAGAGCTTCCCCTACCTGCAGGCCCCTGGAGAAGCACTAGCCAGCACTAACTATGGTCCACCATGCAGCTGGGACCAGCCAGTGCTATCTGTGGTCAACCACGCGGCTGCTGACACCTGCCCTGCTAAGACTGAGCAAGATGTTGTACAAAGCAGGATTTAGTCATTAGCACGTCTGATCTCTGTTTCCAGTGACCGGAGCCCACCAGCCTCCGCCTGCTCACTGGGGGTTTCAGGGCTGAGGTTGCCTGTGTCCATGCTCAAAGACGCAGGGAGCATGGCTTGGAATCATCTCTGCTGGCTGCCTTGCTGCGGCTGGGGAGGGGCTGCAAGCCCCTCTGCTCAACTACTTCACCCCAGCCCAGAAACAGGTGGGAGGTACCCAGAGCAGCATGTCTTGGGGGACCCCCACTGTGACCAGCACTCTAGAACATGCCCCAACGGGGGTGGGGGTCTGCACACTGGAACACGTTGCTGCTTCTGACAAAAAGGGTGACCGTTGGGCAGACTGGCCTTAAAGAGCAAGGTGACCCGGCAGCTGTCCACCAGGACACAGCCATTGGGTCAAGAGGCCCCAGCACAAGGCTACCCAAAGGAAAACTCCAGAAACATCTAGAAGTTTATCAGCACAGCGTGTCACACTGTCCTGACGTACCAGGGTTCAACTCGGTGATTCCCAACTTTATGACGGTTCAGAAGTGCTGCACATTCAGCAGAGCCATACTGGGAATTCTGGTCTTCTCCCAGGCTTGCGATACGTGGGAGATCCTCTCCCAAGATGCTGGGCAGCATCTGCAAGCCACAGCTCCCTGTCAGCCACCCGATCACGAGAGGGACAGGGGACACTTGGCAGCACGCTGTGTGGCTAAGCTTGGAAAGTCAGCAGGTAAGGTGTCTCAAATGCATTATGGTTTACCCGGACATAACCACATCATAAGTCATGGGGCAAATCCCTCTCTATAACATACTTTCCTTCATATGCAAAATCCATGCCCAGCCCTAGGATGGAATACTATGCACTGTTAAAAAGAGTAAATCTGCCACTGCTAAGAAAGAGTGCCAAGATCTACTGCTCCCGTTGGTGTGTATGGCATGTTCCCATTTGTGAAGGTGGGTGACCATTTGTGTGTTCAAAAAAACAATTTGCTAGAGGAAGACTGAATCAAGGATGTGAATAGGTTTGGCCTGCGTGGGAAGCACTTCATCTTTCATAATGTGGATTCTGTAAAACTATGTTAACTCTTACCTTACACATAAACTTTTCTCATTAGAATATTTTTAATCTGAAGCCAAGCAACTCAGAAGGCTGAGGCAGGAGGGTTGCAAGTTCAAGACCAGCCTGGGCAATTTAGTAAGACCTTATCTCAAAATAAATAAAAAGGGATAGGGATATGGTTTGGTGGTAAAGTGCAAAGTGCTCCTAAGTTCAATCCCCACTACAAAAAAAAAAAAAAAAAAAAAAAAGAAGAAGAATATTTAAAATCTGATATCAAATGGTAAAGTAATTGTAGAAAATTTTAAAAACTCAGAAAAGGCTAGAAAAGAAAACATTTCTGGCAATGTTTTCTCTCTTTTTTAAAAAAATATTTTTTAGTTGTCAATGGATATTTATTTATATGCAGTGCTGAGGATCAAACCCAGGGCCTCACACATACCAGGCAAGGGCTCAACCACTGAGCCACAACCCAGGTTCTGGCAATGTTTTCTTAAGAAACAGGTAATAACTATTAAAAAAAAAAAAATCCCATTTCTAGCTGGGTGCGGTGGTGCATGCCTGTAATTCCAGCACTTGGGAGGCTGAGGCAGGAGGATCACAAGTTCAAAGCCAGCCTCAGCAATGGCAAGGTACTTAGCAACTCAGTGAGACCCTGTCTGTAAATAAAATACAAAAAAGGGCTGGGGATGTGGCCCAGTGGTTGAGTGCCCCTGAGTTTAATCCCCGGTACCAAAAAAAGAAAGAAAGAAAAGAAAAGAAAAGAAAAAAGACCCCATTTCTTGCATCTTCCTGAAGTAACTCTACTAAGTAGATTTCATCTGAATGGAAGTTTTCACCAACAGCAGGCAGACGGGCATTTCTGGGTTTGATATTCTGTTGGAATTTCTCATTCTAAGAACTAGGGCATGGTTCACGTGCTGTGCTGGGGTAAGAACATGCCAGCTCCGATAAAGATGGCAGAATCCCAGCCCCAGCCAGGAAGGGCAGCCCCAGTGTGGTCACACTGAATGGCAGGGCCCCAGCCACTCCACTGTGACACAAAGGCAGTCTGTAGCCATGTAGCTGCAAGACTGAGACCTGAATTTCAAGAAAGAGGAAGGACCTGGGGCCTGTGGGTGGCAGGAAGGAGGTGGGACCCCCGTGGGTGACATTAGCTTCCTGCAGGTCTGTGCCACAGGCCCTCCCTGTGTACCCCACGGCTGATCACACAGCACCCCTCAGCACCATGTAATGGCCAATATTCCATGATTAAATACGACAATGCTGGACATTCACATCATTTTCAATGTTCCAATTAAAATTCATTTTTAAGGACTGACTTGAACCACCAGCAAAACTTGACTGAGAACCTTTTCTATCCAGAACATTCCAAGTGACATTTACAGAGGACACCAGGCACGGCCACAGGGTGGATCCCGTTGGGCAGTGACACAGGCTCAGGGCTTTTGTTGGTCCTGCTGGCGGCTGGCTCCCGTCTACAGGGAGAGAGTCACACACCATTTCCATCACGCATTTTCATTTCGCTTTCTTCTAAATTTTTCCAGTTGGTTGAGCTAAAATCATTTTTGAAAATGGAGCTATAAAGCACGAGGCGCCCAGTGTAAATATCTTTTATACTTCTTTCAAGGCAATTAGTCACCTTAATTAAGTGCCTGTTTATTCTCCCCAGAAATGGGAGGGCAGAGTCATGCAGGACTGTGGGGTGAGCTCCAGGGCCAGCTCAAACCACCTGCAGCCACATCCTGCTGGGCGACCCAGAGCAGGCCACTGCCCACCCCACAGCGACTGCCCAGCACCTCCCCTTCCCAGCACTGTTCTAAACCAGCACCTCCCCCTCCCCCAGCTGCTCCCTCTGAACCTCCCCCTCCCCCAGCTGCTCCCTCTGAACCTCCTCTTCCCCCAGCTGCTCCCTCTGAACCTCCCCCTCAACCAGCCACTCCCTCAACACCTCTAAGTCCCCCAGCATCTCCTTCCCTCAGAACCTCCCCCTCCCCCAGCTACTCCATAGGAAACTTCCCATTCTGCAGCCACTCCTCAGCACCTCCACCTTTCCCAGCTACTCCTCCAGGACGGGCCATGCCCACCTCCAGGGATGGCATGGCACCAATGGGGAATCACAGAGCACACACACGCACCTCAGAAGTGGCCACTAAATGTTAAAAACGGCAACCCACAACAGCACTGTCCCCCACGACCCAGAGGAGGCACCCACTTTTGGAAAGGTCTGGCAGAATCTAGATGGCCGCACCCCAGGAGAAGCCAGCCTGGGGGCGAAGATGTCTTCTGCGGCCAACGCGACCTCCTCCCTGGCCTTCCCTCTGGGATCTGTGCCTGCATTCTAAGTTCCCTGTTTAAAACACATGACATGACATGACATTGGCTTTGATGACTACCCTCAGCTCAGCGCAGCCTGGACCTGGCAGGTCCCTGGGACCCTAAACTCACCCAAGCCCTTGCTGCCAGAACCCCCCCACCAGCCCCCAGACCAAGAGCGACTCTGCTCTCCCCACCCCCAGTGCTCTCGGGTGGCTCCCAGCTGCCCAAGGCCCTGGCGTCCTCCACCCGCTCCCCTCTCCTGTACCTGCCACCCAGAAGGCCAGTCACTGTGGACAGTCGGCACCTCCAGGCCACACAGGCCTGAAGTCCTGGGGTTCAGTGAGGGCCAAGCGTCCACTGTGACTGACCTTCCCAAGCTGCCCGCTCCTTCCATGGAGACCCCATGGCCTCCCCCTACATCTCCTTCCCCATCGGGTCAGGAGTGGCCTTGGCCTTCCTTCATCTGTCCCGACTCCAGCTGTCCCTTCCCTCACAGCCACGTGCCACCGGACAGCACGCACCACCAGGCCTTCCACACGTGGCCTCTGTATGGCTCCTGCTACCCGCCAGGGGAGTGGGCACCACTTCCACGAGCAGCCCTGAGGTCCCCCCGGCCCCACGTCACCTTGCTTATGGGGTGGCTGGCATCTCACTAACGCCTGGCTCACGCTGTCTCCGGAGCCGACAGGAGAAGGGCCCAGCCTCCAGCCTGGTGTTCCCAAAGGGCGCCCCACGTTCACCAGCGAATGCTTTCTCACCCTTCTCGGGCAGCGCTGAGAACACGCCACGGCCAAGACCAGCCCCCCAATGCATGACTAAGCAGCTTCCTGACTCGCCCAGGGTCCGCCTGACCATGAGCAGCCTGCAGAGCCAGCGCCAGCGCAGAGAACCAGCCTGCACCCCAAAGACCACTGCCTCCCCGCCAACGTGACGTTCCCCTCCAGCCCCCACACCTGCTGAAACCCCGGCCACCAGTGGCTCAGCCGCAGGCCAGGGCCACCTTGCCCTGCCCTCTAGGACACAGAGCCTCCCTTGGCCGGCTTTCAGTGAGCAGGAAGGATATTAACATCCGCCTCAGGGAAGGTGACCAAGTGACGAGTGACCTTTCACGAGAGCTCAGCAGGCGCCCTGTTGGATTCTGCAAGTCAGGCTGCCACCCACCTCAGCGCCGTATGGCACAGATGAATGAACTGTTCCCAACTCCTGCAGAGGACGGACCCCAATATCCCATGATTCAACACACCCCAACCCCTCCCAGGACCCGAGCAAAAGGCCACAAACCTGCTGCCTCAACCTCGGGGACCAGGCACACAAGCTCCACTGTGGGGCCGCACTGGCCACCTCTAGGAGCAGCAGCAACACGTCCAGCCCTGTGGCACCCGCTGAATCCACTCAGAGTCTGTCCCCGTGGGACAGGTTTTATGGCACTCCTGGGAGGAGGAAAAACAGGCTCATAAAAATCCAGCCTTGGTCTAGAGCCGCGGTGAGAGCTGAGACCCAGGCGGCTGCAGCCCCGGGACTTCAGGGCACTCCCCAGGTGGGACAGTGCATGGCCCACAGTGATGGGTGTGGGGTGGGGCTCAGCATAGAGAGGGCCAGAAAACGCTCAGGAGTGGGTTCCCGGCACTGCGACCGCAGCAGGTTTTCTGTCCTGCTGTGTTTTGAGCTGATCCCTGCAACCCCCAGCCCCAGCCAGCAGCTCCCACCCCCTCCTCCCGGGACACCTGGGCAGACAAGGCACTGCAGAAGCACCTCCTTGTCTTCACTGCTTGCTGTCGGTACAAACATCACAGAATCTGCTGGGTGTGGTGGCACACACCTGTGATTCCAGTGACTTGGAGGCTGAGGCAGGAGGACTGCAAGTTCAAAGCCAGCCTCAGCAACCTGGCAAGGCCCTAAGCAATCTGTGAGACCCTGTCTCAAAATAAAAAGGGCTGAGGATGTGGCTCAGTGGTTAAACACCTCTGGGTTCAATCCCCAGCATCCCCCCACAAAAAGTGACAGAATCTTCCAGAAGCATGGCCTGGTCCAGGACTGTGGGCCACCTGCAATGGCACCCCAAGGGGCTCCTGGTGCCCTCCTTGCTCCACAGGGGAGTAAGATCATGCCATTTCACCAGGGGACCAGACTCTCCTCGAGGCTGGGGTCCTGCTCTGCAACCCCACACCCAGCCCAGCTGCAGGCACGACAAGGAAGCCTCCCTCACACCATGGTGCAGGCCCAGTAAAAGTGGACAGGCCCAGGCCAAGCGGGCTTCTTTTTTAAGTCTCAAAGCCACAAAACGCCAGTCTCCCTGCTTTCATCTTCAGCAATTCCTTAAAAGTACGCAGCAAAATTACACAGTAAGCCAGCTTGACCACAGGTTACAACCATGACTGGGTGGGCAGGGGCCAGAGCCAACACGAGGCCTCCCTTACGGTCCCCTCCCTAGGACGTGGCACACCCACTAAACACACCTGCTCCAGCCAACGCTCATGACGGCCCGGGCCTGCTGTCCTCTGGCAGGAGACAGAAGAACGCGTGCCATTGGGGCTGCTGGGTCCCCATTTCATGCCAACTTTTAACTCAACGTCACCATTCTGTGTCACCTCAACCAATCCACTGGCCCCTGCCTCTCTCCAAAGACCACAGAACTGTACCTTAGGCCTTGGTATCTGGTGACGCTTTAACATTGCGGGTCATTTTGAGGCTCTTTATTTTTATTTTTCTTTTTTTTTAAATGGGTCTGTTGTGATGGCCAGGCTGGCCTTGAACTCCTGGGCTCCAGTGACCCTCCCACTCAGCTTCCCGAGTAGCCAGGACCCCAGGCATATGCCACTGCCCATGCCAGCTCTTCACCACACTGAAACCAAACCAGCCCACACCCCATCAACAGCCACTGCACAGTCCCTGTGGCTGTGGACCCACATCACAAGTGCTCAGCCACCCCCAGCGACGCGGTGACAGGAGGCAGCAAACACTGCTAGCCCACTGCTGGACCTGGGGAGACCCAAGCCTCTCCCCAGCAGGGAAGCACCAGGTTCCCTCCTGGCCCTCAGAAAATACTGTGCAGCTGCTGCCGTGTTTACAGCCAGAATTTCAATTAGTTTCTAGTTTCCAGAGACCCACGTGACCCTCTAGCGAAATGTTGTAAGCCGAATATTGGATTAGAGGCTGATTCACTCTAATCCTGTGAATTATAACCAATCCTCTTAGCCCATTCCCGATGACCCTCTTTTCTCATGGTTCGTGGGAGCTGATATTTCTTCTTGACTCACTCACTCCCCAGGGAGTCACAAGAGGAAGGGGACAAGCTAAAATGACAACGCCGGGACCTGGAGGAGCTCTACAGTCTGCCTGGCTCCACAGAGTGCAAGGCTGGCTACAGATGGGTGAAGGGGGTGTGACCCCGGGGAGCCAGCTCTCCTGAGACAGCAGGAAGGGCCAAGGAGCGAGCTGGCTGACCTTCCGGGGGGAGTGGAGCCCCCAGGAGGAATCACCCACTGCTGCAATCAGGCGGATTACGGATCATGAATGGGGTGGATCTCAGCTCCAGGAGTCTGTTCTGCACCCTACAAACAGGGAATCCCAGAATCCCCACCCCCCACACTGGTTGAAGGCAACTGGCACGTGGGATTCTGTCTGGGTGAGCTCAAAGGCTCCAGGCCTGGACTGTCCTTCCAGTGAGATGACATCTCCACAGGGAAGGAAGGTCTCCTTTTCCTGAGTTGTGTCACCTTCCAGATGATGCAGAATGGGTAAGGGTGGCAGGTCACTCAAAGGGGGAGCTGGTGAGTCACTGTCACCAGATTCCAACACAGTCATCTAGGCGCAACAGCTCCAGCAGGACCAAATGGCCATTGCTCTGTCTCTTCCAGGGCTCAGGAAGGGGCTGGACCCACAGCTGGGGACAGGTTAGTAATCCTATGTGGATAAGGCACAGCCATCCCCTCAAGCCAGAATTGGAATTCAAAGGAACACGCAACTGGAGAAAAATCCAAAGAGGTTCCAGAACATTCTTACACCAAGACAGGCTAGGCTGCACCTACAGCTGGACAGAGGGCCTGCCTCCTGGTCCCTGCCTCAGGACAATGACTGGCCCCACTCCTGATGCCCACCAGGAGCCTGTTGCAGGAAGCCTCAGGTCCTGGCTGCACTCTCGGGAGACAGCACCGAGGGAGCATCGACTTCCTGCAGAGCAAAAGCCCTGTCAGGATGGGAAGGAGAGCAGTTCAGGCCTCTGGTGACAGGCCATGCACGGGGTCACAGCAGGGTGTGGCAGCTGGTGCCTTTGGGCACACACATGTGCCAGGCTCCTACAGGGAGGGATCCTTCCCTCACCTCTAGGGGCCATCCCTGCCATCAGCTGTCATGCAGGTCAGAAAACCAAGGCCTGGAAACATCCAGAAGCCGCACCTGACCCAGGTGCCGCAACCCCAGGGCAGGCCTGGAAAGCACAAGCTCCCGCTCTTGTTGTCACAGAGGGTCCCCGGCGGCTGAGTCAAGTCATAAACACACCCGGGCTGAACTGTGCTCCTTTAAATAGGGTCTCTTCCTCAAAACCTCAAGTTCACCTCCTAAAGAACAGATTTCTGGGCCACAGCTGTCAACAAGGGTGGAAGCAAAATCTCAGGGCTGTGGAACGTGTACCCGGCCTTCGAAGACGTTCTTTATCCACCCAGAAATCCAGGAAGCAAGCTTTTCCAAATCAATGCCTGCTGCACCTTAGGTCCTTCAGGAATGTGCGACACACAGCAGCTCTGGGTTCAACCCCAGCACTGGCAAAAAAAAAAAAAAAAAAAAAGAAAGAAAAGAAAAAGAGGAAGGTGCATTGCACAGGTTTTGAGGTTGTTCCCCTCTAGCTTTAAAAAAAAAAAAAGAGGAAATGAACCCATTCACAGCCTGAGGTGGGCTGTATTCACGTTTCCAGTGGTTACTCTGCCCTGAGCCACGGCTTTGCAGGTGGCACAGGTCACAAGACTGGCCGAGGGGAATGGGCTGAGTGGAAGAGGACGGCAAAACACACCAGCAGCGTCTGCCAGTGACAGAAGTTTCTGGAACCATTTCAGCCTCAGGAAGGGGGATTACGCACAGGTCAGGAAGGACCTCACACAATTTCAGAACCAAAGGAAGTTTCTAAGACAGTGACACCGTGTGGAAACGAGGCAAGTGTCCACATCAAAGCCTCAGTTCAAACACAGAGACCGTCTCCAGCACCCACGGGTGGGCAGCAGACCACCTCTAGAAGGAAGGACACCGGCAGAAGGGCTGGTCCTGGCCTCGGACTGTCTACACCAAGATCTGCTGACCCCCAAGTGCAGGCTGACAGCCAGGAAGAGGCGAGGGGGCAGAGCACGCTGCTGTGCGCACACACTTGTGCGAGTAGCTGAGGTGTGTGCGGACGCGGCGTGGGTGCAGGTGCGTGATGGGCACGGTCTGTGTGGCGCATGGTGGTGTGTGGTGTTTGCACGGGGGTGTGTGTGTGCGTGTGTGCAGGGCGTATGATACTGTGTGTGTGTTCTAAAATGAAGAAGAGGAGCACTTGGGGAGCCTGGGCAGCTGCTGGACACATCGGCCCCACGGCCTGCAGGTGGAGGAGGGGCATGTGACCCTGTGTGGTGACCCAGCCAAGGTGACCCTGGAGAAGGTAGCCACTGTCCTCAGGGCGAAGTGTCCGGGACCACTCCCTGCTCCCCAAGGGTGCGGAGCCAACCCCCACTGCAGACAAGACTCCATCCATGGAAACCAAGTTCACAGGCGCTGGCCCTGCTGGCCCAAGCCACACACCAGGGACTGCCCAGGAAACCCCTCACGCGAGAGGACTTGAGAACAAAAAGCCCTTCTGTGGCTACTCAATGTGTCCCAAGGCCACACTGCTGGGGGGTGGGGTGGGGATGGGGCCGAGCCTCCTGGAAATCCAGGAGCAGGGAAAGGCACACAGCCCTGAGGGGCCAGGAGCTTCCTGCGCTGGGCACAGGGTGGGGACTGGCTGAGCTGCTGCAGGGAGAGGCCAGGGACACAGGCGGAGCAGGGCAGCAGCCCCCCTCCCCACCCCAGGGCCTGGGCACGAGACAGCCTCAGCAGGGCAGGGTTAGTTAGGCGAACAAGACAGCAACCCTCAGACCCTGCTTCTCTCTCTCCTTTTTTTTTTTTTTTTTTGGTACTGGGGATTGAACTCAGGGGCACTTGACCACTGGGCCACATCCTCAGCCCTTTGTTGTATTTTATTTAGAGACAGGGTCTCACTGAGTTGCTAAGTGCCTCGTCATTGCCGAGGCTGGCTCTGAACTCGCGATCCTCCTGCCTCAGCCTCCCAAGTGCTGGGATTACAGGCATGCGCCACCGTGCCTGGCTAGTCGTGTCCCCCTGGCTAGCTGCCCCCGTCTCTCACAGCACTTTGCAAAGAAGTCCTGGGAAATCCCATTCCTGCACGTCCCACAGTGCTGCACATGGCTGCTGGAGCACCCTGCACCTGAAGCCGCACCACCCTCAAGGGCACTGGCGAGTGGCTGGCTGCAGCTCTGCGCACGCTCCCATGGCCGCGCTCATCACGGGGTGTGCCCAACAGGAACAGGAGGGGAAGCCTTTCTTTTTCAGCCCTGTGTGCACTGACCTCTGCATCGTGCAGGCCCAGGGCCTGTGGCCGCTTGCCTGGCCCCCAAGGAATGGATGACTAGAGCACAGAGCACAGCCCGGTGGCCGGGCCAGAGAGCTCTGCCGGACAAGGGAAGAAAACCCTGTCTGTGCCCTGCCCCATTGTCTGGCCAGTGGGGTCTTTTTTTTAAGGATACAGAGTCTTGCTTTATTTCCCGGGCTGGCCCTGGACTCCTGGGCTCAAGTGACCCTCTGCGTCAGCGTCCTGTGGCTGAGATGGCAGGTGCGTGCCACTGTGCCCAGTTTCTGGCCTAACCACTGTTGGCCACACCTGCCACCCATGATCTGAGATCAAGAAAGCCCCCACCATACTTCTTGCGCCCTTCCCAGGAGTCCCCCCAAGAGGCAAACCTTGCAAACCCTTCCTCCTGTCCCTGAATCCTACCCATCCTGTGCTGGCTGATGACGTCGCCACCCTTCCAGTCTGCCCCAACCCGTTCCCTGCAGCACCCGTGGTCCAGAGAGTGCTGTGCAGGGCTCATCCTGGGCCAGCGGTGGCTGCACCACCTGGGCACGCCCAGGTCCTCGGGTGACTCCTGCAAGCCCTGAAATCTGGACGACCCTGATCTAGGAACGCCACTCGGCACATCTGACGCCAGGCGGCTCAGCACGGGCTGCCTCCTTGTCTGAGCACTGGGAGCCCCTCTGCAGGCAGGACCAGCTCAGGGAGCCGCGCTGTTTCCTAGGACTGCCGTACACGGAGCAGGGGCGCACGTCTGTGACCCCAGCTCACCAGGAGGCTGAGGCAGGAGAACTGCAAGTTCCTTGAAATTGAATATGATTCCAAGAGCTGGGCACGCAGGTGACTGTCAGAGCGCTTGCCTAGCAGGCGCGAGGCCCTGGGTTCAATCTCCACCACTGCTAAGTAGACAGACATATATAGATGGGAACACAGATGTAAGAAGATAGGTACATAGATAAGAAATAGAAAGATAAACAGATATATAAACAGAAAACATAACTAGATAAACAGAAGGATACATAAATAGATGACACAGCTAGAAAGAGAGAGACGGATACACAGACACCAGGAACTCAGTGGCTTGAAACAACACAAATATATTATCTTTCAGTTTTGGAGGTCAGACATCTGGCTGTGCTAAAATGCACACATTGGCTGGCTGCCCTCTGGACTCCGGGGAGAATCGTTCCCTTGTCTTTCCACCTTCTAGAAGCCGTCTGCATCACCTGGCACCTGGCCCCTCCTCTACCTTCAAAGCCAGGACTGGGATTTGAATGCGCCAGGCCAAGATGTGCCACTTTGGCACAGGGATTGTTTTCAGCTGAAGGCAAACAGCAGGCTCTGCCTTCCTCCTTTCTGCCTATAAGCTGGGCATACATTTCCTTGTACAAAGATGCCTCTCATTCCCACACCAGGAAGGCTGGCGACAGCACCTTCCTCAACAATCTTCAGGTACCTTGAATTTCCTAGCCACCTTCACACAATTCACCACCCGGGAGCCCAACGCCCTTTCCTTCCTCTAGTTACTTCTCTGCAATTAGTTACCCTTTGTTAAAAGGGTCTATAAACCTGAGTCTCACCACCTCTTTGGATTTTCACATTAAAAATATCAACACCTGACTGCCTAATCTGTTAATCTGGTTTTTGTCATGTTGATTCACAGGCCCAGAACCTAAGAGGGCAGAGGGACAGTCTTCTCTCCTCTCCTAGCAGTGCAGCATCTGCCCTCTGCTCTCCTGCCTCTGTCTCAGGACACTTCCGATGACATTCAGGGCCCACCTGGATTGTTCAGGACAGCCTCCTATGTCAAGGTCCCTAACTGCACCTGCCAGGTCCCTCTCAGGTCACAGCACATATTCACAAGCTCCAGGAGGTGGGTGGCTTGGGAGGAGGGGCTGTCAGCCTCCTGCAGACCCCTGGCATCGTGTTACCGTGAACCCCTGAATCCAAGTTCTAGAGCCCAGTCAGAGAAGGTGACACGGAGGCAAGCCAGCTGAGCCACAGTCCCCGCAAAGGGGACAGCTGCACCTTCCAGCCCAGTGTGGGCACAACCCCTGGTGCTTTTTTCTGGAACACTTGCAGAGATGAAATCTCCTCATGCTGGGAAGTAATTAAGATTATTTTTTAATACCAAGAAGTCTACACCAAACCTGCCCATCTGAGGCCTGCGCTGGCTGGCGGGGGCAGCGGGCAGACCATGGCCGTACCCCTTCCACAGCACGTCCGGGGAAGGCCACTGGGGACATCAATGTTAAGAATGTGCTGGCTGAGATGCAAGCGGCCCTCAGGAGCACTGGGAAACCACAGGAAGCACGTTCCACGGGAATCTTGACTTGATGGTCATTCAGATGCAAATTCTACCCCGATTTTGGAAGGATTACAGCACCCCATTCACAGCCCCCATTCCTATGTAAATTCAGCCTCCTGGCTCCAAGGTTTCTTCTGCCCAGGCGGTTCCTGGGCAGACCTGCAGTTTCTGGTTTGTTTCTGTCCCCTGCCCCTGTCCCCTACCCTCCAGAACAGCTCCATCCCTCAATCTGTGACTTTCACAGCCCCCGCACTAGCGGGGGGGGGGGGGGGGGGGGGGGATGGGGGGTGGGCACCCAGTCTGTGTGTCTTGGAGGATCCTCAGGAGTGGCCACGCCCTGGCTTTATGTCAAGTCCTGCAGGTTCCGTCATGCCCGCCCGCCTGCCAGTCCCTGGACAGCCAGGTCTGGGCAAGCCCTGCCAGGGTCACACCCACGGGGGACAGGCAGGTGCCCACAGCCACCACCCATTCCCTGCAGAGCTTGTGCCGCACTGAAAGACCCAAGGAATCAACAGATTCAAACCACAAGCAAGGGGACAGAAGCAGCCAGCCACACTGCGTCCATGCAGATGGTCGTGTGTCCTGGTGGACGCTGGACTGTCCCAGGGAGTGGAACCAGGTGAGGCCCTGGAACGGCACCTGCGCAGCCTCTGGGATGCTCACGGGCCAGCTGCACGAGGAGGGCGGCTCAGAGGGCGTCCAGCCCCCTACTGCCTTCCCAGCACAACCCCAGGCCAATCCCAGAATCCACCCGTCCTCTAGAAGGTCAGCCGGTCACCATGACCACCTGGGCTCTGGCCACCTTGGGGTCAGAGGCTCTCGCGCAGCTTGCTCTCACCTGACCTGGTGCTCGGTGAGAAGTAGACAAGGCCGTCTCACCCAGGAAGGGAGCGCCAAGCCCCCGCCCCCGCGGCTGGCCTTACCTCTCCCTGACCCGGCACTAGCAGGCATGTCCCTGGGTGACAGGAGGATGGGACGCTGGCTGCTCTGGCCGCTCTACGCTCACGCAGGGCCTCTGCCCGCCTGGGACGTCTGTCCTCCCCACGGGGTCTCGAGGCCCTGTTAGGGTTTGGGGTGCAGTCTGGGGTGGGGTGAGGGGGACGTGCCGTGGACAGCTGGGCGCACTCAGGCCACAACAAGGCGCCCTTCAGCAGCGGGACAAGGGCCCGTGGCGCATCTGCTCTGCGGCCCTGGAACAAGCCTGGCTCCGTCCTCTGCCTGTGAATGGAGGGCTGTTCCCCGGTGTGGGCCCGATTGTTCCCCGGTGTGGGCTGACTCGGGGCGAGCAGAGCCGGGCCTGGCCCCGGGGGCCGAGGGGGGAGGAGAGGCAGACCCAGAGGCTGGGGGAAGGGGTCAGGCTGAGGAAAAGGGGACTTTGGCCCAGCGCCCGGGCTGTGCACGCCACTGACCGCCAGGCAGGCAGAGGTCACACCAAGAACCCCCGCCTCAAGGACCACACAGGGCAACGATGGGTGAGCTGCCCACCCCAGCTCTCCCCGCACACAGCCAAGAGCATGAGGGGCTGGAGGGGACAGCCCAGAGGGGCAGACATGGTCCTGCAGGGCCCTGGGCCAGTCCCTTAGCCCTTCTGAGCACCAGGGTCCAGCCCTGGACAGGGATGACCCAGGCACCTTGGTCAAGCAGGGGCTAAGGTCAAATTCAGAGGTGACGTGCACAGAATGCTGGTCCCACGGGCATCATGGTGGCTGCTCCAACTGGGCAGAGTGACCACTGAAACGGGACGCAAGTGCCCATACACAATGGCATCCTCTACTGCAGTCCATCCATGCATGGGGGACACCAGCATGGCCAGGAGAGGGTGTGGTGGGGCTGGAGGGCTCCAGCTGCCCTGGACTGTTGGGGCTTCCCCCAGGACAGCTCTGGGTCCCCCGTCTGCAAGGAAGCACAAGACGGGCTGTGCTGGCCAGCCACCCTCGGTCTCCGACACAGCAGGCTCATCCTCCAGACTAGGGCCTCCGCACCCCACCCCACCCACTCCCGCCCCCAGGGCTGCAGCAATGGCAGCTCCCTCCGCTGCTGGGGGCCATGCGGGCCCTCAAGGGGAGGGCGCAGGCCAGGGACAGGACCAGTGTTCACCGACAAGTGCTGACCCTTGTGTGCCACCAGCCGACAAGGGTCAAGCGGTCACCATGTGCAGGTCTGGCAGGCGCGTCCAGATGCTGGAGGACGCCTGGACAGGCACAAGTGACAGTCATGCTTGTAAGTCTCCAGCCTTGAAGGAAACAGGACAGAGACAGGACAGCCGGGGCAGAAGCCTGCCTGGGTTTAGGAGCCCGTGAACTGAGCAACTGCGTTTCACGCCCAGCCCAAGGAGGGAGCATCCAGCCGGCGCCCAGGTGGCTGCCCGGGACACAGCAGCTCGCCCTTGTCGCCACGGGCCTTTAAAGAGCACCAGGGTGAGAGTGGGGCCGGCCAGCCTGCGTCAATGCAGCAAGATCGAGAGGAAGGGGAAAACGCCCGCAGCGCAGCTCCGCAGGGAAGGCCCATCTGTGACGTTCCGCAGACCTGACCGGGTCCCCTCCTTCCCTCTCGTGAGCCTCTGGTGAAATGCATCCGAGTTTTAAGTGTGGGGACAAGACAGGCGGGGGAGGCCTGCAGGACCCCATGGCCCCACTCTCTGCTTGTCACGCTTGATGGCATTCACCACGGGAGCCAGGGCCTGGGACTCCAGCTAATGACAGCGCTGGGATCAGGAAACCGGATAAAATATTAATCCACGGCATATCAAGCGGAGAGCTGCCCCTGTCCAATGCACATTCCGAAAGCATCTCCTTCCGTCATTCACCAAAGACGGTTTCTAGAGATCTCGAGGCACACTCCCTGGTGTTCTTTGTACTCTTTCACTAGAACTGAATGTAATCTATGGACTTTAAGAGCGTCTGTAAACTGCACAACACACATGCAATGTCGAGACACGTTCACAGACGCGTCATCTGGTGGTGTCAAGACCAAGATTTCCCTGAATCCTCCTTAATGCCAATCTAGGGGCTGAGACTAGAGGCCACCCTACCCTGTAAATTACCCAGGAGGATAATTAGCCCCATGGCAGTTTTCTTACAGAAGCTGTAATATTAAAAGAAACACCATACCTAGGACAAAAGGCATGGGTGATTAGAGATTCCACATGAAAGATCTTTAATCAGACAAAGAGAAGCTGATGGTTGCAAACACCAGTCCACACGTCTACATAAATAATACGATGCAAAATTAGATTCCGTTGTCTAAACATGAATCTAGAGGTCCTGGCTGTACCCACAGGTCAATTTGATTTATGATAAACAGAGCAAAAGTCTTTTTTTTTTTTTTTTTTTTTTTTTTTTTGCGGTCATGAGGACTAAACCCAGAGCCCTGAGCGTACAGTGCACATGCTCTACCACTGAGCTGCACCCCCCAGCCCACAAGTGTCTATTTTTAAAAGCCCATTTACAGGTAATTTATGTTTTCTTTAAATATATATATATATATATATATATATATATATATTAGTGATGAATTCACTGCCCAAGTGTTGGCTAAAAGAAGCCTGGCTGACCAGGACCAGGCTCACCAGACGTCAGTTTCCACTTGAAGCACTCGTGCACGTCGGTTAGCCCGAGGGCAAGCTGTGCAACAGTTCTGCACGGGCACGTGGCCCCAAGACACCCTCATCAGAGCTGTGTGGTGGACGTCCAGAAGGGCCAGGCCACGATGCCCAGGTCATGTCCAGACGGTGCATCAAGATGCCCCAGACCATGAGAAGGAGCAGCAGGGGAAGGGGTCAGATGCCACGGCCCTGCAGCTCCTCCGGATGCTGGGGTCCTGAGCTCTCTGCCTCGTTGGTCCCACCTGGGGGCTCAGCCCCAACACCGAGGCGACTGCTTCACTTCCAGCCTCCCTGGGCCCTGACCTCAGAGGGAAGCAGGAGGGGAGGCCAGCTCTGTGGACGAGGTATGATCACATGCAGGAGACACCTGTGATGACCCTGCCGGCCCCTCGCAGCCATCCCTGCACGCTGTGTCTAAACACCTCTCCTCACGGCACGCAGGGAGGCCCTTCTTAACACCAGAGTCCTACACAGCGCACAGGAGCGTGGCCCAACGTCCAGCCAGGCTGCAAGCCCAGCATGCCCCCAGCCTCCCCCTGCAGGGGCACCCAGAGAGCTGTGCTGTTTCCTTCCCTCCTTCCCCACTGGCCAGGCTGGGACACGCTGCTCCCCTGGTCAGCAGCCAGACAAGGGGGGGCCTTCGTGAGTGATGGCACCAGGGTGCTGGGGACTGTCAGAGGCCCCCGCCCAGTCCCATGGGCCCCCTGCCTGGTCTCCCCAAGCTGACAGGCAGGCCTCCAAGAGTTCTCTGTTCAGCGCAGACAGTTCTGCAAAGACAGTGAGGGGACCACGCTGCCCGAGTCACAGGAGCACGTGAAGAACGACCAGAGAGTCGGGCGGGGGCCAGATCTCAGGGGAGGGAGGCTCAGCAGCAGGAGGGCAGCAAGGGCGGGGCTGGTGTGGAGCGACTCACAGAAACGAACCGCACCCCAGGGTCCTGCTTCACCCGCTGTTCAAGGTGGGCCTGGAAAGGACGGACGCTGTCACTTCCGCAGGCCCTGGGGCTGGCACGGTCTGTCCCAGGCTCCACGCGTGCACAGGAGAAAAGGGGGACAAGCCACCGTGGCTTCCAGCCCTGGGAAAGGGTCGGCACTAGAGGCTGCCCCACAGGGCCGGGGCCCCCTCCCTTCCTTCTTCCCCTTCCCAGAGATAGAACACAAGACCCCCAGGCCGACGCCCAATACCACTCAGGCCCCGGGCAGGCATGGGCAGCGCCAACCACAAATCTGGAGCCCCGCCTGGACTGGCCGAGAAGGAGCCCCTCAGCACACAGACTGCGACAGGTCAGTGCCCCTCTGTGGGGCTGGAGCCACAGGTGACCACTCAAGGACCAGGCTCCATAGCAGGTGGCATCCCCACAGCTTGCCTGTGCGGCCTCTGCAGGGCCAGGACACTGCCCCGGGAGGAGGCCGATTCTTCCCCCCAGGACGCGCCTCACCGCCCACTCAGCCTGGCCCCAAGCCCCACAGGGACTCCCACGCTGCCTCAGGGACATGACCACCCACGCAGGACAGAGCCCAGGACACAGCGAGCCCTGGGAAGATGGTGCCCACAGCCCACAGCTGTGCAGCCACCTGAGCAAAAGTCCTCAAAGGGGCCACCTCCCTCCACCTTCCTGGGGCCTGGCCACTCTGCCCAGCTTCCCAACAGGCCCGGGTGCCAGGCTACCTTCTTGCTGACCCCAGAGCAGGTGTCTCGCGGTCCAGGTGTTCTGTGGAGCGCCAGGTGTGGAGGAGCACGGGTCCTCCCTGCAGAGTGCAGCCTGTACCCCACGCGCCCATCGCCACCCCCGGTGAGGCAGGCTGGGCGGCAGCCACTGCTGAAGGGGACCCTGCCCAGGGCAGGCAAGTGGCCAGATGGGCCTGGCTCTGAGTGCCTCGGCCAGCCCCACCCCATCTCGGAGGGGGTGCTGAGCCTGGCTTCCTCGCCTGTGCTCCTTAGTCCTGTACGGGATCAGGCACCTGAAACTCTCCACACCCCCACCTGCAGCACGGGCAGGGCCGGGGTCACAGCGGGCAAACGCAGGCCCTGACCTTCCTGTGCTCCCAGCCTGGGTGTGACACGCCCAGCTCGGGGAACACAGAAGCTTCTGCAAACCAGGGGCACCTGCCAACAGAGGGGCCCCAGCGGTGGCCACCGTCCTGTGCTGAAGGAGGCTAGAGCCAGGGAGCCAAATGTCAGGGACATGCACCCACGACAGTGACATGCATGCCACCACCTGGACATGCCCCAGGCTTATACCCCTGACAAGGAAACGGTGCACACTCGGCCCCACGCATGCGCCCACCCACCCACCTAGTGGGGTCTCAGATCACCACACCCAGGACACCTGTGCCACAGGCACGTCCCCAACACAAGTCTGTCTTTTCACCCCCTCCCGTGACAGACTTGCTTAAGAGACAAGGGGGACACTCTGGGCTATGGAACAAGCCCATCTGGGTGGAAAGTGATGCGTGGATAAAACTGACCCGCAAACAGCAGAACTCGTAAGACGGTGTCAAAGCAGAAGCAAGGCACAGGCCGTGACCTCGACCCATGCACACACACAGCCCCGCAGATGGGAGAGAGGAGCGAGCGCTGAGAGAAACCGGCCAAGGAACTCAGGAGGAGGCTCACAGGAAGACCCGGACGGCTGGAGAACGCGGGGCCCAGACACCACACTCACCAGGACTCGGGGAGACCGAGCACTGTCCCGAAGCTGTCCCCCTGCCCCGCTGACAGACACATCAAGAAAACACCTAGTGCCACTGCAGAGAGAGGGTGCCGGGAAGAGGGGCCTCCGCGGGAGACGATGGTCCTGTTTCGGAAACTAATCTGGCGAGATCTATCAAAGAGCCACACACCCGGTGACCCAGCTGTGCCACACCCTGAAATCCAAGTCACCGAATGACAGCTCTGACACTGCGGCCAGGGTATTTAGGGAAGTGCTGTTTAGCTGACTGCATTGTCTTCCTGTGGCAGCTCTAACCAAGAACCACTAACTGGTTGGCTGGAAAACAACAGAAATGTGTTCTCTGCAGTTGTGGAGGCCAGAGGTCTGAAATCAGTCTCTCTGGACCAAAGTCAAGGTGCAGGCTCGACTGCCATGAAGAATCCCTCCCCGGCCTCTTCTGGCCTCTAGTGGCCTTAGGTGCTCCTTGGCTAGCAGGAGCTCTCCAGAGAAACAGAACCCACAGGCTGAGGTAGAGAAAGAGAGGTATTATGGGAACCCACTCATGGGATCCCAGAGACTGACTAGTCCCCCCAGACCTGTTGTCCACCAAGCTGGGGGGTCCAGGGTGGGGAGCAGGGGTTCCACTCTGACTCTCCTCTTCCTGTTCTGTTCAGGCCCTGGATGGACAGGTGAGGCCCAACCACACCGGGAAGGCACCTGCTTCCTCAGTGCAATGACTGAGATGCTAGAAACACCCTCCCAGACGCACCCAGAGCCACGTCTGGCCACGTACCTGGCCACCCCAGGCAAGGTGACACTGTGTATAAAATTCACCCCCGCGGCCCATTACTCCAGTCCCCCCTCAGCTGCACACGGCCTTCTCTCCTCCGTGTCTTCGTGCCCTCTGCTTCCCTCTTACAGGGGCTGGACTGCATGGGGGGCCCAGCAGGTAATGCAGAATGACCCCCACCTCAGGATCCCTACCGGAACCTCTGCCGGAACCTCTGTGCAGATGCTGCTCACAGGAGGCCACGCTCCCAGGCTCCCAGGCTCAGAACCCGATATGTCTGGGCGTCATGACTCCATCAACTACAAGGGATACAAACGAAAACACAAACCTGAGGCTGGGGCTGGGGCTGGGGCCGGGGCTGGGGCCTAGTGGCAGAGCACTTGCCTAGCATGTGTGAGGAACAGCTTGGATCCTCAGCACCCACGTGAATGCGTGAAGAAAACAAAGGTCCATCAACAATTAAAAACAAACAAAAAACCAACCCTGAGGCTGAGTGTCTCTGAGGGGGGCTGGCCCCAAGGTTGCGTCCCTGCCTGGTCTGGGGCAGGCTTGCCTGGGACGGGCACCCACTTCCCAGCCCTCCTGCTGCCCCCCACTCCATACCACATACCATCCTAAGGGGCGACTGCGGCTGTAGGTGCCCTCCTTGTCCACGCTCCCCACCCCCACCCCCCCCCCCCCCCGTGTCCAACTCAGATGACTTGGGGGGCTCGGCTGGGAGTGTCCCGGGGATCAGCAGTATGCCCCAAGACTGCAGGACACCAGATGAGGTGTGGCCCACGCCCTGCAACCCCTCCCTTCTGACACTGCCCCGGGTCAGATCCCCCACCTGTTGATCTCACCTCCCCAGAGGTGGCCCCTGCAGCCCTGCAGCCACGCTGAACCTGGTCCCCAGGCCCTCTCCCCCTCTGCACACCTGCATCGCTGTCTATCTGTGAAGGAGGCCCTCAGGGGCCAGTCCACCCTTGCATCCCCCACAGGCCAGCAGGGCTACAGGACCAGGTTCAAGCCCGTCTCCATCTGAGGGATGCGCGAAGGAGGACAGTCCCCCGCGGGAACGTGCTCAGGTCAGGGAGAACCCTGTGCTCTGGTACCAGCTAGGACCCAGCCCTCGGGCCGCCCTGGGCCGTCTCCCAGCTTCCTCCCTGTGAAGAAGCACCCCAAGCTTCAGCGTCCTGGAATCACCAGGCCGGAGCTCAGACCCCTCGTCAGAGCCGGGCAGAGCCTAGGCCCAGCCCCCACCTGTCCAGCTGCTCAGGCCCAACCTCAGGCACCCCAGCCCAGAGCCCACTCCAGCCGCCCACCCTACGGCAAGTCCTCAGATCCACCTCCACACACCCCAGGGCCACCTCCACGGCCCGCTGCAGCCCCCGCCCCCAGCATCCGACCAGGTGCCTTGCAGCCTTTGCCCACCCCCGCCATGACGCTTCCTGAGCACCAAGTCCCCGTCCCAGCATCTCTGCTCCCCCACCCTCCCTGAGTCTGTCTGGGCCCAGAGACCCCTACACGTCCCCTGAACACCACGGGTGCAGCCCGCCTGCCTCGGGGCCTTTGTGCCTGCTGTTTCCTGTGCGAGGAACACCCTCCCCCAGCACCGGCATCAGAGGACGTCCCTTCTCGGCAAGGCCCTGGGTTGCCCTTCCACTCACGTGGGACCTAGCGATCCCGCTGGGGTCAGTCTTCACCCAGGGCCTGGCGTCTTCAGCTCTGTAGAGGCTCCACTGCCCCAGCATGATGGGCCGCAGCGGCCCTGTCCTTCCCCGGGGGGTGACGGGTGCCGTGGATGGCAGCAGGCGGGCAGGACAAGCCTGTTGCGCGGGCGGCCCCGGGGACTGCACCGGCCTCAGTGCCACCATCGGCACCCTGCAGGGCTGCAGGCGCAACCCCCGAGTCCCACGCACGTGGGGCAGAACGTGCAGCGCTGCTCCCTGAAAGACTCGCTGCACGCGCGCCACTCGTGGGCATGACAGCATCGCCACGTGTCCGCCCTTCGCAAAGAAAAATGGGTCCTTTGTGGGATATTAATAGCCCGCCAGCTGTGGACGCCCGAGGGTCTTTCCCCAGGGCTCCGGCGGGGTGCCGCAGAGCGGCACAGGCGGCAGCCCCCGATCCACACCCCAAAGGCCGCCAGAGCAAGTGCACGTGGCTGGGTGGGGGCTGCATGGGGGCCCTCCTCCCCCGGGGCACAGGATGGGGCGCGTCACCATCAGCACACGCAGCTGAGCAGGCGACCAACACGCTCAGGACGTGGTGAAGTGGAAAACCAGCTGCCCGGGAACGCAGGGTGGGAAACACGGGGGACAGGGCCTGGATGATGAGGGCCCGTTAGGGGTGGGCGCGCTCACCCAGGGCTGGGCAGGGCTGGGTGCCCACAGGGGAACCCCCAGGGAGTGGAGAAGCCCTTCTCTGTCAGACCCAGCAGCTGCCCGTGACCAACAGCAGGTGAGGCCGATTTAAGGCACCCTCCAGGCCAGCCCAGAGGGGAGGGGAGTCACACCCAGGACACCCAGCACATGCCACATCAACACGGTCCCACACAGCCGGCGGGCACTGCGTCCCGCTGCAGATGTTCCTAGAAGTCACATTATTACACATGAGTAGGTGACGTTTATTCAGTAAACGCAGCTCACTGAACCTGACCCACAGGCAGAACGCCGTCCTTCCACGCATGATCGACACACAGTGCGAAGAGGGTGCCTCGGTCCTTCCTGCCTGCTGTCTTCACGGCGTGCTGTGGATCTGACACTGGGGGCCTCTCAGCTCTGACCAGCCACGCCGCCAGCACCTGGCGCCAGGTGTGGAGGCCAGTTCAGGACCACATCTAAAGCACGGAGAAGCCGCAAGGGCCACACGCAGCTGCTGCGGTGAGGAACTGGCTCGGACCTAAGCTGGTGAGGGCATGGAACCTTCCGGTCTCTAGAAATGGGCCCTCAGCTTGTGGCCCAGGGCACAGTCCTGGGTCAGGGCTGGCCGCACCTGTGCTCTGGCCGCACGGTGCTAATTCTCCACGCGGCCTGTGAGGGTAGAGCTGAGGTGTGTTGCTGCCTGAAGCGACTGATGGTCTCGCAAGACCTGAAAGGTGGTAATGCTTCTGGCTCACAGCTAACCGCAACCTCAGCTATCTCCTTAATTAAGGCTCCTACAAAGGTGTGCCACCGTCTCACACGCATCCTCCCCAACACCTGCTGCTCTTGATCTCGCTGTGTGACTTAGCGACGATCTGTGCGCTGACGCCACATAGATCTGCACCAAGCACAAGGGTTCTTCACCTTAGTAAAGCCACGAGCCGCCCACCGGACCCTGGACACCCGCAGGGGAGGGTCCTGGGCATTTTTCCAGTTGACAACCTCACAGGGCCACAGTCGAGGACCAGAGAGACCCTCCCAGACCTTCTGAAACACACAGGAGTAATCACCGCCCATTTCAGTCTCATTGACTTAAATCTGCAGGTGCCCTACTCTGGGTCCTGAGTATTCTAAACACTTGCTAAAAATAAAGCACCTCCTCTTAGGAGGTGACGGCAGGTGACACACGGGGCTGGAGCACGGCCAACCTCAGGGCAGTACAGGGTCACAGGAAAAGAAAAACCTGAATTTCAGGCGGCATCGAAACACCACCACCCAAAGCGACTCCCTTTCTGCACTCAGCTTCTCCTGAGGAGCACATTCAAGTCCCAGAGTCTGGGTCCAAGGAAAGAAATCGCGGCACGACACAGCCCGTACCCTGCCACACTCACGGCCCCGAGATGTCCGGGTGAAGCCTGTCCTCCACCCTGAGGCCTCGAGGCCCTCTGCCACGTGCTTGCATCTCAGCCCTGCCCAGTGGTCTGCAGGGCCACCCCCAGTACCCCAGGACTAGTGGGTCACTGCTGTCACTGTGTGGACACACCAGCTCCCTGCAGAGGCCACCATCCTTCATTCTTGGATTTCTAGATGGTCCAATGGGAGCAATGCAAAGGACAATGGCTGCTTTGTCCCTAAGCCAAGGACTCAGCAAATGCAAAGCCGTCTGTGTGGACCACTTCACACTGCAAACAGACCCCTGAAGAGAGCTGTTTTTGCTTCCACTTCGTTGCAAGTTCTAGAATGTATGTCTGACTCTTCTGAAGCATTTCTTGTGAAAATGGCCTTTTACATGCAGCTCACAGTCACCCACCCTCATCCCCAGGGTCTACTCCAGGACACCCAGTGGACACCTGCAACTGTGGGCAGCACTGAACCCACATCCTCTATGCTCTCTCCTGTACGTGCACAAGTGCAAACGGAGAAATCAGGCACAGTGAGACATGAACGGCAATAATTGATAACAAAATAGAACAATCACAACAGCCTACTGTGATGCGTTATGTGACTGTGGTCCTCTCGTCCCTCTCGCAAAACATCTCATCCTACTGTACCCACCCTCTGGTTGACCACAGGTAACTGAAACTGTGCAAAGTGAGATCGCAGATAAGAGGGGACCGCTGTGTTTGCAATGTGAAGGCTAAAGCCGGGGCTCTCTAAGCACAGAGGATCAGGAACGCGGAGACGCTGGTGGGTGGGAGCCGAGGGCGGGGGACTTGCAAACACTCAGCCGGCACAACTGGGCTTTCTGGACAGGACGCAGGACTTGTTACGACGGAAGTCACATCTGGAAACTCCTTCCAACACAGACAGGACTGCGTGAACCGTGAACTGCTCCCCCAGCCCCTGGGAGCAGCCCCGGGGCGAGGTCTGAACGGCTGGTCTTGCCGGGCATTTCCACAGCAAGGACATGGGGTGTTCGGCCCCACCTAGTCGCACAGAGGCTCCCTCTCCCTGGAGCCCTCTCCTCCACTCCATCCCAGCCAGTGGACAAGCAGAAACGTGACAGCCACCCAGGCGGCCCCCAAGTTGGAAGCACTGCATCCTGGGGCTGCCCCAGATGCCCACTGACAGCTTCTACTCCAGTTTAAGCTAAAGGGCACCGAGGTGACTGCAGGCGTGGGGCTGAGAACAGAGCCTGTGGCCCCTCGTGGAGAGGATGGGGGTCAGCACACACCCTGTGCTGACAGCTACCATTCTGCTGTCACAGGGAGCTGTGATCCCGCACAGGGACCTGCCCCGGTGGCTCCAGGTGCCTTCAGGGCTGCGAGGACAGAGGGTGGCCCCCCACTCCCTAGCTGGCCCCGGGTGACACTGACCCCTCCAAGTTCACAGGTGAACAGACTGAAGGTGTAGGGGTGAAGGACTGGGCCAAGGTCACAATGAGGGGTGGTGGACAAGCCAGAGGTGGCCCTACAAGTGGCTGGGCACCTGGCCCCCCACGCCTGCCTCAGCGTCCTGTCTGCGTGGAAGGCTGGCCGCCCGCCGCGTGCCTGTGTGCCTGTGTGCAGCGGGCCCATGCACACCAGCACTCGGTGCCTCGAACACACAGACTCTTGCTCTGTCCTCAGCCCTGTGCACGGAGGGACAGGAGTGAGGACAAGAGCCAGCAGCCCAGAAGCCCTCCCCGTGCCCCTCGGCCCTCCCCAGCCCCAGATGAGCTGCTTGCTGCCTCCCCCAGCTCTCCCTGACCACCAGGGCAGGGCTGCAAGTTGGTGTGACCGAAGAGAAACAGGGCCACCAGCTCCTTGAGATCCCTGGGGGGGTGGGAGACATGTCACCTTCAAAGACCCCATCTGTCCTCCTGAACACGCAGCCCTCGGGAACAGCCGGAAGGGTCCCGGGCAGCCTCACAGGCAGCCCCTCAGCCCGGCTACCCTCACCACCCAAATGAGCCTGCCCCATGTCACCTCACTGGCGGCCCCTCCCCGCCCACGTCCCTGCAGAGCCACGGATGTCCTCTGCGGCTGCAACCCCCAGACCACGGCCCCTCCAGGCAGGAACCCTGTCCCGCGGAGGCAGGCGTTCCTTCTCCGCCCTCCAGTCACCGAGGGGGTCAGGCACAGCTGTAGCTGCTGAGTGACAAGACAGAACCCCAAGGACAAGACCTTCTGAAGGGAACTGTCACCCACAGGCAAGTTCACCACTCACCTAATAACCAGTGTCATCGACCATCTCCGCAACCCTGGCTCCGTTTCTTCCCAGTGCGGTCTGGGACCAGCGGATTCTGAAACACAGTTAGAAAAGGGGACAGTTTAGCAGTGCCAACTTTGAACCAGAGTCCTCCACCACAGCGACTCAGACAAACTCCACGCAAAAATGCCCCCATGGCCTCTGCAAGGGCACTGTCCACTCACTGGGCCAGGTGAGACCAGAGAGGCACTAGAGCCAATGGGACGGTCACCAGCAGGAACGGAGAAGGAGGGCATCGTCCCCACCTTCCCTGGCTGGCCCGTCTCCCCTCCCCTCTGCTGCTAAACAAGAACCAACACGGCAAAGACCAGATCATCCCGAGCTTGGGAGGGCACAGGTGGAGAGCCAGGGTGGTCCAGGGCTCACGGGAAACGCTGCGCTCCTTCCGAACCAAGTCGCGGTAAGAAGCGACACTTCAGCACAGAGCTTCCGATGCAGCCCCTTGGTCAGAGTCACATCCTGAAACGACCTCTGTGCTAGCACATGACATTCTGACAAGTTTCAAGTTTTAAAAGGCGTTATGTACTTGAAGTCCAAACTCAGAGGAAATGGCAGAGGAGGAAGGTCAAGAAGAAACAAACAAAAAAAAAGTAGCAGAATTTGTGAGTTTTTGAAAATGATCTTAAGCTGGGCCTGGTGGTGCACACTGTAACCCCAGCACTTGGGAGGCTGAGGCAGGAGGATCACGAGTTCAAAACCAGCCTCAGCAATGGCGAGGCACTTAGCAACTCAGTGAGACCCTGTCTTTAATAAAATACAAAAAAGGGCAGGGGATGTGGCCCAGTGGTCGAGTGCCCCTGAGTTCAATCCCCAGTACCCAAACAATAATAATAATAATAATAATCTTAAAGTTGAAGAAGGATTACTACACCTCACACAGAGACCAGAGACACAAAGAAAACACAGAGGGCTCCCAGGCTTCCTAGGGCCCCCTACCCGGGGCACAAGACTGCAAATACCAAGTCAGGGGAGAGGGCCATTCAACGTCACTTACAACGAAAGAAACACAAATTAAAGCGAGATGGGCAGGTTCATCTTTCAGACGGGCAGTGACTTTGAGGCTGGGCACACCAGGGCCAGCCATGGCATAGCTTGGAGAACGTTCTCTCCAATGTGGGGAAGGAGGAGACGCGGCGGCCACCTGACCAGCTCTGTATGCTACAGTTCCAAAGTGTCCCACCAAAAGTCACGCACTGAAACCGGATGCCGTGGTCAAGTGTGCAGAGGGCAGAAACGTAACCCCCAAGTCCCCGTGCTGGTGGTGTTTGGAGGAGGACACCTGGGAGGCCAGGGGGGCTAGGTGAGGTCCTGAGGGTGGGGCTTCACACCCCAGCTGGCTCGCTCACGGTCCTGCCAGGTGACCATGCTGCCAGCTGCCCTCCCTGTAGCAGCCTCGTGCCCTTGGACTCCGCAGACCCCAAGCTGTGAGCCAATCTCTATTTTTTTTTATGAATTACCCAGTGAATGCGACAGAATGGACCCAGACACACTCCTGCTCAGGCACAAAGATGGGGTAAAAGGATGTTCCCAGCATCACAGCAAGACGACGGACGTGCCCTCCAAGTCCACCAGCGCAGCTGACCAGAGGGGGACTAGAGAGTCCATCCAAATGCTTGGATCCTACCTAGGCAGCTCTGATGAAGACTGGGTCTCCTGTGTGGGAACACACTGCCCGAGGCAGAAGGAAGAGGTGGGTTGCGAGGGACAGCCGGGGTCTCATGCTCTCTCCAGGAGGAGCCGGCACCTGGGGGGCGGGCAAGGACAAGCAACAGCCTTTCACGCTGTGGAGTGGGCCTGGGGTCAGAGGGCAAGGTGGTCACTGCATTTACACGCTCTGTGTTGGTGACATTTCTGCCCTGCACACACAGCTGCAGACATGGCCGTGGGCCCTCACTTAGCAGCCCCCACATTTGTCTTGAGGCTGCCAATTTGACATGGTACAGAGGAAGGCCGACTCGCAGCTGGTCACCCACCTCCCCCAGCCCACCGAGAGCTCTCGCCCACCACACAGGCACACACACGCACACACCTTGACACCCACGGACAGACACGTGCATGTACATGCAAGCCCCCACACACAGACATGTGCACACACATGCACACCCAGATATGTGCCCCTCACACGTAATATTTGCCACACTCATACAACCATGCACACATACACACACATGCACATAGGCCCAGATGCACACACTCACTTGCAAACATGCCTGCACACACACACACACACACACACACACACACACACACACACAGAGCGGTCCTTTCTGCCTCACACACTGACTCTCAGATACAGATTCTGAGCCACGGCTGCTTCCTGGGGACCCCAAGAGCCTCCAGTAGGTGGTTGTCACAGAGAAACCACAACAGAACCCCGCACAGGTGAAGGAACAGCAGGTCTCTGGGCCCCAGTGGGAGCCCGGGTCCTGCAGGGCTACAGGTGAGCCCAGGGACATGCATTTCTTACAGGCCTGGGCCACACTCTGGGAACCACTGTTCCTGAACAGCATGTGTCACCAGGGTGACCTAGGGAGTCGGGAAGAGAGGACTTCAGTCATTCTGTCAGTGTATACCTGTGCTCCTGGTGTGCACCAGGCTGCGGCAGAAGTCCTTGCCTACCAGAAAACACCCTGCTGAGTGACAAAACCAGACTCAGAAATCAGGGGTTGAATGTTTTCTCTCCTAGGTAGAAGCTGGGGGTGGGGGGTATAAAAAAGGGACCTCATGAAAACAGAGGAAGAAGTGCTGGGGAAAAGTCTACCAAATCATGCTATGTTCAAGAACGAATGCACCACAACGAATGCTGTGTTTACATATGATTATAATGCACTAATTAAAAAAAAAAAAATAGAGAGCCAGGCATGGTGGCACACGCCTATAATCCCAGCAGCTGAGGCAGGAGGATTTTGAGTTCAAAGCCAGCCTCAGCAACTTAGCGAGGCCCTAAGCAACTCAGTGAGACCCTGGTCTCTAAGTAAAATATACAAAAGGGCTGGGGATGTGGCTCAATGGTTAAGTACCCCTGGGTTCAATTCCTGGTACCAAAACAAACAAACAAAAAAAAAAAAATCCCCAAATATAATAATAGAGGGAAGACCAGAAGACCAGTAGAGCAGAGCAAGGAGATTTGGGGGTGGGGGGTGGGGGTAGATGGGAGGTAAAGGCGAAGTAAATGGAATGGACTGAATTGTGTGTCGTACATATAGGAATATGGCATTGTTCCCCCCATGATGCGTAACTTTAACACCAGTAAAACAGATTAAAAAAAGAAACTATGGCACCTCAAACTTCAAGATGATTTTTGACAGCACAAGAGGCACTTTATTAGGAAGTCATGGGGGGTGGGGGAGAAATAGAAGTTCATTGGAGTAGACAAAGGGAAATGAAGGGAGGGGGGTGGGAACAGGAAAGACAGTGGAATGAATTGGACCTCACTTTCCTATGTTCATATATGAACAGTGAAACTCCACATCATGTACGACCCCAAGAATGGGAAGTTACACTCCACGTATTTTGACATATTATGATATATCAAAGATCATACTATGTCAAAATACACTCTACTGTCAAGTATACCTAAAAAGAACAAATTAACAAAAAAAAAAGAAGCCATGGATTTGACATGGTCACACCCACCTACAGTCCTGGCCAACTCTCTCTTACATCACCCTTTTATTTTCTGTGGTACTGAAGGAAAGGAAAGTGCATAAGCTGCTCATGGGTCAGAGGTAGCCTGCTGGCTCACTGTTCGTAATCATCAAAATAACCTCATATTTAACCATGCTCTGGTGTCACTTCAACTGATCATATTGGAAACCCAATAAACTGTAACTACAGTTTTTTAATATACTTCTGAGGGAAAAATACCGCCACTCTGTAAAATATTTAGATTCCAAACCACAAATGGATGTGTATTCGATTGTATAACCAAAGTAGAGAAATAAAATTACAGCTTTGAATAAGCAGGCTTTTAACATTAAAGGAAAAGAAATGGGGGGAAAAGAGTCCCCCACCCCCGGCCTCACCCCAGGAGGCAAAGAAGAAGGGAATTTCAAGGAGTGAGACACAGTGGAGGCCCCAGGACACCAACGGGGGAAAGTGCCTCTGGGTGGCCCTGCCCTCCTGGAGGACATGGGTCCTCTGGACACCTGGTGCCTCTCACCTCACACACCCCTCTTCTCCCCTGTGCACGGGCTCCTTCCTCTATCACTGTCCAGCTCAGACACCGCCCTGGAGTGGGGGTCAAGCCCTCATGCCAGGAGGCTGGGTGGGGAGTGGGGACAAGGCCAAGCTGGCTGAAGGCGGAGGCCAGACCAGCAAGGTCCCCCTTCTCGGCCTGCTCTAACGCCTGCGACACTGTGATCTTAGGGTCAGAGTGTGGACAGTCCCGTACCCCTCGCAATAACCCTTCCTGAGAAAGTCCCTTCTTATTAAATGATTTGCTTTTTATTTGAATGGCTTGCAAATCACGAACCACTCGAAGCCCAGTGCATGCTGCACACCCAGCCACCGCAGGGACATGCAGGTAAAACCTCTCTCTGATGGCCTCGTCCCCTGAGACCAATGCTCACAGGTCTGGGTGAGGTCCCGCCCACCCAGGGTCATGACTGGGCTCAGCATGTGTCTGAGAAGCCACTGCTCCTGTCAGAGCTGCTCCTGAGGGCTGGAGAGCAAGGGAGAGGGGACATAGGAGGCAAATGACAGCACTCAGACGCCAGAGGCTCCCCACACCGTGGAGAGCACGGACCCTCAAAAGTGGACCTGGTGCGTGGACGTTTCCACACGCGCATGCGCAGACCCCTTCGAGAGGTGGGCGGGGTGGGGGGGCCAGCTCAGCATGACACGCCCCATGTGTGTGGCCCCCAGGGGAAGGGCAGAGCCAGGTCACCTGTTCTCTCGTGCTCCCTGCCTGCGAGAGGGCTCCAGAGAGAGGTCTCCAGGGACCGAGGACCTTCGCCACTCGCCACACACCCCCGGTGCTCAGCGCTCCCGAGGACCAGGACGTCCAAGAGTCTCTTTGTTAAACCTACTAGACAGCAAAAGCGAAGGCCCATTTCAATGGCAATCAGAAAAATGAGGATTTCAGCGTGACCACCTTCTCCCCCTACCAGATGTACAGAGAAACAAGCAAGAAGGCTCAAGGGTGGGAGAAGACCTGAGCCCCTCCCCACCATGCAGGGCAGAATTCTCTAGAACACAACATAACCTTCCAAGGAGCAGCTGTGGTTACAGGCAGTGGCCAGAAATAAGGGCAGGTGATCAACCTCACAGCATAGAGTACGTGAGCTGCATAAAGTGCCAGACTGTGACACGTGTCTTTCTGCCATGTGACCTCAAGCAAACCGCAGCACTTCTGTGATAGAGAGGCTGTGACTACCTGGGGAGGCAAGGGTGACCCTGCACCCTCACCCACAGTGTGTGCTAAACCAGGAAAGTGCCAGAATGAAGCTCTATTAGTTTCTCCCTTCACTGGGAGAGCAGCATACAGATGAGAATCACAGTGTGCTGGTCCACATGAAACCTCAGAGTCTTGAGATGCCGGGGCCTGGGGCCCCAGGGTTTCATGAACAACAGACACATTAGTCCAGAAGACTAGAGTGAGCTTCAAGAATTCTCTTTTTCTAGCTGCACATTAAACTGGTTTCAGTTAGGAAGGGGAATTTGGGGGCTTTGCTGATTGCCAAACTGTAGAATGTGCTGCTAAAACCTTTCTTCCAAAGAATAGTCTGTATACCCTAAAATAAATGCCTAGAAACTGCTAGACTCCATTGCAAAGCCCTGAAATGTGATTAAGCTCCAAAGCATAGATGTTGGGACTTCCTGCTAACACTTCAGTCCAAAACGTAGCTATGAGGCCACTCAAAGTCCCTCACAAGGACGAAGTAAGGTCTTCTCCTTATGTAACCTGCAATATCAAACCCATAAAGCTGATTTCTGCAGAGAAGAAGGCTCAGGGGAAGTGCTCACCAACACTCTTCCCCTTTAATAAACATGAGGTGATAAGACCTAACAGAGCTGTGTTTTCTTTACAAAACAGATTCTGGAGGCCAGGCATGGTGGTGCTTGCCTATGGTCCCAGCTCTCAGGAGGCTGAGGCAGGAGGATAGCTCGAGCCCAGGAATTTAAGCCCAGCCAAGGCAACATGGTGAGGCTCTTGCTCAAAACACAGACACACACACACACACACACACACACACACACACACACGTGTTTATCTCAAGATGATGGAATGTTGTGAAACCAAAGGAGAAAAAATGAAAAGGAGCCCTGATACCTGTCAACTAAAGCCCATCACTCAAAATAATGCCACTGCCACCTCAAATTTAAAGATACCCTTGGTCCTTTACCCAAAACATAACCAGCCATCTTTGAGTTGAAAACCTGCTTGAAGCTCACACCTGAGATCCTTGGTACCAGTGACTGGGTCCTCTCCACAGACAGGGCTGATCTGTTGAGAAGGGCTACTCCTCCCTCGATCACATCTTGACCTCTCTCTTTCGGATCAAGGTCACAACCACCCTTGGCCTCTGCTGATTTTTGTTGTTTTGCAGGGGGTGGGGAACTCAACTAGCTGGCACCTCACAGAGGATGCCACTGCAAACTCCCCGGGCCGTGCCATTTTAAAACAAGGCCAGGTAGGGCCTGGGGCACAGCTTCAATTCCTGTGGTCGCTGGGACGCTCTCCTAGTGCTCTACCTCAGACACAGGTTTCTGGGTCCTATTTGATAATCTCAGAACCAGAATGTCAATCACAAGCACAGCATGTGACTTACCTCCCCAGACAAGTGTCCCAGGCTGCAGAGGGAGCCCAGCTCCTGTCTCTCAGGGGCACTACACTCTCAGATGACCCATTACAGAGTTTTTCCCCCAAATCATATTACAGATGTCAAATAAAAGTTAAAAACTCAGTTGTGAGGGGAAAAAAAAATAGTAAAAAAGAAATGGTCAGAAATCCTGCCTGTCTCTCTTAGACCAGGCAGACACTTCCCCACATGCCCAGATCTATAAAGGAAAACATGGAAACTCGTCATTGAAGGACAGGACCCCCCAGCTGCAGGATGCAAGCCCCCAGCTGGGTGTCAGAAGGAGAAGTCAGGGCCACTGAGGTCAGACCTGCTGGTCCCACAAGGGAAACAGGCTCCGTCTCTGCTGGAGGGAGCCACACTGGAAGAGGTCCCACTTGACCTAGGTGTATGAGGGATCGGGGCACAGGTGGCTCCCCAGCTTCCTGAGGGTAACTCCAGGCCACACAGGCGGCTGGAGGGTTCTGAGGGCAAGGGTCCCCTCTGCTCTGCGCACGCTGAAGGCTAGAGCACAGGAGGCGGGCTCCAGATTCTGCGGGGGTTTCTCTCCATGTGGATGCATCTCAGCACTTGGCCTCACGCCCTCTGCACACCTGTGAACACCTCCACGCTCGCCACCGCCATGCGTGCACAATCATCGGTAATTACACAGCGCCCCTCACGGCACGGGCAGAGGACCAGCCAGGGAAGGACTCGTTTTTGCCACACTGTGGCCCCCATTCTGGCACAGACCACAGGCACGACTGGAATGTCGATTCCAGCATGGAATCGCCCCCCGTCCTCCAGGCCTGGATTCGCACTTTAACGACAGTCTGCAGCCGCTACACCCCTGGAAACAGGTGGCACCTGCGACTCCTGGACACCAACACCACAAACCAGCGAGAGCACTACAGCTCCCCCAGAGGTGACGGCTATTAAAGGCCACTTTGAAAAGACGACCTCACATTAAAAATGTTATTGAGGGCTGGGGTGGTGGCTCAGTGGTAGAGCGCTCGCCTAGCACGTGCGCGACCCGGGTTCGATCCCCAGCACCGTGTTAAAAAAATAAAGTCATGTGTACAACTAAAGCAAATAAATAAATGTTTAAAAAAATGTTATGGAACTCACGATTCACGGGAGGAGCAATGTAATGTCATGAACCACCCCTTCTTCAGGGGAGAAGTCAAAGAATTACAAAATGCTATAGAGTTGGTTGGGAGCAGAGGGACTGGGCAGTCAATGCTTCATGGGCAGGGGGCTCCTTTTGGGTGACAAAATGTCTTGGAACTAGACAGAAGAGGTGGTTACAAGACACTGGGGCTCAACACCGCCGCCTGGCTCACGTTTATGCGGTTAACTTGATCTGCCTTAATCCGCTTTCTGATCCTGTAACTGGACATCTGAGACTGGGTGATTAATAAAGAACAGAGGTTTATTTGGCTCATGGTTCTGGGACTGGGAAGTCTGAGAGCATGAGGATGGCAAGGGCGTCACGTGGTGAAATGGAGCCACAATGCCACCCTGGGAGCCCTAACCTCGCGACTTCATCTAACCCGAATTACCTCTCAAAGGCCCCACCTCCAAACACCATCCTCCTGTGACTCTGGGGAGGACATTTCCAACATGTGACCTTCTGGGAGCCACTCCAACCAGAGCATTGCTATGTGGATCTCACCTCCATGACCAAAAAAAAAAAAAAAAAAACAAACAACTATACCAAATAGAGGACTGTTGAACTCAGTTACCAATGGACACATACAGAACCACAGTTTTTTCATGGGGGGCCATCAATGGCCTCCCCACTGGACAGAAGCCATCTGCACATGCATGACAGGGACAGCTTGCATTGCTATCTCTTGCCTGCATTTACAGAGCTGTACAGGGACAGAGAAGCCCGCCAGCCCTGGGACCCCGGGACTCAGGAGGACCAGGCCAGGGTGAGGGGAAAGCATCAGGGGTGGACGCTGCATTTCCAGGAACAAGCAGGGAAGGTGGTACCAGAGGGGGAGGGGCTGGCCTGCCCCGTGACAGCGAGGACCCGAGGCCCAGGCCAGGCACAGAGCGGGCCCTCGTGGTTTTCAGTCTAGACTTTAAACCGCGCCCGAGCTGGCCATGGGATTTCCCAGCCTGATGCCAAAGCCAGGGGGCCAGACAGCCGGAAGGACTGGGAAACCTAAAAGAGTACCCTCCCCCGTCCCCCCCCTTCTAACTGAAATATATGGAGGTGGCACAGGTCGCAGGCCACACAGCAGAGATGGGACCCCTTCTCAGCCATGCCTTCTCTCTCCTCTGCTCGATCCCCTCCAGGGCGCCCAGCTGCTCACGCCTCCGCTTCTCTGAGCGAGTGAACGCCCGGCTCCGGGAGGCCGCAGAGGACCGGCCTCTCTAGCACCCGCTTCCAGTGTGCCAGGCACGCACACACTTGGACACACTTAGAGACCACGCAAGCATCCGTGTGGCTGCTCCTCCAAGTGCCCATGTTCCCAAGAGGCCACCTGGGACCTCAGCAAGGGTCCCAGCTGTCCAGGATATACACGCAGCACCACGTCCAGGGGACACCAGCCCATCTGCACCTTCCGTCCACACGCTAGGACCAAGCTCCTCAGAGCACAGCCAGCGGCTCTTTCACAGCAGTGAGCACACGGCGCACAGTGGCCACCCACGCGCCACGGGGGGCGCGCCGCCCGCAGCTCCAGCTCCAGCCCGTCCGCGCCCAGGGGAGCGTGTCCTCCTCTGCAGGTAGGCTGCAAGTGTTCATATGACCATACCAAATGGAACCCAAGGCCAGTCACTGGAACCTTCCACCAAGGTGTCACTCCGTTTCTGCAGCAGTCTCGTTACTACGGAAGTAGAAGGTTCTGTGTCACCAGCTCAAATGGCAGAGGGTTGCATTTCTCTTTCACAAGCAATCAGAGCAGACACTGAGATGTCACCAGCCTCCCAGAAAGAAACTGAATCATTCATCTTCAGAGCGCGCAACCCTAAATGTGACAATCCACGAGGTTCTCCTGTTGTTAAGGCTGCAAGGTCTCCATGGGCAGCTCGGGCCGCTCCTCTCCGGCACGGCTGCAGCCTACACATCCCCCCGCCTCCTCCATGCATGTGAACCTGACCCTGGGACCACCCTGCTCATGCCCTCACGTCCTGGCACCACAGAACGGGGCTGACCGGCCCCCACCAGAACGTTGAGAACACACACGCATACACACACACCCCTCACACCTGCCAGATGCCCCAGCACCCCAAGCGCTCATGGCCAGCCTGAAGGACAGCTCCAAAAGGACACACAGACCTCTCTACCCAAGGGTTCCACCACCCACGGATTCAACCAACCAGAGACTGAAAATATTCAGAAAAGAAAAACGGTGTATTGAACATACACGGACTTCTTTCCTCCATGTTACTCCCTAAACAACACAGCATAACCACTATCATAGCATTTACGTTGTACTAGGTATGACAGGTACTCTAGATTTTTTGGGGGGGGGGCAGGGAACCAGGATTGTGTTGTCACTGAGCTACATCCCCAGCCTTTTTGTTTGTTTGTTTGTTTGAGACAGGCCCTCACTAAGTTGTTCAGGACGGCCTCAAACTTGTGATCCTCCTGTCTCAGCCTCCCAAGTCACTGGGATTACAGGCCATACCGGGTTCGAGATGATTTAAGGTACAGGGGAGGGTGCATGTAGGTTATATGCAAATATTCCACCACCTGACAGGAGGGACCTGGCATCTGTGGATGGAGCCTGGTGGCCACAGGGGGTCCTAGGCCCACTCCCTGCACGCGTGGACACGGAGGGACAGGCGAGCATCCCAGTGCAGCTCTCTTCATGCAGGAGCTGAGCTGAGGTTAATTTCCCTCCTTGACCTATTCATACTTGACCTATTCATGGGCTACTTTAACAACGGGGGGCTGGGATCATAATTAGGTACCTCTGGAGTCTTCCAAATCCTCCTGGGGATGGCCCAGGCAGTGCAGGGAGGCCAGCGGCTGGCGCGTCCCAGCCTCACTCCAGCAGAGCAGCCCCACTGCCAAAGCTGTGGGAGCTCCGGCTTGCGTCACCGGGGACGCTCCTGCCTAACCAGACTGTGACGCCCAAGGCACACCTGTGCAGTGACGCTGGATGTGCAGCCCGCAGGCGACACAGCCACCTGCAGGAAGACACAGAAAACCAGGGCGGTCCCGCATCAGGCCTGGTTGTCACCGTCAGGGCAACTCAGCAATCCCACGGCTCAGCCTCCCACCGTAACGGGGATTTCCAAACCCTGTGCATTCGCAAAACCTACTTTTCTTTGATTGCTCGTAAATCACTCTCCTATTTTAAAGCCCAGCATGACACAGATTTTTTAATTAAATAAGGCAAAATTAATCTTGCTTGAAGAACTACCAAAAACCGGTGACCTTTTTCCTTCGCGTAAGAAGATGCTGCAATAATGTCAGAGTCGGGAACCAAAATCCATAGATCCGATGTTCAGAAAACTGTCTGCCTTACAGCCTACAGAAGAGAACGGATCTCAGAGAGGGATCTCCTGTCAATCATCTCCGTCCCACGCCACCACATAAAAACAAAACGACCTCTGCGTAAGTGTCACACTGAAGCACACCACTCCACTTGGCCTCCTCTGCCTGGGGGTTTCAAGTAGACCCACGTGTGACCTTTACTGAAAACAGACAAAACATAAATAAGCCTGCACCCGTTAACAGGCCACTGGCCAGATCACCTCAAACACCAAGAACGAGGGTGGAAATCTCACCTGCCCTCCAGGACCTCGAAGGCCGAGGATCCCTTTTCACGCTGGTACAAAGCCAGCCCTGGGTTCAGCCACCAGCCCTCGGAAGACACAAATCCATGCACTGAGGTGCTGTGCATGAACTCACCAGCCCTGGACACACGTGCTACCCCAGGACTCAGAAGCATCGTGTGCCTCCTAACGGGCCCCACTTGTTTCTGCCCAGGGAGTACCATGCAAACCCAGGAGCTCCAGCCTCCTGAGAACCGGCGGGCTGTGACTACATACTAACCCTAAGGTCCCCAGGACGTCAATACATTTCTAATTCCCAATATCAGGAACAAAAGGAGCGATCATTACAAATCCAAAGACATCAGAAGCGAATACTATAAACAAGTCTATGCACCTAAAACCCACAACTTGGAGAGAAAGATCACCTTTCTCAATAACTATGAATGACCAAAATTCATGCAAGATAAAACAGATAACCTCAACAACATTTTTAAAACCCTAAAGAAATTTTAATATGGAGTTAAAACCCTCAGGGGAAAAAATGAATCTGAAGATGCCCAGAAGGTTTTATGGCAAATTCTACCCAATATGATAAGGAAGAAATAACAGCAAGTATCCATAATCTCTTCCAGAAAGTAGGAGAGGAAGACACTTTTCCCCACTTAAATGAGTCTAGCACAAAGACAGTGCAAGAAGATTCTAGAACAATATCCCTCATGAACATAGGTGCAAAAATCCTCAACAAAATATTAGCAAACTGAATCCAGTTTACTTTAAAAACGGGGGGGCTGGGATCATAATTAGGAATGTTGCGAGTCTTCCAAATCCTGGTTCAGTATTCAAAAATCAACAAATACAACCTACCCTATTAACAGAAAAGAATAAACATGAACATATCAACTTATATAGAAAAAAACGTGAAAATTCAACATCTACTCAGGATTAAAAACAAAAACAAAAACAACTCCTAATAAGCTGAGCACAGTGCTACATGCCTGTAATTCCAACAACACAGGAGGCTGAGACAAGTTCAAGGCCAGCCTTGGCAATTTCGCAAGACCCTGCCTCAAAATAAAAAGGGCTGGGGCTTGGGGCTGGGGTTGTGGCTCAGTGGTGGAGCGCTCGCCTTGCATGTGCGTGGCCCGGGTTTGATCCTCTACACCACGTAAAAATAAAGGCATTGTGTACAACTAAAACAAATAAATAATTTTTTTTTTTTTTTAAAGGGCTGGAGCTATAGCTCAGGGATAACGCACCCAGGGTTCAATCCCTTGTACCACAGGGGGGGAAAAGAATCCCAACAAACTAGGATAGACAGGGAACTCTCTCACTCCAAATCAGGGCATTTATGAAAACCCAGAGTTGACATCAGATTTAATGGTGAGAGGTTGAATGCTTTCCACCTAAAATCATGAATAAGGTGAGAAAGTCTCTCTCATGGATTCTCTACATTGCCCTGGAAGCACTAGCCAGTGGAATAAGGCAAGAAAATTAATAAAAGGCACACTGACTGGAAAAGAAGAAACAAAATGGCAAAGCCACAGACAACACGCTCACCTATGCAGAAAACGCCAAGGAACTCTTTGTCAAAAAGAAGCTCTTTAGAACTAATAAGTGAGTTTAGCCAAGTCAGAAAGAACAAGTTTAACAAAACAAAATTAAGTTATATATCTACATATTCTCTAGTAACAATTGGTAAATTATAAATTGAACTTTATTAAAATTGTTTGCTCTGTGAAAGATACTACTAAGAGAATTTAAAGACAAGTTATGGACTGGGAGAAAGTATTTGCAAATCACACTCCTGACAAAAAACTTGTATTTAACACATTAAGAACTCTCAGAACTCAATAAGAAGAAAACAGCCCAATTAACTTATGAGCAAAAGGTTGGGTGTGGTGGTGCACACCTGTAATTCCAGCAATTCAGGAGGCTGAGGTGGGAGGATCACAAGTTTGAGGCCATTCTCAGCAACTTTGTGATGCCCCAAAGCAATTTGGTAAGGCCCTGTCTCAAAATAAAAAATAAAAAAAAGGTTGTAAATGTGGCTCAGTGGTCAAGCACCCCTGGGTTCAATCCCCAGTACAAAAAAAAAAAAAAAAAAAAAAAAAGCAAAAGACTTGAATAGCTACTTTACCAAGACATACAGATGGCAAATAAAGAGACTATTAGTCATTAGGAAATCCAAGTTAAAAACCACAAGACATACTGTACACAAATTACATGTTAAATAAAGACAAGTCGTGTCAGGCATGGTGAGGATGTGCAGCTGGGTGCAGAGGAGGGAACAGCCACTGTGGAAGGGACTTGGATTTCTTATGAGTCACACACACATTTACCAGATGACCTCGCCACCCCACTCTTGGGCATTTATCCCAAGGAACTGAAACCACAGGCTCACAGAGAAGCTTGTGCACTAATGTTTACAGCAACTCTTCAAGAATACGATAGAAGGGGGGTGCGGTGGTGCACGCCTGTAATCCCAGTGGCTCAGGAGGCTGAGGCAGGAGGATTGGAAGTTCAAAGCCAGCCTCAGCAAAAGTGAGTTGTTAAGCAACTCAGTGAGACCCTGTCTCTAAATAAAATACAAAATAGAGCTGGGGATGTGGCTCCGTGGTCGAGTGCCCTTGAGTTCAATCCCCGGTACCAAAAAAAAAAAAAAAAAAAAAAAATTACAACAGAATGCTACTGAGTGATGGGCTATTAAAACATGCGACAACTTGAAGGAGCCTCAAAGGCAGTGGGAGCAGAAAGCCAGCATCAAGAGGCTCCGTGATGCCTGGCAGGGCACGCTTCGCTCTCGGAAAGGTAAACTGTGGAGGCGGAGGGCAGACCGACCGACAGGCCGGCTGACGTCACAGATGGGGGTGGCACAGAGGACGGGGGAAGACACCGCGGCTGCAGGGAACGTCTGGAGGATGAAACCCTTCGGTGTCCTGGCCGCGGTGGTGGCTACAGAAATCCATACTGTGTCAAAACCCACAGAACTGTCTGCCAAAAAGCACCATGCAAAGGCCAAGGGGTTGAAAGAGTAAAATGACTGCATTAATGTGACTGAAGTGTCTTTTTAAATGCCCTTTACTTTTGGTGCCATATATGTCACCAGAAAGAAACAGATGTGATACACCGTGGGTAAATTTCACCTGGGATGAAAGTCATAATAATAGAATCTGACATTAAAACTGGTGTATTTTTTTTTAAAGACACAAATGTCAATGTTTTTCCTTTAAAGTATAAAATTACCTTTTATATGATTTCATTAGCACATTATATGCACAAAAGGGAAAATAATTTACAGTACATTTAACTACTTAACTCCACTCAGTACATGTGTATCTATTTACCAAAAGTCAAGTCTTGATTTTATTTAATGTACTCAGACATAGTAAGGAGCCACTTTTTAATCTGTGCTACCAGTCTGACCAAAGTCATGTTCCTTTACCAAAAGGCCTTTTATTTGGCTTGATTACATCTGACTATTTAATAAAAACTAATCTGGGTTGTCTTATATCTGCATTTACAAAAAGGGACGTGATTCAATCAAAACCAAAGGATGAATGCTCTGGTTAAAATGGGAAGAGAGGGCTGGGGTTGTGGCTCAGCGGTAGAGCGCTCGCCTAGCATGTGCGCGGCCCGGGTTCGATCCTCAGCATCACATGCAAGTAAACATATTATGTACAACTAAAGCAAATAAATAAATATTTTTTTAAAAATGGTTAGAGAATACACTCAACTGACTGAGAAATGGGGGCTATTTCTAGTTGTACCTCCATATACAAATAGGCCAATATTTTGGAAAATAAGTTCAATTAACATTTGACAATTAAAAATTTTTTTTGCTTTCAGCCAGTCACAAGAGGATAAATACTACATGATTCCACTTATTTGGAATACAGTCAAAATTATGGAAGTGGAGAGTTGGAAGGGGGTGCCGGGGCAGGAGAGGACAATGGGGGGGGGTGTTTAATGGGAACAGAGCTTCAGTGTGGGGAGATGGAAGAGTTGTGGAGATGGGTGGGTGGCAGTGTGACTGTCCTTAGTACAAGTGAACTGGACACTTGAACACAATTAAGATGGTAAGTTTTGTTACGTATATTTTGCCACAGTAAAAAACACAACTATTTCTTCACCAGAAAAGTAGATTTACAAAATTCTATGTGTATAAAATAAAATACTTCAAAATGCACAAAGCTAAAGTCCCTCCCCATCCCCCCCTACAGACCAGCAGTGCGTGTGCACTTTCCACACTTGCTCTATGCACGTTGTGCTCATGGCTCAGGTACACACAGGACAGGGCTTTCAATCCTGTGATTACACAGGAAACAGAAACCTCTGGTCAACCTGTCCAATCCTTTTGCCTTAAAAAACAAAAACAACAAAAAAGTGCTTTTTCCTTTCCACAGAGAATCAACCAAAAAGTAATAAAAACATATCCCAGGCTTGGACAAGCAGCTTGCATTTTTAGCCATACACTAGTGTTCCCTTAACTGAAGTTTTTGCTTTCTTCACGTTTAGTCAATCATGGTCCAAAAATATTAATAGAAAATTCCAGAAATAAACAATTCATAAGATTCAGATTGTAAACCAGTTTTCATGGCATGATGAAACCTCACACCATCTTTTTCTGACCCATCTCAGGGTGTGAATCATTTCTTCATCCAGAGTATCCACCCTGCATATGCTACCCACCTGTTAGTCACTTAGTAGTCATTTTGGTTATCAGATTGTCTCCACATCACAGTGCTTGCATTCAATTAGTCCTCATTTCACCTAATAAGGACCTCGAAGCACAGGAATAGTGATGCTAGCAATTCTTATGCCAAAGAGAAGTTGTCAAGTGCTTCTTTTAAATAAAAAGGTTAAAATATGTGTATAAAACTAACCCCAAGGAAAGGAAAAAGATCACATGCAGAGATTTTTAAGATGTACAAAACAATATTTTCAGAGAGGACACCACATTCACATAACTTTGACTACAGTATATGGTTATAATTGTTCTATGTTATTATTAGTTAGTGTCATATCTTTCTGGGCCTAATTTATGAATTAAACTTTATCACACGTATGTATATGTAGGAAAAAACAACATGAGCAGGGCTGGGTACTAGCCATGGTTTCAGACACCTGCTGGGGGATCTTCAAGTGGTTCCTCTGTAGATAAAGGGAGACGACTGTACCGCATTTCGAGCAGAGCAGAAACTTCAAAAAGAGATGAGCGTGAATAACCAGAGAGCTAGAAGTCTCCAAGCCAGTCATTCAGTTACGGAAGGCGGGACTTGTTTCTTCAGGCTTCCCCTAGGGATCACCCAGAAAAATGGGGTGCTCCCCAGGGAAGTGGGGCTTCCCTGTGCTCACAGTGGTATTCTGGATTCCCAAGGGGCCTGAAGGGTGTGGTCCCTCCCCCACGGGAGGGGGGGGCTCGGCACACCTGTGGGCACCAGGTTCCTCCCCACCCCTGGCTGCCAAGAAACCTCACTCTCAAGATGTCCAAGTGCAAACTGCAGACTCTAGATTCCCCTGGCACTGGTAAACCCTGGGGGGACACACGGCCTGCCCCACTCCCCACCCTGCCTGTCCCGGGGAGTCAGCAGTGATTAGCCTCCCCTTAAACTCCGGGTCTGAGGCCGGGACTAAGAAATCACTCGCATTTTAATCCAAACAAGAGCACCCCAGAGATCACGATGCTGGAGAAGCAAACACGAACGAAGGGATGCCGCCCTGTCTCTGGCTCCTCGGGGCCAGCCGTCTCTCTCTGTACGCAGATGCAAGAACCCAGTGAACAATCGACGTAAACTGCACTTCAAGTCGTTTCTCTTCCTTTCTCCATGGCTAGAGGCACCGAGTGATCTGTGGGACGGGCATTCAGAGCCTGTGGTCATTAACCTCTCAGTGGGTACACGCTGGATGGCCTTGCCCAGGTTTTATGATTGCCAGGTCACGCTGGCTGAGGCCAAGGGCTCAGCCGCGCTGCACTGCCAAGCCTGACCCCCAGGCTCCTTCTGACCTTCGACGAGGAGAAGAAAGCCAGGCAGGACCGTCACCTGTTCCAAACCCCACGTGCTCCTGGCCACACCTTTCTATGGTCAAAACTGAAGATTCCAGCTTTAAGTGACAGTTGTCCTGCCCTGGAAGGTGCCAGGAAGCACTTCCAAGAACAGCAGTCCTTGCTGCAGGACCTGGAGGGAGAGGAGCGGCAGGCCGGCCTAAAACCATCTCGCAGGAAGCCCTCGGGGACAGGTGCGGGCGCAGCCAAAGGCCCTCCCAGCCCGGCAGGAAGAACCTGCGACCGGCGACAGCCAGCCACAAACCCGGCGCGCCCCGGCTCTCTGGAAAGGCTGGCTTTCCGAGAAACAGTGAGGCTGAGACTTGGCAGGAAGTCCCTGTGCCCCACACCCGGGACGAGGACAGGCCTCTGGGGCCCCCAGGCCCTCACGGTATCAATTCTCCAAGCCCCAGGCAGGACGTGGCGCACAGCGGCTGACTGCCAGGCCCTGCACCAACGCCGGCTCCTGTCAGCCCATCTGCACAGGTGACAGCCCTGTCATGGGGCCCCAGACACCTTCCTGACCACACGACCGTCAGCACCCAGCGCCAACCTGTGAGCAGCCCCACCCTCCCACCCGTCATCCACTCACCTCCAACACCGCAGCGGATGGGAGGAGAGGAAGCTCCCCCAACCTGGGGCCTCCCCACCCCGCTCTGCTCTCCAGGTCCACGGGGCAGCCCTGCCCAGACCTGTGCGGACATCAGACCGTCCCAGAATGCCAGGCTGCACGCCCCCTGTCTGCCGCAGGGCGTTATCTATTGTCCGACTACCAGTGTGACACAGAGGTCTGACAGGAGCACTGGAGACCGACTCCCGCAGCTGGCAGAGGGAGGGCAGGGACACCGAGGCGGCCGCTTGCCTGAACGCACTTCCCCGGACGGAGGAGGTCTCCGGGGCCGCGCTCGGGGCCTCTGGGTGGCTGAGCACCCCACACCGGCAGGAAGGTGGGGCAGCAGGGCAGAGGACACCAGGGTCACTCCAGAGGTGCCTGAAGACTTAGGTCCTCGTGCCTAAGTATGGAACCAGAGTGACAGGCACCAAACAACAGTCCCAATTGGGCAGGAGGTCCCTGGAGGCGGCAGGCCCCACGCCCGGCAGGCCCCGGGTTCCCAGCAGCCACCGGAATGCAAGAACCGCCAGCCTTCATCAATGCCAGTGCCACTTGGGTCACCGTGGGGACGACTGACAGAGGCTTGGTTCTTCTACCCTGAGAAAGCTCCCACGCTCCCTATAAAACACTCTGGTCATGGGGCCCAGGCACCTGGGAGTGTTGACCAGTGATGATTAATGTTTGGGTTGACTGGCTGGTGGGCCACGGTGCCCAAACAGTGAAAAGTTATTCCTGATCATTCCAGGAAGGTGTTTTTTGAACAAGATTAATATTTTAAGTCTAGACGATGAACAAAGTCTATGACCCTCCACAATGTCGGTGGGCCACATCTGATCAGTTGAAGGCCTACATAAAGAACAAAGACTGGCCTCCTTCAAGGAGGAGAGAATTCTGCCTCCAGGCAGCCTTCAGGGAGAAGCTGCCACTCTTCCATGGTTCTCCTACCACTGGCCCAGTCTGCAGATTTTGGACATGCACCCTGACAGTCACATGAGCTGGTGCCTTACAATCCATCGTTCACCTGGTGGCCTCTGACTAACCGAGCACCCTGCCTGCTCCTCGCCTGACCACGCAGGGACGTCCAGGGAGTGGTGAACCCAGGGTGCCCCACGGGAGGCTGTGCCCACGAACAATCCAGGCACCCACGCAGCATGTGGCCGGGACACGTGCCAGTGTCACCAGGGCCCGCGGAGCCAACTCCCAGAGAGACACGCCACAGACCGGTGGCACACGTGGACTGCTCCCCCCCCCCCCCCCCCCCCCCCGCTACCGTTCCCGACAGCGAGGGGCACGGGAGGCGCGAGGGGTTATCTTTTGGCTGAGAACATAGTCCTGAGTTCTGGAAAATGAAAACAGCCGCTGCCTACTGAGCAGAGCCCTCTGAGTCCGGGAGAAGCTTCCAGAACGCCAGCTCCCAGCTGGCAGTGCACACACATGTGCACGCAGGGGCTCACACGTGCACACGCAGAAACACCTTCACACGTGAATACGCACGCACGCACACGCACGCCCGTCCCACTACTGACACCTCTCCACTGTTCACAGGGACCATCAACACGCGTCCCCAGGCCGGTGGCCAGGCCAGGCCAGCCCAGCTGACCATGCCCGAACAAAAGCAACCTGCACCAAGAGAAATGGTCAGGGGGGTGGCCGACAGGGGACACCAGGAGGGGCTGGAGGGCACAGGCATAGCCCTCCCAGGGCCAGGCACGGCTTCCTGACGTGGCGCGGAGCCGTGGAGCCCATGACCAGCGGTGAGCGGGTAAAGCAAGCTGCAGAACCGTGGCCACAGCTCTGCGGACGTGCTCTGTGTGCGTGTGCGTGTGTGTGTGCACACTCGTGGGAACCTGCACTGCTGTGTCTCTGAAAATGGCACACACACAAGAGCCCAGAAAGGCCAGCTGTCGATGGCACCGGCCCAGCACAAGGAGGAAGCTCTTTGCTTTCTTTCTCCGTTTTCTAAACAATAAAAATGCCATTAAAATCAAGAAAGAGTGAGTCAGCACATCTCACCTCCTGTCCCACTGGAGAGTCAACACGGACTTTTGTAGAGACGCGACTGAGGCATGGCCCCCGCCCAGCCCAGCCCATGGAGAAACGCTGACACGCAGCCGCGCAGGAGACTCACTTCCTGTTTGTCCTCTGAGTCAACGGGCCGCGGCCTCCACGGCTTCCCGCCAGTGCAAGAGCACCCCCAGTTTCCATCTTCCTGCTGACAAAGCCTGGCCGGGATGCACCCAGAGAAGGGGCGGCTGACACCCTGCCAGCCTGTGTCCCCACCCACCAGGGCCACCAGCCTGGCCCAAGCCCCAGAGAGGTTTTCAACTGTCTTTGCCTGTGCTGGAGGGGGCCGAGGGGCCAGGACCACCACCACCCTCGGCTGCAACCTCACGTACAGAAGGGTCTCTTGCAGAGGCGACCAGTGAAGGACCTCGAAGTGAGTCACCCAGGTGAGCCTCCAACCAAGGACAAGTGTCCCCAGAAGAGACATGCAGGGTGGAAAGACTAAAGGGAGTGGCCGTGGGGTGGGGCAGGGACTGCAGTGACGCTGTCACAGGCTGAGAGCACCTGGGCCCCCAGAAGCTGGAAGAGACAGGAGAGAGGGTCCCTGGGGCCTCTCTGGGGAACACGGCCCTGCGGACACCTTGGCTTGGACGCGTCCCGCCCAGCTCACAGCCTGGCATCGATCGAGAGCCTGAGACACCTGCGCACCCCAGATGCTCCAAGAAGTGGGCAGTGGTGGCCAGCTGGCGGTCACCGTGTGGCAGGACAGAATGGTGAAGCACGGGAGCACCACGGCAGGGTGACAGGGAGGTTTCCACCCACCTCCCTGTGCCGCCGGAGGTGGGCAAGGTACAGAGTGCAGTTGGGGGACGTCCCCAGAGGGAGAGCGGGGCCTCAGGCAGTGGGACCCAGGTCATAGGCCCCCGCTCGAAGCAGAAGGCTGGGGGCAGGCTGCAGACGGTGCCACGTGTGAGCTCTGAGAGGAGACCTGGGCCACGGGCACCACTGCCCAGACGGAGGCAAGGGGCGGCCCCTGGAAACAGGGCCCTAAAACCTGGAGAGCCCCTGCCATCCCCCAAGAGATCAGAGAAGGAGACCACCGTGCGCAGAGTACCAGGAGCCCCGTTCACAAGGGCCCAAACCATATTCCACACAGGCAGCGTGCGTGTGTGTGTGTGTGTGTGCACGCACGTGCACTGCGTATACACATGTGTATGCACATGCATTGCGTATACACGTGTGTGCACGCACGTGCATTGCGTATAAACGTGTGTGTGCACGTGCATTGCGTATAAACGTGTGTGCATGCACGTGCATTGCGTATAAATGTGTGTGTGCGCACGTGCATTGCGTATAAACGTGTGTGTGTGTGTGTGTGTGTGTGTGTGTACGCACGTGCACTGCATAGAAACATGCGCAGACTGCGGCAGACCCACAGGATGGGTGCAGGCTCGTCTCCTTGCTTGGAAAGCTGTGTTTCAGTCAGCTATTCGCTGCTGCGACTAGAAGACCCACCCAGAACACCTGCCCGGGAGGCAGAGTTTGAGGACCCACGTTTCAGAGGTCTTGATCCACAGGGGCGGTTCTATTCCTCAGGGTCGAGGTGAGGCAGGACATCACGGCAGAAGAGCGTGGCAGAGGGGAGCAGCTCACATGGGGATCAGGAAGGGAGAGCGGCTCCAGCCTCCAGCTCCAGAACAGACACCCCAGGGCCACGCCCCCAGTGAGCCCCCCTCCTCCAGCCACACCCACCTGCCTCCAGTCACCACTCAGCCCCCCCCTCCTCCAGCCACACCCACCTGCCTCCAGTCACCACTCAGCCCCTCCCTCCTCCAGCCACACCCACCTGCCTCCAGTCACCACTCAGCCCCCCCTCCTCCAGCCACACCCACCTGCCTCCAGTCACCACTCAGCCCTCCCTCCTCCAGCCACACCCACCTGCCTCCAGTCACCACTCAGCCCCTCCCTCCTCCAGCCACACCCACCTGCCTCCAGTCACCACTCAGCCCCCCTCCTCCAGCCACACCCACCTGCCTCCAGTCACCACTCAGCCCCTCCCTCCTCCAGCCACACCCACCTGCCTCCAGTCACCACTCAGCCCCCCCTCCTCCAGCCACACCCACCTGCCTCCAGTCACCACTCAGCCCCTCCCTCCTCCAGCCACACCCACCTGCCTCCAGTCACCACTCAGCCAGCCCCTCCCTCCTCCAGCCACACCCACCTGCCTCCAGTCACCACTCAGCCCCCCTCCTCCAGCCACACCCACCTGCCTCCAGTCACCACTCAGCCCCTCCCTCCTCCAGCCACACCCACCTGCCTCCATTCACCACTCAGCCCCCCCCTCCTCCAGCCACACCCACCTGCCTCCAGTCACCACTCAGCCCCTCCCTCCTCCAGCCACACCCACCTGCCTCCAGTCACCACTCAGTCAATCCCATCAGGGATCAAGATCCCCCCCCTCCTCCAGCCACACCCACCTGCCTCCAGTCACCACTCAGCCCCCCCCTCCTCCAGCCACACCCACCTGCCTCCAGTCACCACTCAGTCAATCCCATCAGGGATCAAGATCCCCCCCCTCCTCCAGCCACACCCACCTGCCTCCAGTCACCACTCAGTCAATCCCATCAGGGATCAGGATCCGGTGACGGCTCAACCCGATCCTTTCCCCTCCAAACCTTCTTGCACTGTCTCACACGTGAGCTTTTGGGGGACACTCCACATCCAAACCGCAACAGCTCGGGACCAGAAGTGCTTCACAGTGCATTTTTTCAAGAATATCTGCACATGCCTAATGAGACATCTCGGGGGATGAGACCCAAGTCTGAACACAAAATCCACCTGTTTCACACAGACCCTACAACACGTAGCCTGAAGGCAACTGCAGACAGTATCTCCAATAATCTTGTGCATGAAACCTTCGTGGTGTGGAATTTTCCAGTGGTGACAACAGGCTGAAACTCAGAATGTTTCAGATTTTGGAGCATTTCAGATTTTTGGATTAGGGATGGTCAACACATATGAGGTAGCAAACCAAGAAAAAGCCCTCCGTGAGCCGGATGTCACACTCAGAGGCCGAGCGGCACGGGCGAGGGCGTGCTGCAGGACCCCGCGTGCACAGAGCTGAACCAGCCACGCCGACGCTGCTGTGATCGGCTGGAGGGTCGGCAGCTGGCGGTGACGGGCAGGGGACTGGCGGCGCGTGCCCCTGTGCCAGACACCCCGTGCTGGCCTCTGAGCACGAAGGTGTACACTGAGACCAGACGCACTCCAGGGGGGCTCTGCAGACATCTCAGTGTAGGGGAAAGGAGATGAAGATGAAAAGAGGGGCGTGAAATAGCGCAAGAGGGTCCCCAGCCACCCTGCTGTCTCAGGTTCGTGACCTGCCCCAGACTCCACGATGGGACAGGAAGCTAGGAGAGGCCTGAAGGTGACCCCACTGCAAAGCTCTGGAAACCCACAGGAAGACAACAGACCCAGGCCACTAGAAGAGTGGGCAGCAAGAAGCCACGTGGCCCCTCTCAGGTCAGGGACCGCAGCTCCTGCAAGCGCAGGACGGCCACAGCACCCAGTGGACACCAGCGCCTGCCGCTGTCCCTGCTGCCGCTGGCCCATGGGACGTGAACACACAGCACGCGCATCTCAGGGGGGCCGAGAAGAAGCCACACCCGAGTCGCCCTACGTGGCAGAGGGCCATCTCGGACCCTGGAATCTGCCTCTGGTGTCACCTGTGACCACACAGGTACTCGGGCGTGTTGGAATCCAAAGACCAGGAGGCCACAGGTGTGAGGCATCACTCCCAGCATCTAGAGTCTGACTCCTTGGGGACGCGCCCACACCACTCACCCCGCCAAGCCAGCAGGAGCCGCGAAGAGGTCCCCCGCCCAGCAGGTCGGAGAGGGTGACACCAGCAAGAATCGACTCACAGTCCTCAGAGTGATAAATGCAGCTGTGTTTGGGAGAGTGTCTGCAGCGACCGCAGAAGTACCGGGAAATGCTTCCACACGGCCCTGACACCCCAGCTCTGGGCAGAAGCCTCCGAATGACATGGACACTTATTTCTGAAAATGCTGACGCGGGCTCCTCTGGGTCTCCTGGGCAAAGAGGACTTGAGACCGCGTGGTCGAGTTCTCTGGGCTTCATCTCTGCAGCGAGACGTCTAAGCAGAGACTTCCGTCTCTCCTGCAGAAATGAACGAGCTCATTACACGGGACAGTCGCTGAGCAGGTCCCGGTAAATAAGCAGGGACCTACAACTCCCCAAAGGCTTGTCTCGCAGGCCCTTCCGTGATTGGAATCTACTTTAAAGACCACATTCTCTCCACCTCCCTGGTTTTGCTGAGCTGGCAAAAACCAAGCCCTGTTGGACAGAGATCCTGCCTGCGGATGGACCTGCCGACCGTGGGACCCACCCAGAGAGACCCCCTCACCGACATGACAGCGGGAGGCCTGGCGGCCGCTGGTCACAGGGGCAGCCAGCAGAAGCTGAGTGGCTTCACAGGAGTCCTTGCTTGAAACCTGAGCCTCGGGCTGCCCCGGGTTTTCAAACACACACAGATATCCAATTCCGCCTGCTCAAGGGCTCTGCTCTGACCCAGTTTCCTGCCCTGCTGAGCTGGGCTGGGCGTGCAGTCCAAACCCGCCGCAGCAGGCAGCACACAGCTCAGACACGGGAGGAGCCGGAGGTGGAGGAAGGCAAAGGGGGAGAAGCCACAGTGAAAGTCGGCCCCAGCGCAAATGGCTCAACCCCAGCTCCCCAGTGCAGCCTCCAAGGCACAATTTAAAATGTCCACGTAGCGCTCAGAGCAGACGTGTGGGCTCAGTACTTTTCAACCAGGGGTACAAAGTGTTTTTTTTTCTTTTGATGCAACTGAGTAAAAATATTGAAGTGCATCCTATACCGATAAGGGTGACTGTTACCAACAAAACTTTGGCGGTAGTGGTGTGTGCGAGCGAGTGTGCCGATGTGAGTGTACCTGAGCGTGCATGTGCAAAGATGTTCGTGGGTCACCGTCAAGCTCTGAAAGCCACCAGCCTCGGACACCCATGCAGCCAGGCTTCCTGGCTGGCACGAAGTTTTCACATTCTAGTAAGAAACGTCCTACAATACTGCGCACGCGCTGGAAACTCTCGGGTGTTCGGTTTCATGACCCTGAAGTTCACGTGTGTCCTATCACGAATGTTGCCAGGAACGAATATGAAAGGAGTCACGTCACCTCATCACCCTGAAGCCACCACCCCCAGGAATCACTGGGCCAACCCCACCTACAGAGGGACTTTGGGAGGGGACACACCAAGCCCACCTCCTCTGGTGGCCCCCACACCCGCACACTCCTCCCCTGTGTGCCGGGGGCACACTCCTCACAGCGTGCCCTTTAAGGCAGAGCACGCTGGCAGATGCCACCCACTCTGCCAACAGGCTTGCGTGACAAGCCTGGCAAGCGTGCCAGGACTCCCAAGACACGCCGTGTGAGCGTGTGTGTGCGCTGTGGGGCTTTGTGGTGTGCTCTGTGTACGTGTGTGTGCCCTGCAAGTCGTGTATGCATGCTGGGTGTGCGTAGCATGTGGCATGCGTGTGCTAGGCGTGCCCGAGTGTGCGTGTGTCGCGCTGCAGTATGAGTGAGGAGGGGGTGTGGGCACTGTGGATGCACGCTGCCTGCAGAGTACACGTGGTGCGTGTGGTGTGTGTGCGAACACGGTGTGTGTGCATGGCGTGGTGTGTGTGTTTCTGTGTGGTATGTACACACACTGTGAAAGGGGTAGTGTATGAATGTGTGTGGTGTGTGTGGATGGACACTCGTGTGTGTTGCGGTGTGTGTTGTGGTGTGGTAAATGCCATGTGTGGCGTAAGTGTGTGTGTGTGTGTGTGTGTGTAGTAGTGGTGAACTGTGGGATGCTGTGTGGCGTGTATGCACTATGTGGTATACATTTGGTGTGTGTGGTGTCTGTGTACACGTGTGTGTGAGACGGAGAGATCTGAGTCATGCTTTTCTACCTTTTCCTTTGATTTCTCCCTTTTTCCTAATGAGTGTTCCTGCAGAAAATCTGAGAAATGCAGCTGACGGCCAAGAAGCAACCAGGAGCCCTCACAGGCCACCCTCTGACCAGCACGGGACGGTCCAGGGCTCCTGGCAGCCTCACACGTGCTCCTGCTGAGTCCTGCCGGTCCCGTCCCGTGAAGCACACCTGACCCTAGTATGTTTAAAGGCTGACTGGAATCAGGACACCACCCCTCCCTGGCCGCTTCCCAGTCCGCGTCTGGACCTCCACCTATCAACTCCGAGACACCCTTTCCAATCACTGCTGGTGTGTGTCCACAATTGTTGAGGATGAGTAAAATGGCTGCGCCATTCAGACCACGTCCGTCTGTGGCATGTCAGGCGAGCCACGTACAGACAGCATGCCCCGTCACACGTCCACGTCACCACTGAGCCACTGAACAGGGACCTCGTGGCTTCAGCGTCTGCCCAGACACCTTCGCCAGTACGCTGAGCAAGAAGTCGTCAGAGGCCGCGATCTGGACGACTCCACCTGCGTGCCGTTCTAGAAGCTCCTCCACAGACAGAACGTGAGCCCGGCTTGCCAGGCCGGAGGGAAAGGACTGACTCCAAAGAGGCCCAAGGGCACTTTCTGAAAATACTTTTTGAAAAATTCTCCTATCTTGATTTGTTGATGGCTACGCGATTCTCACATTTATCAAAACTGCCGGGATGGGCAGGGGCAGCGCACACCTGCAGTCCCAGCTGCTCAGGAGGCTTCCTGGGCCACCAGACCCCGGCTCACACTGCAAACCAAAAGGGCCGGGGGTGCAGCTCAGGGTAGAGGCCCCAGGTGCAATCCCCAGTACCATCAGGGGGAGTCAATGTGATTCACATTTACAGACAAAATAAGAAAAAAAAAAAAAATGCAATCATTTCAGTAAACACAGAAAAAGCATAAGATGAAACTCAACATTTATTCATGATCAAGATTCTCAGCAAATTCAAAACTTCCTCAACCTCATAAAAGGCATCTGTGTAAAATCTTCACTTTAATACCACAGTTGACAAAAATACATGAATAAGTAAATTCTTTCTGCCCAAGGTGGAGAAGAGGGAAGGCTCTCCACTTTCACCACTTGTGTTAGACCCCGTTCTGAAGTCTCCCACAGTCGAGGAAAAACCAACCAACAAACGAGAGGAGAAGGAGGAGGAGAAAGCATTCCCGCTGGAAAGAAAGAAGTGAAAGGAACTCTTCGTCCCGGCCAGGGTTGTGTGTGTGGAAGACCTTAAGGGAATGCAGAAAAGCTCCTCAAGTGGGTTTGGAAGTTTGGAAAGTCCAGAGGATTGACTATACGTGGATTTTTTTTTTTAAATATTTATTTATTTGCTTTAGTTGTACACAATGGGTTTTAAATGGGTTTATTTGTACGTGGTGCTGAGGATCGAACCCGGGCCGCGCACGTGCTAGGCGAGCGCTCTACCGCTGAGCCACAATCCCAGCCCTATACGTAGATTTTTAACATGGCTTTTTTAAAGAGAATTTCCACGTGCTCATTGCCGGTGTGTAGAAATCCGTAAGTGCCACAGTGTCGCTTCTTCCTAAGGTGGACTTGAGGATGTTCACGTGATTCCAGTCAAAAATCCAAGCAGGCCTTCTGTAAGAAACTGACAAGACATCCCAAGGACGGGGGCGAGGGAAGGATCTGGAATGGACAATGCAACTGTGCAAAAGACGAGAAACTGTCCTACAACCTGACTCAAGAGTCATGACAAAGGCACAGTCAGGAGACTGACAGGGTCCCTGGCCCCGTGGGGAATGAGCCACGAAGAACAGAACAGAAGCCAGAAACCAAGCCACCCAGATATCACCAAGGCCTCTCCCAACAGGACGCCAAGAGGCTTCCAGGCAGAGGGAACGGGTTTCCTTTCACAAACAGCGCTAGACTGACTGGATGCCCGCAAAACAAAGAACCTTGATTCCTAGCTCACAGCTAAAAGGTCATCTGAAGTGGAGAACAGACTCCAACACACAGGCTCAAACCACGACGCTCTCAGAGGGACACAGGCGAGAATCTTGATGACCGGGGGCAGGCAAGGATTTCTCAACTAGGAAACAAAACACATGGACCATTACAACCACTGGTCTTTAATCAAAATGTGAAGGCCTGCCCTTTGGAAGATGCCGTTAACGATGGAGGAGGCCAGACACAGATGAACAGAGAACATCTGAGATGCAGACGCCCGACAAGGGTCTGAACCCAGAACGGGCCAAGAGCCCTTGATGGAAGATGCACACGCGCACTGAGACCTGCCTGATGCTCACAGGGCCTTGCTGTGCCCTTTTCACTGTGGTAAGATACACATGGATCTCCAACACTTCAAAGTGTGCGATCCAGCGGCATCTAGTGCGCTCACAAGGTCCTGAGACCCTTGCTGCTACCAAGTGCCCCAAACACTTTCCTCAACTCAAAGGGAACCCCGGAGGATCAAGCAATTACTCCCACTCCATCTCCCCACTCCCTGGCAATCATAAGCATGCTTTCTGTCCCTATGGATTTGCCTATACATAACGTTTCCTAAAAATGGGATCGTATGCTGTGTGGTCTTTGGGACTGGCTACTTCCACTTAGCACGATGCCCTCAGATTTGAACCCTATTTCAACATGCATCAGCAGCTCAGTCCTTTTTATGGCTGAATAATATTCCACTGGTGCACACACCACATTTTGCTTACCTGTCCATCCAGTGATAGACATGGGGTTGTTTCCACCTTGTGTCTTTTGTGAACAGTGCTACTATGAACTGTGGGGTATAAGTTCTGTTTGAGACCATTTCCAACTCTTAGGTATATACGTAGAAGTGCAATTGCTAGGTCAAAGGGTGACTCTATGTTTAACTTTGAAAAAACCTCTAAACGGTTTAGCAAAACAGTCGAACCACTTCACACTGCCATCAGCAACGTACGGGAGCTCTGATTTCCACACCCTCATCGACATGTGCTATTTTCCTTTTCTTATTAAAGCCATGCTGGTGAGGTGTGAAGTGGCATCTTATGGTGGTTTTGATTTGCATTTCTCTTGTGACAAATGAGGCCAAGCATCTTTTCACACGCGTCTTGGCCATCTGTACATCGTCTCTGGAGCCATGTTTACTCATGTTGTCTTGGTTATTTGTCCTTCTGTTGTGGAGTTTTAGCTCGTAGTCTTTTCATAGGAAACAATTCAACCATCCACCAATAAGTGAATGAATAAACCAAGGTTACAACCATACAATAAACTACTTTTCAGCAATAAAAAAAAAAGACACAAAGTACTGACTTACATAGCAATAAAGAAACTAGACACAAATTAATATAAAACACACAGCAGTTCATCTTATCCCAGTTTTGTTTTCTGCAATTCCAGTTACCCACAGTTAACCATGCTACAAAAGCATTAAATGGAAAATTCTGAAAATAAACAATTCATGAGGTTTAAAGGGCACACCACTCTGGGCATCATGATGAAATCTCACACTGTTCCACCCCATCCACCTGGGACATTACTTTGTCCAGCGTATCCACCCTGTATACACTACCCACCTATTAGTCACTTCATGGCTATCTTAGTGATTAGATCAACTATCACAATACTCCAGCGCTGTACCCCTTATTTTACTTCATGATGGCCCCAAATCACAAAAGTGATGATATATGCAATTTAGATATGCCAAAGAGAAGTCATAAAATGCTTCCTTTAACTAAGAAGATGAAAACTCCCAGGGATGGGGGTTGTGGTTCAGTGGTAGAGGGCTTGCCTTGCACGCGTGAGGCACTGGGTTCGATCCTCAGCACCACATAAAAAATAAGTAAATAAAAAAATAGATATTTTTCCATCTACAACTAAAAAAAAAAAAAAGGAAAGAAAAGAAAAAGATGAAAGTCCCAGACCCAGACTTAAGAAAAGAAGAAAGATCATATGCAGAGCACAATAAGGTTTTGTTTTTTTTTTTTTTTTTTTTTTGGTACCGGGGATTGAACTCAGGGGCAGACCACTGGGCCACATCCCCAGCCCTTTTTTGTATTTTATTAGAGAGGGTCTCACTGAGTTGCTAATGCCTCACCGTTGCTGAGGCTGGCTTTGAACTCGCGATCCTCCTTCAGCCTCCCAAAGTGCTGGGATTACAGGCGTGCGCCACCGCGCCCAGCCCCACAATAAGGTATTTTGAGAGAGAAAATACACATAAGTTTTATTACCACACACGTTGTTATAACTGCTCTATTATTAGTCATGTTTATCTCTTGCTGAGCCTAATTTGTAAGTTAAACTTCACCCTAAGTATATATGCATAGGAAAAAACATAGTATAAACAGGGTGTGGTCCTATCCCTGGCCTCAGGCATCCCCTGGGACCAAGGGGGACCACTGTGTGCTGTCACCATGAACATCTAGAAGAAACACATCTAACTTGTAATAATCTAAGCTAAACTCCTCAACAGCGGACGGGGTGTGTACCAAGGGCAAGAGGGAATTCTGGGGGATGCTCAGGGCCGGCTGGTCTGGAGTGGGGTGGCACCACTCCGTCCTGCGGCAAGGACACAGCAGCAGCCAGGGACCCTGCGGAAGTGAAGGGCCTGGTTCGTCGGGCCTGCCGGGCGAAGTCTTCCCACACTGCCCCCGATCCTCATCACAGTGGCCGGCGCGGACCTCCCTCCCCAGGCAGCTGGACCAAGTCCACCTGGTGCCTGCCCCACCCCATGCTGGCCCTCACTTCCGGAGGGCAGGTGTCCTGGCGCTGCGATGGCACCTGCAGGCCCAATAAAGCAGACGGCTGGTCCCACCCAGAACCCCCGCTCAGGCCACGCTGCGTCTCCGATGGGTTCCTACGGGCGCCCCTCTACTAGTCTGGGATCACGCCTGGAGAACCTCCCTCAGTCCTCGAGCAAACACCCCCAGAGCACGGGGTCCCACACCATCTTCCCAAGCTCAAGACACAATCGAGGGTGTCCCTCCACCTGACCTGGGCCCCAAGAGGGCAGGGCCTGTGTCTGTAGGCTCCCTGCTCTCACCGGTTCCCAAGGGAAAGCAGCGAAATTCTTGAAGTGCAGGAATCCGATAGGTAGAGACCCTTTAAGGTGCAGCGGAGCCCCTTCATCTGTGGTTTCATTTTTCCGTGCTTTCGGTTTTACCCACAATCCACCATGGTCCCAAAGTAACGGAAAATTCCATAAACAATTCATGAATGTTACACAATGTTCGTTACAGCACACTGTCACAACAATCCTGTTTCATTGTTGTTGTTGTTCATCTCTTCCGGGGCCTAATTTGAAAGTAAAGCTTTTATCATAGAGATGGATGGTGTGGAGGAAAGAGTGTGGCATCTACGGGATCTGGCATCTCCTATGGTGTCAGGCATTGGCTGGGGTCTTCTAAGGTGTCCCAGGGATAAGTGGGGACTCCGTACTTCAAGAACCTAAGACATTATGGTCAATTACCAGGGCCCAGAGGGCTGGGACCAGGACCCCTGAGACTCCCTGGAAGGAAGGGTCGTGCAGAAGGGTCTGAATGGGTTAAGAGGTTGTGCATTCACCCAGTGGCACCCTGAGGAGCCCGAGCCCTAAGCAGGGAGCCAGCTGCAGCGGCCTGCTGGGCCCTCCTGGACCCCAGAACACACGCACTAACCATGACGACAATGACAAGACAACACACAAACGCTCCCAACACACACTCAGAATGGGTGGCCAAGAAGCAGGCCTAACTGGGAACCTACTGTCCTTCCCACAAAGCAGCACACACACCGCCACAGGGCCCAGCAGCCAGGCTCCAGGTCACAGCAGGTCACGCTCTCCTGGGCCACATAGTGCCATTTCCTGCAAGGGGTCGGGAAAGCTTTTTTTTTTTTTTAAAAAGAAAGAAATCAGAATTCTAGGCAACTCCACTTTTCACTCTGTGGACACCTATGCTTAATGTACCTGTGTGTGTGTGTGTGTGTGTGTGTGTGTGTGGGGTCAGTGGCTTCAGATGGCCTCCTGGATCTTTTACTGTATCATACAGGGGGGGGGGGGGGGGCACCTGGGACCCACTGAGAAGGCAGGGGACCCAAGCCAGGCTCAGACCAGGCTCGCCTGCCCTGGGTCGACTCCAGTGTGGCTGGGGGACACTGTCACTCATCTCAGGGTCTTCCTCGTGTCTCCCCTCCTGCCCAGAGCAGGATATTGGGCTCTACCTTTTGAGGGCCCACAAAGCACGCGTTCAGAGAATCGATAACTATTGATCCACTGACCGCCTGATGTAAGCCAAACCATCCGCTATCAACTTGTGTAGGAACACCAATTTCTACAAATCAACTTTGATCTAAAACACCAAGGAAATTAGATGACCTCATGGAGACACCTTTTTTCAATATTAATTTTAAATTACAAGAATGATTTCATATAACAGAAATCAACCGCACGGAAGCTTGCGGATAGCACAATGCACAGGTTCCTCCTTCTCCCCCCTCACCTCGCCCACGCACATGCACTTACGCACTCTCAGTCACAAACTCACACCCACTTCCACATACACACTCCCATGTACTTCTACACATGCGCTCTAGGTTGCATGCACACTCACACATTTCCACACTCACTTTACCCCAGCTGTCACTCACTCACATTCTCACACTTACACTCACTCAAAACACACACACTCTCACACACACTTACCTATACAGGTACTCTCACTCATTCACACGCTCACAGCCCCCTGGCCCCCCCTTACTACCTGTGACCCCGCTGCCTTCACCCCCTGCCCTAGAGCCTGGGGCAGGGCCTGGCCCTGGTCCTGGTGACCACGCAGATGCTCCCACATTACCAGATACACAGGTGCATCCTTCCAGACACACAGGGAAGTGTGGGATGTGCACACACGTATGTGAATGCCTCACCTGTTCACCTGCGTGTGACAGGGCCATCCGATGCACTCCACGCCAAGGGGCTGTTCTGGTTTGGATGGGGACTATCCCCGAGGCTCCTGCGTGCAGCCATGTCTACGGGCGGGGTTCTGGGGAATGGCTGGGTCACGAGGGCTCTCGCCCCTTCCTCCGCCTAGTCCACCGGTGGATTCCTTGCTGAGTGGACCCAGGAGGCAGAGGAACCTGCGGGAGGTGGGACCCAGGTGAAGGAAGCAGGGGTCCTCATACCTTCCTTGCTTGGGGACGGCTCTGCTCCGCCACGCCGTCCCTGCCATGACGTGCGTCTTTGTTTCACGAAATAAAAGACCCAATGGCATGTTTGGGAGGCACTGCGGTCCCACATTATCATTACCTTTCGACTGTGGAGTATCTCAGCAGTACGCACAGGGCTGGGCATGTAGCTCAGCTGGTGGAGAGCTTGCCTCGCGTGCACAGGCCCTGGTTCAACCCCCAGCACACACACACACCCACACACACACACACACACACACACACGACATACAAGTAGCCAGAACGGAACGGTGAACCAGGTATTCTCACCTAGACCCCAAACTGCCCGCCCGCAGAACCGGGGCACTGTCCCCAACACCTCAGGGCTTCATCTGCAAATGCCTGTATTTATTGTTAAAGGGCAAAGGTCATTTTAACATAACCACACGGTGGCCATTAAGGAATGCCCTAGAACCACCACCGCCTCCTGCGCAGCCTGATGCTGAGAGCTGTGACCTTGGATCAGATGTGGACGTGACGGAGAGCTGAGGGTCAGGCTTCGTCCAGCGCCCACCATCTCAGGGGGCCGCTCAGAAGCATCGCCAGGGAGGCGGCATTTGCCGCACCCAGGAACTGCGTCCGAGGGCTTAACCCGAATACAGTAACCTGGTCCCCAGGGCTCACTCGGTCCTGTCGTGGGACTGCTGTCAGGGCCCCGTGAGCAGCAGGAAAGGGCCCTGGCGGTACTGGTACCCAAGTCAACGCAAATGCACTCAGGGAGGGACAGCAAGCTAGACAGGGAGCCACCCAAAGGAAAACAGCCCAATCTGCTCATCCCAAAGATCCCCTGGATGGATGCACCGAATATCACCACGCGGCTCCAGGGCAGGCCGGTGCCGCGCCCCCTCCCGGCTAGGTCAGCGGGTGTTTCCTCCTGACAAATCTCTACTTATTCCTGCACTACCTCTTGACAGCAGTCACACAAAGTCCCCAGCAAAACCTGTCCCTGAAGAGCTTGCCCTACCAGCCCAGCTCTTGGGCTATGCCCTGAGTCATCCAGGGGCAGCAATGGCCCTAGGCGGAGATGGCCCGGGCAGAGAGCTGCCTGAGCTACACCTGGCAAGCCCAGGACAACAGACCAAGGCCAAGGGAAAGAAGACCTTCCTCCAGTACCTCTGACCTGTCCCCCTCACCCAGCCTATTCTTCCTCCAGGAACTCTGCACTAAGAAGGCGATGGCTGGCCCCAGCTGGGAACCACAAACAGCAAGCAGTCTTGTTCCCAGGGATGATCGGGGGGACTGCCAGCTATCAGTCCTGAGCTGGGGGAACAGGGCACATCCGCCTGAGCTGGCGGACGCAGAGGCGCGGCACAATCAACACGTCTTTGCAAGAGTCCTTTTAACCAAGCAGATTCTTAACCTGAGGGGGGAGGTTGCTGTCAATTACAAAACACTCAGGAAGCAAATTCTCTTCCAGGGCACAGCAGAGCCAACCCAGGAACAGCGGCGATGCCCTGAGGGGGAACAAGGGTTCCCGCACCAGCCCAGGAGCTAAGCTCCAGGCTCAACACGCTGGACAAGGGAGTCAGAGGGTTCTGCCACCCTCCCAGCCACACCCAGCCCTCTCTGGGCAGGCTCCCTTCAGAAGCACAGTGGAGGGATGGAGAAAACCATCGATCTTTGCAATGCATTATTGATTGTGCTACTGTGCTGGCACCAGCCAACATTTCCTCCCCTCCTCCCCCCTTCCTCTGGGCCAGCCATTAGTACGCATTCCCAAGCACTGGCCACACACCCCGCCTGGTGTGGAGAAAGAGGCTCTGAATAACATCTGCCCCAGACCATCCACTTGGACTATCCACAAGTGCATGATGTCACCAAGGACATCTCCTGGGCCCCAGACCCACTGGACAGCTGGGGCAGCATGGTCAATGTGTGTACCCCAAACCTTGGCCCAGAGCAGGCCACCACCTGCCAAGACCTCAGCCACCAAGGGAGAGGCCTCTGCAGGGCTGTACTTTCAACAGACTGTGTGGCCAGGCAAGTGGATGGGTTGGTCAGGCACCACAGACAGAGGGACTCAATGTTTCTATTTTGGACAGCAGACAGAGGTGCTGTTGGGAGGGGGACAGTCTGCTCCCCACAGGAGTCCCCAACTCCCCGGCCAGCTTGAGATCTCCTAACAAGGTGCAAAGAGATTCCAGGCAAAGAAGCTTTATTTCTTTGTCTCACTGACTGCATGGACTATGGACACTTTTATGGGTCTGAAGGTCTATCCTTCCAGGAGAGAGGACAGTCCATGTCCAAAGAATCATCTCCTCCCCATCCCATCCCATCCCATCCCCCCAGGCCTGCTTTCTTTTTCTCCACCAACAACTACCAAGACATGATGTGCACAGACACCAACCGTCAAAGTGACAATCAGGGCATTATCTTCTCTACCAAGATCTTCCCCAAGCGCTGGCAGGGGCTGTCTGCTTCTGAGACACAGTAAACATTCCCAAATAACCTTGCCTAAGCAGCCAGCAGGAAGGCACCAGGCCTGGGGCACATATGAGGTGACAGGCCACTGGTGTCACTTCACCCCCTGGAAAAGAAACTTCCGTTTGGTGGCGCCTGGTGGACTTGAAAAGACTCAACAACAGGGTCAGATGGCTGGCCACAGGCCCCAGGTCCAGAAGGGCTTGGCCACCCACGGGCCTGGGATGTGCTCAACTCAGTGAGGTTTTCAAAACAAAAGCAGAATAACTTCATGTGGCAAATGCTCCCGAAAGGAGGGACAGGCTCTCCACACAGGCCTCATTTTAAGTGACCTGACCATCCACCGACTCCCATGCACCCAAACTCCCTCCAAAACGTTAAATCGAATAAATAAGGAGGTAAACTGCCCGCTCCACCCTCCTTCACATGCTTCTACTGGTAAAACCCCCATCAGATCCAGCCCCTTGCAGTTCACCAGGCGGCTGCAACAGGTGCAGCCTGAGCTGTGGCTGCGGTTCCGTGCGGTGCTAGAATAATGCAGCCCAAATCCTAAGGGCAGCGAGGCCTGCAGTGCCCACTGCCTCAGAGGCGGAGACCTGACCGCTGCGGCCCGACCTGCCCCACCTGTCTGAGTGCGCGGCGCTGCATCCGGCGCACAGAAGCCGCGGCCTCCGCGACCGAAATAGAAGCCGGCGGGGGCCCTGAGCCCTGCCGGCCGCAGCCGGGCCTGACCAAGCCCGCCTGACCCCGGGGACTCGACCCCGCCGGCCCGAGCGCGGTGGGGCCTGGCCGGGCGCGCCGCCCCCTCCCCAGTCCGGGTCTGCAGCGCGCCCGCGCCCCCCCGCGCCTGGAGAGCCACCTGCGCGCCGGAACCGGGAAGGGGTGGGATCCGGGGGAGACTCGCGGGGTCCCAGGGTCTGGGCGAAGGGTCGGGGTAGGAGGCTCCCTGTGCGTTCCGGGGAGGGCTCGGGGAGGAACCCGGGGAGGAGTCCAGGGGTCCGAGAGATCCCGGGAGGGGGCTCCCGGAGGGGCCCCGGGGTCCACCGAGGGCGCTCCAGGGAAGAGCCGGGGGCCCCAGGGCTGCGGGGAGGGGGCTCCGCAGCGGGCCGCGCCGCCCCCGCGCACCTGCCCGGCCCCGCGCGCCCGCCCTCCCGCGCCGGTTCTGCGGCTTACCTGGAGCGCGCCTTCTGCCCGCGGCGGCTCTCGGCGGGGCCCGGCCCGGCGAGCTCGGCGCCAGGAATGGCGGCGGCGACGGCGGCGGCGGAGGCCAGGAGCCCGAGGAGGGGGCCGTGGCGGCCCGGGGGCGCGGGATGCTGCGGCGCGCGAGGGCGCGGAGGCCGGCGCGGGGACGGAGGGCGCGGGGCTGGCGCGCAGGCCCCTCCCCCGCTCCGCTCCCCGCCGCCCCCTCCCCCTCGCGCTCCCGCCTTCCCTCCCCGCCCCTCGTCCCCGCCCCCTTCTCCCTCCCTCCCTCCTCCTCTCTCCCCCAACCTCCCTTCCCCTCCCTCCCCTTTCCCTCCCCATTCTTCACCTTCCCAAGGCTCCTCTCTCCTCCCCTCCGCGCTTCACCTCCCCTGCCTCTCCATCTTCCACCCATCGCTCTCTGCCCCCTCCTTCCTCCCTCAGTCCAACCTTCCTCCCCTTCCTGCAGGCCCCCAGGCAGCGCCCAGAAGCTGCCCCCTACCTTGATCTGGTCTCTGCTGCGTAAAGCACAGATTCCCAGCACTAGGTGCCCCTTGGCTTCCTTCCTCATCACCTCCTAATGGACCAGCTTGTCCCTTCTGGGGGCCTGGATTCGCCCCACCCTTTCCAGGCTCTCCCCAAATCCCCAAGGTTTTCTGCACCCAGCCCTAGGGCCAGTACCTGCCTGACCTGGGCAAAGTATGCAGGCACCCAGGACGCTGGGCCCTTGACTGTGGACAAGAACATTCCAGACCAGGCCCTTTGCGTTTTCCCAGAGTAGAGCAGGCAGCTCCTGAAGCCTTGGCTTTTCCAGTGTCAGGCCATGGTCATGCCTTCTGCCCTGAAGGGAGAAATTGACTGTGACTTACACAGTGACTAACAGGGGAGCAGCTGTGCCTAGGGGGACATCCCCTCCCAAAGGGATCCTGTTCCAGAGTGAACCACCCAGGATCTTCCCCAAATGTGAAGAGTCAGGGCCAATAATCTCCTGGTCAGGGAGGCTTGCCACTTACCAGATGAACACAGGCTGCTGCTTCAGAGTGAGCAAATGCGGCTGTTCCCAAATGATCAGCTGCCCCAGTGCCAGGGAGCTCCCTTCTGGGGCTTTCACTGCAGGGGGGGTGGGGGTGGTTAGAGAGCAGGACCTGGTCTGGCAAAGGTTAGGACGGCAGGACTGGGACCAAGTAGGTGGAACGCAAGCTCACCACTTCCCCCGCCTGCTGAGCAGGGGAAGTGACCCTCAGGCTGAGGAATCTGCACCAGGAATCTGACAGCTCAGTGAACTCTGGGCTCTGTTGCTTCCAAGGTGATCTTGGGTCTCAGCGCTTCGTCCTGCCCAACCTGAGCATAGGGTAGCCATTGGGGAATGTTCTGGAAACACAGGGAGAGTGGTAGGTAGGTAAAGCCAGAGGCACTGTGTGCCCAGAGTTTGTTCATGGGGCCTATTACAAGAAAGAAATAGAGATTCCTTTTCCAAGCTCTCTTCCAGTTGTCCAAGTCCATGGATCCATGCCCCCGTCCCATTTAAATCACAACATAATGGAGATAGATTAGGCCAGGCTCATTAAACAGCATTCCATGTCCCGAGAAGGGACGCACACTTAGGATGTATAGATGCAAAGTATTGCCAAGATCAGGGGACTCACCTTGATTCTTCACGGGTGAGGGACATCTAGAACACTGTGCCCTTGCTTGGTGTCTGAGTTGGCCACACCAGCATGCCTGAGATAGTAGCTTCATACCAGGAGCCTTCCCCACGTGAAGCACAAGACAGCAAAAGCCATATATTTGCAAAATTGTCCCAGGAAGAAGTATTACCCTATAGGATTATGAAGGGCAGAATGAGGACAGATGGGTAGAAATTAGATGAGAAAGTGGATTTCCACCCACTGTGAGCGCTTTCTGACCTATCTCCCTGCCAGAGAAGTCGTCTGCAGGAGCCTGCCCGTCAGGGACAGTGTCTAGACAGATTGGGGGTCACTGCAGACAGTCTGGAGGGGTCCTTCAGCGGGTGGGCAAGGTGGGGCTTCTCAGTGACGGTGGAAACCTCTCCTGACTTTGAGGCCCATGTGCTCGGAGCCTGATAGAGCTCGGCTTGGCTGTCTGGAGCCCACGCTTCTGACTTCATGACCTTCAGGAATCCTAATCCTCTGTAGCCTGTCTTCTTATCGTGTACAGGAGAGACAGAGAGAAATCAATGAAACCTCCAACACAGACAGCAGCACCCAGCTCAGGGGGTGGGGGTGCGGCTGTGTTCCTGTCCCCTCCTTCAACCATGAGAGCCTGGCCCCAAAGTGACCCAGTTTGTCTTCTTGTTGTTCAACATTTTATTCATGCCACATTTTGAGCACGTGTGTAAGAATAGCAAAATGAACCCCACTCTCTCTTCAACTCTGGCCCACTTATCTTGCCCCTTCGCTATTAAACTCAGGCATATCCAAGACATCACACTGCCTCATTTGTCTTTGAGTTTCCCCATAAATGTTGAGCAGTTGGATACTTAGGTCAGCATTTGTAAAGGTATTTTGCATTTCCCTATCAGAATACCCACATCGCCTCTATTCAGAGGAGCAAGGTAACTAAAGAGGTAATATTTTAAAGTCCCAAATGAGAAAGAAACTCAACTGAAGCAGCTTAAATGGCACAAATAATCCTCAACTTCCAACATCATCAAAGCAAATGTGCAGAGAGACACGGGTTTCTCTGCTTCTGCTTTCTCAGTGTTGGCGGGGGGGGGGGGGGGGGGGGGACCTGTGTTCAGGTTGTCCAAAGGGGGAGCATTTCGTGTCTGGAAGAGCTGACAGATGGTGTGACCTGTGGTTGCAAGTGGTGGTGTCCAGGCCACAGCTAAGGGGGAGGGGTAGCACAGTGAGTGGAGAAATGGGGCCCCAGGAGGCAGCGGAGAGCTGTTTCAAGGAACTCTGGGAAGTGTCTTTTCTCCCCATATTTTTTTTTTATTGGTGCATTATAGTTGTACATAGTGGTGGGATTCGGTGCATATATGCATACATGCACACAATGTAACAATATAATTTAGCCAATCTTTTTCTCCAGGATTTCCCCTTTCCCTCCTCTCCTCCCTCCTTGGTGTCTTTGGACGTGACCACCAAGTGCCGCACAGCATGGAACAGCACAGCGGCTGCTGATGCTGCGATTGCATCCCCCATTTCATCCCTGTCCCTCCCCACACCAGTTCTCCAAAATCAAGTGTCCTCACCCGTCACTCAGGGCACCCTCGGAGCACCTGCTTCAGTCAGAAGAGGGAAGCCACAAAGAATCTGAGGCCTGCAGACGCCTCCACCCCCTCCTGTGTCCCCGCTATCACCATGACCCCCACAGGCCGTGGAAGGCTATTTTCCTAAAAGCCACACCAGGAAATTTGGGGTTGCAATGGCAGCAGAATACCAATGAAGGCCTGCGACATTGTTGCTGTTGTTCTCTGCTCCCTGCTCAGTGTCTTAGCTGTCAAACCGCTGAGTACCAACTAAATTGGGCTAGGGCTATAATCTACCCCTCAGCACGGTCTCCAGCTTCCCTGAGCGCACAGCGTGGGTTAGCAACCTTCCTGTCAACTGATGGGGGGGTATTCCAGAGAGGCTGTGCATCGCCCCTGTTCCAACCAGAGGAGGGTCTGAAGTCAGGGAGGGCGGGACAGAATGCTGCTCTTTTATTGGCTCCCTTGGGTCTTATGCTAATTTCATGGACCCATAACTTCAGACAAGGATGTGAAACCACCAGGAGTCAGACATGGGCTGCAGGCCTCCACCTGCCTCAGGGAATGGTCTAGAATCTCAGAGAACCACAGGGCTGGGTGAGGATCAGCTCCTCAGCGGACACATGGGGTGTTGAGCAGACAGAAGAACCCATGCCCAGGTGTGTGAGAGCCAGAGGGGACGCGAGGAGTCGTGGTGCATTCACGTCGGCGTGGAGTTCCCTGCTGTAGTCGAGGAAAACGTAGAGCGTAGTGGTTTGGCCAAGACAGACATTCTCTTTACTTCATGTATAACGTTGCTGGAGGTGGACAGGCAGCCCAGGACTGCGGGGCAGCTCTGCCGCCCTTCCTCTGAATGCTGCCTCGGACCCAGTTAGAAAGAGGAACAGCATGACCCCCGGGTCTCATAAACCAGGAGGACAGTGAGCAGTGAATTCTACAGCCCAGGAAAAGCATGATTAACAGATCCCACAGGCCAGGAAGAGCACCAAAGACCTCATGGAGGAGGAACAGCAGCATCAACAGACCAAGAATCAGTAGATTTCACAGATAAGGAACAACATGATCAGTAGATCTAGAGACCAGGAAGAGGGGGACCAGTAGACACAACAATACCAGGAAGTGGCTTCTGTCCCATGCCATCAACCAGAACTTGGTCGTGGACCCACATGGAGCAGCAAGGGAGATTGTTAATGTGGTGACTAGCTGAGTATGTATCCAGCTAAAGGCTGGATAGTAAGGAAGAAAAATAGGTAGTAGTGGATGCTTAGGACCCTGCCAAACACTGGCATGATGGGTGCTATTATAGATTCAAGTGGAAAATTAGAGCATCCAAAATTGAGCATACCCCATGCTGGAAAGAAAGTAGAGCAACTGGGATGCTAATTGCTATTGGAAGTGTAAAATGGGGAATAAAATAGTATTGGGGGGGCTGGGATGTGGCTCAGCGGTAGGGCGCTCACCTAGCACGTGTGTGACCTGGGTTCAATCCTTAGCACCACGTAAAAATACATGCATTGTGTACAACTAAAGCAAATAAATAAACATTTAAAAAAAAGTATTGGGCAAATAACATAATAGTCTAAGTATTTTCTAAACCAAATGTAAATTTGCCTCATAACCCAGCAATTTCTCTTTCAGGTACAACAAAATTAAGTTCACCAAAATGTTCACCAAAAGACATGTGTAAGAATGCTCAGAGAAGCTTTGGTTGTAAAGCAATCCATCAACAGTAGAATGACAAAACTGTGGTGTGTTCACACAATGGAATACTACTCTGCAATGAAAAAAGAACTCCATGCTACAAAATAAGTGGACCTTTCAGTCATCATCTGAGTGAATAAAGTCAGACATTTAAAAGCCTCCATGCTATCTAATTCTGTGCATGTGAAGCTCACAAACAGGCAACTATAACCAAATGACCAATGTCAGAGTAGCAGTTACTCTTGGTAGGTCCTGACTTAGAGAGGACACAATGGTGGGGAACAGAATCTTGACTATGTCGGTGACTACCTAAGTGTGCACGTATGTCGCAATCCACTGGGCTCTTTTGCAAGTTATACCTCCCTGGAAAAATACACAAATGCAAGGGAAGAAAGAAAAGTATATGCATTGAAAAATGATGGTGTGCTCAGCTCTCCATAGAGGTCCTGCTCTGGGTTGAGAATGTCCTCCCCGTATTTTGATATGTCACATCAAACACGTTATGTTAGTCAACTTTTCATCACTGTGACAAAGTACCTGAGGAGATCAACTTACAGGTGGAAAGGTTTGTTTGGGGGTCACCGTTTCTGAGGTTTCAGTCCACGGTCACATGGCTGCATCTCCCTGGGCCTGCGGTGAGGCAGAACGTCATGGCGGACGGGTGTGTGCCTGCTGCGCTCTTCGTGGACAGGACGCAGAGGCAGTGGAGGAGAGAGCATGCCTTCAGAACACGGCCGGCCGCTCCCCGCAGACTCATTATGGCCTGAATCCGTCGATGCATTAGTCCGTGGTGAGGTCAGGACCCTCAGGATCCCTTCACCTCCCGAAGGCCTCCCCTCTGAACACCACTGTCTGGGGGACCAAGCCTCCAACACGTGAGTCTCCGGGGGACCTTCCAGATCTAAGCCATAACACACATCAGAAGTCCTTCTGCCCCATTCCTGACGGGCGGCTCCTGCCTGCGGGCTGAGCCCTGCTCCTGCCAAAACCAGGGCTTGAGCTTCCTGGTGGAAACAGCTTCAGAGCAGGTTGTGTTGTCCTCACTGGCTGGGCCCTTTCCAGGGAGGGTTTGGACCCCAGTCTTTGACCTTCCTATGGAGTCTTTCTACACCCATTTTAAGGTTTGCCACAACTTCCAGCATGCAGCGTGGCCACAACCACTGCTGTGCACCCTCATCAGAAGCTTCTGGACAATCCCAGGCAACAGTGGCGCCCACCCTTTGGTCAGCCCCTTGACAAGGTAGACTTGGCCACCCGTGGGACTTGTTGCCAGGGAAGGTGCCTTGGGCTCAGGGATGGGAGACCCAGTTATTCTTGCCCTCCTTTGGTCACGCAGACGTTTGGGGAGCGCCTGTGTGTTCCTTGGAGAGAAACACGGACGTATTGACGTTCTTAAGACCTGCATCTTTTCTCTGGTCTGTGACCCACGCAGGAGCCTGGTGCTCAGAGAGGCCTCCTCCCTGGCACGTCCAGCTCTGCCTGCTCTTTGCCCCAGTGTGTCTCTGCACCTCCTTTTCCTGCCATCATGGCCTGGTGCGGTGGCGCACGCCTATAATCCCAGCAGCTTGGGAGGCTGAGGCAGGAGGATCGTGAGTTCAAAGCCAGCCTCGGCGCTTTAGCGAGGCCCTAAGCCGCTCAGCAAGACCCTGTCTCTCAAAAAAATACAAAGAGGGCTGGGGGTGTGGCTCTGTGGTTAAACACCCCCAAGGTTCAATCCCAGGTATAAAAAAAAAAAAAAAAAAAAAATCCTCTGTCATATTTGGCTAGAACCCCAACCCAGTACCAAATGTTGTGCCGTAGAAGTCGCGAGCCTTCCGTGAAAACACCACAGGCCCACAAGTGACCGCAGCACCTGCCCCACCTGCCCACTTAGGATCCAGTTTTGAAACCCTAGTGTGGGAGTAGCCGGACTCAGAGACTCTCAGGACTCTGGATTTGGTAGCAGAAATAAAACGCATATTCACATGGGGCCACTGTCTGACAGCATCAGACAAGCCTGCCCCTCCTGACCATGCCCTCGGGCTGTCCAGGGCCCCTCCTCAGGGACCAGGGCAGCCGTCTTTGAGGCCTGTGCTTTGTTATGTGAACGAACGTCACAGAGTGTACCAACGCCAACCCCATGGCCTAGGTCTGTCCCTCAGCACGGGTGAACGGCAGAGTGAGATCGACCCAGTGACGCCGCAGACAGACACACAGGTGGCCACACAGGTGGCCACACAGGTGGCACGGCGAGTCCCTTCATGAATGACTATGAGCACTGATTCAATAAGGCTGTGAGTGAATAGAGGGACGGCCAGGAGAGCAGAGGGAGGGGAGGCAGGAGGAGAGGAGGGCGGGGAGGACTGGGGACTGAGGGGAGCAGATCCTGCCCAAGCCTGGATGATCATGTCAAAGTGAACCCCAATATTGTGTGGAATCATGATCACTGACATCACTGAGAAAAACAGGAAATAAGAAAAGAAAGAGAGAGAGGCGGTGAACACAGACAGACAAGACTGCTGCCGTGTGACATGGCTCACTGTTTTACCATAAACTTTTTTTAATACCTTCATTTTATTTATTTCACTTTATTTTATTTATTCACTGAGGATCGAACCCAGGGCCTCACACATGCTAGGCGAGTGCTCTACCACTGAGCTGCAACCCCAGCCCTACAGAAAACTTTTTTAATAGTGGAGGAGAACATTCTAGAATAACAATAAATGTATGTTATAGTATACTATAGTGCATGCTTAAAACAGTACAGTGGTTTATTATCCTTATAAAGTGCTATGGGCTGTGCACAATTGTGTGTGTTGGTACTTCTATGTGACCGGCACACAGTAGGTTCTTTTTTTTTTCTTTTTGGTACAGGGATTGAACTCAGGGGCACTCGACCACAGGGCCACATCCCCAGCCCTTTTTTGTATTTTATTAGAGACAGGGTCTCACTGAGTTGCTAAGTGCCTCGCCATTGCTGAGGCTGGCTTTGAACTCGCGATCCTCCTGCCTCAGCCTCCCAAGTGCTGGGATTACAGGCGTGCGCCACCACATCTGGTTCACAGTATGTTCTTTTCAACAGCATCATCACAAACACCCAAGTGACGCATTGCACTATGAGGCCACGACAGCTACAACATCAGCAGGTAGCAGGGACTTCTCAGCCCCACTGTGATCTGGTGGGATCACGGAACGTGTGGTCTCCTCTTGAGTCAGTGCCAATGTGCCCTGCATGACCGCGCTGGCAGACGCCCACCTTGAACTGGGCCCAGTGGTGCACGCCTGTGATCCCAGGTACTCAGGAGGCTGAGGCAGGAGGATCGCAAGTTCAAGGCCAGCCTGAGACACTCTCGGAGACCCTGTTACAAAATACAGTGTAAAAAGGGCTGGGGACGCAGCACCGTGGTAGAGCCCTTGCCCAGCAGGGGGGCACTCTTCTCAAGCCCCAGCTCCAAAGCGGATCAGCAACCAAGCCCGAGTGTCCATCTTCTCTGCTCCCGGGGCAGCTTCATTTGATTCCCACTGTTAGGGTTCCCGGGGGGAGCAGAGCCAATGGGTGGTCATCGAGGGGAGGCTGATGACGAGGGACTGGCTCCCAAGCTTGTGGACATGCAGTGGACCTGCGGCTGCAAGCGGAGACCTGGCAGAGCTGACCGTGGGGACACCTGGGGGAGCTGACCGTGGGGACACCTGGGGGAGCTGACCGTGGGGACACCTTGGCGGAGCTGACCGTGGGGAGACCTGGCGGAGCTGACCGTGGGGAGACCTGGGGAGCTGACCGTGGGGACACCTGGGGGAGCTGACCGTGGGGACACCTGGGGGAGCTGACCGTGGGGACCTGGCGGAGCTGACCGTGGGGACACCTGGCGGAGCTGACCGTGGGGGGACACCTGGGGGAGCTGACCGTGGGGAGACCTGGCGGAGCTGACCGTGGGGACACCTGGGGGAGCTGACCGTGGGGACACCTGGGAGAGCTGACCGTGGGGACACCTGGCGGAGCTGACCGTGGGGACACCTGGCGGAGCTGACCGTGGGGACACCTGGCGGAGCTGACCGTGGGGAGACCTGGGGGAGCTGACCGTGGGGACACCTGGCGGAGCTGACCGTGGGGAGACCTGGCGGAGCTGACCGTGGGGACACCTGGCGGAGCTGACCGTGGGGACACCTGGCGGAGCTGACCGTGGGGGAGACCTGGCGGAGCTGACCGTGGGGAGACCTGGGGGAGCTGACCGTGGGGACACCTGGCGGAGCTGACCGTGGGGAGACCTGGCGGAGCTGACCGTGGGGACACCTGGCGGAGCTGACCGTGGGGACACCTGGCGGAGCTGACCGTGGGGACACCTGGGGGAGCTGACCGTGGGGACACCTGGGAGAGCTGACCGTGGGGACACCTGGCGGAGCTGACCGTGGGGACACCTGGCGGAGCTGAGCGTGGGGACACCTGGGGAGCTGACCGTGGGGAGACCTGGGGAGCTGACCGTGGGACACCTGGCGGAGCTGACCGTGGGGAGACCTGGCGGAGCTGACCGTGGGGACACCTGGCGGAGCTGACCGTGGGGACACCTGGCGGAGCTGACCGTGGGGAGACCTGGCGGAGCTGACCGTGGGGAGACCTGGGGAGCTGACCGTGGGACACCTGGCGGAGCTGACCGTGGGGAGACCTGGCGGAGCTGACCGTGGGGACACCTGGCGGAGCTGACCGTGGGGGACACCTGGCGGAGCTGACCGTGGGGACACCTGGGGAGCTGACCGTGGGGAGACCTGGCGGAGCTGACCGTGGGGAGACCTGGCGGAGCTGACCGTGGGGAGACCTGGCGGAGCTGACCGTGGGGACACCTGGCGGAGCTGACCGTGGGGGACACCTGGCGGAGCTGACCGTGGGGACACCTGGCGGAGCTGACCGTGGGGACACCTGGCGGAGCTGACCGTGGGGAGACCTGGCAGAGCTGACCATGTGGCTCAGTCCAAGTGCCAAGACCTGAGAGTCTGGGCCAGCTGTGTGCGTCCTGGCCCAAGGGCAGGAGAGTCCGACGTCCCGGGCTGATCCGGCAGGCAGGGGCAAGACAGACCCTTCCTCTTCCTCCTCTGGGTTCTGCTCAGGCATCGAGGTCTTGCACGAGGCCCACCCACGCTGGCGAGGACGCCTGCTTCCCCGGGTCCCCTCGCCTCATCCTGACACACCTGGGACTGACCTTTAAACGGGCACCCTGTGGCCCAGTCCCGTGGACGCAGTACCGGCCACACCCTCTAAGTGGGACAAGGACCTGGCGCCCTTGCTGGCTGCTTTGAGAAACAGAATGACCCAAAGGAACAGGCACGTGATCATGATTCCACAGGCGTTGTTCCCAAGTGAGGCGACAGAACAGTCCTAGGGAAGGAAATGGCGCTCCTAGTCACGACGCCCAGCCCACATGTTAACGGGTGGTCCCCAAGGCTGTGCTGTGGGGAGGTGGTGGAACCTTTCAAAGGAGGGGCCCAGTGGGAGGTCTTTGGGTCCTTGGGGTCATTTCCTCCAGGGGGTCATGGCCTCTTTTCTTCCTGGCTATGAGGTGAGTGGTTTTGCTCTGCCACAGACTCCCGCCATGATGTGCGGCTTCACCACAGGCCCACAGTCACAGGGCCACTTGATCATGGATGGAAATCTCCAAAACTGTGAGTCAAGATAAACCTTTTTTCTTTATAAGTTGATCGTCATAGGTATTTCAGTATAGTGATGGAAAGCTGATTGACACATCATTTATCAGTGTCTCAGAATCATGCCACCCGCCCAGGTGAACAACAGCTTTGCTGTTTGTCTGATGGTGGTCATTACTGATAACCCTGTTTCTGCGGGTACAGCTGCTTGCCGTCCTGCTCCCTCTGGTCTTGGAGGCAGGATGCTGGACCTGCTGTCCTTCTTTCCTTGTCCAGTCTGCCTGTCCTGGGTTGGAGCCCTGCCCCCTGGCCCCCTGTTGCTTTCCTGCGTGGACACCCTCGTTGTGATGGAGCGCCTCCTTCTGGGGCCCACCAGGAGATGCTTGAGTAGAATCCCAGCCTGGCTACTTTGAGGACTTTGCTTCTCTTGCAGCTCCTAGTGTCGCTGCTGAGAAGCTCAGGGTCATCCCGACTCCGGGAACTTTGCTGATGACCAGTTTTTCTCTGTTTTTTCGTCCCTGGTGTTCTGAGGCTCCCTGAAGGGCCCTGGTGTGAGTGCCCTTTCAGCATCATTCTCTCACCGTAGGAAACCTTGGTGGGTTGCTTATTTAGTGCCACTGGCCCTCCGAGCCCAGTGGCTCCGTGTCTGGTGATTCCAGCTGCAGATCATGTGCTCTGGGCTCGGGCCTGACGGTGGTTGAACCTGAACCTGTGCAGACATTTCCCCACATTATGCCTTTAAAATGCAGCACAGCGGGCAGGGGTTGTGGCTCAGCGGCAGAGCGCTCGCGCGGCCCGGGTGCGATCCTCAGCCCCACGTAAACATAAACGCATTGCATTGTGTACAACTAAAGTAAATAAATAAATACTTTTAAAAATGCAGCACAGCATTGACACCATATGAGCTATTACAAGTATCCAGAGATGACTGAAAGTCTAGGGAGGATTGTGTGGGTCATATGCAAATACTGCACCATTTTCTACAAGGATTTGAGCATTATATCTAAGGGTTTGGTATCTAAGGGGGTCTTGGAATCCATCCCCAGCAGGTATCAATGTATTTTCTTTTTTTCTTTCTTTTTTTCTTTACCTCCTGCTATTCAGAATTTGGTCTCTGTGAATTGACCCTTTGATTTTCTTAGCTTTTCTCTATCATCCATCGTCTCTGCCTTTGTGTTCTACTTTTGGATGCTTTCTTTTCTCTTCTGATCTTCCCATTACCTTTTTTCCCCTCCAGATATCTGAATTTTAGTTTCCAAGAGTTCTTTCTTATTCTCAAAATGCTCCTTTTTCACAGTTATCTTGTTCTCATTTCATGGATACAATCATGCCTCTTTTCTCTGAGGATCTTTTTTATGTATATTTATTTTTTAGTCATAGTTGTACACAATACCTTTTTTATTTCCTTTTATGTGGCGCTGAGGATGACCCCAGGGCCTCGCACGTGCTAGGCGAGCGCTCTACCGCTAAGCCACAACCCCAGCCCTCTGAGGATCTTAATTGGAGTGTTCAGGGAAATTTCTGAATCCTCTGTGCCTGTCTACCCTCTGTGTTTCTTCTCCTGGGTGGCTTGATCTGTTTCTTTCAGTCCTGAGGCTTCCCTCGAGGTGATCCCCACCATAATGGGGTGGGGGGTGGTCACAGAATCCCTGACTGATCGCTGGTGACTTCACCATAGAGCCTAGGCAGGGAGCAGAGACTTCTCTGTGATCTTGATGATTTCTCTTTAGCTGTGCATTTTCCTGGGAGGGGAGTCTTCTTCACTTACCTGGATGGGGCACCCTGCACACACCCTTACTGCCCCATCATCAGGCTGAGTTGGGAAGGGGCTGGAAGTGATCCGCCATTTTGATCTTCACCTCGAGGACCCTGCCATCTCCAGTCCCTGGCATCTCTGAGGACAGAACGTGATACCTTGCACTTGGCTGCAAGGAACAGAGAGTGGGCATGTGAGAGTCCCTTTGTTGCTCAGATTTCCCACCAGGTTTCCCCATTTTTGGTGTCTATCTCATCTCTACTTCCAGAGACCTGCTTTCCAGAGACGTCCCTGGGTGCTGTGGGAGACTGTCTGGGTTCAACTCCCACCCTCCAGGGGCTTCGCTCCCTCTGGTCTGCTAAGTTGGAACCCAGCATCCATCTGTTTTGTTAGCTTCCAAAATTTTGTTGACATCTTTCAATGACTGTCGCCTCTTGTTCCCTTCTGACTGCTCATTCCCACTCCTCCAACATTTCACCATGGAAACTTCCAAACAGACAGAAAAGTCGTGAGGCTCAGATGGTGAAGCCATGGCTGCCTACCATAGTTCCTCCCCAAGAGCGCCCGTCACCCCTCTGTCCATCGGGAGATCCCTGCGTCCAGACGTCCATCTCATTCTTAAAAAACAAACAAACAAAAAAATGCTGAATTGCAGGCGACAGTCCACTTTCCTTAAATATTTAATTGAAAAAATAGAAGTTAGTTCTTACTGTTCCTTCTGCAATGTCTGAGGAAACCAGCTAAAACTTACATAACATTCTCTCCTGCTCCTGCAACTGTGGAGGGTTTTTCCATGGTCAGCTGTTCTGCCTGTTCATCTCATTCCTCACTCTTATTGTAAGTTTTCCCAGGTGTCTAGTAATTCTTTTTATTTTATTTTATGTATTTACTTCTTGGGGCACTGGGGATTGAACTCGGGGGCACTCGACCACGGAGCCACATCCCCAACCCTATTTTATATTTCATTTAGAGACAGGGTCTCACTGAGTTGCTTAGCGCCTCACATTTTGCTGAGCCTGTCTTTGAACTCGAGATCCTCCTGCCTCAGCCTCCCGAGCCACTGGGATTACAGGTGTGCTCTACTGTGCCCAGCAGTGTCCAGTAATTCTTGGTCGACTGTTTTTCAGAATGAAGGCCTGAGTCAACTGGTCAAGGTAGCTGGCTCGATGTGGTCCATGGTCTGAAGTGTCCCTCTAAATTTATGTGTTGACAATACCAATGTGACAGATGGTATTAAGAGGGCCTTAATGATTATGTCATGAGGGTGGGATGAGGGCTTGAGGGAGTGGGGTTCACTGCCTTCCCTTCTGCCACCTGAGAACACAGAGAGAAGCCACCACCTTGGAAACAGCCAACAACTTCACCAGACGCTGGCTTGCTTCCCAGCTGCCAAAACTGAGAGAGAGAACTATTATTTATAAACCACCCAGTCCCGGGCATTTTGCGATTGCAGCCCAAACAGACGAGGGCCATCCACCTGTGCCTGTGAGCCTGGAGGTCTATTTTCCATAGGGAATGATTCCTAATGGGAGCACAGTGCAGTTAAGGGCTGTGGGTTTGGGGTTGGTTTGGGGTCGGGGGAGGAGGCAGAAGCTGGTGTTTAGACTGGACGCTGAGAAATTATGGAACGGCATGGTGTGAGGGATTGCTATGGGGTCGCCTTAGCTCCACTTTTCCACATCCTTTAGGGGAAGCAGAAGTGGTTTGTTTTTGTGTGTGTACCTGAGAGGCAGGGAGGGACGCCCAGATCCTGCTGCAGCTCACACGTGTTGTCTGGTCTGCTCTTGAGCCTGGTGGGGGCAGGGCAGCGGCCAGGCCTAGAGACACTCCAGCCGTGGCCAGGCCCACCCCCAGCTTCTGTGCCCTGGGAAAGGGGCCTGATTATCTCTGAGGTGGGCTGTCTCCTCCCACAGGACACCCGGTTGTGGAGATTGGCTGCCCGGAGTGAGGGGCCCACAGGGTGGGTCAGCCTGTCCCTGGGCTCCAAGCTTATCCACACTCTCCTTTCACATCCATACTCCCACCCAGCACCTGCCCCGGGCGTGGTGACGGCAGCCTCCCTCCCACAGGCTGGCCGTCATGGTGGACACCACACACAGTGCTTCTGTTTCTGATGGAGCCCCTGGGAGCTCCCGAGGAAGTCATGAATGATCCTCTGCTTGTTTTCTTGGTTTCTCCGTGCTCCTCCTTAGACAAGATATGGACGGTCTTATTCTTGTTGTGTTCATGATTAAATTAATTAAGTGCACCTGATGCTACTTAATGACTCAAGGTGTTTGCCTGCCAGGTGAAACTGGAGCTCTGTTTATTTAGTTGTAAGCCTCTGTCATACTTCAGAAAGATGAGTCTCGGGTTCCAACTGCGTACAAGTCAAGAGAGGCAGCCTCCCTCTGTCCATGTTCCTCCTGGGCCTCAGTCACAGCTCAGGCTGGGCCCAGCTCAGCTCCTTCCTCCTCCTGCCTCTGTTAGCCAGATTTCTGCTACTGTAATAAAATACCTGAGATAATCTACTCCTAAAGAGGAAAGGTTTATTTTGACTATGGTTTGGAGGTTTCAGACCCTGGTTGCGTGGCCCATTGCTTTGCTTCGTTTTTGAGCACATCATGGGGGGAGTGTGGGGTGGAAGAGGGCTGTTTTGGTGGTGACTGGGAAGCAAAGAGAGAGGGAGGAACTGGGGTCCTAATACCCCTTTCCAGGGTATGCACCCGATGACCTAACTTCCGTCACTAGGCCCCACCTGCTAAAGGCTCCACCACCTCCCAGTAGCACCCTGGGCTGGGAGACCAGGCCTCCAACACGGGGCCTTTGGAATATTCCAGATACTAGCCAGAGCAGGAGGCTCTGTGCATTCCTTCATTCGCCTGTCATCAGGACCCTCACCCTGTGACAGCCACAGACACTTTTTTTTTGGCGGGGGCGGGGGGGCTGCTGGGGATTGAACCCAGGGCCTCGTGCATGCGAGGCAAGCACTCTACTGACTGAGCTATATCCCCATCCCACAGACACTTTTGATTCCAGGTGAGTGCTTTCGTGGGCCATGCCCTGGGTTAAATACTGTATTAAGTATTTAAATTTTACCACACTTAAATGCCACATTTAAAGTATGCAAAAAATATTAAGAGAAAAGCATAGCAAGCACCCGTCTGAAGGACCCACAGAGGGTTGGCACAGCAAAGGCCCCCTGCTGCCCCCCAGCCTCCACCTCCGCACTCCCCGTGACATGATGACAACACACAGGTGGCATTTCTGCGTGGTCCTTGTAACCACACTGTACGTGCACCCCATTATTTCCCAGGTCTTAAGAGAATTGGTGAATCCGCCTCGCTCAGGGCTGCAGACTGGAATGGTCTCCTCAGAAGACAGCACAGCCTTCCAAACAGGCGTTTTATTCTATTTCTGAATCCGTGTCCCTGCCCTCTTGTGGGAAGGTGGCCTTCCCGCCTCTGCCTTTCCAATTTAAATTCCTGTGACCTCCGGCAACGCTTGCTGTTTGGACACCGGCGTCTCAGGCTGTGTGTGGCTTCTCCTAATTATTGTTCATCGAATCTATTTCTCAGCGTCATGTCAAAATCAGATGGTTATTTTTCCCCATCTGCTGTCCCAATCTGTTCCATCCATCACATCCAGTGAGCTCGCGGGGAATCGTCTCGTCCAAAGACAAGGATGAATGTGCTTCCACCAGACTGCATGTGGACAGGTGTGGGTCTGTGATACCGTTCTGGAAATCTTACGTACTGTCAAGTTCAGAAGAATGGCCGTGTTTCTCGAGCGGATCACGGGAAAGTCCTGGGGGGAACAGAGCCTGCAACCCGTGGCATATTCTTTCCCCGCAGCATGGTGGTATTTAATAAGGGACCTCCCGTTTCCAGTCCTGTCTTTTTCAACCACAAATACTCTTAGCTCAGACGGGAAATCAAAGCGCCGTATTCATATTACTTTTCAGAGGCTGCAAATGCCACACACCTGAGTGTGAAAAGAAAGGTCCTTTTCTGAGAGACATGTCACGTGGGCAGAGTGGGCTCCGGGCCTGCCCAGCCCCCTCCCATCATGCAGGAAGCTGCCGCTCCTCTTTCATTAAGTAAAGTGGCTTTGCAAAGCCCCTGGTCACGGGTTAATGGCGTCAGGGCTAAGGGGCCACCAGCCAGGCAGCTCAAGGCCAGGAGAGTGAATTGGAGCCAGGAGCAGAAAGGGGACCCTAATCGAGCCTACAGTTGTTTTTTTTCTTTCTTTCTTTTTTTTTTTTTTTTTTTTTTATAAAATACCTATCTTGATTTTGTTTTTGTTTGTTTGATTGACACATACTAAGCGTTCCTATTTATGGGGTAGTATGTGATGTTTTGATTCAGGCACTCATTATGTAATGATTAAATTGGGGTAATTAGCACATCCACCGCCTTAAACATGTCATTCCTTTGTGTTGGGAACATTCAAAAAAATCCCCTCTTCTAACTAACTGGAAGGAGAGGGTGTGAGTGTTGGTGACTGTCACCCACTTGTCCATGGTAGCAGATGCAGGAGTAGCTGCTGGGGAACAAAGCCAGCGGGGGGACAGAAGCCCTGGCTCTGACGTGTTTCCAGGACAGACGAGGGACGGCCTCCTGCTGTCACCTGCCTTCAGACCTGGAGGCCCATGGTGGAGGCCAGCAGGCCTAGGTGCCACCCGTGGGGTATTGTTCCCCCTTGTAAATGCCACCGAGCAACCTATGCTTTAACTCTCGCAGTAGGAAGCAGATTCCTCAGTGGTGGCTTTACACCTCCCTTCCCTCCACGGTGCACCGACCAGCTCTGGCCTTCATTTAACGCTTCCGGCCCCTAGTGGGATTGCGGCCCTCTTTCCTCTCTGCCCCTTCCTGCCGCACATCCAAGGGCTTGTGCTGTTCATGTGCAGCTGGAGGAGGGAAGGACTCTGTGAGGGTCTGGATCTGGGGTGTCCCCAGAGTTTTGTGAATGCCTTTGAAGGCTCACGGCAGCTTGGCTGTCAGTCTGAGGCCCTTCTGGGAGGTGGAGCCTCGTGGGAGAAGGTTGGATCCCTGGGGGTGTGCTCTTGAAGGGGATATTGGGACCTTCGTCCCTCCTCTTTGCTTTCCAGCTGCCCTGAGCTCCTGTCACAGGCCCAAATAAAACCTCCGAAACCGTGAGACCAAACAAACCTTTCCTCCTCTTATGTTCTTTCTCCCAAGTATTTTGTCATAGCAGCAGAAAGCTGACCAGCACAGTGCCATGCTCAATGAAGGTTACTTGCTGCTGCTTATGACTTACCCTTGCTTCTATGATGAGACAAAAATCTCCTGTTTGGAAG